>OX608079.1:83029280-84229280 GCA_951509765.1 Sphenella marginata | reverse complement strand
ATATTTTTAATTTTTAGTAAGAGGGTCGAAGTGTCACATTCAATTTTAGATTTAAATTAATAACGGATAGAATTAGAAACATAACTTGTTGTTTTAAAAATTATCAGGATGGGAAAAGACATCGATAGGGCCACGCCCGCCCGTTGACACCATATCTTAGGTAAAACCTATCATAAACGTGTCATCGACAATTTTACAAACACATTTTTTACATATATGTAATTTGTTGCAAAAGTGGCTCAACTAGGGCATAAATTAAGTTCGATGTGTGAGAGTTTACCTCGTTCCAGTTCGGATGCTCAAGGGGTTGTTAGAAGTATGTATACATTGTCACTCCCCCCCAAAGGCTCGATGTGGTTATATCAAAAAATCAGGACCTGAGCATAGAGAGTTGGTAGCTGGCAAAGCACTCCCCAACACCTTCTGTGAGTGTTTTTGTCGTTTCGCAAACAAACAGAGTGTACTTCAATTATTAAATACTATGGCAAGTGTAATTTACCAACTTGGAACGGTAGTAGGTATTTTAAGTTGGCACAGCTGTCGGTAACGAAAACTGTTTTACCAAATTTTATCAATATAATAGTAGTAGATTTGTAAGCAACATTATTGACGACTTATGAGGTGTATTCGTTGAGCGGAACATTAATATATAATTTTTAAAAAGATAATGACGTAAAGTCCTGTTTTCACCGAATTTGTTTCAAATTTTGTAATTAAATATAAGGTTATATGTATAATATTACTTTGCTAGGTTTCTAAAATCACGTGATTATTATATGCAAATTTACTAGTATTCCAAAAATATAGAAAATAAGAATTAACAAAAAAAATTTAAAGCTACACTTTAAACCAATAATAAAATATTTAATATGTACATACGATTTTTTTTAGTTAAAAAGTACTTTAACAAATTTGTTTATAATTCCGTAGATCATTTAACCAATAACGTATTGTGTGTGTAAATTTATTGTATGTTTGAATGGATGTGTAAGTAGTATTGCCGCATATTTGCAATTGCTACAGACAGATATTATCTGCGGCCTACAGACTACAAAATATGTATTTATTTTTCCTGTTAACAGTTTGAGAGCTACCTACGTCATAGTAAAGTCACAAACCTTAAAAACAAAATAGTTTGCGAAGCACTGTTTTACCTGACTGTACAATGTTACCAGATTAAACTACAATTATCTAAACACAGCACTGCCTTCAGTAAAACTGATTTAATTTGTAATTTGTTGTAATGTGAATTAAGATGAATGTTAAAAATGAATATACAATTTTGAAACTTTGTACCTTCTTAAAATTACATTTAAGTATAATTTAAATTTTTATTTAACAACGTCAGTATGTTAGCTGATTGCAGCGCTGTGTGTTTACTTATATACTAATTTCTTTTCGAATACTGCTTAGAGAACATAGCGGTTTATCATACTGGACGGTTTTCGTACTACCACGAAAATGAGGTCGAAACACTCAAGTTTCAATGGGAACCTTGGACATTTCATTATAGGTACATACATACAATACATATTGATATAAAAATGAGAAGAGAAAGAGACTATTTTCAATGTGACTTTCATTTATTCCAACAAAATTGAAAGCAAATGAAAATCATTTTGAAAATTACCTCCTTGCTGACCAGTATCATAAACCTGCACGAGCCACTCTCACAAATACTTGCGATTACTGCAAACACCTGATGAGAGTTCTATTCATATTTCCTTGAAGACTCGTTGCTTGCTTAACACAAATCAGTTGCATTCAGAAATTATCATCGTTGTTAATTTTTGTTGGCTAGCAGCAGCCAGAGCAGCAGTCTTGGAAGCATCCACAGCCTTATTGCAATACCAAAATTAGCATAACTCAGCAACAATACATATTACAGTTATTGACGATTTCGTTTTTAAATTCCAATTCAGTTGCCTCTGTGTTATCGCATAAAGACTTTTCGTCACACAGATCCAATACGGTATTACGTAAATTTGGATGAATGAGCTGTGAGTGAGGTCGAGTATGTTGATTTAATTGTTGTTGTTGCTGGTATGGTTCATGTTGCTGATGTATATCGTGCTCTTGATGATGCAATTGCTGTTGATGTTCTCTAAAGATAATTTGAGATCAGAACTCTTGCGGATATTTGACACATTCAGCATTGGATGATGAGGCGGAGGCGAAAATCGAGTTACCGCCACCAGCACCAACTCCTACGCTCACACCGCCCCCCAGCGACATGCTGGTGTCTTGTGCATTTTGTGTCTGATAGCCGCCGGCTGCTACGCTGGCCGCAGCTGCCGCTTGATATGGTTCCTGATACAACTGATTGAGTCTCTAACCAGTACCCGAAAAGTGCCACGCGTCCTATGCACTCAAATGTGCAAACTGCGACGGATGAATATCAAATTGATGATATGGATGACCGTATGGACCCATGTGATATGGTACAATGTTCATGGATGCCATTTTATGTTCTTTTTTCCATTTCATACGTCGATTCTGGAACCAAATCTTGATCTGTCGTTCAGTGAGGCAAAGCGCATGTGCAATTTCAATGCGCCTTCGGCGGGTCAGGTAACGATTAAAATGAAATTCTTTCTCCAGCTCTAACGTTTGATAGCGGGTGTATGAGGTCCTTTGTCGTTTTGTCTCACCGTTGGCATTAACAGTACCTGCAACGAGAAACAAATTTTAATAATTTTTATTTATTAAATATATGATAACTAGTTTTAGTCAGTTAAAGGCCTCTACTAATAAATAAGTACAAATATTATACGAACGAAGTTCTCCTTATCTACATGTACCTTTAAAAATACATAAGTAAAGAAATATTGATGCTGTATCATGGCAATAACGCCAAAACCACATTTTCGAGTTTTCATATAATGCAAGCTGAAAATTAAGGCTCTATTTCGTCTAAGGTGGAAGACGCTCCGAAATTTTTAATATGCATAGTCAATAGAAGAACGATTATTTTAATAGAGTATGAAAAAGTCCGTTCGATTATTAATGAATAATAAATTGATGTGGGGATGAATACATTGTGACGTCACAGGGCATCATAGTTTATTGTTCGAATTTTCTAACAGCGGCTTTGGTGCAGAGCCTGAAGGTAGGGCGATTCCGTTTAATGAGATTTCTAAGCAAGTTTTGCCTTCTTTGACATGGATGAGAAATCGAAGAAAGCTGGTCACGTCAATATTGCAAGTTCATTTGAAACTTCATCTATTTAGGAACCGTTCAAATGAAGGCAGTCGAGAAATTTAAATTCGACTCAATCTTGCCAGAAAGTAGTACACTTTGGACCGAGTACCCAACTGAGAAGTAAAGTAATTTTTCGACGAATAAAGATCTATAAGTCTCTCATCGTACCTGTCCTGATATATAGCTCGGAATCATGCACAGTATCTAAAAAGATGATGGCTTTTAGAGATTACGGGAAAAGCTCTCTAAAAGATTTATGGTCCTGGCGATGAGTTGTACTAGCATCGGTAAGATATGACCATAGTGCAACGGGGCATAAAGGCTCCGCTGACCAGAATAAAAACCCTCCACTCCTCGCAAGTAGACTTACATATATAAAGCTCACCAAATTATGAAGTACTATCTTAACAAAATTAAATTGAAATTCTTGTGTAGATATGTTTTACCTTAAACAAGACAATAATTTGTTTAAAGTTTTCTTACTTCATTGTCACGCTGCACGCCTCCGCATTATAGACGACGCGTTGTTTCCGCCTCTTCTGTCTTTATGTCAGCTATGTACATACATACATAAGTATGTGAATGAGTATATATATACATAACGTCGGTAACACTGCAAAACCGCTCAAAGTATAAATGCAAAACCCCGCAAGTTATATTTCAGTTTCGCTCTTTTTCCACTACAAATTCCACATTTTCTAGACGAATATCAATATTATGGAAAACGTTCCCATCTAGAACGATTTGCTTAGTTATTTTCCAAAATAACATTAGTCCAGGCGACAGATATTTAATACGGAAGTGACGCGGACCATAGGTTTTTTTAGTTTATCTAACTCTCCTACTAGTGGACATGAAAGGGTGAAAAAATAATCCCATGTCCACTAGTAGGAGAGTTAGATAAACCAAAAAAACCTATGGTCCGCTTTACTTCCGTATTCAGTCTATTTTCGGTATTATTCGACTGGACTACATGTAGTTTTCTTGAGAATAAATCAATAAATGGCAGTTGCCCGTGAAATTGAAATTATCAGCTGTTTAAAACCCTGTAGGGAAAATCTCTGAACTGGTGCGCTTCGAGAACATTGGGAACCACTAATAGTTTGTCCTTAACCTCTTTCATATGGTATCAGTGTTGAATTTATAATGTTGGGCTGCCTTTTCTGTAGTTTCGAGATACTTAAATTTTCTACAGCTTATATGTAGTCCGTTCATTGGTACTATATCGTTGGTGGTTCCGAATCAAACCGAAATTTGGTACACTGTTTCTAGGACGATTTCACCCCATAACTAGCCTACAACAATAATACAAATTAAGGCAGCACAGCAGCAAGGCCTCCAACGTACCTCCAACCCTTACCAACAATGATATTGTAAATGGAATTTTGTATTACTCTATTCTGTTATTACATTGTTAGTACATTGATGGTATTTTGTTGAAAAACTGGTAAAACTTAAACAGCAATCAAGACTTTATGTCCAAATTGCTCCTTGACACGTGATTTTCAGTAAAAAGCGCATCGCATTCAAAGGCGTCTCACCTAAAGCATTCGAAAAGAAGGTCGGCTGACTTTTCGCGGTTCGTTTCCCACCCACACGATACACATTTCCACTAGTCTAAAAGTTCAATAGATAGATCATAAGTGGAGCAGTTGTGGCAATGACATTTGCGGGGAAGAGGTAAACTGCTATAGCATTTTTAATGTTGTGTCAAGTTATGAATTGAGCTAGTTGCTACAGCTGTCAGATTTCGGAATTGGTCTAGACGATGTGCTAACAAATTTGCAGTTTAATTTGTTTTTATGCTTCACAAGCAACTGAAAAATGTGTAGTTATAACCCCCTATAGTCTTTAAGGCAGATTTTTAATAAAGGTTTAACTGATAAAGAAATCAATGTTTGATTACCTTAAATGGCAGAGAACGCCTGAAACCGCCTTCGTAACACCTACATATCTCTACACGAAAGGGCCAGTAATGATGTAGAAAACCTTCATGAATAAGTGACCTAGAAAATTCACACACACATATGTACATATAAATGAGTGTGAAGATTACTGTGCGCGGAATAGGAAAATTCGCAATATATGGATGCCGAGTATTTAAAATGTTGGTCACAGTGGATAAACATATTTTGTTGAAAAATGAAGTTTAATAATGCGCTTAAGTTCAATAATGCACGAAATGAACAACTTCTCCTAAGTGCACTTTAGGATAACATAGCCTAACCATTGAAGCCGCTGGGAAGTTTTCAATGATAAGTGATGACCTCTGCTTAAGGATCATTCAGGTCATCACGGCGAGTCACATCATACATACATATCGAGCCCTGTGCGCAAAAAAGACGTAAAAGCCATGATTATCGATATTAGTTTTTTTATGAAAAACGATAAATTGTTATCATATGCACCATCTGCCAAAGTTTCATCGCTATGAGATGTACCGTTACGAAATTAGAGTAAAAGCAATTTGGACGTGTGTACGTCTTTTCTTCTTTTTCAAATTAATGCGCAGAAGTGATTGGTTACCAATTTATTTGTTTTATACTCCAATTTTTTTGACTACCTTAATTTATATTTTTAGATTATTTGAAAAACATTTTCGATGATATAACGAATTATTTTTAGATTTCAAGTAAAAGAGCTATTGTTCCAAACAGTGATAGCGATACAGACCATGCAGCTAAGGAATTCATAACCGCAGATACGATGGAAAATGTTGAAATGGAGACATGTGTTGGAAAAAAAGCACAAACCATTACATAAAAGGCTACAAACGCTGTCATTTGCTATTGGACGACTTCCTCTATATAAGAATAAGTTTAAACTTTCATCTAAAAAGTTCAAGGATTTAAAAAGGTTTTGCGAAAACAATGCTATATCTACCTCAAAACTTTCACAACGAGTATTTAGCTCTGCAGTACGATGAGTGCGTTGTGGACTGCCTTCCCGAGATAGATCAGGAGGAGGACCATGTTTAATAGTTTTTCATATCATATATATCATAGTTCGAAGAATGTATTTCAGTTTAATTTTCATTTAACGTTTCATTATTTTGAAGGAAACAATTGAATTTATGTAACATAAAATACGTATTTTTATGCTTTATGTATAAAAGAATTTAAAATAATAAAAGAAATACACAGCAAACAAACTTTTGCTAAAATTTTATTGAGCGTAACAGTCAAATTATCGAACTTTACGTTGACGTTGTGAGGACAAAAAATACATATTGGTAGAAATGACACTTAAGTTTTATAATTGAAAGTGAAATTAACTGCATTATTTGGCGAAAGAAAATGGAAAAACCTCCTGCGTTGTGGACTGCCTTACCGAAAACTGCCTTAAAGAAAACTATTAAATTTACTATAAACGACTTACGTACATAAGCACAAACAATGTGAAAAATAAAAAAAATAGCAGAAAACAAATATTTGCTAAAATTTTTTTTGGACGTACCTAATAGCCAAAATATCAATCTTTGCATTGATATTGTTTAAAATTACATATCTGAAAATGGAATTAATTGCATTATGTGTGTTGGGCTTAATAAGAGCTAAGCACAAAATTTAATGGAAATATGTAAATTGGATGCAAAGAAAAATGAAAAAACCTTCTCCTGTAAAATTTCTTTTTTGGCTCATACATATGTACGTCTTTTTAGCGCACAGGGCTCGATATGTCATGGCAAAATGTTCTATATCACATTTGTTTTGCTGGACTAAAAACAGACTAATGGAATATAACATACATATAATTAATTTTTTTTAGTTACCATACCATTAACCTCAGGCACAAATATTTAATGATTGGGTCCTAGGTTGTTGCTGAGATCAAAAGCGCAAAACCTCAGAAATAATATTATAGTTCTGAAGGTTTAGTGAAATTTATTTATTTATTTATTATCTAGAAACTAGCATTATACCGCAATTTGTTTCGTAAAACATGTCAAAGCTTTGCCTGCATGTAGACATCACATGCACTCTCAAACAAACTCACGCGCCTGCTCATAGTTTCTTGTCGCATTCTTCCGAAGCCGCAGGGTCAAGCTAAATAATTTATCTTAAATAACAAACAGAAAAACATCAAACAAGCAGATGAAGTCACAAACAAAAAAGTCCTTGAAAAGAACTCAATAGCTGCTGCAATATTGCCAAAAACTCACGTTCAAGGTCGGCAATGTTCCACATATTTTGACATTAAACCGACAAACACGTCGGAGTGCTTTAACCTGAAAGAAAATCTAAATAAAATTTCTGATTAAAGTTAAGATTAATTACCACTCATTTAATTAAGGTGCATTTGAGTGTCTAACCACAACATTGCAACAGCACTGACATACGACGTCAACCAAACTTCCAACAACGAGAAAACTAACATATGCGCCTGCACATCGTTGAATTACTCTCCATTATGCATTAATGCACATACATACATATGAGCCCCTCAGAGCACAAGTGGCATAAGTCCACTTGTTCTTGATTCTAGATATTGAAGGGTTTGCTAAAAGTTGGATATAAAAATCAGGATTGAACTTTTTAACTCGTTTTTTCAATAAAACTTCAGAAAAAGGTTATATTTAACATAAATTCATGTCTTCAAAACTTTTTATTCATAAATTTGGGTTTTTCGAGTACTCCAAAGTACTTACACCACTTGTGCTGTAAACGGTTTTAACGTTTTGTTTAGAGCACAAATGACACTCCAATTTAATACAGTTAACCAAAGGAAAACTGGGACTGGAAATTGGTTTAGTCGTAACATCTAACTCTTATTTAAAATATAGTCGAATCTATAATAGAAAGCGCATAAGGTAAAGTTTCAAAGTTTACACAAAGTGCATGAGAGTTAATCAAAGGTCGAAAAAAAGTAAAAAAAAAAATTGCGGCATTTTTTTGCAGAATTTCTATCAAAAATATGAGTAGGCAGTTTTGTAGTCCTTTCAATTTAAGTGCAAGTTTGAACTAGCTCAAAATTATGAAATTTTTTTTTGTAGGTGTTGAGCAATTTCTTCCATACAAAATTTTATTTTTTTCTTGTGTTGTATGGAAGAAATTGCTAAACACCTACAACAAAAATTGTTTATAATTCCAATTTTGAGATACATAGTTCAAACTTGCACATTGTTATACTAAAATTGAAAGGGCTATAAAACTGCCTACCCAAATTTTTGATAGAAAGTCAGCTAAAAGTGCCGCAATTTTTTTTTTTACTTTTTTTCGACCTTTGATTAACTCTAATGCACTTTGTGTAAACTTTGAAACTTTACCTTATGCGCTTTCTATTATAGATTCGACTATATTTTAAATAAGAGTTAGATGTTACGACTAAACCAATTTCCAAGCAGTCCCAGTTTTTCTTTGGTTCACTGTAGATACAACAATAACTGAAATACAATTTCCTTTTAATCATTGTCACTTTCTTCACGTTCTTCTTGAAGTGGGCAAATATCTTCACAAGTCTCGCTAGTAACAAGCCTCTCGAAATAATTGTGGTGTGATGGAGGGATATATGGCAGCAGGTCCAACATGTCTTTAATTTTTTCTGGCGGCATATACATATTTATCTTCTGATCCATTATTAGCAAAAATACTAAATATTCCACCACTGTCATCTTCACTGGAGTCCATTTTAACACAAAAAAAACACTATAAAACACTAGCGAATAACTCCTTCCCTAACGAAAGTCACTGCACGAATGGTAAATTACTCAACTACGCCACTTGTGCTGTCAACAAAATATGGAAAGCGTTCACTGCACAAGTGACTTTTGCTTTTTACGAGGTTGCTATGGGAACTAGGAGTTATCCCGTTAGCGTGCTATATAGAACTCATTTTCCCCCACATAGTGTCATGCCTAACTCAAAAAAAACGAAAACTGGACTTATGCCACTTGTGCTCTGAGGAGCTCATATATCGCTCATTTGCTGCAACGTCGTCATAAGTCAAAAATCACTAATATTGAGTTGAATACGCAAAAATGTACCCAATATCATGGTCTATATTGTGTTTAAAATTCTTCATGATTCGTTGAAATTAAGTGCTATCTTTACGTGTACAATATATGGCAAACGCAACTTTAACGTTGCAGCAAATGAGCGATATGTATATATTTACATACCTAGCGTCGTTGACACTGCAAAACCGAGTAAAGCTCGAATGCAAAACAGCTTAAGCTACCAAAATTTTTTTAGGCCCCTGCCATTAAGGTCTATTCATTTATTCTCAAGAAAACTACACGTTTGTTTGGAAAAAAATCTCCTAGGAGGTTGATGATATAACTGTTGTATATCGCGCCATATATATATATATATACATATATTGTTATAAGATATATTCATGTAATTGAGATTAAGTTTATCGCATTCATTCAAGGTTTTACTGTACTATACAAAATTATTTTAACCGAAAGTCCTTCCGCATTTAGAGATTTTTAAAACTACCTACACTTTTATATGAAAAATAGCAACAAATGAGCAAAGCTGGTGTAGATATAATATCTCAAAAAATTTTAATTTTGAGTTACATCTGTTTAAAATAAAATTGCGACAAACATTAGGCATGCTATAAATGTATTTTTTTGTTGCGAAGTCGTATATACATACATATGTACATATGTACATACATACATAGAGCCTTAATAATTTGTAAATTATTGCATATTGAAAAGTCCTTCCAAGCAAGCTACAATAAAGAAAGCACAGTCACACAAAGGCAAAGGGTTAGTACTGTGTGTTTTCTCGGTTTTGCTATCTCTTTTGGCTGTTTGGAACATTAGAATCGAAAGTCGATAACAACAAAAGAGGTCAAAATAACACAAACACTGCGTGTTACTCAGCCTTACTTGTCTGCTACGAATATGAATGTAGTTGTACATTTAGCATTAATAGACCTAACTCTTACGGAAAGAGCGGGCTGGAGGCTGAAATGATCTGAGGTTCGACGTGCTTGTTTCTAGGAGTTCCGAATAAATATACGGCAAATGGTTGCCATTTCGGTAAGTGTTTTTGTCGCTATTCGTGCAAACAAAAAACTAGAATTTACAGAATTATTAAAAAATCGCTACATTGCAATTAGTCAACAAATTTTAGTTTTTAAAGTAAGAACTTCGTGTAGGAAGGCAATTGTGATAATTTGAAGCAACATCCCTAGCATTATTCATACATGCATTCATATCAAAAAATGTGTTCAGCTGGTGGGCACACTTCTTATAAACGTACATATGTACATACGTGAATGGGCCAGAACTAATGATCAAGTCAACTGTGTGTAGACAGTAACCAGACGCATAGAAAACAAATATGTATCAGGTACACATAAGACACAGTGAATAACAATAACAGTGGTGGTCGCATTCGATAGGAGTCCGTCTGCACATATTTACCGGGGGATGTGGTACACACAATCGCCACAAGTCCATCACTCACTTGGTTATACGATGTGCACGCTTTGGATCTGATGTATGTATGTATGTATGTACATACATTGGTCTTGAGGTAAATATATGCATAGTAAGACTAAAGTTTTCATTTCATTTAAAGATGTGCGAGTATATGTTTACATAGCATACCTATATTGATTTTTTTTCTTTTTTTATGAGTGGAATCATTAAACAACTAAAGCATCCATGAGCCTGGGTGTTCCTCGTTGTTCGAGCGGTAGGAAAGCGAGGGCTCATAATCCCTATTTTCTTGTTGGGACCCATCCCTTGCTATTCAAGGCACTTTTGTGATACCAGGTAGTTTAAATTGAGGCAGGTGCATAGCTGTGCTAAGAACGTGCTTAAGCAGAAAGGCTAGTTTTAAATTTTATTCTTAGTAATAGTATACCCAATTTTAAAAACATACGGCTATTTTGGTAAGAATAGCTCGGTCACTTTCTTTAATGACCTGATTCTGTAGATCCTATAGACCAAGTGGCTTTTCCTATATAACTACTGACGGCAACATTGAAAGCTGCTAATTTAGCTACTAAAATGGTAGACAAGCCGGCGCTCTGATATTATTGGTGATGTCAGTTCAGTTTAACGTGGTAATAAGACGCTACCACCTATTCCAAAATTAGATAAGCGTTGCTCAGAAACGATTGCAGGCACAATATAAAAAGACTATTAAAGTTTACATACTGCTATTGCTACTAAACAATTTTCATTACCGCTTAGAATACTTCACTTCTCTGTACAAAAATATGCTTGTCTCTCTAGTATGTAGTAACCAAGTTAGTCAGTTAATCTACTTACATACATACATACATACATATATCGTTGTGAGAGTCTGAATAAAAATGTGTACACATAACATTAGACAAAGTGTCAGTTAAGCTTTCAAATATTATTGAAAACCCAATATTTCTTATTTTCCATTAAAAGTTTTCACTCGTTTACACAAATATGTTTGGTACGATTGCATTAGGTTGATTGTAATTCGTCAACATTTGAAAATCTTTGTCATGTTTAAGATATAAGAACTCACAGCCACGTTCAAATAGGGCCTATGGTAATGTGTGTCAAGTTCAAATAGTGAGTATTAACTACTATAGTTTGTAAGGTATATTATTTCCTCGAACTTTGAAATATGGTGTTGAAGAAAAATAAAAAATCATGGTTTAAGCGGTAGAAGGAAATAGCGAGTTGAAGTAGCTACTTTTCGAAATGGTTATAGTAATAACCACCCTATTCTGTATGTAGATACACATTACATCCATACAAACAAATACTTTGTTGTTTTGGTGTATTGTTGTTATGGACACAATAGTTGGTGCGAATGGATATTACATGCAACCCGCTTGGCGGCCAATTCACCTTTCGTACCATGCAATACAATTTTCGCACTAGTCGTTAAAGGAAGTGGCCTCGGTTTATATCACAACTGATCGTATTAAGAATTTACTTTTTATAGTAGCCCTGTTTTATTCAAATGCACGTGTCAGATGAAATAAGACCCTAACTTTTTTTTTGCTAGTACGCAACCAAAAAGGTAAGCGCTTGCAACTTTTTCTGTTTATTTGAAATGTTAAGTATGTATTTGTTTCTAGAATACCATTTATCGTTCATTACCATTATGCACTTGCTTCGAATGGCCGACTGCTAAATAATTTAAGATGTATTCTTGTTGAGCTCGATACTTTGACTAAAAAGTTGGCATTTTGCGATAATG
Organism: Sphenella marginata; assembly: GCA_951509765.1. Taxonomy (NCBI): domain Eukaryota; kingdom Metazoa; phylum Arthropoda; class Insecta; order Diptera; family Tephritidae; genus Sphenella; species Sphenella marginata. The sequence goes on along the minus strand of OX608079.1, from coordinate 84,216,927 downwards.
GAACTTTACATATTCAATTGAATCGACTTTGCTATATTTATAAGGAAAGCTGAAACAACGGAATCATAGCTCCAATATTTATTGAAACTGAAATAAAATCGTATGTATTACTACAGAATACGCCACACTTCCCTGCGTCTTATTATAGCTCCAAAACTAGTTGCGATATGAAACTTAAAGACATGGGTTGATACGATATCCATACAAGGATACTCGTGTGCAGTTTCATGCCTGCTGTTTGTTGTTCCGGTAGTCCAAGAATACTGTCCATCCATTCCAAACCTCAGTGGAAAATGCAAAGTATGTAGCTCTTTAGCACTATACATATGTAGGTCACCAGATACGTATATCTAATCTTTATGTCAAATTCTCGTTGCATTGAAGCACTTCAATCAGAACATACTCTTAATTTAAGAGCCTGATAAGACATTTTAGGAGAAGAGTGTTTTTAACGAGCACATCCTCATAGTTGCTGGGCATCAATGTTCATATATTTAAGTGAAAATATTGATACCTACATACAAAATAGCGATGTCAATCCCGGAATTGCAAAACATGTTACTGAAAACTAAATACGTTTGTTTTATGAAAATTACATTGCAGCTCTTGCGTGTACAACATACGCGAAAGTTAGCAAAACAAAATGTCAAATTGAGTTAACACATATTTTGAAAGTACGGAAAAATACCACTTCTAAGTTTATCGCCCTAATAAACACAACTTTATTTTTCACAAGTACAGAAACATACATTTTACAAAATTTGTGTTTACTTATTGGCCCATTTTAAAAATTGCATGAAAAACCCTTAACAATTTCAAAAATTTGACTAAAAACGCAAACCTACTTTGTATCTTGATGGCAGAAATATACTCGGGGAGCTGCTGAAAACTTTTCCAAATCACTTTTAATTTTACCTGTCCCGGTATTTGAGCAAGTAGTGAAGTCGGCCAACACACTCTTACTATCCCACGGCGGATTTATTATCAGTCAAACATCTTTAATTTCAAATAATAAACATTCTAAAAATCCAAATATTTGTTCAAAGTTCAAATAGTTTCGCAAACAATTTTATACCTGTCTTGTTACAATTCAAAAAATTTACATCCCTAGGTACAAGATTAAAAGTTAGCAGACATTTTTTATATAATATTCCGTTTTATGTAGGATGTGAGACAGCTTTCAGTTTTGTGAACAAATTCAACTATTTTTCCAAGTGAAGTATAAACCAAGAAAATGTACAAAAGGATCAGCTTTATTGTGCCACTGCTTATGATAGGTTAATATTATTTAGGTAGAAGAAAAATGCACTTTGTTATGAACAATTAGCTTAATTTGTTTCGATTACGGTTCTGGCAAATAGGTTTAGGTAAATTATCAAATTAGTTTTATTAATTGCACTAACTCGATATAATTTTTGGATCAACGTCTATTTCGTACAGTCCGTGCTCTGTTTCCGAGACTGAGCGAAAACTGTGCGTGTGATGCAATAGGCGCTAAGTAATCTGTTGACGTTATTGCCAATGATTGCAACAGAAATCTGTCAACAACAATTTGTGCTGCGAACAAAACGAAGCAGCAAAACTCATCCCAACCAACACACCACCTGACTTTGTATGTCATTTAATGCACAACTAAAGCGATCGTGCTTTTGACAGCCCCCATGTCCACTCAAGCTTTTTACAACTTTGTCCCCATTTCGTTAATGTCAAAGTAAAGAATTGCTGAATACTCTAGCTGTGTGTAAATGAATTTTTGGGGCATCGCATTTGTCATGACTCATGAGCCTTCTTTGGTTGAGATGTTGGATGATTCAATATCTTGACTTTTTTGCTTCATACTCATTGAAAAGCATATATTTTTTTTTTTGTTTCAAATCGCTACAAATTCTAAGTTTATTTTATATCGTATAGAATAGATGTTAAACCTCAGTCAGTTTTATTCCTTATAGGCATTTGCATAAAGACGAGAAGTGTATATACATACATACATACATATTTACATACATAAGTATGTTAATCCTAACCAAGGTCAAATTTGAATACGTACAGTAAATATTCACTTGTTCAAATTCTTCCATAAAAAGTAGTGCATAACAAAATTGTGTAACTTTGAATGCATATCGTAGGAGCTCTTGTTTTTTGTGGTGTATGACAAGTGTCCAACAAACTTACCAAAACTGACAGCAGATTAACATATCAGTTGACATTTTTTGTCTGAAACGATGGATATTTTCGTAACATATGCAAAATTCTTACGCGAATGAAAATTTATAAAGTGCCACTGAACAATGCAAAAATGTTGCAACAACAATTTTCGCTACGGCTTTAAAACGCGTTCAATGGTTTATTCTCTTCTTTGAATGAAGTGCATTCAACACACACCCATACATATATCCTATAAATACCGATGAAGGTGCTCAGTACATAGCTTTTTACACATTTATGTAGATTGCAGTTCAACGATCACACGATTTCATTAAAATCCACCCTTCCCGCCCTATGAAGGTTTTGCATCCAAATCAGACTAACGAACAAATCTGTAAGTCAGTTTTAAAGGTCATATCGATCTGAACCTGTTTTACTAAAGAAGCAACAACTGCCTATGGGGACTATTGTTGTTATGTTGCATTTGGTGGACGCTGGGCTTGTAAGATTCGTACCCAAGGGTGAGAATCAGAAATTGAAATTTTAAATGGGATTTTGCATATCACATCTGAAAAGAGTTTTGCATATTATGTTTAGTCTTAAAGACAATCGATTGAGTGGTATAAAATTTCTATAGGATAGGCGGTTCACAAAATCTGTTATTTGCTAAAGATGTTATAGTTGGTCGATGCGTTTATACAAATAAAGCACGCTTATTTTACAGATTTCAATAACTACGAGGTAAACAGTCGTTGTTTTTGCAAAAGCAAAATATACCGAAAGTCCCAGATTCAATTGACGGGACGGTAACGTGTCATAATTTGAAAATATTTTGAGAACTAACGTAGTTGACATTAATTCTTTACATGCAATCCGTTGTTCGTACATACATACATACAGTGGCTCACATTAAAAGTCGGGCAAGCATAGAACAATATTTCAACCTAAGATATTTTGGTTTTGAAAAAAGATATTCAACAATTTTTTTTTTTATATCATCACACACAGCATTATTATTAAAAAATATAACAAAATACATATTCAAAGTAACGTATATGGGTGTTTCCACGGTCGCGAACAGTACGTTCGTACGCTTTTATGGGCCAAAAAACAAAGTAAACATAGGTTTTTGTTTTTTTTTTTTTGCTACTTCGATAGCATTTTGGAAGGTCAATTTTAGGTGTAAGAGGCAGGTTTGTTCGATTTTTAGTTTAGACTGTGGGGGCAATAAACATGTGGTCGCGAACGTACGCATAATGGAAGTGACTTTTTTGTGCAACTGGAAAAATTCAAAATTCAGCGAAATGGAATGGATTTTTTCAAAATGGTTGATAACATATTGAAGTGGCATAAAGTGACTTTCTTTTCGTTTATTTCGCTTTAAAATATCTTCAGTACATTTTTATATATACGCTTAAATACCGGTCGCGAACGTACGGGTCGCGAACGTACGATTTTTCCATACACTTTCTTTTCCTATTTTCGGCATAATGTTTTACAAATTATATGAATTGGAACACTTAATTCACAAGTTTAAATCTTATATGTTGTATTTATAAAGAAAGAAGATAGCATAAATTATTACACTCTACTGAAATCCCGCGGCTCACACCGAAAGACTCGAAAGTGGCTTGCATAACATAAATTATACTCACTATAATGTACGGTTGTAAAATTTATGAATAACTTCATTAAAATTATTCAAAACCCTATCATCCATTATTAACCATACAAAAAAAGTATATTAACAACCTCTTTTTTCTTGCTTCAATTTTTGGTAGGAAAAAATATATCAAAATGCAAAACGGTCGCGAACGTACGCCACTTTGAGAATTAAAAAAAAAGGTTTGGTAAACCCTTCAAGAGAAGTAGTTTTGGTTTTCAATTAAGTCCACTCAACCGGCTTTAGAAATGTAGTTCTATACATTTCCTTACACTCCTTGAGAAGTGGTAACAAAAAATGTATTTTTTTGGTCGCGAACGTACGATCCAGGCAGAGGTAAAAGTTTCAATAAAAATTTACAGTTAAGACATCGTCGTTCACTCTTCTTTCATTTTGATGGTCTTAACTGATATTCATGGCGGTATTTTGTTGCAAAAAAGGATCGCTAGTATAAGTCGAACATGTGAAAAAATTGAAAAGAAACAGGCCTTAAAACTGGCTGGAAATGAAAAAAAAAAATTTTTCATGTTTCAAGCCAAATTTTTCATAAAAAAACTTAAAATCAACTTCCAAAGCTTTATGTTTATAAAAATTTGGGTAATTTTGTGTAACAGGGTTAAACAAGAATTTATTTTTATTAACATTTAAAATTTTTGCTCTGGTTGACCATTCTACGGAAATGCCCATATATGTATATACATAAGTATATGTATGTAAACGGATTAAATATGGAGAACGTAGAATTTTGCAGCTTTCAAACAATATATCAATTATTAATTCGATAAACGAGGTTTGGGTTATAAATCTTTATATTGAATATGTAAGAACGCCAAATTCCGCAAAGCTTTTACCTGTTGTAAATGAAGATCGGCAAGTGAAAATCGCATACATAGCGTAATCGATGTGGTAGTCTGCATAAATTTGATAATCGCCGGAACTAATAAATGGCCTTTAAATTTTGTTTTTTTAAATGCATGTAACTTTGCATATAAATATGCACACTTCGGCTTATAGCTAAACGATTTGTTAAATCGGTGGTTTTGCAGATGTCCGGGCGCTTGCAAAAAGTGCACAATTCCAATTTCTTTGATTCGCTGCGGTGAAAAATACTTTTTCTTTTTCAAGAGAGTTTCTAATGCCTTGTCAAGCAGCCATTTCAGCACAATTCTACATAGAAACGTTTGTGAATACTGCAATTTGTTGCAAATTACTTTATTTAAATGTTTGACAAATTAACTGCATTGTGAATGTTTTTTTTTTTGTACTTTGATTTGTTATTTTATTTTCCACAGCGCTTAGTACAGGTCGCTGTTGTACCTACTCAGACGAATGCAAAATGCATGTGAATGAACAAATATAAATTCATATGTATGCATGTTCGTATCGTGTAAAACCGCTTATCAAACAACTACAAAACTTATTTGTGTGAAATATTTTCTGCAATTCCTTTAATTCATTTATTGTCGTTGATTTTTTTTGGATGTGAGAATAATAAAAGAAATAAGTAGTAAAAGAAATAAAATTAATCACAATATCGCTTAAGTGATCCAAGTGTCTTGTGCTATATTGCAAAATCTTGATAAGCGGTTTTGTATATTTACCGATGATTTGTACATTTATATACATTAGATGGTTTCATAAAAATGTTGCTTTATTAATTTCGTAGTGGAGCTCTATAGCAAACAAACACTCTGCCATCTGGTTCTATTTATTTTAGTTTCATCACTCCACAGCACGTTTTTCCAAAAATTTATGCATTTTTCGCGATGAGCTCTGGAGAAGGCCAACCGCTTTGAAATGTTTTTTTTTTAAAGGAGTGGGTTTTTCCTAGAAATGCGACCAAACAAGTTTGCTTTATTTAGACGTGTTCTGACAAGCCTAGAGGATACTTTTTGATTCAAGGATTGATTAATGCCGGATGCTGTCTGTCGTGAGGACCTGAAAGAATCTTTTTTTAAAATTTCACTATGGCATCATCTGTACGCGCGTCTCTCTTTCCGGGCCTTGGCTTTCAAATTTTGCCGCCGATTAATACGTCGAGGTTTTCTTTACAGGAACTCACTGCGTTGTATATGTACTTTTTTGCGAGAAACTTGCAAGGACTTAGCGATTTCTGCCACTTTTTGCCCGCCTTGAAACATTTTCCAAATAATTCGCCTTTCTTCCGTTGTGGTGTGCTTTCCCGAACCCATTTTTCTCTCAAAATATTTAATATTAAATGACAAAAAATGCAATGATATTTTGTTACACTTTTTTTGAAATTTAAGTGGGTACTAAGTTCGCTAAACAGTTTGTGCCATTTATATGTCCATTTAAAATCAGCATTGGCTTCACAAAATTTATTACGGTAAAGAATTTGCAAAATATAATGGAACATTTTTGTGTCTTATACCTGAAGGATAGTAGGACATGAAATTGAGAACAAATAGTTTTGCACTGTAATCAACTTTAAGTTCAAAATCGATGGCGTTAAGTTTGGTTCAAGAAATGTGCCATTTATGCGTCCATAAATGCGGTACGCTACACATCTTTGTAATTTCGGAAAGCTCCAAGTGTAATTCAAAGTGCCGGACTTATGTATTGGCCAACCTTATTTTTGCCAAAAATTATGAGTCAAGATTCAATGCAAAATTTATAAACTGTGTTTTGAAAATTCTTGCAAAATCATTGCAACTTAGATTTGGACATGTGGGGAGGGGTTAACCCCCAAAACCCACCCTGTGCTCACGGGCCTTGGAAAAGCCCCGTCCCGTTTATAACTAATGACACAATATGTGGGGCTTTCCCCCTAACCGGCTGTATTACATTAACTGTTTAGCTTTTAATCGTAAAATTGTTATCAGAAGAAACGAAAGTGGTTCAACTCATACCAATATTACGACAACCATTTGTATGAATATTTTTTTATCCAGTAGAAGTTTGAAAGCTTGTTGAGAAAAATAAAATGTTTTATTTGAAACCGTTTAATGTGGATGAGTTATAACATAATATAATTGAAATACAACAAAAATAAATGCAAGAGCACCAACAAAAGTAACGCCACAGTCGTTTACTGATCGTCCGGGTAAATAAAAAAAAGTGCAGGTAGGTGTCACTTTTGCTTGTAATTGTCATTTGTCAGATGCGGTGATATCTACAAAACTTAAACATTAAGAAAAAGCATCTGTGCTGTGTAGTTGCAATTCAACGTTTTAATGCTTTTAATGTTGTGTCCGTCAAGTATTCATGCATATGGTTTTTGTTGTTACATTATAGTAACTGGCGGCTACGTGTGCGGCCCCACAAGTGCATTGGGGTATATCCATGTGATGGCTAAATGGAACTATCAAACGATTGGACATCCGAGCACTCCTCCATCTCAGGTATCGTTACATCTGCTTATACAAAATAATAATATGAATGAATGGGAATAACTCAATGACATTAGGAAATTTGTGCTCAAATGAGGTGTGAAGATGATGGAATCACTTTTGTTGTTTAACGCAAAAAAGGTGGTTACGAGTTTTGTTTTGGAATGATATCTTTTAATGGATTTTGATTGATTTGATTTATATTCTACAAATGTGTCTCCATATGTGTTGTCGGGCGGGTTCCAATTTTTTAAAGACCAAATTTAGGTTCAAACGATACCACTAAATAATCAATTACATAAAGGGCTTTCATATCCCCACACTCAGGCTAGTGCCTGGGGCGGTAGTAACTGAGCTTACAGTACATTCGGGACACTCTCTCAAAACTGTATTTGTCGGTACTTAAACAAGGCTCTCACTTTAAATAGTTTGCGTTTTCTTTACATTTAGTGACGACATTAAACAAACCGGATGTGATAAAAATCAGACCATAACTTATTAAGCCGGAACTTCTCGTCAATGTCTTGTGGAAGTTTTTTTTTCATAACAACTTTCAATTAATTTCGTGGTACTATCATTTGCACACTAAGAAAAAGATAGGTTTCAGAAGAACAGAAAGGTTTGTCTGCCTGCAGAACGTAACTGTTATTTTTCTTTCTCTTATGTTTGTTTAGACAATATATTATTCAGGCCGTTTACTTAAAAAAATTGTTAGTGCAATAATTAAAGTCGCCATTATAGGGTCCGCTATAAATAATTTACGTATGCTGTGTACTATAAAGGGTATAGTTGGGATAAGCAAATTTTAATTCGTATAGCAAATATAGTACTTAAAAGTTAACCAGTCTCACGACTCATCCCACAATCTTCCTAGACATACCTACAGCGTTTTTGTAGGGATGCGAAAAATTAAACAATGGCAAACACGCTACTAAACAATATAACAGCTCTAAATAAATACAAATTATTACACATCATTTCTCATCTCACTTAATTTGAACACATTGGTCGATCATAAATCATTTTACTTCCGATCAGCACCACGTGACCACAATGCCTCCACACGTCAGCCTCTGTAAACAGCATTGCTGATCGTTAAGAAAGCAAGAATTGCAACAACAGAAAGGTGTTTCAAACTAAGTGTGGTATACTAAAAGTCAAATTTAAAACTAATCGTCATTACTCACCATCGAACGAGGCAAAACAACCTAAAGAAAATTAAATGCGTTTTACCTGCTTTATCATTTTAGAATCCCACCAAACCCGCTCAATTACAAAATCTAAAAAATATTTATATTTCCAAATGATTTGTTTATATGCTTTAACTCACTCAAAGTGAATTTCAATTGTGGAGAAAATAATTGTTTGGTTTCATAAATAATTGTATATGGTTACATACGTTTGTATGTATGTAAGTAAATAAGTCAATGTGCTATCTAGTATGTGGAGCAGAATTAAAGAGGCAGTCAAGGTTGGAGGGGCGGGTAATATGTGTTTGTGACACGCATGAGAAAAGCTATAAGAAATAAATCTTCAAGCTGTGCACACTTGGAGTCAACAGGCCCCTGCAAACAAGCTAGCAAACAGCAACAGTTTCAAATTTACTTACATACGTACAAATACGCGGCAAGACAAGAAGCGATCATGATATTCTTTAAAGATCACACCGATTTGGGATGATCAAAATGCTGGGCTCACACTGGCGGCAATAGAATAAAGCGCGTGAAATGCATAATGTTTGCGGGTCTACTCGATGATATATTAGACTGTGATGCCGACGTGGAATTTTGAATTTGTACCCTTTAGCAGATCGCGCGAGATCAAAACAAGCGCAAAACTCTCGCATTAAGAGGCGGTACTGGGCCTCCATCTTACACTTTTAGCATTTTGATGCTTGATGAAATAGGTACCAATCACTTTAGCAGAACTTTAATAGGCGCTAGTGTTACAATAATTAAGTCAAACCCAGCGTTGGTAATTAAAATAAGTTGAATTATTTGTACTCACTCTATAGGCAAAGGAACTGATCAGTGAGATATCACATATCGATCACAAATAAGTGACAACCGTTACAGTTCTGGTGTTATCATTGGAGGCTACCAATTGCCACCGAATTATTTAAACTGTTGGGTAAAAACCGTGAGTTCCGCAGGAAATCCGTTTTACAAAACTGAGGGGGCAGATCTGTGCACTACCTTATGTATCACTGCAGGTCGTGGCCATTCAGGATCCAATTTCCATCATTTGCGGATTAGACTCTGTTGAAATAGAGGACCTTCTACACTAGAAAAACCAAAATGGCTTATTTTTTTTGCGAATCTTAAGGGGAAAGGGCTTTAGCTCAAACTATTGGTATTGGTATCACAATGTTCCTAAGCCTAAGCAATCCCCTTTTTATGCAGAGGGGCAGTCACCATAAGCAAATCACGCTGGGTCACAAACTGTCCTGCCCTTGCTTCCGATTAGCACCAGTTCGGAGTACTCTGTGACTGTTCCAAATTTTACTGCAGGTTATGTACTTACTTATGTAGGTATGTATGTATGTATGTATGTAAATATGGCTGTGTAAGGAATGTGTTGGCTGCGGGGTCGGTTGTGTGCAAATTGGAGGCAAAAGCGCGACATCGGGTTAATTTCTTTCGGAAAAGCAAATTAATCAATTCGTATGAGAATTCCTTTGAAATGATAAATGATTGCTATAGACGTGAGGCGACATGATGCGACAAATGATATTACGATTGCGATTGCCACAGCGATAACTACAGTGAGAGTGAGGGTTTTTTCAATATGTGTAAACCTGTAAGGCACTTCAAAACTAGCTGAGTGGGATACCAACATACAGATGTACGATTAAGTGCATTTGGAGATATTTATGTGAGATGTTTGTGTGTATACTCAACTTCTAGTTTAACAGCAACAGGTGAATGTTGCAATGATTATTAGAAGTGTAGAGATGTATGTATGTATGTACGTACAACCATTAACATTTATCAGACTGCCCTGAGACTGGCCCTTTCTGATTCAAAACTAAGTAGTGCCTAGTGTTGAGCATAACGAGAAGAATCTTTCGCATTGTCTTATTGTGATTTTAGCTCCGGTTTTTTATATCGCCTGAATTCCTAATAAATACCATATAAAGTATATCAAGTGCACCTAATTTGGATACTAGTACTACTACCATGTTAAGGTAACCCAAGGTCAAAATATACTGCATTTAATAACTACATATCTATGTATGTATATCACTCTCATATTTTCACTTTTAAAAGTTGAGTGGGAAGTTTCCATATTTATATAACTCCTAACAGATCCGCCTTGTTTTGTCATAGAATTGACTTGCCGACGTTTGAAAAATTGAAGTCGCGGTAACTTTTTGCAAGAATTTTTAAGATATATTGAAACATCATTAATTCAAGCAAATAAATTCTTAGCTTTGTCGATTTGCTACTTTTTATGGCCTGAGAGCTTTCCCTGGCCTGTGTCCTAGGGGACTCTCGAACCTACTGTGAAAGTTTCATAGAGATCGATAATAAACTTTGGACGTGGATAAAGACCAAGCAACACCAATAAAATGTGGGTCTGGTATCGCCCTTTAAACGAAAAATATATCCGAATATAATCAATTTGTACCCAATATGTATCTATATTTAGAGTTAGATACGCCAAATTGAAATTTTTTATACCTTGGAGCGCGGCACCAACTACTTTCCGAAATCATATATCTGTAAAAAACACAGACATATATTCATTTTCATTTATAAAATTGAATAAAAATAAGTAAATAAGTATGAGATTGGGTGAAACTGAACATCAGAGCAGGGACAGATCCGCGGATGGGAGTTGGACTTTAATCCAAAAGTTGATATTTTTTAGACACTGTCGATATTTCATAAACAAGTTTTGACTCACCCTTCTCAAAATCCTTGATTCGGTACTGCCTAGTAGTGATCTATTATGGCATCCCATAGATTTTTTTTGCCGCTGCAATTTGCTTAAAAAGGTTGTTATGTGCCAAGATCTTACTGATATAATTCGCAGATTATGGAAATATAGCGATTTCAATATTTTAGAATTACATACATACATACATATGTATGTTGAAAAACCGGACCGACAATAAATAGTTACCTTTAAATATTCACAATTTTGGCTGAGTTTTGTTTCGATAAATTAATAAATTAAAATTTTTTAATTTTCACGATCACTTTGAAAGCGAAATAGTAATGATACAAAACTATTTTTTCGCAAAGATATTGCCTCTCAAAGAGATCTATGGTCCTCTTCAAAATCTTTCATATAAAAGTGGGCCTTAAAATTTGTTTGATCTATGATTAATAATATTTCTTAATTTGACCTAACCAAAACTGCGCGGTGTCAATCAAATTTTTTTAAATTTCTTTAAAATTTTTTTTTTGCTTTATCCTTATAGGTGTGTCATGTACTTTTTTTGTATTTTCTAAAATATTCTATATATAAAAATGGGCGTGGCTATCATTTGGTTTCGCCCACTTTAAATAGTTGGAGATGAGTCCTAAGGAACCTGCTTACAAAACTTCATTAAAATACTCAAAATTTACTTGAGTTCACAGACAGATATGGATTAATCAATTTCTCTTGTGTGCGTATTACTACTAGTTATAAAAATATTGAAATTCAAATGATTGAGACATGTCAGCTCGATGTGTGGCCATAGTTATGAAACATGCACATAGGTATATTTTAACCCAGAAAACTGAAACTAAAGCTGAACTGTTACAGACGCAGTGACGTTTAACTTACATTTAAAGCTTCATTTATGTAGGTAACATATTTTGGTTACAAATTGGCGGTACCTCTATGCTTCAGCCCCGGTTTCGAACGGGAGTCCCGGGTGAATGTGCCGGTTTTTTTAGAAAAATGCTTTTTTTCTTGGTTTTGATCTGACCAGGATATAAACGTATAAGTAAAGCAGTTTCCTGTATGGAAAATTGAGAGTGGAATGACATGTTGGGCTTGGTTTGCAAGCTAGGGACAGGCATGCCAAAACAAATTTATTTGACTACAGGGCACATATGTATGCATTTATGTACTTATACATACATATAAAGGTATTTATGTATGTATGTGTAAAGTGGTATTAAAAAGCAATTTTGCCAAAAGTAAATGCTCTTAAAGAAGTCATGTTGGCGTTTAGAGTGAAAATATTTACTGCATTCATCATTAATCAAATCCTCATGAAAAGATGTTATAACTGTCCGCAAATGGTAAATGAACTTCAAACACAACGCGCCACAACACCTACAAAGCAAACTGAAAATGTCAGATCTGAAAAAAGTGTAACATGTAAACAATGGACAATAGTAAGTTTGCCCTTGCTGCTTTGTGAAATTATTTTCAATAGATGAAATTGGGAAATTCCAAAACTTCCATCAACTGAAGAACATGTGTTTAACACCACTCCCACCCGCCCTTCGTTTTTTCATTGAGTGTTCGTATACTGTATATATAAGACTAAGGTTTGTTTATAAATTGTTCTGTGCAATTTTTGGTTGTGTTTGATGTTCTATTTACTTCTAGGGTGCAAACTTTTGGAGGTTTATTGTTTTGAAATTTCGATTTGAGCCATTTACATATGTACATATGTATGTACGTACATATCTACATCAACATGAACGCACTTGTATTTGGTGTTGAGTTGTTAATGAAAAATGGAAATTATGTCAGAAAGTAAATTGATTACTTAGCTTTTAAGCACTTTTTCAATTTATATTCTAAGTTCGTTGACAACAGCATTTTGCGCCAAAACGAGTGCGCACTGTAACAGTACTGATGAAAATTTGAGTAAACATTAAAGGATGGAGGTTTTGGGCATATGTATACTTCGTTAGTTTTCTGGGAGTTTAATTGCACTGTCTACGACGAAGCTTCGAAAATATGCATTCTACAAAAAAATGCAAAAATAATATAAAGGATCACGAAGTTGTAATTTTATTCGTAAACGTCGACCAAGAACAAACCAGGGACCCAATAGACGGTAATAGACAGAGGTGACAGAGAACATGGTCAATGGAAAAATGTCGAGTGCATCGCAAATGGTCAAATTACTTTATTTCCTTTGACCTTGTACATTATTGGCCATAACTGGCTTATGACATATTGAAGTTTGGTCAATAGTATTTAATAATTAAACACATTTGTGTTTGCCTTTTCTGCCACATGTTTACATTCATTATCTTATAATCATATATATTATTTCTGTAAGGTCTTTTTGTGTTTGCTCCTAATTTTCTGCTCTCATTTCGAACCAATATTAATAAATAAGCTATCGTTTTAAAGGTGTGGGTTACCTCTACATGCGAAATCATTTATTAATTACAGCAGTGCTTTTGTTTAAGCGTATTTTATAAAAATTAATTTTTTTAAATAAATCATTGTGAATGCACAAAAAAATCAATTTGTACTGCAACGCCATTGTGAATCAGAGACTTTACTGGGTTGCAGATGTCGCTGAGGGTAGTGGTGATGTTCTTTGCGCAAGGTGCGCACGGGTCCATCTAGTTTTAATAATTGTTTATTATTATATCATTTCCTTCTCTTATTCAAATTTTCCTAATCAAGCCCTTAAACGCTTTTAGTTCTTTAGTTCTAGTATACCAAAGTGCCGGTTGCCGAGGTGTAGTAATAGTATGCTGGCCAGGCCCCAGGTTCGAGAGAAGGGAAAGGTAGCATCAAAAAGGTTTGGAAATTTTTTTAAAACGACGTCGACGAAAAGGCACCTTTGTAAATTAAAAGTTCATCTCCCTTATTTAACTTTTGACAAAAACTGATCAATTGTACCATACTGTTTACTGAAAATAAATTTAAATGTTCATTCAGAATTTTTTTTGCATTTCATATTGCTTTTGTTTGTGGGCTTTAAGGCCTCTTGAGTTGGAGCTCAAGTCAATTTTAGCGGTTCACTCAAGTGAAATGACATGTGCCGACGCGGGTGATTTGTAACAGCTGATGTTGTACGGTTGACTGAATGCTTTAGTAAATTGTGCATCCAATATGCCAGATGAATTCAATTTGTTTTGTGTTTAAATATTTTCTGTCCAAATTTACAGCATTGAAGTAACAAAATATCACCGACATAATACAGTATGGTTTGTAGTTAGCCGGATACCTCTGCAACTTATAAAAGGTAGTGGGAGGGTATATGTGAAAGGAAAGATATATATGTATATATACAAATATTCAACGAAATAAATTTAGCTGGTTCTTTTGAACAGAGATACATGTTGCCGAGCTACGAAGGCTTCCAAGGTCTTTCAGCATTTACATTACAATACCTACGAGTCTATTGACTTTGCAGGCTTTTCCTCCATGACCTTCTTCATATCTGCGACAACAACCGCTACGCTTCCCTCTTTGTCTTATCAGTTGGAGGATGCACTACAAATTGCCAGCAAAAGGAGTCAAGCATCCTCTACCGACACCGGCTGAAGGTTGCAGGGCTTGTGGTACTGTTCCCATGTGGTCTGCATTAAGATCTCTCATAGGAGACTCTGCGGGAACGATGATTACAATTGGGCCGAATTTAAAGAATGTTTCCAGCAGGTATGAATTGCCCTCATGTCTATGAAAAGGTGGCTTATGACTAAACAACTTTTTTCCTGGTTTCGATAGTTTTTGAGACGCTCTTTCACGTGGTGAAAACTAGAAAGTCCTACCTTGCCTAAAATGGTTCCAAAAATGTTTCCTCATTTCAGTGTAAGCATATGGCATTGTTTATCTTTAACAGCTGTTTTCGAAATTTTTTTTTTTGAGTCATAAGCCACCTTTTTATAGACCGGCTCACAAATATCGTTAGCACTTTATAGAAAGAAATGTTTTAACAAATTCAATTGATACTGAAACGCACAATGACAGTGTTATCGTGAGTGCTAGAGCCGCAGCAACAACACGTATTGAAAATTGTATTTAAAAAAAAGTTTTAATAATTTGAAATCATTATTAATTGAGGGGATGTTTTTGTTGTTTTAGCTCTCCCCGAAAGTTTTGGCGAGTGTTGTCGAATTGACAGTACTTGCTGTACTGAGCGACTGTCGTAGTAGCGATTT
This sequence comes from Sphenella marginata, assembly GCA_951509765.1. Lineage (NCBI taxonomy): Eukaryota > Metazoa > Arthropoda > Insecta > Diptera > Tephritidae > Sphenella > Sphenella marginata. The sequence continues at coordinate 84,201,688 of OX608079.1, read as the reverse complement.
CATATGACGAGTGGAACCTATAGGTCATGTCATCCCTCCTTTCCTATGTAGATCAACCATCCGTAGATCAACCATCGAGATGCACGTGTACATAGTCGCCCCTTACGACCGCTTTGCTTACCTCCGGCATATTCTAAACCCATAACCCGTAGGGGGAAGTGGTTTCGCCAACGCTATGCATAGGTTGTAGATATGCATATTGTTGGATTCCAGTTAATTTGCGAATATGAAGTAAAAATACTTCTGTATCCTCGTGAGGCAAGATCAGTTCATTTACAACATTAAAGAAACGACGTACAAAAAGTGCGCTTGTAAAGAGGTATTATAGTGAGGGTATTGGTAGGAGGATACCTGTTCATAGGTGCACAATGGCAGGCAACAATTGCAATTTGTTCGCGCACTCCCAAAGGCGAATAAGCACAGTTCCTCTTGCACATTGGTATCTATGTATGCACTTATTTGATACTTGGAAAGTAATATGCAGTTGACAGTGGGGCCAATGTATTGTATTGAGAAATAAATTTTACATATACTCGTACATATGTACATATACCCTGCAAAAAGCATTGGTCCTATAACACAAAATTAGTGGTATATAGATAGCTAGAAAAATCTAGTTTTTATCTAGACCAATATGACTAGTTGTGCGCATGTAGTTTTGCTTTGCCGAATTGAAGAAATATATTCACTTGTTATGTTAATGAGCACAAAAATTATGTATAGACCAAACGGTCTATCTTTGGTCTGGACTGTACACGGCATAAATGGTAGAATGGTAGACCAAGCCTAGGACATGCTCCGTGTAAATTGGTCCTATGGTTTTACATGAGATTGGTCTAGACTTGGTCCGGTAGTATGTCAACGAAAGACTGTATTTTATACAGTCTTAGACCAGACTCACTTTTTGCAGGGTATAGTGAAGCTGTATGCTTTGATTTTATGTTTTATTTGTACTCGTTCCATCGATACATTTTATTTGTATTTTTTCATAATTGCACAAAAGTAGACAAACAACTTTTGGATGCCAATGAATACCACAATACACAGCATCTTAAAGTTTTATTCTTTGTTACTTCGATGCTGAAGCTTTTGAAGTGAAACCAAGTGAACTTTAGCGAAGAACGAGTTAAGACAGAGTTTGGATTGTCGGTGAAACGGCGTAAGCGCGTTCGTTACACTTCGCGCTTCATTAAAAGACGGACGGATGTGAGCAAAACGTTGTTTTCTGCGATGGCGTATGTGTTGTTGTATGTAGGTAGGTACGAGTATGTGCTATATAGCCAGCAGTGTTTAGTTAAAAACTCATCTCATTTGACAACAACAAATTTGCACATGCGCGCCTGACTTGCTCAACCAAGAAAATGTTCCAAAATGGTAAATAAAAGGAACACTAAAATCAGCATCTTACGCTCACACAAAAATTAAATTAAAAAATATTAAGCACCTTTGTGATATTTAAAGATGAAGATGAGCGAGAAACCACGTTCGAGGCAAACTTGTTTGGAATACAATCATCGCACATTTTGCATTTTGTATTATAGTTTAAAGTATTTCGGCGTGTAGCTGTTGGCGGCCATATTGCTATTACTTTGTTGTTACTAGCTAGTATGAATGGCAGCCATACGTACACATCAAAAATGTTGTAAGTACATATACTTGTATAAGTAGTTATTCATTAACAATAATGATAGAACATAGAGTTTTCGCATTTAAGAGGTACGCTAGTTTTGAACACCGTACTCACATGACCAATCCACCACCTTAATTTTCTTTATGGTAGCTATCTCTGATGCGAAGGGTATTCACTAATCGGGCAGCCTAACAGATTACACGCTAAAGTCCCTCAGTTTTGCACCCAAGCCCAAATAACCTCATATTCACTAGGTAATCTAAATAAACTCTCGATGGAAAGCAAGTGGAGAAGATAGCGGAGGAATAAGTCGATGGTTGTAGTTACACCAGACCTATGCTTCTTACAACAATATGATCATAGAAAGCTCCGTTTGGTCTCGACAAAAAATATCTGATTTACATAGGTCGCACTGAAATAATAACATTTGTCCATTGATTTTTTTGGTTTATAAAAATTGATATAATACTCGTATGTATTTAAGCTAAGAGAGAATGTTTTGCTGGGTTAATATTCATATTAATATGTGCATTCAGTCCTAGAACTGTGTGGAAAAAACACCTAATCTTTGGCGATCTCGTCTGCTCTTGTATGAGTACTATGCTTGAATTTATCTATTTTAACTAATCGTTCAATTGATATATGTATACATACTTACTGCTTTACAAACATACACATGTATAACCTTATGTGCATGCATTTGGCGTAGCCGTAATTTAGCTACCAGTATATTATAATCGGCTTATGTAGGTAGAAAAATTAAGATTTACATACATATGGATGTTCGCTGTATATTGAAAGAGGCTGTAAATGTATTACGTAAGCAACGTTTTCCCTCCCCAGAAATGATTGTTAAAAGTGGCTAAGAGTATTTTACATTGTTCATTTGTTGGGTTCTCGAGTTTTTATAAAAGAAATTATTTCGCCCGAAAAAGCGACGTGATATAAGTTATTGAAGTAACCAACTGCAAGAAATATTTGAATAGCTTTTTTTAGTTATACATAGTTATATGAACTTACATATGTATGTTCATGTTATAAAATTCTTAAAATTAAATTGATTGATGAAATACTTTGTTTTTTTTTTTTTTTAAACTAAGGTTTATCATCTACAATATTATTACTATGCATGTAAATGTGTATGTTGACTAATTTGATTTAAGGCCATGGCTTCACAGCACGTCGAATTCAATGGTTTTACCTTTATGTTTTAAATTTCAAGTACTGAGAAAGACCATCGAATGAATTTAACCTTAGTAAAACATATCCAGAAACTTTTAACTTTGTATAGTTTGTCCAAAAACTGACGTGATGTAGTAGTGAATTTATTCTAAAAATTGAAACAAAAATTTAATACCATTTTTTTCAAAAAGTACCTGCTGAAACTTGACAAATTCAGGTATTTTCGAAATTTATTCGCTATCACTTTGGGGGACTATCAATTTTTCTTCTTGATTGTTATAATGTCACTTCCATCACTGGCACATTTCCCGTCGGGTTCTACGAGCAGCTCAGCAAATAATGAGTTTCATTAGTTTATGAACCGTGTAAAAGCGAAATCGTGTAAAACGAGTATCATGTAAATCGGGGGATAGGTGTATACTGAAATAATATCTCTTTAGGCGAGTAAGCACGTGCAATTTTAATGGATTATTTTTTTCCAACAATAAGGAAAACAACTTTTCGTGTAGATATATTTAGTAGGCTGCTTGCTTCGTTTAGTATGTGCAAGGAGTACAAGCAACACTAGGAGAAGGCTTTGTCGTCTTCAACTCAAAAGAGAGATAGTCTATAATATGTACAGATTTTTGGTATTTACTCTGTATCAGAATACGTTTACCAATAAAAGCATTCATGATTATTTGTAAAATGTGTAGCAATGTAATGTCGTTCAAATAGCCATGGAATATAATTGAAGAAAGGAAATTTTGGTTTTACATACATATAGCAAACAGACCAAACGTTAAACAAATGGAAAATGCAAAATCGTATGCAACTGTCGCGTACTGGTTTAATGATAATATATTAGTTTAACATTATACCGATTGGAATGGGCTCGAAAATCTCTGTTGTCGACGTTCATTGAAAGAAGAAATTTTTTTTTTTTTTTCAAAAATGTGTTATAAAAATTATTCTTTGCTGGTGACGCAAGGATATTTATCATAGTTACTACACCCGCCAGACAAGTAATGCTCATGCCATCTTCCACCCATACAGATCCACATTTATACAAACGGGCTAACATATAATTTTTGTGAATATTATTAATGACAAATCAATGAATTCGTTGACTACAGTCTTCGTAAGAGCTTCACTTACTTTCAAACGAAGTATTTATGTGTGTATGTGTGTATGTACCTAATTTCCTTACCACTTTATAAGAGCATGGATGGTTCTTTGTGGTCAATATATTTTGCATTTGATTGATTGTGTAGCGGTGCAATGCTTGAATATTATAGTGGTACAGCAGTGGCACGATGGCGTTGATATTGTCAATTATGTATGTGTGTGAGCAAATGTGTGTAGTTGTATGGGTGAATGCACTTCATTGTAGGGTAAACAAAAGTGGACAAATGAGTAATTTTCGGTAGCTCCAGAAAAAAGCTAAAAACTTAACGTTTTTCAGAAAAAGTTGACTACGACGGACACCATTTCGGCGTGGCGCTTAATAAATATGGTGTGGTGAGTTGTGTTAAACCAATTGCATTGGAGAAGACTGGGTTCCCATTAAAAAACTCAACAGACGCTATAATAAATAATTCAAACTTACTACTTTGTGCATTTTTTTGCTTGCTCGTTTACCATCCCAGACTGTGCTTGTATCGCAATTTAATTAAACAACCTGAGTAACCAAGCGCGATTTTACAATCAACCGCTTGTGAGTAAGGTAAATAGATATCAAGTTAAAGGGCTTTTATACGCCAAGCGGCTCTTTTCAATTGTTTGTGTAAATTATGTATGGATGTTTTTTTATTGTTCTAGAAGGAGAATAACCCCAGAACAGGTTGTACGTACATATTTATATGCACATGCACATATGTATGTAACATTGCATTGAATTAACGAAGTTTAGCCTGAATAACAGAGTAAGGGAGCTCCTTACTCGGAAGCCCAATAATTATGTGAGGTGGTCATTTAGAATTAAGTTCCCTTAGCACATCACTTCGAAAGGAACATACATACATATAAGCAGCATATTTTGCTAACTACAATACATATATTTTCTTGTATAAACATTACTTGTACGTAAATATTTTGTTAGTGTGCGTTTAAGCCCTATTTTTTCATTCATTTTCGCATTGGTTCGAGGACGGGTTTCTTTGAAGCGACGTTGATGTTCTCCTTAAATCAAAGATACACGATAATTATCTCTGGCGTAAGCGCGCGCATAAATAAATTTGCGAAAACAAAAACTGATACGTATTCAGATATAGTCGCGTTGATAAAAATTAACACGAGCATGTATTTGCGTACTTATAGAAGTCAAGGAAGGTGATGCGTTCGTCAGTTGGTCGATTCGACGGACATAAGAAGATGGCCTATGTACCAAGGTTTTTATTTGCATACATATATACATATTTATTTATATACGTGTATACGTAGCTGATGCAGTGTAGAGCCAGAATTAAGCTGAAATTGATATTTATCAATGTCACTGTTTATTTCGGTTGTAGAGTTTTGATGTTAAGCCACTGTTACTACTTATGGCAGTTAGAATGTTTTTGTTCAAAGTAAAGCTCATTAATTTTTCAGATAATTGCTGTTTCGAGTTTAATATGAAACATTTGTTGTCGGCTACTTTACTAATTGGTCTGACTTGATTTACATTCAATGTAGTTGTTTTAACAAGCTAGCACCTGATCGATCGAACTTTTCTTCGGCATTTTTCGAGGTTCTCTCACGTTAAGGACTAACTCACCAATGCCTCTATTTGTATTTAAAAATATGTACTATTTAAACTACCCTATGGTACCTGAGTGCAGAAGTGCAAAATTATTCACGAACAGGACGGTTAGGTACTAAGAACCAAAAACGCAAAAATTTACCGTACCTATTTAAGTATTGTTATTAGCAATGATCAAATATTTTTCATTCAGCAACTATGGGACATGCATCGAAGACTGGAAAACGACTCTGCATACGGGTTAAAATCCAGATGTAATACCAATGTATGTATAAGAATAGCTATAAAATATTAAAAAAATACATTCAAGTTTGGAACTGCGTTTGATTTGTAAATAAAGGTTTTGCCATTATGCAGTTTATGTTTAGCACATAGGCAACTGTTTATTATATACATACATACGCTATACATACGTAAAAATATGACGATAAGTACGTACGTGCAGTACTCGTAACCAAAACCCAATGCTATTTTGCAGTGAATGTGTGAATGAATTTATTAAAAAGATACACAAAAGGAATTTGTCTCATACGCCTTGACAAATGATCATACATAAACCTAGGTGTGTCCTCTGCAGTGATAAGCGGCGAAAGTTGCAGGAAATCCAAAAACTACCATCGTAGTAATGCTTGAATCCAAAATGGCCACCCCCGAAGCGAAAGTTTTTTAAGGGTAGTCGACATTAATCCCACATCCGGAATAATATCCTCCTACATATATGTAATTTCCTTCGAATGTGCCTACTTGTTATCTAAGCAATAAGCGTACATACATATGTATGTGCAAAATGATAATAATAATACTTACATACATACATATGTACATATGTACATATATCTTTTTATATTGTGAAGAGTTGGAGTTTGCATTAGATATTCTTATTTCCTACAACCCACACGTGCATGAAAGCACTTGCATACGTACTGGTGATGCCCGCTTTTTGGCTTATAAGAATACCATTATTTTCGGGATATAATTTTACAAACCCGGGATATAGAAATTCGAATATTTGATATTCTTGCACTGAAAAAAAAATCTACTGTAAACGGCCGTCAAATTGATAGTAAACCCTGTCATTTTTCGTCCAACAGTGGGTAATATAAATTTTGAAAGTGAGCCCCTATCGTTCTTCGAATATACTATCATATTGACATGAGTTACTGGAAATTTTAAAGTGGACTCATATCATTATGCAAAAATCACATGTTTTTACCGCCAATTTTACAGTAAATACTGTAATATTTACAGTATTACCATCAATCGCTTGAAAGTGGTTTTGATATGTTACTTTCAATGTGCACTTTCAACTTTTTTATTTCAGTGTGAAAAATTTAGTTTGGGTATAGAAATTTCTGAATTTAAAATATATAAGAAACCATTGAACTTTTGTAGTAACAAAGCAAAGTTTTCGAATGTTAGGGCTTTTGTATGCAAGTTTTAATAATAATTGCCATTCCCAACAAAAGGAAAGTGCCTTAAGATTTTTTATTTTTTACTCAAATTATGAAAATTGTGCGAAATATTGGTTTGAACTTCCGAACTTCCATTGGCTTTCGAGGCGACACCCTACAAATCCTAGAACACCTTTGAAAAAAAAAATTATTTTTCAGTTTGATTTACCCCATTTGGTAAATTATTTATTCATGATGCCAGTGTTGGGTTTGCATATTAAAAGAAAATGTCCAACATAACATAACTATATTTCCAATCCCGAAATAGCTCCCGGGATACCAGTATTGACATCCTTGATACGTGCATACATACATATGTTTTTTGGGCAAAGGTGCACGTGAACTGTTACTCACACTCTCTACTTATTAATTATTCACAAATTTTATTTGGCTTTGTAACGTTTCGCGTTGTTCTTTTCCCAAATTCGAAATGGAAGCACGTCCCGCCTGTCCGGTTTGGTTTTTTATACTTTCCTAAACTTGACGCTGCTGCATCCCATTTAGTAATACTTTCTTATTGATTTAGTTATTCTTTTTTGCGTTAGGTCATCTGTTTTTAGTATACATTCGTATTCCGAGCATACATCTAGTCCGTCACTCAAAATCAACAATTCGGAACACAAATACATTTAGTGATTGCATTGGGCTTATTATAAATGGGATACTGGATATAAGTACTGTCTACAGTATCACAGCAAATGTCTCTTTGGATTGATAAATTTATGTTCGGTTTTTACTTGCGCACCGGTCGGTTGAATTTATTGCCTGCTTTTCTTTGACACTTGCACTGCAATTACTCTCTTTTTACATTGAAATTTTTGCTTGTTTTGCATCGGCCCCTCAAAAATTATCTGCGCTCCAAAAGAAACAGTTTTCTCCAGATCTTGGCCGGCGTTTTCGTCGGGCAGTGTCATCGGATTTCCTTTAGAACGGCTGATGACATTATAAGGTAAGAAGTGTATTAAAACCAAAACAACAACTACAATTAAGTAGGGCAAAAATTGTTAGTACAACAAATCATTTCCAAAAATGAGTAGAGATTTATAAAGTTATCATATGTATAGTTGCAGTCGTGATGTGCTGTTATACAAATATCGAAGGTTTTTGACTCAAGTGTTTGAAATTTTGTTAAAGTTTTATATTCTCTCGGCAGTGGCTGGTAACTACTTCCTGTCATGAAAAGCTTCCCAGTCAAAACAATCTAGATTGGCTTGAATACTTCCACTTCCTCTGTTTTCACGGGCGCCTGCAGATAAGAATACGTTCTTGGTCGGACCATGTATTCGAATGTCCTAGTCAACGAAGCTGCTGATTTTCAATTCGATGAGATTTGCACTTGCCGTCTTCATCTCGGAGGTGTACAATTCAGAGGTGTTTCCACTTGGGGCTGTTGGCAGAAGAAGAATCCGATGACCCAAATCCGTTTAGAAGGATAAGCACCATTTAAAGTAAGAAGAATTTCTGTGGCAGTACGTCATAGATGGATTGGCAATAATCAGTTTCATCTTCTGCGATTATAGAGTCATCTTAAGGAGTTGAGATCTTTGCCGTATTTTTTTTTATAGAATTTTTGTACGATTTTCTAGCCTATAAAGCTCCTCATACTCATACTTTTATTGGAGCACCGCACATATGTACATATGTAATGTAATGCTTGTATGTTTTATATTTGTACTTGTTTCTGGAGGTGCGAAAAGCTATCAATCATCACTCAGCGGCTACATGTCATTAACGCTTGTGCTGGCGCCATTATTTTAGCTTTTCTTAGATTTATTGATATGATAAATTCTATTAAATTCAGTGTTAGCTGCATCACCGTTTGTAAACATTATTTGTTTGCATGCATTTTTTTGTTTGGGGAAAGTGATTGTGATCTTTGGAAGAAGTATCGATTTGTTATGTATAAGACCAAACATGCAACTTTCATAGAGAACTCTTTTTTCCAAATCGATTACACGTAAACACAGAGAACAGTACGATCTTGCTTTAAAAATCGTGTACTTCGCTCGCGTGTACTCATTAATTTGAGGCACATGCTAGCACAGCTATACCGATCTCAGTTTGTATTCCAATTCAACATTCCACTGAGCTGTGTACGTTTTCATTGTCACTCAGAAATGAGCCACTTTTCTTTTCGACGTTATTGTTCCTTAGTTTTCTTTACAACTCTCATTTACCAAAGCTGAAAGCTGCAAGGAAGTGTGGCAATAACAAGTTGCAGTGGCAATGCCTGTATACAGCATGTGAGCATGTACATATATATTTTTCCGGCAATATGTATGCATGTATGAATAGAAGTTGCCTCTTTGGTGGATTTGTTGAATGGCTAGTCGGTTGGTCCGATGGGCGGTTGGCAGACTGATGCCACAGGTACCCAATTACATTTTCATTAACTCGAAACACGACTTTCGAAATTGCTACATTTAATCATAACGATTGTTATTATTTTACTTATGATATATTTTTGACCAACGTTCGCTTGTTCATCCCACAGGCCAACGTCTATCTACAAACTAAGTACATATTTATAGCGTTTTCAGCACATTTAGGAATGCACGTATTATGAGCTTCAAACAACGAAGCGAGAATATTAAATTCCTCTCGGTGTTGGTTGGTATAAATTTAAAAGCTGTTCAAACTGTTGATGCAATAAATAAGAGTATAATGATCATAATAAGTAGAAGTATGGTAAGTATACATACTTCAATATGCTCACATACATAATTATGTATGTATATGAAAGTATACATTATATAAGTACATATGTACATATATGTAGTATGTATATAGTGTTAGAGAAATACCCGCGGTTCTCGTCGCTCCGGCGCACACACACCGCACCTACCATCATCAAACGGCCACGACAGTGGCCCGGTCTTCACGACCTGCAGCCTTGCTGCTCCCGCCTCACCTCAGTCCCCACTCTCGTCCCCCCCTACTCCCAGCATGCACGTGGGTCAGGAACATAACCTCCTCGTACCTTTCACCACGTGCACTGTTTGTCGGCAAAGACTATATACGCCTGCGGCATCGGTTAAGTGCAATAACTGCCTTGGCCTGTGCCACATCCATATGTGCTCTGGGCTCGCAAACAGGAACCTTTGGACGGATGCATTTATTGCCCCTTGCTGCAGTACTCAGCCGCCCTCCACGCCACACAACATCGGCGAAGACGCGCTGAACCCTCGACTGCGTCACAGCTTGGGACTATGCCCACCTCCACCTAGGCAACCGCATCCGTCCCTTACCCCCAGCATGCCTCCACCCTCCCTCCCGACACACTTCAAAATCCTACAGCTGAACTGCAACGGGTTAGCTGGTAAGATCGCGGAGATAACAGACTTTATGAAGTCGAACAACATTAAACTGGCTGCCATTCAGGAGACCAAACTGAATGCTAACTCGGACTTACGTACTCGTGATGGGTACAACGTACATAGGAAAGACCGTCCCAGCGGTCATGGGGGCGGCCTCGCATTCATTACACACCATACTGTACAATATAATCTGTTTGCCCCTGACGTTGACCCCAGGGACTCTACCCCAGAATGCCAGGGCATAGCAGTCCGGACAGGCGACGTCGACCTGCGAGTGTTAAATATATACATTCCCCCTGTTACGTGCTGTCCCCGTGATTATCGCCCTGATATTAGTGCGTTGCTAAGGGGCGATAACTGCCTCATCTTAGGTGATTTCAACGCACATCACGATCTCTGGCACTCCAACTTGCCAGCAGATAGCAGAGGGCACGCACTCGCAGAGCAAATAGATAATTCGGCATTCTGTACATTGAATGGAGATGCCCCCACTAGGGTGGCAGGTAACTGCCACAGTTCGCCAGACATCTCCATTTCAAGTGCGGGCCTTATCAACCACGTTAACTGGCAACCTATGCTTACACTGGCATCTGACCACCTACCCATCCTACTAGACATCGAACGACCGTCCGACTTCATAACGACAGAAAAACGAACGTACATTAACTTTAGTAAAGCGGACTGGGACCGCTTCACGGACTTTACAGAGCACTCCTTCGCTGACCTACCCACACCGACGGACGTATGCAAAGGTGAGAAAGAGTTTCGCAAAGTCATCGATTCAGCCTCTGGCCGCTTCATCCCTGCTGGCAGAATCCCGGAAATTCGGCCGAATTTCCCTGCGGAAGCAGCGGCAATGGCAAGAGAACGTGACCAAGTGAGACTCTTGAACCCCGCAGATCCAAGAATAAAGGATCTCAACGCAGAAATCCGTCGGACTGTCAATGAACATAAATTGAAGAAGTGGAAAGAACACCTAGAGTCATGCAACCTCTCCGGCGGGGTCGGCAAATTATGGTCGACAGTCAAGGCCCTATCCAACCCGACCAAATACAATGACAAGGTCGCCATTGCTTTCGGCGATAACGTCAAGTCGGACCCCAGGAAATGCGCGAGCGCATTCTGCCGGCAATTTATACTGCATTCTCCTGCGGATAGGGCTAAGAGAAAAGCCATCCGACGCGCGCACAAGCACAAACACACAGCCGCGCCCATTGTCGTCTCCGCTGCAGAGGTCAAGGAAGCTATAAAGAAGGCCAAAACTTCAAGATCACTCGGACCCGACGGAATTGCCATGAAGATGCTGAAACACCTAGGCCACGAGGGGCACAAGTACTTGGCGGCTCTATTCAACCTCTCACTGTCCACCTTCGTTATACCAGATATCTGGAAACATGCGACTGTGGTCCCCCTCCTAAAACCTGGGAAGCCGGCAAATCAAGGAGACTCTTATCGTCCGATATCTCTTCTTTCGCCGGTAGTGAAGTTGTTAGAGGCTATTCTGCTCCCATATTATACTGCAAACCTGCAGCTGGCCAATCATCAACATGGCTTCCGTAAAAACCATAGCACAACATCAGCTTTGAACGCCATCACGACGCAGATTAACTTCGGTTTGAACCAACACCAACCAAACCACAGGACGGTTCTCGTGGCACTTGACCTGTCGAAAGCCTTCGACACGGTCAACCACGCCACACTCCTTGAAGACCTGGAGGAGACACCGCTTCCTGCCGGCCTAAAAAGGTGGACCGCTAACTACCTGAACGGTCGGCTGGCGTCAGTGCAGTTTCGAAACGAGAGATGTAGACCTAGAAGAATTAGACAAGGGGTTCCGCAGGGTGGTGTTCTTTCACCCCTTCTGTTTAACTTCTACATCTCGAGCCTCCCTCCCCCACCAGAGGGGGTCTCCATCGTTTCGTACGCTGACGACTGCACCGTGATGGCCACGGGCAAAGGACCTTCGACAGACGAACTTTGTACGAGACTTAATGACTACCTGCGCGACCTTTCCTGCTTCTTCACAGAGCGGAACCTGACACTGTCCCCGACTAAATCGACAGCGACCCTATTCACTACGTGGAATGCGCAGATGGGGCAGGAGTTGAATGTCCACGTAGATGGTGTTCCACTACCTACTGTCAACCACCCCAAAATTCTAGGGGTTACATTCGACAATAGCCTCACCTTCGCTAATCATGCCACCGCAATAGCTTCAAAGGTACAAAGCCGCAACAAGATCCTCAAGTCACTCGCCGGCAGTACTTGGGGCAAAGGCAAAGAAACGTTGCTGGTCACCTATAAGGCTATTGGCCGACCGGTTATTGATTATGCTGCGCCCATATGGTCGCCTAACCTTCACGACACCCACTGGAGGAAATTGCAGGTCTGCCAAAACACCGCCATCAGAACTGCAACGGGTTGTTTGCTTATGTCTCCTGAGTCTCATCTCCACCAGGAGGCTCAAATGCTCAACGTTCGCGAGCATGCGGAACTTTTAAGTAGGCAGTTCCTTCTGAACTGCCACCGTCCCAGTCATCCAAATCGACAGGTATTGGATGAAACTCCGCCCCCTAGAGACATAAGGAAGCATCTCCGGAAGCATTATGATGAGATCCGGCATCACATCTCGTTGCCGTTTGATCTGCGGGACCATAGGCGGGCCCTAAAGGACCTCCACACTGAGTCGGTGGACAGATCCCTCAGATCCCGGCCTGTGAACCCCGTTATTGGTGCCCAACCACCCGTTCTTGCTGAGGAAGAACGTGTCCTTCCGAGGGAGACTAGAGTCATGCTGGCTCAACTTCGGTCTGGATATTGCAATAGGCTGAACTCCTATTTGTCCAGACTGAACCCTACCATACCTAACACATGCCCTGCATGCGGTATGGCCCCCCATGACACGCAACATCTCTTTTCGTGTTCTTCGGAACATACTCTTCTAACTCCCTTATCACTTTGGTCCAACCCTGTTGAAACAGCGCGTTTCCTTGGACTTCCGTTAGAAGAGCCCGATGACAACTAGGAGTGTTCTGGCCCTTTGGGCAGGGCGAAGCACTGCTAACAACAACAACAACAAGAGAAATACCTGTTGTTTTATTTTGTATATAGTTACGGAAAGCTGGTTAAATTAATAGATATCTCACGTCGACTTTTGAAGTGGTCTGCAGCAGTGGTAAAAGCTCCTTTCGTTTGATTGAAACGAAGGTTTGTTTGTATTCGCTTAAACTCTCAAAAGAAAACTTTGGAAAGATAAAATCGAAAAACAGGGTATTGTAAAAACTTCTTTTTTAAATATTTATTCTTCCCAGCAAGCACGTTTGTACACGAAATAATCTTTCTCAAAATGTCAACAATGCTCGTTATTGGTGCCTAAGTTCTTAAAGTAATAGCTTCGCGATATTTAATTCTATCGCTTAATAATAAATCGATACATTTTGCTTTTATTGATTATTGACCAGGCAAACTTTTTGTCTGTAGTTGTATCTATGATACAGCAACATTTAATTACAGTTCGATATACATATTTCCTGATATCAAATAATTTTAGTTCCTAATAAAGTAATAAAAAATATATTTATTGCCGAAATGGCAAAACATTTATAAACATGATAGAAATATTTGAAGGTAGTTTTACTCAAAATTTTTTGACACTAACCGTGTTCGCCAAGAGGGCGTGCCTTTGCCACAGTTAAATCATTAGTTGTTATTCAATTTGGAAATTTTGGAAAATTGTATTGGGTATTTTTTTTGTATATGAAAATGTATAGTTATTTTCAAAATGAAGTATATAACATATCTACATATGTATTTTAACTGCAAAATTTTCTAAACCATTTTAATAAAATGTTACTTGAAAATTTACTTTACCTTTTTTTATATCTTCTATATAAAATTCTCGTGTCACAGTTTTCGTTCCCATACTCCTCCGAAATGGCTTGAACGATTCTCATGAAATTTTGTGAGCGTATTTAGTAGGTCTGAGAATCGGCCGTTATCTATAATTCATTATTCCGGGAAGCAGACCAGGGACCGAAATATTCCAAACTATTTTTTCCCTAAATTTGGGCAGAACAATGTCTGCCTTCTTTTTATATATATGTATTTATATTTATATTCTACTAGCAGGCTACCCGGCGTTGCTCGGGATGTAAGTAGTTAGGGGGCCTTTCAAAATCAATAATATACTTTAAGATTTCATCATACTAATATTATAAATGTGAATGTAGCGATGTTTGGATGTCCAGACGTTTGCTTCTGTTACTCAATCACAATCGCAGACAGGTTATAGTCTGGAAGGAGTTACAGGCAAATTTTTTTTTATTAATTTTGGGGGTTCGGACGCTTCTAGGGACCATTACTTTTTGATATTTTATTTTCCCCATACAATTCTGAGTATACTTGATCTATAACTCTGAGTATACTTGACCTATACTTATGCTATTTCGCATATACATATGTACATAGGTATAGGATGGCCCCGGTTTCCTTTGGACTTCGATATATTTTGATAAATTTATCGACAACTGAGTTATCGGTCAAAATGCGATTGCAGAGAAACCTTAATATTACCCTACAATATGAATTTGCATTCATCCTGGCACAATTTGTCAAAATTGAGTGCATATTTCATTCAAATCTGTCAAACGGTTCGCTCACAGGAGGATCCTAAAGTTTTTCGTGTGACGTATTTATATATTAATAGATAATCAATTTATATGGTAACTTTTGTTGGGCCAATGTTAATTTATTCTAGGTAAATATTACGGTCGAACCACTTTGTGGAATTAATAAATTTCGGTACAGCCTTGACTTCATACCGTAAGACCATATAGGAACGGTTCACCTAAAGTGGCCAACCGTCGTCTGCTGAATGCCGAACACTGACAAAGGAGATGCTGGACGCTCTCCTCTTCATCGGTACATCTGCGAATCCGAGAGTAATCGAAGGTCGTTATCCCCATTCTAGCTCCGTGAGTACCTTTTAAACAGTACCCCTTTAGAACCCTTGTCGGCGATGCTAAATCTAATTTGTGTAGAGTCAGAATTGCCCTGGTACGTCCTTTATCATAAGAAGACCAAGTTAGCCTGGATGTCTCACATGTTAAGACAGCTAACCTTATTTCGCTCGCAAATTTTATAGTGTTTGTGTTCACACGAAGCCTTAAAGTGGCCATAGATATGCCTACCGAATCATTTTCCGGAAGGATATGTTCGGTGGAGTTTCTCCTAACCAGCTCGTCTGCTCTGCAGTTGCCTTCAATATCCCTGTGACCAGGTAACCATATAAGGTTGATACTGAAATGCAATCGCTAAGAGATGTACGGCATTCAGTGTTGTGGACGAATGAAATCAAGGATTTTAGTGCGGCCTAACTCTCTGAGAAAACAAGAACCCGTTTGACCTCCTTAGGTATATACATCAGATGGCTTACAGCTCTGCGTATTTCCAGCATTTCCGCTTGGATACTACCCTGAACAGGAAGGCGAAAAGAGGCCTTTATACCCAGATTCGGTGAAAAGATCCCCAATTCCACCTTCCTCGGAGCTATATCTACCCAAATTAATTATTTTATATCTAGCGCCAACTTGAACCTTGATCCACGAAACCAATTTGCTGCAAGACCATGTTTCGTCAATTCAATTGGATTGCATTTAATAAGCGTTTGACGTATTCACGTCCCATAAACACTATGGCATGATCACCGTCTGAAGGTACTGTCTGGATGTGTTAATGTTGAGTGGCAGCCGTTTATTTGAATAGAATCAACTATTTGGAAGTGAGCCAACCAAAAATCAACCCAACGTTGACAAAATATTTGAATGAATTCTGCTTTGCCACGGTATTCAAATAAGAAGCAAACTACAAAGAAAACACAGTGAAAATTATTCTGCAAAGTATGTCAAATGTATAAATAAAAATAAATGAATAAATAACCTGAGAGTTGAGAGCTGGGCTGACTTCACTCTTAATTTATTTATTTTGATCTGTATCATATTCGAATCAGTACATGCAGATCTACGAGATACAATTTTTTGACTGCTAGTGATTAGTTTAAACAAGTCTAAAACTTGCAGTCGCTCTGTGTTCGCCAGTAATGGAACCTTTTTACCATAAAATTTAAGGACGATAAGGTAATATACTACTTCAGCAGTCCTGCTTTATCAGCTGCTTATTAAATTGCCTTATCTCTTTACGTGCGATGCTGACACAATTATTATTTGGAGTTTAGCCAAAAATATTTTATTCGGAGTCGATATCGTTATGAATAGCTGGAAGTATGTTAAATACAGAGGGGTTTTGATGAATATAAAGAACTTTCTCATGTTGTGACTAGTCACACCGCTCTGCTGGCAAGAATAGGTTCAACAAAAATGGGCACAAAAACTGTGAATGAGGTCTTGTCTGGGACCATCCTAAATGTCGAACTACGTTTTCAGTAAAATCGGGGCTGCTCGTTTTCGCGAAATATCCCACTTTAACCCTTTAGGAGCTTTAGAAAAATTTCCATCATGTCCCGTTTCTGAGAAAAAAGGTTTTTAGACCCCAAAATTAGTATAATTTGAACAAGCCCCCCGTGCTCTGGGTGCTCTTATAAGATTTGAATATCAGCTCATATATAAACCAAGGTTTAGGAAACATTATCTAAGATAAGAAAAAATTGTAGTATGTCGCAATTATTTTATACAGATTTTAAAAGTTGGCCGAAATCACAAAATCATGTTTTTGGCGCATTTTTGAAAAATTAAAAATTTACCCCGATCTGCCACAAACTTTTTACATACCAGAAAATATTGCATGGTTTCTAGGCTGTCAATGGTAAGAAAATCTTTTTATTGCCACTTACCATAATATCTTCATTTATTATCTTCATTGTCCCTTCGTATACTCATACAATCCTTGTTGTTGAAAAATTTTCAATATTGATAAATGCAGTATGTATATGGGAAATGTATGTATCTATACACCCAAACTATATTAAACAAAGTAGTAGCGAACTCGACAGTTCTCTCCTTTCTGTAGGAGTTTTAACGTCAAATGAAACAAAATGTTAACCCCTTCGATTTTAAAATGTCTAATCTTTATCAGTTTGTTATTCGATCCCACGGTGTTTTTCCGGATTTCCACACAATCAGCACCATCGTGAAAAATTTTACATAGCGTCGGTGACTCTGCAAAACCACGTGAGTGCACGTCTAAAAATTTAAAACTTTGGGGCTACATACATACATACATATGTATGTATGTATATGACCAAACCCAATTTTGTTTAGACTTAAATTTACGCCGGTTGTCATAGAAATGCGAGTAATAAAAATTATTTAAATTTTCAACCGAAAATGTTTTTAAAAATTTTATTTTTTTTAAAAAATGTTGGTACTAGTTTACAATTTAGGATCAAATTTTTAGCCGTGTGATGTTTGTGTCAAAAACTTTTTTTTTATTTATTCTCAAAAAAACTACATGTTGGTTTGAAAAATAATTTTTAAAAATCGTTCGTCCAATTTGGAGTGACAAAATAGCTAAACTGAGACATCACTTACGCGCGTGATATATGTACACAAATGCTTGCCCACTGTATCACGCCTGCCTTTCGCACGACCTTTCTCTGCCCATTTCGGGTTATTTTCCATGAAACATATTCGACGCCAGTTTCCGATGCTTGATACTTACATATGTACATAAGTCAGCAATGTGGTGCCTGCATATTTTTGTATAAGATTCATATATTTCGAGCAATAAGTGCACCTTGCAAGACTTAGCGAATCCCCCCCTTAGTATACTTCTGATTAGACCACAAATTGACTTTCCTAAGGAGGGAGATTCGTCGCTACGAATTTGCATAATTGCTTACATGAACTCAGATTCAAAGCTTGTAATCTTACCACTAGAGAATTTTATTTTAATTGGACCCACAACCATTGATGTTAAGTGCTCCTTGTAAACACGAAAGTTTGGTTTTTAAGCGGTTAGCTTAATATAGTAAATACATTCTGCATACAGCTAAATACGATATATCTATATGTACATTAAGGTGCCCCGCCAAAAAAAGTTGCACTGTTTCCACCGGAATTTCAAAATTCACTCTTTTCTAAGGATTATTATTGTATAACAGTGTGCTACTATTCGCAATGTGAAAAATTGGACCAGAAAGGGTTAAATTTTGCAGAAATGACAACGTCTCGAAAATATCTTTCAAATGATACCCTAATCTGAGTTATTAAAGTTTTCCACAAATCTACCCCTCGAAATACGACCAAAAACAGCATTATACATCTCAATATGTATTTGGATTGCGTTGATACAATTTTCAAACTTTTTTATGCTGACCTTTTGTACTCCAGCAATTCATCATCTCAGGTGCTTTTTTAAAAAAATAATTTTTCACACTCCTTTTATACATAAAAAAGGATAATTTTAGCGTTTTTTTAGCGCGGTTTAGCTGCAGTTAATCTTAATATTTTTTCGAAATATTTTGACCAAGGTCTTAGAATATATTGAAGTTTATAATTCCGATGGAAACAGGGTGTCCATTTTTTTGTATGGAGCGTGAGGCGCCTTAACGTACATACATACATATATGCCAATTTTAGACAGGGTTGCCTTAAATTCAGTTTTATAACCAATAAGCATGCCAAAAATTTGAACATTTAGTTAACATTTTTAGCTAAAATTTTGTTTTAACGATTGTAGATTGTAAAAAAATCCATTACATCCCATTTTTAGTTATAACAATACCGCTTAAAAAAAAATTACCATGTTATGTAGGAAGACCCAAAACGGCAACCTTGATTTTAGTATGGAAATTCACATATGAGTAGTATGTACATATGTGGATTAAGTGGACTTTAGTTAATTAGTGGAATTAATTGAAAAGCGAATCAACAGAATTTTCTGCATGGTTTCAAATAATTGCTTAATAGTACAGCCATTAACGTTCATTTATAGAATATAAAACTTTGATTAAGTAATTAAATATGTAAAAATAGTATTTTAAAGACGCAACATTCAATTATGTACAGAAATCACATATTTAGTAAGTCTCAGTAAATATGAATTACCTGTAAATACACACATATTTATATTTTTGCATATTTCTACTTTTATTTATTTGAAATTTTTCTCTTTCTACAAAAGAATATTTATTTTTCTTGTTTGTTTTGCCAGGATTTTAAAGATTTTTTCAGGAGTTACTTCAAAAGTAGAGTGGATGTTGAGTAGAGCCAACCCATTCATCCTCTTCTGCCCCATTGTACTTCTTAGATAACTTTTTACGGCATCTGAAAGCGTTGCAGCAATTTTTATATACAACACTTTAGTGAAAAGTTAATAACTCGCCTGTATATTCTTTTTGTAGACAAAACATTTGCAATTATTCAACATGTAAAACGGAACGTCAAAATTTCTTGGCTGCTATATGTACACAATTTCATGGTCAAGAATAATTGAAAATATTTCTGCTTGGTAAATTTTTTTAACAGGCGTATATTTTTTAATTTTAGGAAATTTCGAGGGGTTTGAAGCCCTGAATATAAATTCTTAGATTTTACTCCAAGGACCCGTGAATTTTGCCTCCTATATACTGTATATGGCGCTCACCACAATACATTGTCTACACTAACCAAATCAGTTTACGATGTTATGGAATTTTCAAACTATTCCGAAAACTCTATATACTCTTTTACTGTTACAACAATATATTAATCGGAAATTCTAACTATTGATTGAACGAGCCCTAATAATTCAGAGATTTATAGCTGCTGAAAGCCCTTCAATCCTCATATTTTAAATGATAAATGCTAAACTGAGAGGACCCATGAAAAAAGCAAACTCTCTTAATATTTCCCCCCTCTTTGTTACATTGTAAAAATAATTTAAGCAGCTGTTGAAAATAATCTATGTTCAGAAGTAAAAATTAAATCGACAACAAAAGCTAATAGCGACGAACAATGGGGCAAAACTAGAAAATTTGTCAGCAAAAGCTGCTTTAAAAGATAGTCGCTTTCCATTAAAAACTTTGGCTCTTCTTTCACTGTCGCCTTAAGTCTAAGTTCGGGTGAACCGAACATTAAATATCCAGCGTTAGTTTTCAGAACGACGGCTTACCTTGGCCAGAAAGTAGCCTGCATAAC
Source organism: Sphenella marginata (assembly GCA_951509765.1). Taxonomy (NCBI): domain Eukaryota; kingdom Metazoa; phylum Arthropoda; class Insecta; order Diptera; family Tephritidae; genus Sphenella; species Sphenella marginata. The sequence continues at coordinate 84,181,253 of OX608079.1, read as the reverse complement.
AAATTTCATGCAAATACCTCAATCTTTACTCAAGTTATGTTAATTTATATGATTTTAAAATTTTTCGATATCGAAAAAGGCGGCGTGGTTATCATCCGATTTCGCCCATTTTCAATAGCAACCTACCTTGGCTAGAAAGTAACCTGTATGCAAAATGTCATGCAAATATCTAAATTTTTACTCAAGTTATCGTTTACACGGACCGGCAGACGGACGGACGGACATGCCTTAATCAATTCCTCTTTTCAACCTAAGAACTTTTATACCTGGAAATCTATATCGAACGCGATTATTTTGCGCCGTTACGTAGTACCGTTATGTGAACAAAATATAATACCCTTGTACTAGTACGCTGGGTATAAAAATAGCGAATTTCTATGTAATGCGACCTATGTATATTATATGTATGTATATGCTCAAGTTTAGGGGAATTGCACTAAATTACGGCCTAACTATATGTACATACATATACATATGTATTTAAGGTAGAACAGTTAGATATATATGTACATGCATAAGTATGGATAAGTATGGCCAAGCTGAAGGGCAGTCAATCAAAAAAAATTAAAAAGTAAAATTAATTTTAATTCAAGAATATCCGTTTGAAAAATACACCAACACAGATGCCAAATGCATATTCATATATGTATATAGGCGTTGTTGTGTGGGTAGATACATACATACATATGTCATTCCTGTTACTGCATTATGTAAAGTTAATGCGTACATTGTTTGCGAAAAAGCGTTCATGGGAGCGCATTTAGCAAGTTAGAGTCATACCTATGCGTTACGACATATCAACTGTAGCAGTTTAGGAAGTAATTGAAATTATAGAGTAGACTGTCTAAGTATATTGAAAATTTAGTTCTAAAATATTCTTTCTAACAATCATACAACAATGCCATTACAACATTTTATTTATTTAATTGTTTAATATAAATTTTAACAAAATATTGTGTAACAAAACTTATAAATAACCATCTTAACAAATACATGTATGTTTCCTGTTTACAAACCTTTTTTTAAGTTATGCCCATGTGGAAAAATTCACAAATTTTAATTTTAAAAAAGAAAATGGGTTTTTTGAAATAATGCGTTTTTATTTTCTAATAGAGTGAATCAACTCGAAATCAAACCATTTGATCTAACAAAACCAAGGAACATGTTTGTCTGTTGGTGGAATATATATTTATTTCGAATTGGTTCACTTTATATTAAAAACCAAAGCAGATTGAATGAGAAGAGATTTTGTATCTCTGAACTCGATTAGTTTACTTTTGAACAAATAAGCTACGAAAATTTATAATACACAGATAGAAATACATACATACATCTATATCCGCCATTTTTCGTTCAATGACTATTATATAACGTTGAATATAATGACCTTGGGTAGCTTTTAAAATGTTTCGTACTATCTAAAAAAAAGAAAATTTTGAGTTAACTCTGTTTACAATGGAACGAGCGATATAGAAAACATGTTTTTTTTTTCAAGTTTAAGAGTTCTAATATGGGGGGATTTTTTTTTATTGAAATCGGCCTATGTCTTCTGCCTCCGCAGTGCCTTCAAAATGTATAAGAACGCTAAAATGTGAAATATTCTTATAATATATAACAAAAAAATTCTCCAAGAATGAAAGTACAAAATCGTCTCCTGATTCCGAATATCACATTCATTTTTCTGTGGCTTATCTAGTTTCCGAGATATCCGCGAAAAAATGAAAAATGCTAATTTGTTACCTACCTACCTACATATGTATATGAAGTAGTGTTTTGCAAAATTGGGAGCTTTCATATTTTCACGCACGCTTAATGACAAATTGAAGATCAGAAGAAATTTGGTGAATGTTTACGAATGACAGAAATTGAGAGAATGCCTGGAAAATGCCAAAATTGTCACTCTTTTAAATTCGAATCGCTATATTCTTCGAAGATAACAGGGTTGATTTCTGCATTTATAATGCAAATGTAAAAATAAAGTTGCATTTAAGTGCTAAAGTTTGTATGGTAAATAGGAAAACAAATGCTGCATTTTGCAAACGTTAAAAATGCGAGTTAAGTGCAGAAGGCAGCTTCAGCATGAACATCACATTACTCACATTAAACGTGTTGTGCATTCTAGCTTTAGTTGTTATTGCATTGATCACGCAGATTCACGGGTCTCCTGAGTGCGCGAAGTTGCATGGTTGAATTTCAACCACGGGTGAACTCTATTGATGGATAAAAGAACAAGAACAACTTTTGCATAGGTCAGATATTCAAGAAAAATTGAGAGGAGGTATAATTATTGAGACAATGCAATGCAAAGCAAGAGTTTTTAGAATTTTTGGGAGCGTATAACTCAAAACTTGTGGTCTTGCTTCTTACATTATTGACCAATATGTGGAAAAGAGTGATGCATGTGAAATGTGATTTACTTCCATATCTCAGGTGGTTTCCAATAGGTACATACATATGTAATAGTTTAAATCGAACTCCATTTATTATAAGTTGTGAGACTAGCCTAGTCTAGTTTTCTGGTAAGAAAATAGAAAAGGGTTCTTAAAGTTGTGTGCACAATCGCTCACTTCTATATAATGTCAAATTATTATTATTTCGTGAAAACCAACTACTACACAAATACGATATGCCCAATTCCGTCTTAAATATAAACTACAATTAATTTGAGCTATAGCCTGGGTTATTTTATTTGACTTGGCCTCGACGATCTTAAATCCATATTTGACTTTCTTGTTATGTCCACTTAGTTTGCATTTAGTCCCATTGTGCAATGATGAGGCAAACGTCAAGTCAGCAATGCACATGTTGTGCTGTGTTAACGCCAACTTTCCGACTGTTTCTGCTGTTTTTCCTTCTGTCAACAGTGGGCATACATAGACTCTTGTTTATGTTGCTCTAGCTGTCGTCATGGACGTTTTTGCTGCTGTTTTAGTGTTGTTCTTGTTTTAAATGGCAATTGCGCAAAAAACCAATCAATGTGTGGCGCACGAGATCTTTCAATAGCTCTGCTGATGAGCCTATTATATGCAACAGCAATAACCACAGGAAGGCTATGCCAAATTGGGACGAGAACAAACGCGAGACAATTCTTATTTATTATTGTCTGTCATCTTTGCATGGCAACAACAACTGCTAAATGTTCCAACAGTAATTTTAGCTTCATCTTTTAAGTTAAAAACAAGTTCTTAGGAGACTTGTACATGGTTTTATAAATGTTTAGGCTCAAAAAATGGAAATGAAATTAAACGAACTGTATAGCCGGTAACCAGATTTATACCTAATCTAATCAGTTTTCTGGGCGGTTTCATTTCTCGGCATTGTATTAGAGAGCGTAAAAATAAGCCAATAAACCCTGTTTTCGCTACTGAGAGCATTAAATGCATAATTCCTCTCATTTAAGTAGAAGATAAAGCTAACCTCATTTATTGCGGTAATGGTTTAAGGAGCTTCAGAGGGGGTTAGCCGGCCATTACCGAGGTGATACCCTATACCATGAACATACTTACTTCATTTACAGTACACCAACGAAAGCTTCAACTAATAAAAGTCAGCCTTGCTGAAGTTAACGAATTGTTCCTGTCCTTCAGCTTTTTAATATTCGACTTTTCGAGAGTACACTGTACTAGTATCTATTTTAAAAAAGCCAGAGATATACTCTCTTCACAGTCGAACGAAATGCAAACAATCGTATGAATGAGTAGGGTACTGGCCAGGTCCGTTGTGCTTTTAGTTGGAATGAGACCATTTTTTATGCTTCGATTAAATTTAATTACTTTCCACCACAATATTTGGACCAAAATAAAAGTACAGCAATTGGAGGCAATCACATTTAGTTTATAGAGCTCTAGTGGTACATCTAGACCTCATGCACCACTTTTCTTAGTATTTATAGACACATGACCATTCATTACATGCTCGTATTTACCTGAGGTGGGGGTACCTGCAGGTGTGCAGCTTCAGATCGACGTAAGATGAGCAAACAGGCGGGTCAAACATATTCCGGTTTCATCTCATCAAATAATGCACTTTTGTAATAATTACTTAGTTTGATGGTCAGGCCCGTATTTGGGGTTACATCATTATGTATGTATGTATGTGAGTGCAGTACTGGATTTTTTAAATTTCTTTAGAAACCAATTTTGATGTTTTATTGTAGCTTTTTAAATTTTTTCCCTATTTATGTGCAAAGATCGATGTGACTTTTACCGTCTCTGGGGCTTGTGAGTTAAATATTTACAAAAACATTGATCCGGTAGCTCTTGTTGTAGAATTTGCTCTATGGAAAAAGAAATGGTGTCAATTGGAACCTGAATTTCGCCCGAAAACTTTTTTTATTAAAAATATATGCAACATTGCCTGTCACTATGTGCACTGCAGAGCGTTCGTTTTAGACCTTAAAACTTTTTTGAGCAACTTGATGGGCCAAGAAAGACTGAATGGACTAGTCGTATAGACAGCGCATATGGATACTTTTCTCATAACATATGTACCTACATGAGTGCGCTGTAGCTTAGTAGGTAGAGCATTGCTCAATGATGGGGGACGCCGCTGGTTCGAGTCCTAACATTTATGAAAAAAAAAAAATTTTATTGAAAACATTTTCGGTTTAAAATGTAAATAATTTTTATTACGCGCATTTTTTTCAAATTATTTAAATTTAATTCTGAACCAAATTTGGTTTGGTCATACATACATATGTAACCCAAAACAGTTTAAAATTTAGGCTAAAATTTTTAGCCGTGCGTCTTATTTTCTTTTTGGAATAAATTTAATAAGAAAATATGTATCAAATTAATGCGTTACTCTAAAATACTATCTTTTACTTATGTCTTTATAAATTGTTATTATAACTTTTTGCCGATATATTAAAAAAGGTGCCCCCCATAAATTCAGAAAGCAAAAATTCAGAAATACTGTTTTTCAGAAACATTTATTCAGAAAACACTTTTCAGAAACAAAAAGTCAGAATGAAAAATTCAGAAAACTTTTTTTAGAAAAGAGTGGCACGCGGAAGGACATCACCGTGGCGGTAGCCACGGCTATGGCACACATCCGGAGTTGGAATGGCGTAGCCCAGGGTTATTTTTTGAAGCGCGGCCGAAGGCCGCCTACGGGGAAAGGTGTTCTGCACATAAAAAACGTGGATCTGAATTTTTACTTTCCGAATTTTTACTTCTGAATTTTGACTTCTGAATTTTGACTTTCTGAAAAAAAATTTCTGAAAATATGTGTTTCTGAATTTTTGTTGTCTGAATTTATGACGGGAGCCATTAAAAAAAATTCAAATTCCTGTATACGACCCTGTCGACCGTATCTGATCACAAAGCATTTTTACTTTTCTTATTTTCAATAAAGTTAATTTTTGGGTAAATTTTTTTTTTTTTACAATTTATTCAACAATAATGAAAACCCGTAAACCCAAGCCAAATACTCGAATGGCAAAACACGGTGTGCCATTTACGAATCCAGCAAATCATTCAGCAAGAGGTAAAAGCAATTCTAAATAGGATATTTTCGTGATAATGCTTTTCAAGATAGGACCCCATTGCGTGGATGTGTGCACAAAATCAGGCGATGGGCAGAACAATTTTCTGGTATTAAGAACTTTACCAATCTCAAATCTGTTTACCATTTGAGGAACATTTCTATAGTAAAGCACATACTCTATGGTAAACCTCTTATGTTGAAAACACAGCCCCCATCTGCAGTGTTGGGTATAAAAGTTCTATAAGTACATATAGTTCGAGTACTTACATACATACATACATATGTACATACATGTAGGTGCATACAAAATCATATGATGTGTAAAGTTTAACTCCAGCATGTCAACTGGCACCTAGTCTTAAACACATTCACTCTTATGGATGCATGCATGTACAAACATATTTTCGTATATAAGGTAAATGGAGTACTAAATAGAAAGTTCAAGCACCATGAATCGATTGTTTATTTGTTTTGACACAATGCGGCGTTGAAAGTTAGAGGTGCGATTTTTCAAATATTTAATTTTTTCATTGTGCTACTTACGTAGGCATCCTTCACTTGATCCAGAGTTTTATATTCAAACAATGCTTGTTTGATTTATTAATTTTGAGCGCTGCAGACAGACTGGTGCTAGGACGACATGCATTTACATACATATGTATGTCTGCCTGTACATATGTATGTATGTGTGTTTGTACTTGCATACACACACATGTATTGTGCAAATACGCTGCAACAAATCGTGTGACTAATCTCTAAAAAGAGCGATCCGGGATCGATCCGCTTATCTACACTAGGCTATAATTCAATTTGTGTAGCATGCTCATAGAGGTACCTATAAGTGAATTTTCGTTTTTGAGGCATAACACCTATTTTAGTGGAAAGTCGATTAGTCCCTACGTACCCGTTTGGGTATAAACGAGTTTTCCTTAGTCTCTCCATATGACATCCTCAAACAAATGTGAACAGTTCTGCCCACGCAAAATTATCAGAATAGGTATTAGGCGCATCCTCCTTTGTGACTCGTTCCGGATTGGTTCTAAAGTAATCGCTTTTTTTGATCGTACATGCGGCTGTATGATATCTATGCCCAATTACTTGTTCCAACCCTTTGTTTCAACAACATAATTTGTATGGATCACATTTTTATGTAAACAAATTATTACAAAGTTTTTTGATCAGATGCTTAGCTTTAGGATGTTCATTAGCATGGCTACCGTACGAATGGGGCGGAGGGTCTCAACCCCCATGACGAAATTCTGACATGGATACATTTTATTTGCCCATCTTCTAGTCTAAAGTTATTTTAGGCCATATTTCAAAACCAAGGCATAATTTTCGCCATATACGTCAATTGACGTTATTTTGCGTGGAAAATGGAAATAACGTCAAATAACGCTATTTCTCTTTTCAAAAAGAGAAATAAGGTCAACTAAAATTGTGAAGTATAGTGATTGATATTTTATTGCCTAAAGAATGTCGACTAAAAGCCGCACGATTTTTCCAAATTTTCATTTTATAATATGAGGCAAAAAGTTGGAATAAAAATCGCGTGATTTCCATTTTTTAATATGATGTGATTTTTAAAATTATTTAAAAAAGCGCCGAAGGCGAAAATTTGAAATAAAAAATTTTCTTTGTATAATATGAGGCGAAAAGTTGGAATAATAATCGCTGGATTTTGACATTATTTATATTGATCTTGTTACCTGTCACCTTTTTTACTTCAATCCTTGGACAGTTCTAAGAAATCTAAAATAGCAATGAAGCACCATTTAAAACTAATACAGGGCAATCCGCTTATAATTTATAATGTGGGACCGATTATCAGACTTTAAATTCAAACAAAAAAATCAATAATTTATTTGTAAAATAAATGTGTATTATACAAGGAGTTATATAAATAGTTAGGGAGCCAAAACTAAATAAAATAAATGTTCTTTTGGTACAACGATTTTTTGGTAAAAAGAAGGTGCTTTGCTTATATTGAATTTCAATGAGTTTGTGAAATTCTTGTACTCATTTTTTTTTTTTTTTAATTTTGGCGGGTCTATTTTAACATAGTTTTTTTACATATACATACATATGTATGTATGTTTCAATTTGTGATGGGCAAATAGGTTTTCACAGGAAGTATACTTTTCAAAAAGAAACCTTTTTATTTTGTTTAGCCTTTGTTTTTGTAACACTAAATGCTTTTGCGATTATGTTGTTGCAGCGTTTATGTGAAACACTTTTAGAAGTTTTGTCTGTCTGTTTGAACTCATGGATCTCGGAAACTAGAAAATACATTTTTTGAAACATTCGCTGTTCAAAACTCTTCAATTATATTTATGTGAAGAAAAATGCACTTAGTTCCTCAAACAACTATTAAAGCGTATCTCTGTAATTTTTTTTTTACTTTTTATCAACAGCTAAAAGAAAACAAAAATTCGAGCATAGATGCAGTGGCGTATAGGTACAGCACAGGCTTTATCTAGTTTTTGGAATAGCCGCGAGGTTATACGAGTATAAAGCTGCCATTTGGAATAGGTAGTATTTTATTTTGTTCAAATTCATGATATTTTATATTGAGATATATGTCCTATCCCAGTATAGCCAGGAATCCTCGTTTTATTTATCCCAGAGTATTACCTTGCTTGTACTGGATCAAGGGGATCAATCCCCCCATGGGAAGTTGAAAACATATTTTTTGAAAAATTGTATTTATGTATATTAGGGTGGGTCAATTTGTATGGAGCAAAAAAATGCACCAAACGGTTATCAAAATCGTAAACTACGATGAATTCTAAGAAAATTTGCCCAAGAAACCATGGGTCTAAAATCAAAATGGAGCTTCCGGTTTTTAACGAGAAACTTTTAATTTTGTTTTTTTTTTTCATGTTACCTATGCACCCATAAAAATTAAAATAATGATAAAAACTTCTAACTGTAATATTGTATCAAAATCATAGCAAACAAATAAAATAAAAAAAATAAACAAGTGCAAATCAAACAAACAATCGACAGTGTAACAGAAAACAGAGGAAAACAGCAACAACTGCAAGAGTCGAAAACATAAATCAGTGACTGTACAGAAAAATACCGTTATATGGGAGGTGGCCGTAGTTTTTGCCCAATTTTAATCATTTTCATAATCTCACCTAACTAGATACAATCTAAAATGTGTACCATCGTAGTTTCCGATTTTGATAACCGCTTTGGCAAGAAAAAAATTGACCCACTCTAATGTATATGTATATATTCATGTATGCAATAATTTCCCGAAATGCCATTAACCTTCTTGCAGTATTAAATTTTTGTTATCTAATGAAACTATTTTTAGTTGAAAGAACACCCTTTGCTAAAGATAGCGGAAATTTAAAAATTCGATTTAAATTCCCCCCATCGCAAAAAGCTATCTACGCGACTGCTTTCTACCTCCCAAAAACACAATAATGGCACTTTTGCTATAACTTTTTTATAAATCGCAATGGAGTAATGGAGGGAATTTGGGATAATTTTTAGAAAACCTTCTAGAGGGCTAAAGAGGGAGACAATTCATATTTCTCCTACACGACCAATGAAAGATCTTTGAAGAAGTATACCTCAAGTCCTTTATGGATGAAAAGCACTTACATAGGTATCAGAAATAGGGGCACATAGCACTGAAAAACAAAAGTTGAATCGCCCTATTAGAGGAAACTGAAGGAGCAGAAGAACAATAGCGGGATATTGGGGGTCAAGAAAAAGTAGAAACAAAAAGAAGATATAGGATAGATGAAGAGAAAGCGCGGAGTGGAGAGAGAAGATAGTATAATATGTTAAACGGAGGCAAGTTAGATTTTAGGCAAGACAAGGTCCGCCGGGTATGATATTCTTATATACCTACACATATGTACATATGTTTACAAAGAAAGTAGATTAATAAACAACATATTCCTATAATTTTGCTAGCCCTGGGCTGGTAAGTGAGAAAATAAAAATGAATGATAATCTCCCTTTTATTGTCACTCAACAGAGCGACTGAAGGCGGTTATACCATACGTTGGTACTTTATACCCAACTTTAAAACAAACTGGGTTGTGATTGATACCATTCACTAGTATCAGCAATATATTCATCTTTTTGCAGGAAATTCCAAACGCTTTTTTTTACTACTCCAACTTCTATTTTTTTAAAGGCCGGTACATTGGTGCAGTAGTCGTATCGCTGTAGTCGTATCCTTAACGTAAGAGAAAAACCAACATGCATTTGGTCGGCAAGGTTACGTTACAGATAGTAGCACCAATAATCGATTACATTGTTTCTCATAAGGTTGGTCGAATCAGCTGTTTTATAAGGTTACCGATACGTCACCTCTGAACCCGACTTAATTTTAGATTTAAAGCCTGGTAAGGCTTTTAATTTTTTTTTATTAATGAGCATGTGTGTAGATATGTATGTATCAATAAGTCAAACTTACTTTGTCCTAAATGTACTCTCTTCATCCATGGATATATCTGCGGTGGATTCTTCTTACAGTTGCCACTATTTTGACTACTGCCAGCTTCATTGCCACTATCACTTTCTGAGTCAGATTCACCCCCGCCAGGACTGTGCATTGGCACATTAACGTTCACATTCACTCCAACACCGCCAGCTCCTCCCCCTGCACTATGATTGCTTGATATATTAGCCGCCGCTGCCGCCACAGCCAAATTTCCACTTAAAACACCTTTATTCAGCGATCTTGCTACACTTTCCACGACAGAAGAGGGTGACAGTTTAGGTGAAATTTCTCGCGTCGACAAATCTTGCGGGCTTGCCAGTGATTGTGTGTTAGTGTTGTTATTGCTGGCATTAGTGTTGTTATTGTTACCGGTGGGCGTTGAGGGATCATTGGCATATTTACAACTAATGTTTGTTTGTTGCGGTGTCGATTGTTGTTGCGGGTGTTGTTGTTGTGCATGCGGCTGTTGCTGTTGTTGTGAAGCATGTTGCACCGCCGTCGCATGGGCATGTTGTTGTTGTTGTTGTAGCAGCAAGCGTTGCGGTTGCAATTGCGTATAGTCCACCATATCAGGATTTTGTTGACCGCCACCTGTACCCGAGCCTAAACTGTACGCCGATTGATTGGCATAATGGGCCTGTGGTGTGTTGGGATACATATTTGGAGAATAGCCCGCGGCTGTTGGAAAGTAGTCATTACCGCCGGGGGTGCCAGGACCAGAATTGGGCTGGCCACCGGAACCCCCAGCTCCACTGCCCGCACCTGGCCCACCATTGCTGCTGGCGGAATTTGCAGCACCGCTGGTATTTCCTGTATGATTTTGTTGTGAGTTCATTTGCTGCGGGTAACAAGAAGCAAGCGAATTTACAAACTGATAAGAAGACATTGCAAAACAGTCTGGATCCATGTTGTCTGTTGCGTTATATCAAAATTTCCAGCAATATAATACGTTTATCAATATCTGAAAGTAAAATAAAATATTTCCGTTATACTGCCAACACTTTTTAGGTAATATCAAACGCACAGTGTACATAATATATGCATATGTATATAAGCTTGTGAAATCGCGTAGCGCACTATTGCCAATACCTAGTACAATAATCACTTTCTGGAACAAGTTCATTCCTTGAATTATTTTGCAAATCAACATTTAGTTTCTCTGAGAAAATAAGAATAAATCTGAATGCCAGGAGCTTCTAAGTAACTTTGACACAAATGTTAATGACACGGTTTTGCAGAAGTGTATAACCGCGGCTGCAGCTTCGTCGACTACATACTAATGATTTATTTCATAATTTATTTTTTATTATTATTTTAAAATATATTTTCATTCTCTTTAACTCTATTTACTTTGAACGCTCCTCGAAAGGTTGCGTTTTTGTGTATATGAAGATGTGGATAATTTTTTTTTTTTTAAATTCGCTTGCAAAGTTTACTTGCCTCCCCAAAAGTTTAAAGAAGTTCTATTAAATAAGAGTTAGATTGGATGTGTGTGTTATGTTTCGCTGGAGTTGCTTTACATATCTTTGAGGCTGATTTTAATTATCGCCTTAATATCCCATAACACCGCACATTCGTGATTTTACTTAAGCTATTTCTAAGTATTTACTGTTCATTACATGCCAGACAACATCTAATTTGGATGGCTAAACTCTATGGCCCATAATCATAGCCATTGCTTAACACGCATTTTAATTAAATTTTAACTTAAAAAGACGTTTAAAATGTTGGTCATTCATAGTCATATTCAGCAAATATTTTAGCTAAAATAAAAAAAAAAACAATAAGGCAAACTCAAGTTTAGAGTAGGCATTGTGACATCGCACAACCATAGACACAAACCGTGATTTTAGAATGTTAAAATGACATTTTCGCCATAAGTTGACTATGACAGACTTGTTAAGTAGATATGTAACTTTACCAAAACCCCCCCTAATCGCCACATCCAAATTGCAATGATTTTGCAAAAAAATTTCAAAATACAGTTTATAACTTTTGCATTGAATCTTGACTCATAATTTTTGACAAAATTAGTTAAAATAACTTTACGGAAGAAGAAATTGGTGAAAGTTGCAAAAAATAAGGTTGGCCAATATACATATATGTAAGTCGGGCACTTTGAATTGCACTTGGAACGTTCCGAAATTACAAAGTTGTGTAGCATATCGACAGCCACACTGCAAAACCTTGTATGTCAAAACCAAAAAGTTTTTAGGAGAGTGAAAAAACTGTGATAATAACATATGAACTGGACTTCATTTATTATTTATTACATTTCACCACTGAAAATAAACGGGAAGTTGTAATCCGATTTTTACTGCATTTTAACGCGCGAAATATCACGATATATGGAAAAGGCTCAGAACCTTATTTTTGGAAAAATAGTGACTTACGGGGTTTTGCAGTGGGGCTGTTTGGTTTGTTTTTGGTTTGTTTGGAATTTTTCAGAAAATTGTACTGATAACAAAAAATGTTAATTTTTGTGAAAACAGTGAGAAGTTTAAGTTAACAAGTACTGTAACAGTACTATTCAGGACCTGGTTAATTAGGTTTTGATGAATCAGAATTATGATTAATCCAAATATGATTTAATCGGTTCATCGCACGTCCCTAATTTGTACCAGTACAATTGATGTCATGGCCAAATCATGCTAAGGTTTTGTCAAGTGACCAGCTGACTTCTACTTTTTTCATGAGTATTGACATAATTCTTTTTGTACCTCGAAGAGTTGCAATGTTCAACGGACTTTAATTATAGCCATGAATTCATAAAAGCGCGAATAATCCCAGCTTACCAAAGTTGGAGCGCTCGAAAAAAACGCATCTAAAAAGAGTTCGTATTGGGAGTGTTCGGAGATTTCGAGTGTTTTCTGACCCTTTTTGTTGTATGCGTAAAGAGAATGGTGAGAAAATGAACGTTGGAGAGCAGATGAGCGACAACTTTCAATTATGTGAATGTTTTCAAGCATTTTCTGAGGTTTTTTTATACCTTTCATGAGCATGAAATGGTATTATAACTTTGGTCCGATGTTTGTAAGTATGAGAAGAAGAAGAGATAGACCCACTATTAAGTATACCGAAATGATCAGGGCGATGAGGCGAGTTGATTTAGCCATGTCCGTCTGTCCGTCCGTCCGTCTGTTTGAACGCAAACTAGTCCCTGAGTTTTAGAGATATCTCGATGAAATTTTGCAATATTATATATGTAACATATGTTGGCAAAATCAGCTAGATCGGACCAACATAACGTATAGCTCCCATACAATCGATTGTTCCGAGAAGTGTGGTTTGGCATTCATGAAAGGTATAAAGCCTTCGGCACAGCCGAAGACAGCCCTTTCCTTACTTGTTTTATTTTACCTAACAGAAGTAAAGATCACATATTTCATGACGCTTATCAGTAGGCGACTGAATAAATATAAAAAAACGACCCCAAATAAGCCTCAGAAAAGCATCAGTAAAAGGCTCCGAAAAGAGTCCAAAAAGGCTCCGAAGTTCATTTAAAAAGTTTCATAAAACGCTCCAAATTCATCGGAATCGGACTCTTTTTTATGACTCCGTTTTGGAGTGCCTGCGTAGAATGATTTTTCGCTCCATTTGGACTCCGAAAGGAGATCAATATGGAGGGTAAAGCTCTGAGAAATGTATGTTTTATGGCGAAAGGAGGAGGAAAAATTTGTACAGCCAAAAAAATTTTGTTGGGTATAACTTTAGGCATCAGAGTATGCAATTTCAGAAAAGTTAAAGAACATTTAAATTTATGATGTATGGGTCAGGGTATCGGTTTCAGCAAATAGGTTTATCTTAGCGAAAAATGTATGCGAATGCAAATCAAAATTAAAACCCCCAAGGCTAATTCCTGCCGTCGGCCCTGGCTTAACTAATGTTATCAGACGTAAAATTTATTTGACTCTTGTCTGTTCGCGTACATTAAAATTTTACAAATTTTTAACTGAGAAAGTGTTCGCAAGTTTTTACTGTGGGAATTCCACTCCATAAAAATTGTAAGTAAAAACAGCTGATCGTAAAAAGGCAAAGCAAAAATTTATAATTTTAAACTTTTAACCAATCAAAATGGCAACAGAGAGTTTTACGTCATTCTCATTTTACTAACACTTTTTGCAAGTTTTGTACGCTTGCACTATTTTTTGCAGGGTACACATAATATGTTTATGTATTTAAGTACTGTTACTTGCCGGGGGTGAAGTTTATTTCGCCATTTTTCCTTTACGGTGTTGCTTTTGTTTAAAAACCTGTACTCAATTACAGGGGAGAACCTATAATTTAGAACCAGCGAGCAATTCATGCCACTGGCCATAACAAAAATTTAATGTTTGGCGAGAAGTTAGCAATGGCAAGAAACTGGTTGGTTTTAAATAAGTGTAAATGGCACTAAAAGGTAGATGCATTTTTAAATGCATATTACATATTTTGTAATGGAAGGAGAAGAAAGGATGCGCTAAACGTATCTACATACATATGTACATATGCACTCTGAGGCTATTTTATAAACTATATAGCGCAATACATAATTTCACATTGACATACTATGTATGTATGTCTCTATAAATATTTTGGAGATAAGGGTAATGATTTCAACTCGTAAATATTCGTTCATTCTTCGAATTTTAATTCTGTTCTACTAAATTTTGAGAGCTGCACTGCGCACCCTGTAAGGGTTCTGGTGCCAAAAATATGCTCGAGCAGAGCCGGCCAGTCGAAGATTTGCAGGCTCCTAGAAAGTAAAATAAGTTATAAAGGGGCGTTGCATTTAACCGTAACATTGAGTAATTTTTAAAGCTTCTCGTGTCTTTCAGAGTTACGAAATACCGGGTTCTTTATGCAACAGTGCAGAAATGTGCAATGTACCTAGCCCTAAGCGCGATTTTGGTATAATCCACAAAATTTTGAAAATCCGTATTTTGGTAGATATCGATAATTGTGATTGTTTTTAACCATCTCACAAATTATTTGTTGTTACGAAAATAGAGCAAAAGCTATTATGATGTATGTAAGTAACATTTTGCATTGGCCTTTTTTTCTGTTTCTGAACTAGGAAACTTTGTCTTGTAAAAGTTTATTTTTGTTGGTTACATCAAAATTGTTCGGGCTCGGTATATTGGAACGATTGAAATTCGGTTTTGTGATAATGTGCAATGATTTTAGGAAATTCTGTTTCAAGTTATAAAGTATTTATACACATATGTATGTAAGTATAAATTTAATACTACAATTTTATATAAAATATTAATGAATACCAAAATTTTTAAGAAAAACACCTAGGAAATTCAGGAAATGCTTTACATAAGTATCCGGCCAATGGGTATTTAGAATGATGAAACCCTGCCGTCATGTTGTTCTACTTTATAAATGAAAATTATTTTTCTGAGTTGCACGGTTTTATTTAAATATTTTTTCTGTGCATCCGAAGTAAAACTGGTTCGCTTTATCTTCCTCTTATGATCGCCGTACAGAAAAAACCATACAAAAAATGAAAGGAACGTTGTTATACTCTTATCGATAAATGAACAAGAAAGAAGAATATTATGTACAACAAGAAAATAAAAAAAGAGGAGTCACTGACTACATGGCCGCAGGTATACGTAATAAGGCAGTTTGAGATTGATAGTACCTGTGCAAAAGCTTTAGTTGATGCCCAACGTAGCTGAAGGGTAGAGCTCTAAAATGGTATTATTTGGTAAGCTTAAATCAATATGGGCGAACATGCACCAAATACCTTTTTCAAAAACAATTCTGTCCAAATAATCGTTTTCTTGCCAATTTACACTTGTTGTGTAATGTGGTACTTACTAGTATATTCAGAGTCAGAGTCAGAGTCATACAAAACGTACTATTTCAACTCGCGTTCCCATTTGTGTAAATGTGTAATTCCATACACAATATAGGCCCTGCAGTAAATTTGATAACCAAACTCCAAAAGTGTCAGTCCTTAGCTAAATATCCACTTTGTGACGCGGAGGAGGTTCTTCTTCTTTTTTTAGATGACCATCTAATCGTTTGACCGGTCTAGATATGTATACCTGTGCCGTTTTAACATAACAACTTAAGTCGTCTGAAAAAATTCGATCAATCAAAACTATTTTTGTCGTTCTCAAATAACCAAAATGCTTCACAACTTTGCCGCTCCAGTTAGATTCAATCGTAATTTCTTAAGTCGACTTAAGTTGATATGTTAAAACGGCACAGGTACTATCTATCTATCTATCTATATAGGTATACACAACTAAAAACTCGATAAATTTTATAAATATTCTCTTTTGAGAACAGGGTCAACACGGTCTACAGCATGTCCACAGAAAAAGACGCGATATCTTTTCAAAATATTTTAATTTTGTAATATGATGTGATTTTTAAAATTATTTAAAAAAGCGTCGCAGTGGAAAATTTGGAATAAAAAATCGCGCGACATGCTGTAGACCGTATTGATGCTGTATCCCTGTGAGTTAGGAAATAAAGTCAATGACTATACTTCCCAATTTTTGTTGACTTTATTTCTCTTTTGAGTAAAATATACATTTTCATTGACCTTGTTGCCTTTCACCATAAAATGACTATCTACTACGCAACCAGTTTTATCCTGGTGTATCTATATGTATGTACATACGTACTATTATGATATTAATGTATATATGTAATGCATTCAAATGGTATATTGCTGATACAGAGGCTGACTAGTATTCCTATTGATATGGTGATAGAACCAGATAACTGCCATCTCGTAGGACAACACCGTGTTAAAAATAAAAGAACTCGAACTAGTATACGACTTTTCGATTTTAGGCTACGTTTCGGAGCAGGAAAATCGTGTTAGGTGGGTTGTTCTCTTATGTGACGGTTTCATAAACTAATTGCCTGAATATATGCTAAATTTTTGAAACTTGAATTAGTTCAATATCAAATGAAACTTAATATTTGCCTATACGGTTATACATAGTGCGTTCCATAACTATAGTAGCTCAGAACTTGCATGTTTAATACTGGAGTACTATAGTAGATCATTGCGAAAAAGTCTCGGGCCTACCATAGCAGCTAGAAATCGATCATCAAAAAAGTGGCGCAAAACGTGCACCAAATGGATTTGTCCTGATCACCAGGCTGTTATGTGTAATAAATGTTACAAAAACTTTTTTTTGATAAACTTTAATAAGGTAAGAAAAAAATTTGAGTCACTGATCTCAAAAGTACAAGTTTTGGTATTTTTTACTGTTATAGAACACAATTATTTTTAATTTTAAAATTAAGTTTTCTATAGATAAATCAGTTATTCTTTTAAGTTAATATAGATACGCTTTTATGTTAATTACGCTCTGGTGTTAATTACTCATTTATATATTATAGTATGAGTAAAATATACATTTCAAGTGTGAGTAGGTATGTAAATATGTACCAGTCCATATTAGTTAGTACAAACAATTTAAATTTTTGGATAAAACAATTACTAAAAAGGCCATATTTGCAAAACCGCTGATTAGTACATACTTACTTTGCCGGCATTTCTTTCCTTTATGAAATTTGATTTTTAAATTGCAGCTTTAACAAATCGTGAAAATCTTCCGAATGCTTTGATGAAGGTCTTAAAACACATTTAATTTTGTTATTCTTATGAAAAATCAAATTAATATGTCGACCGATTAGAAGGCAATCTATTATGTAGGGAAATGAACCTTAACTTTCATGACATTATTATTTTTCATATTATGTAGAACTCGGCTCTGTTGAATACATAATGTTGTTATATAAAGAAGTTCCACAGCCTTCATTAACGTAAATTGATCTTTTGCTAAAATGTTTTTTAGTGTTCGC
Organism: Sphenella marginata; assembly: GCA_951509765.1. Lineage (NCBI taxonomy): Eukaryota > Metazoa > Arthropoda > Insecta > Diptera > Tephritidae > Sphenella > Sphenella marginata. The sequence goes on along the minus strand of OX608079.1, from coordinate 84,163,471 downwards.
TGTTCACGAAAGAGTTGCCCATGAAAATATCGCGCAATAGGCGTCTAAGTAATCTTTTGAATGATATACGGCCAATGGCGGTCCGCCTTGAACTAAGATCTCAACTTCAGCACATTTGATCATACATTTTATTTAGCTACGCTACTCGTTTTTCTGCCCAAAAGTTCGGCAAGCATGCAGTTCAATTGGTGTTAATTAAATCCATGAATAACGAAAGTTCGTATGCAAATTAAGAAAAAAATATCAGCCGGGAAGTGCTTTTTAAGCCTCAAATGTATGAATTGTATTCAAAAGTTAGTTTGTCAAAACCGTCTGGCTAAAGTAGTACAAACTAATTTGATTCGCCCTAAAATCTTATCGTTGATGTTTGATAGCATGTATATTTCCATCTCGATGAGCAGCCTCTTCTGTTTACTTTTAATTGGAGATTCATTTTGAAGATAACCTCTCACACCTGCTCTCTGAGAGCACAAGCCAATCCAGCGTAATATATCAGCGGTAAGAGTATACCTTGGGAGCACTCCGTACCACCACTGCGGAGGAAGACGTGGCAAGTGACGGGCGATTTTCAACCTAAAGCGAGCTCCTGTGAACCGCGACCGTGTTATCGATGTTCAGAGCCAACTATTGTTCTATTTCTCTAATTTGATGCTGGAGAAAAGACCCCAAACCGACCACATTAACATTATTAACTTTAACAACCGACTTTTACCTTCAGCGTAAGTCAGCGCTTTTGCGCCCTGGAAACTACAATACTGTTTCCAGCCGTGATTTGATGTCAGCCTATAACGCGACTGAAGAGCTTCATATGCTGAAAGGTCGAAATCGTTGACACAGTTCAGTGTTATTTAATGAAAGAAGAAGGAGCATACGCAGAGGCTGGTCACTCGAATATGCTTGTCAATGTCTCGAAGTCCTCCGAATTCCTGTGTAAAAACTGTAGAGGCACCTTCTTGTAACCAAGCAAAATAAAAAGAAACTCAGTGGCTACTTATTGACTTATATAAAAAGTTAAATTGTTGCTGGCCGTCTTACATCTTCTGAGTCGAGACCATTTTTTTATTTGCGTGTGAGCAGATGATTGTCTTATGAGAAAGCAATAAATTATTTCAATTCATTGCTGCGACAGTTGGCATTTTTAAATATATGTAGTATATAGGTATACATACATACATATGTACATACATATTTACGCTCATGTTTGCTTCCTCACATTCACTGTTTATCTGCTTAGGTAAGGTTATACAAGTAGGCAGCTCATACATACATATGTATGTTACAAATAGAAAATTAAGCAGATATGTAGGTATGTATGTATGGTAAAAAAAAATATTGAAATGATCATATAAGATATATCCATAGAAACAAACAAAAGCCGCAACCTTATTTTAAACTATTAACGCACTCTTCTGTAACCTTTATGCCAATATATAATACAATATAATACACATACACACATAAATATTTAATTTTATTCGAGTTAAGGGTCTGCTGTTCCCCATCGAACAAGTAAATTATTCTCATCCTTAAGTATTTGTGCAATTTGGTAATAATGAAGCCGCAGAACGAATTTTAACGCAGCTAGGTAAAAAAAGAAGGAAAAGAAATGTCTTTTGTAAAAACTAAATCGGCTCTAGAACAGCAATAAATCAGTACAAATCGACACATAAAGAAGGTTTCTATAATTTGACAGAAATTTAGTTTTTAATGCAAATATTGGATGCTCTTAGCATTTCTTTATTTCTACTTCACTCTATTTGTGTTAAGTTCATTACTTCTGAATATAGAAAGATATTTACTTGAAACCTCTTACGTCAATAAACCCACAGTGAATATTAATATGGTGACTGTAGGTAATGTTTTCACGACTTCTTTAAAACCAATGACGTTTGTGGATATGCATTTACCATTTATTAGTCAAAATAGCAACTTTTGGTATGACAGTATTATACTGACAGGAAACCCACTCAGGGTATTCGTCGGTGAACTTGGAAAACAGCGTAAAGCATAAATGCAAAACCGCGTAAGTAATATTTCAGTTTGGCTGTTTTGGCACTAAAAATGCCTTATTTTTTAGACGAATATTGACTGTATGGAAAAAGTTCCAATCAAGATCTATTCTTTTAAAAATTAAACTGATGACTGTAAAAGTTTCAGATTTAAATCATAACTTTTAGAGGCCCATCAATCCTAGTTTAGGCTATCTGGGGATGACCTCATTTTTGCTTGGAATTCATTTATAGATATCGCACAGTATTCAGAATCATAATCTTATCACAATTATTACATAGGAACATATATTCCTTTTTTCTGCGAAAAATTTAGTTTTGCGGCCGCAGGATAGTAGGTGGATCTGGATTTAATTTTATTGTGAGGTTGTAGCTCATAAAGTTTTGCACCTCAATGTCTAATGCTTGATTGTTGTAGGGGTTATTAAATGTTTACAAAACTATATCGTCGATGACACGAGGTGTTCAAAATCGCGTAAGCGACATTTGGGTCAAAAACCTTTATAGGTCGCTGATTTAAAGATCTTTTCTCAAGAAAACTACATGCTGGGTTGGAAAAGATTTTAGGATCGATCTTGATGGGAACTTGTTTCACAAAGTCGATATTCGTATAAAAAATGAGGAATTTGTAGTGAAAAAACGGTCAAAGTGAAATAGCACTTTGCGGTTTTGCTTTTATTTGTTGATAAGCAGCTGAATTCTTTTTTCACATTGTTTCGCAGTTTTAAAGCACGAGATTAGTCCGAAAATATCTAAATCCTCTTCCCAGATTGGCACATTTTCTAGTTGTCGTTTTTTTTTTAAAACAATTCCTTCCTAAGTAGATACGAATTAGTTTACCTATAGCAGGCACTTGAAATTAATTATGTATACAATAATACGGCCTCCCTCTATTGTTTGCAAATTAATTTCTTATAAATTAAGAACTATTTAACTGTCTTCACCAACAGGTCCAACCTTTTATTTATGCATTAAATCGTTAGTTTACCGGTACGAAAAAAAGTGTGACTGTTCGCATGAGTGAAAAAGGGCGGTGCTTCGTGTTCATGTGTTCACCCGCAAAATGGTCATGTAGCGGATGTGGCCTATATCCCATAAAATATGAGAATACATAAATATACATTTATATGTACATATATGTTGGTATATGTGAATGTTTGCCGGGCAGTTGCGCACGCGCATTTTCTGCCATCATTGAAAGTAAATCCAACAATACCATTGCTCACACACAAGTTCAAATACAATTTCAATACAAGTTTGTATGTTACTCTCTGTTCACAGCCCATTAAAAAGACATAAAAATTTGTAAGCACCTCATAAAAACAGTCATAAATATTTTTCCAGCCGTTTTTGTTTTTGCGTTATGACTGCTTCTTTTTTGTTTTTGTTGTGCTCGACATGTATATTTGTGTGTTTTCTCTTATTCACTTCATGTACATTGGATTGTTATTGTAATGTTGTTGGTAGCGCTGTAAGTATTCATAATTTTCCAGGCAGTAATTGGTTTTCAATTTTTTGCGTCATTATTATTGGTTGGTGGATGGTGTTATTTATTGTTATAACATATTTATGAGAAAATGGTATGGCTTTTCCTAAGTCAGAATGGCCCTCTCGGCATGGTCATTATTGTTATCCTGTTGACACCGTTGATATTGTTGTTCTTTACCATTGTCTAAAGTGGGTGCTAATAGGGTTTGCTTTTGTTGTGGTTATCAACGATTTTAGGTTTAACGTATGATTTATTTGTTTGTTTTGGATTGTATGCGTGTGTAGATTTGTATGTATGGATGTGCACATGGAGTATGCTGGTGGATGTGAACTATAGTTTGCAACGTAAATTTATCAATTAAATTATATTTACTTTTGTCTCTGGTATCTATGTATGTACATCTAAGCCAAATTATTAGTTTTAGATCCTGCCAGTGCAGAGTGCTAAAGTCGGAAAAAAATATTTAGGCCTCGCCAAGTATTTGTTTTTTTTTTAATTTTTTCTATGCTTCAGTGATTTAAATGTGTGCCAAATCGAGCCATATACATATGTATTTACGTTCTTACATATGTTTGTATGCATACAAGTTTTTAAGTAAGCTGTTTTTTATATGTCTCTAATCTGTATTATGTGAGTTACAGTACAATTAAGATATCTCGGTATTTGAATTGAAATGCGTTGGACAATTACTTAAAAGTCAAATCAGCTCTCATCTACTTCCACTAGGTTAGCCCAGTTTATCCAAGTATGCCGTGCGAATATTTGTTCTGTGTCTGAAATATGAAATTCGATTTAATTTAAAACATAACCATCTTTATCGCAAGTTTGATTTTCATCCGAAACGATTCACAGTTTTTGTTCGCCCTATTGCAGACAGAGGCGAACAAATTGTTCGTGTTCGAAAAGCAATCCGCCTTATTGACAACTCTTTATTTCAGGCGAAATGAACAACGAAAAATGCCAAATTGATTTAATTTTTTTTTTGCAAGCGAACAAGAAACAAATTGTAAGTAATTGTATGTTTGAATATTAGATATTCGTTTAATTAAATATACTTTTATTATTAATAGTAGATCAATAAATAAAGCCCAGTTTAACATTAGAAATTTCTTTTTCAGAACTGATTTACATATGTATGCTGAAATAAACATTTTGTTAACGTTTTTTCATTAGCGCATCCTAAATTTTCCTGTGTCCTGTGCAGTTTGGCGTTCCTCAGGGAATGTAAGCGGCTCACTTTACAATCTGTCAGACTCCAAATGTTTGCTTCAATGACGGCAAGAAACTACCAATAATATGTAGAGCATATTTAGATGCTGGAAACAACTAATTTGCTACTGAAAAGTGCCAAAAACCACATTCTTTTAACCCACAGAGAATCACTTTGCTCAAAAGGCTTGGTCTTGTCTCTTAATTGCTTCCAGATTGTTTTCACATTCACATTTTACTCTCGTTCGATCAAGAACGACCTAATTGCAACAGTAAACGTGTTTCCTAATATTTTTTAAGCTATATTTTAACTTTAATTTAAGGAAATGTATGCTTGTTTACATGATTCACAAAATAGCGAGTACATTTATTTGTTCACTATTGGTTCGCGAATAGAACATTGGTTCCGAACAAAAAAAGTGAAGGAAAACATTTTTTCGGGCCAACTCTGTGATAAAGGTAAATAATAATATATGATTTAAAATTGCCCTTCTCCGTTTTTTGGAAATAATATGAGGTTTCATTTTGTTTGTTCTAACAGGACATATGTATAAAAAATTCATTTCATTAATTTCTACACAAATACATAGCTACATACATATATATTTTTGAAAATAACAGTTCAAATTAGTTTTATATATTTTTCGTTACAGGACATTAAGATTAATCGGTTTGTTCAAATGCCTTCTGATGGTTACTGAACGTGTTTTCAGTAGTGAAAATTTAGTTACTATCGGACGATTTATTATTTGGCATTCAAGTATGCATATATGTACATATGTAGTTATGTATGTATGTATTTACTTATTATTCGATTTTTCCATATTTCATTGAAATACTACATGTATATGAATGTGCATGTGTACGTATGAAAGTATAAGTAGGTAGTCCCTAGTTTGCGTGATTCTTATGTCGTTTTCAAATTTGATTTATAATCACAAACGTACAAAGTTGTAATGTGCTTAAGACATTTTCGACTACTTTAGTTGTTGGTATATTGTGAGTTCCTCCGGGCTTCTGTTAATATTGTATCATTTTCGTCGAGCCTCTTTGTGATGAATGGCTATGATGTCAACGAGTTTATAGTCGCAGAGAAACAAAAAGGTTTCCACAGGTGCATTCAATAAGAAAAAGGATATACATACATAAATCTTATAGTGCGAACAATGAATGCATTTAAGTATGCAAACATAAATGACACCACCATTTTGCGGTTAAAAAAGAATATAACTATGCATAGTAAAACAATGAGAATGAACCTAAATCGCTATTTTTATTACTATCCTATCCTATCCTACTATTGCCGGCACTTAAATGTGGCAGAAACAAACAAAAGCAAAACAGTTCAAAATATTTTAAGTGGCGAAAAACTACAACACCAATTTTGATCAGAATGGTTAAGAGTTTGTTGACAATAGTTTTGTAATAGTCTGTGCTACAATTTTCACAGCAAGAGGACTTTCTAATAAACAGCACGACTGGAAATATCTGCGTGTAATTGGCTTTGTTTATTATGTATGCTATTTGTTCAGATACATTATATAATAGTTGTGTGGTGCATCACTACACTGTGCATCTCTTTGGATTTCAATTTGCATACCACCCGGCGTTTACCGAGATAAAAGGTAGGTAAAAATACGATTTATGCAATCGTAATTTTGCCAAGTATGTACTGATGGTCACTTACTTAATTGAGAAAAATATGTGCATATAGTCGGTGATACTGTAAAACCACGTAAGCTGCATTTGTGTCAAAAGCCGACTGCACTTGAGATCTATACATTTGTCCTTAAGTAAACTAGACATTTGTTTGGAAAACAATTAAAATAATCGATCTTGATGAGAACTTTTTTCATAAAGTCGATAAACGTCTTTAAATAAGGCAATTTGTATTTGAAAAACACCGAAAGTGATCGCTTATGCTGTTTTGCAGTACAGCGATATGAACTGAAGTGATACTTTCACTTTCTTGAACATGTGTGACTACGTTAGGAAGCCATTCTATTTTCTAACAGAATAATTTTCAAAAACATGGGATTTTAAAGAAATTTGGGTGAGTCTCCAATTGCATACTCGTATATGCATTTATGTATGGAAACATATGGGCGTAAGCATATACATACCTTTCCCGGTAGGTGCGCGACTTAATAAACAGAGTTTTCAAACTGTGATCAGCATGACTTCCCTGTTTCTTGAAAACTCCGAATTGAGGTGAAGTGCACTCGGTTCATTGCAGTGAATACATTTTTGGTCAGTTCAAGTATTTACCAAATCGTGACACACGGCGCCACAGATAAGAAAGAGTATTTTGGCTTGTGTCTGGCAAAGTTGGCAGGATAAAACATACTTAGGCATACATACATACATACAATTTGCTTCAAGTTGTTCATGTTGTTTTAGTAGAGCTACCATAATGCGATACCTACGCTCGTTCAACTGACTAAAACATTTATGTATGTACATATATAAACTTAGTAGGTAGTAAATTTTTTATTCTCTACTCGTCTGACATTCGCTTTCATGGTATTAATTATTTAAAAGCCGCTGGTATTCATTTTAATGAAGTGAAAATTCCATTCTGTGATAAGAGACACGCAAATGAATTTAAACAAAATGGTTGTTTCATTTATTACCATAAAAGCAGTCTACTAAGTATTGTTTATTAGAATGGCGCACATTGTACATATATAAGAACTTTTTTTTTTTAAATCGGAATATGTAATAATAATCCACTTCTAAGGTGTTTCGAAAAAACTTAAAAAATTCGAGCTACCCAGACCAATTTTTATTTGTATCAATAAGCAAAACATATTTTTCTAAAAAATCATTTCGGATAATAGTAGAGTTGCGGGTTAAAATTTAAAAAAATAATTTAAATACGGAAATATTAAAAATAACTTTTGTAAAAAGTAAGCCATGTATATAAAAAGAAGCTTGCTACCTATGTATACTAAATTACTAAACCTGCCGTGATTAGCAATTGACACTTCATGTTGGTGCATTACTTTATGGCATTTTACGTATACTGTTTCTTTAAATACTTTATAATGAATAGTAGTATTTCGAATGACTAAATAACCACCAGTGAAGGGCAGCAATATGGAAAATGTTTGAATGGAGAGTTATTATAATCCAGCAAGCGATTAGTTCATGTACCGAAAATGATCGGGAAAAATAGGTCGATAAATAATTTTTAGTCAACAAATAATAAATTAAACATTAGGTTAATTTTTAGTAACCTTTTTTACTTTTTAAAGTGAGGCACTATTTGAATGAGCTTGAATTGGCTTGTTTTGAAGAGGCTGTCAAATAATTTATGATTCCTGTATGAGATTATTGATAAGAAAACGAGCTAGCAGAACTCAAGTTTATTCAATTGATTTGGTTATATGGTCAAAAACGCGGGATACAATTTTTTTCTTTAAATCACGTTCCAATTCCAATTACATACATTCTGTAGTATTTAAAATAGTAATAAATAAATAAATAAATAATAAATATTTTATTTTTCAAGCCAACTATAAGATTACTTTGTTTTATATCTTTTTATCCATTATGTATATTCTCCAAGGAGGGTGAATGGTAACGTTAAAGACCCGTATACTTTGAATCGTAGACTTGCCGGAAAACTTTTGTTTCCAAAAGTTAAAATAGTTTCAGTTTCTTTCAACCTTTATCTTGACTAAAATGCGTTTTTTAAGTTTTATAGTTGGCAGGATGAGCTTTGTTTTTCCGTAAATGTTACATTACCAAGAACTCACTTCTAAATACGGTAACATTAAAGACCACTTAAAACTGGCTGTAGGTATCTTGAAAACAACAAAGAATTGAAGATAAGTGTAGAAGTATAAAATATAGCCCTTGGGATCAGTTATTAACTAGAATAAGTAAAAAATATTTAGCTTTCGTTGAATACTTCAGAAATATGAACAGAAATAAACGTATTTAGTAACATTAAAGACTAAAATATTGACCATATGTATATGTATGTTGTACAAAATTTTGTCTTTATTGAACGAATGTTTAAGCGGTATTTGCCGACCCGTTAAAAATTTAAAAAGTTGTTAATATATTTTTTGAGGGTTATCGTGGTATTTTATGGAGAGCGACAGTTTTATGTAACGAATGGGACGTGATTTTCCTATTTTAATCAACTCGATTCAGTATATGAACTAAAACCAAAGAAGGAAAAAATATATTGAAAAAAGACTTCTCTGGATACCCCAAAATAAAATGGAAAATTCGTAACTTCTCTGGTACCTTGGATCCGCCACTGGGAAACAAGAGATGCTACGTCTTGGGCATGCATGAAAACTCAAGATTTAAATAAGTTTAAAAGTGTTTAGTTTCCAGTAAAAATTTGTTTAAATTTTGCTCTGTTTGAAATCAGTTAGCTTCTATCTCCATTTATCAGATGTCGGTAATTTCAATATTTCGATTACCATTTAGTTTCCTTATAAGAGAAATCCTTTTAAAATTGAATATGTTTCATTAATCAGTCTTTTTAGTCACAGCGACAGAAATGCAGTTGCCAACACAGCTTTGTTTCTTTTATTCAAATGTACCAAATAGCGTCCTCTACTCCTACTTAATGTGTTGTTTTAAATGTTTGGAGAAACTATTCGAAACATAGTCAAAACTGATCGGGCTCGTTTAGAAAAATCGCAGGCAGGGTAAAATGTTCTACCGACAAAAGAGCCTTTTATGAACAGAAAGTGAAAGCATTTATGATTGTTTTATTCGCGTAGAAAATTTGAAAAAACTTTTGTATGATCAATAATTTCATAAAATGCTGGATGGTGTAATAGTTTCATTTAAAAAACCTGTCCTTCTAGGTCATGCCACCTACTTCTGCAAGTTTCGTATGGTAGGAGAAGATGGGTAGCACCAGATCTTGTAGATTTATTTTTCGTTACTTGTGTTGGATCTGTCGTCTAGTAAACATTTTCGATGTAATTGAAGTGTTATATCTGCTATTATACTCCGGAATTTAATACATATTGTTATTTTCTCAAGGTGACTTACCTATCTAATATTACTTTGTTGTCATTCTTATTTGTTTAATTTTTAGTTTATGTAAACGTATTTATCTTGACAATTTTCACAATAGTTTGTTGCACTGGATTTCAAGTTTATTTGGCTTTCCCCATCACTGCAAACAACACTGATAATAATTTAACAATAAACAGTTAAAAACAATTGCAGACCTATAGACCACGTTCAGTCATAAATCAAGCATTATCACACCAATTATTGTATCCGAACTTTTATTTCTTGCAGTGGCACAACAACACAAATTATGGATTCACGGGAATACTAGGCAGCTAATTGCTTTGTTGGTCAAGCAGATGCTTTTCTTTGTTTTATTTTTGCTTTAACAGATGCCGGGTCGCGATAAGACGACTAGCTAGGCTTTGTACTAGGCTCAGCCAAAGCAGATGACTAAACTAAGGGGAACGCAACATTCATATGAAGGTCCGCCGGCGTTTGGTTTGTATTGAATGAGACTGCTTAGCTGTATCACTGCCACAGTAAGTATATTGCTGCAATTCAACGGTGCCCTCGATCTCATAAATTTTACAAATAAAGACAATGCTGACAAGTTGTGCACTTTGCTATATTTTCAACTATGGCTGCTTTCGCCTATGTCTATTTGTTTTTAATTTAGGTTATAATCATTTGTTGTTACACTTTGAAATAGACCAAACTGTTTTGTGGGTTATTGGTTGATTTATTGAAAATATAACCGATTAAATAATACAATGGATTATTTCACTCGTATCGTTCGTTGCGGTAGTTTGATATGTTTTCTTTTATATATTTTTTTCTCTTAACAAATTTTTAAAAAGTTTAAATAGAAATTAAGATATAATCGTATTTATTCACTTGCATTTTAACACAGCGCACTTTAAATATTAATTCATTAAATCACCTGCTTAGTATGCTAAATTCAGTTCTAGACGCTGTTGCATGCCCAATTTAAGAGCTGCCAACGGCTACAGTGCGAATTTTAATAGACGCTTTGCTAACAATCCATCATTTATTATCAACGAAACAGATTTCGGTTCACCACACATATTCTGGATTTATATCTACTCGTTTTGCACTTTATTTGAATAATTCTACACCTAATATGTTTTAATTAATTTCCTTGGAAACTGATTAGATGAGCGAATATTGATGGAGAACAGATGGGATCAAATTAGATTTTATCGGTTTGTTTGTTTGATTAGATTTTGAATAGGTGAAATCCGCTAATACGTGCTCAAAACGCCAATGTCGCCGTTTGACTACTTGGACATAACTCAAATCAAAAATATCTGAGCATCAATAAAAAACACTCTAGCGCTGCTACGATACTAGCAAATCGACGTACATATAATCAAAAGCGCACTCATATAAAGATGTTTATATATGTATGTACATACATATATTTTTATACATACTTTATAGCGCATATGTACACATTCATACACATATACACCGTTTCATTCGCGAGCTGATATCCAATTGTAATAGCGAGTACGCGACTGCGGCGTTGAGTGCAACCGTGAGAACAAGAGCGTTTATATCTAAATGTTTCATATGAAAAAAGGGGCCGAGAGTAGGGCCGAATAAATAAAAATGAATTACATTTATAAAATCACCAGAGACAGAAAAAATTCAGCAGCAGCACGAAAAAACTTCAGTAGAAACGAAGTGTGAGGGAAAATTTCGAACAATTGGAATACAGACGTCCGAGACATATTAAAGAAGAAGACAACAACATGTATTTGGCTGAAAACACTAACCGGCAAACCTTGTTGATTCGGCAGTTGGCGCCCATTCCTCGTCACACACATACTTCGGCAACACAAAGTTCCCAGGCAATGGCTTTCGGCGTACCTAAGACTGGTGTGTGTATGCATCAGCATTTGTTAGTTGAGCGGTGAGCAGCGTTTGCCGCAATTGAAACGATTACGACTTTTTTACGGGCATACGTACATACATATATTGACAAACAAAGGCCACAAAACCGGAATTGTTGTTTTCGAATGGAGAGCATATGCTGAGTTGTTTATATTTTCGGAGTTGAATAATTTCTCTTACTCAATTTATGCAACTACATTTTGCTTTGGATCCAATAAGTTTTATTTCTGCTTTCGAACATTACACACATTCTATGCGTGTTTTCTGTTCCTCAAATACATGTGACGTATACGTATACGAATATGTTTGAGAGATACTGTGTACGTATTTGGGGGTTTACACAAGATCATATTCAATATCGCGACATACACGTACACGAGTTCGAAATTATTACATATGTATTCATGAACAGCTTAAAAAACGATATGACAAAAATTATTCTTTTTAAAATTATTTTAGTTTTGATTTGCGTATTTAAAAAGGAAAAAACTTTATGAACTCGCAAAGCTCAAACTCTCCGAAAACATCCTAAATTGTTAAATTTAACAACTTTTTTCTTTACAGGGTTTTCATCGTTTTATTTAATTATCGTCTGATTCTGTTTACTTCTGTTGTGATCCACACTCAAATGTGGCCAAATTTGGTACAACAAAAGAAGCTCATTACCTTTCTACAAACCTAAATTCTAAAATATAGAGAAAATTAAGAACTAAAACGAGTCTATACTACTGAATAGAGGTATTAAAAGTGTTCAGAAATTCAGTACGACTATCCATACTATAAGAATTTTTTAGGTACATACATATTTATATAAATTGCAGCTTACCGCAAGATATATACATATTTTCTTTTTGCAGGACAGATTAAGTTATATGTACATTACAAAGAAATTGTGCAGATTTTTCTAGCCCTTTTGTTTGTTTTTAAATGAATTTAAAACATTAAACTTACGGCGAAGTAAAATTTGAGACTTAAAGGGTTGTTGAAAGTGGTACTGATATCTCCAACTCTACATGGAGTAGGATATGTTACTATTTGCCAAAGGATATCATCATCATTTTGTTGGGTTCCAAAGCGCGTCTGTCATCAATTTTTCGGAAGACCCATAAATATGTATGTATTTCCGATGACTTTTCACTTGAATACCGAAAGGGCCATCTCATCTTCTTTTAAAACTGACATGATTGTGCGCCGTACAATCAGGACAGGTATGAGGAGATACCTACAGGGTAAGTCAAAGATAAATGAGTTTTTAACTTCCGTCCAAAAAACTTGAATGCACTTCTTGAGAAACTCATTCCTTGACAACAGCTTTACTACCTCCGTGCTACCCGTTTTCACTTATGAATCTGTCTAACGAAATTTTCAAAATCAAATTGGCACGATTGAGTTATGTCGACTTGGCACAAGCATGTTTGCGACAAGCTTTTCAAGGTACCAACACACTGGAAATTCTGCCAATTACAGCCTAGAAGCGACTTTTTGCAACAATTTCGTTGTTTCTTGCGCTTAAATAGACTGTACCCTGCGCCATGCTTCTACAAACTGTGCTCATATCGTGCCCATATATTTCGCATAAACAAACAATGGTCAGAAAAGCCTAAGAAAATTCTAAATTTATAAATAAACCGGAAAAATCAATATGAATTTCTTTAGTTTGATCCGAGTTAGGAACAAAAGTAATTCTCAATGGGTTTGGTGGTGACCGAGGGCAAAACGAGTACATGCCGTAATTAAGCAAAGAGTCAGCGCATTCACGCCTTGGCACCTACGCCACTGCTGGCAGCAAACAGTTCCTTTACCTGGGATCCAGCATAAACACCAACAATATTGTCAGCCTAGAAATCCAAAGAAAATTTACTTTGGTGGTTAGGTGGCCATTTAATCAATCCAATATCGCACTGTGCCTTGTTGTTGTGCCCAAGCGACTGAATTCTTTTAATTTGTAGACAACAGATATGAAAGGCCTTCTTTCAAGTATATACCTAAATACATCAAGAAGTCTGCATTTCACAAAAAGTTAACTGCTGATTTTGAACTCTTCCCTCATTTTTTAACCTTGCGTATTTATTTCCTTTCAAATTTTAACAACGCAGTTTCGGCAAGGCTTGGCGTAACTAACTTAAATCATCACAGTTTAACTAAATGCAGAATAAATAATAATTATTTCCTCAGCTAGAAAATTTAGATGGCTTATAGGTAAATTAATATCCACATTATCTTTGTGTCTACACATCGTCGGTGGCACTGCAAATCCGCGTTAATGACATTTGTCTCGAAATATTTAATAGGCCCAAGATCAAAATCTATACAATTATTCACAGAAAACTGCATGTTGGTTTGGAAAATAATTAAAAGAATGGATGTTGATGGGAACCTTTTCCTTTGAAACCAACTAGTTCATAGTCCAAAACAGCCAAACTGAGATATCACTTACGCTGTTTTGCAGTGGCACGAACGCTATTTCACATGAAATAAAAAACTTTTAAATCACCTCATATTAAATTATTTTACAAAAGTTTAGTTCTTTTCTTTCACAAACTCGGTTATATAAACATTAGTTTATAATCTTTTAGTTTCAAAATCTGAGTCACTTTATTGTTGCTACTTCTACTGGAATCATGCAGATTTTTGTACAAGTATACGTTTAATATTTATCGTTAGTTTTTATCACTTAAAAAGCTGTGTGGATGCCAAAGAACACAAATTCGCGTATTTTTCACCGACCGATAATAGCAATAAACGTTATCAAACGCTTTATCGACGAAGCACGCGCAAGCTCCCCGTTCGAAATCCGCTTTGGAATTGAGCAAACAATTTCTCTTATTGCCTAAAGCGCCAAGTGGAAGTTTCCTATTGTGCACTTGTTCAATGCCGAGTAGCGAAAGAGAATGTAATACAATTCGAGCAATAAAGAATAGCGTGATGTTTCGAAAATCGTAAATCATTAAACAGCAGCGCTCTGTTACGTTAGAGCAAGTGAGACGCAATGATATGTTGTAATTTCGAAAGTCTTGCGCTTTCGGTCCCTCACAACGTTAGCTCCGCCTCTTAAATTTGATTTACAGCGCAAAGGTGGATGAGGCTAATGGCGAAAATAGTTAAGCTGTTAGTGCGAGGGAGCACGTGCGATATATATATGTATGTATGTTTCATGGTTGTTGTTCAATGGCTTATATGATTCACCGTAAGGGATCGGTAAACAGGTAGTTATGGTGAAAAAAAGAAATTATAAATGGAGGAAAAGTAAAAAAGCTATCTGGATTGCGATGCTGTTGCTACTGAAAATTGGCCTACTCTACTACTTCTATAATATGAATGAGCAAAAGGAGAACTTTTGTCTTGATCCGTGTTTGTGCTTGGCATTGAAGCGCCATCACTGTGAGTATTAAGCTCGAAATTGTAACAATGCGATGATGTCGTTGTTCAATGAGAGTTCTTGAAGATTATGAAGAGCATGATTAAGGACGTCTGAGGTGACTACGTGATACTCTAATGTTTTAGGTATTGCTATTCAATACATAGTTGGTGTTATTGTGTTAAATCACAGTCGCATTATTTCTTTCCATTATAATATTATTAAGAAGATAAACTGTTTACAAAACTTAAGTGCAGGCATTTCAAATGCATTTTGTTGCATGTACTATAAAATATTTCATTGCAGTTAAAGAAGCTTAAAAATGACCAACTACCTATCTACAAGACTATTGAATGAATGTCCTGTAAATTTTAGTTTTGTTGGTTACATCAAAGTTGTTGTTAGGACTCGATATGTACATATGACCTCTGCAGGGCTCAAGTCCAAAACTTATTGAAGTCCACGAGCATATGCTATAATACACCCAGTACGAGCTAGTTAGCTATGATTTGGCTGGCTGTTTTAAATTTTTGACTAAGTTTTAAAATTTTGACTCATATATTTAGAAGTTCATCCTAAAAAAATTAAAAATCTGAAAGTTTTTTGTACCAAATTATTATTAAAACCAAACATCCAAAAAAAGTAGCTACATGTTTTTCCCCAACAAACATCGATCAACTTTTTCTCAAACCTTTTAAAAACTGTTTAGTTCTCAAGCTGATATCCAATATCATTCTCTGACCTTTGAGAAATTTTGATAACTTTATAGCTTTCAAGTTGATATCCAACACCATTCTAGAACTATTCTCTAATCCCATTTAGTACAAGTTGAGAACTAACGCTTTCTCAAATTGATCTGGCCCTCAAGGAACATTGTTTGATATACTGACCATGATGCTAAGGATACATTTTTCTCTCCATTACTTAAGTGCCACAAACTTCCCCACCAATTTCTCTGACACACTCCTTGTCACCACACTTGAAGAAGTTACATTATCGATGTTTATTGCACATTAATCCCGACAGTAAAGATATGTACATACTTATATAGTTTGGGGCAACCGAAAGCTAGTTTAAGAAGTTTTTTTTATGTTTTTGAAGGGGCCTCCCGCCCTAACAGCAGTTATGGATATTCCAACAATCAATAATTTAATTCCAAAGAAATGAATAATTTCCTGATAAATATTCAGCTAAAATCGGGTCTATCCCTACAAAATATCCAACTTACGGGCAACGAAGTTATTTTAGCATAAAGAATTAATTTAACATTGGGGTTTCTCTCAAATACAAAAACAAAATTTCGTAATTTTGATCATTTAAGACAAAAATAATTTTCTATAGTTTTTAAACTGAAATTTTTATATTCAAATCGGTTACAGATTATTTTTGTTCAACACTATAGTCATCATTTTGAAATCTACATCCACCTTTCGACATCAATGTTGTTTAGTTAGTTGGTTGGTGTGACAGGTCCCTACCGACTCCAATTAGCTTGTTTTGCACTGAAAGGTATGTTACAAAATGTCGGAAGTTCCCTAGACCCAAAGTTTCAAAAGGCTTCCCAAGGAAATAGTTTGCTGGATAATCACACAGCAGGTGCTCTAATGTTTATTGCATTTAGTTTCCAGTTAAGCTTAGGCCTTAAAAAACTTTTATAAGAATGTGATTTTCGTGCTAGTGGTGAGAGGACTGGCTCTGTCTTAGAGGCTCGTACGGATATCATTTTTTCGCTTAGTGAAATCCACCATTGTTTTACAACAAACCCCCGGCCTCCCTATTTCTGAAGTTGAGGGCGGCGTGCTACCAAGCTAAACTTCGCCGATAAAAATTGGTAGAAGTTAAGGGTTTTTTCCATTTTAGTTTCATATTGAACAACTTTGAAGACGTGAAACAAAATGTTTTACAAATAATGATTAATTTGAGAGCTTTGTAATATTAAATACAGAATAAAAGCCTTTGAAAACTTTAACAAAAAAATTTCAATAAATATCATAATGTTAAGTATTTGAATATATGTATGTATAATGTTAGACAAGAGTCCTCATGGCCGAATTAGCCAGAATTAACTTGACTTGACTTAACTTACAAAAGAACGTGCCATATTTTTGAAATTGTTTTTTATTTGACGTATTGCCGCATGAATTTCATTCCATTCAAATATTGAAATTTCATTCCTCCAACAACTACATAAGTATGTTACATAACATAGGAAGGAAATTTATTAAAAATATTCAAAAAAGTTGTAGTATGTGACTCTTAAAATTAAAATTATTATGAGATGAATGTTTGTTCGGACATACTTTTTATGTATCGAGCTTTACTTGCTCTCAGCCCAAAATATAGTACAATAAGATCTAGTTTTTTTTTGGAACACTCTAATATACATATATAGTTATATCGTTACTTTATTAAGGAGCATTTAGTCTTCGGTCATATCGCATCCAATGCTGGCACAAAAGTTTTTGCCACATTCGCATGCGCATATGCTCACCATGAAATTGAGCAACTTAAGACGATTTCTTTGTTGCAAGTAAGTACATATGTATGTATGTATATTTGTACGGTTAGGTTTGGAAGTAATGCTATAGATATTTTCATTAAATAAATAAATTAAAAACATGCCGCAGCTTATGCCACATGAATTAATACAAACTTGAACAAGAACTATTCATTGTCGAATGGTAATATCTGTGGATTATCATAAATGTGGGATGTGTATTTCAAAGTGTAGTTTAGGATGGGTCGTGTAAGCAAATCTAATTATGTACTTCTTTGCTGTTTTTTCGGCCTTTAAATGGTTATGATCTAAGTAAGCATGGTCTTAAGTGTCATTTTAGCCTTTGCACACCATTTCTAGCTTTCTAGGTGTTTCTAGAAACACCAAACAGTAGAAGCTTTCCCCTCCTGCTCTATCCGAATTCGGGGGTTCTGGTGTTATAAGCTGGTCTACCGCAATGAAGTACGCTTCCCGCTCTCAGTTGAAGCGTTAGGTCAAAGATTGTTCCCAGAGTCGCGACGTGAGTGCCAACCAGAGAAGACGAGAGCTAACACAGGGCGTTACCTTGACTGTGTGCATGTTATTTTGACCTGTACACCTTTGAGATGGTCCCAGACAATACCTCATTCACAACTTTTGAAGTGCTCACAAGAGTTGAACCCCAAATAAACCAAAACAAGGTGACTAGTCAGTAAGAGTGTGTGGATGTTTCACATCAGGTGTAGGTCCGATTGTCCCAATCCAAGGTAAGATGGCGGGTATTATGTATTGGGATATTTTAGGGAACCACCTTTTAGGCGATTACGCCACCAAATTGCCTCGAATTTCAATATTCCAACAAGCGGGGTATCAGAAAAAAGGGTAGTAAGTGATTAACGTTGAAATTCAAATGCATTATTTTATTTTTATACGTTTTTCTCCTTATTTAGTAATAAAATCGCTTTTTATTGACATACTATCTTTGTCCTGGAGTGTAACTTAATTATATTACCACAAGTGTACAGTAGCTCGATAACACTCTTTAAGGTGTTTAAGAGCACTTCAAAATGTAGTCCTTTTAGTACAAAAAAATTTGATCCCACTCAGTCCAATAGCTTCATTCCTGTACACTATTATCATACTACTACTAATAATAATAACTATTATTTTTAGCAAGTTGATTTAAATCGAACTTCTCACCCAATGTTATGGTGTGCTGCTTCTAACTTGTCCTTCTAAAGCAGCTGAATTTTTTACTTAGAAGCTTTTTCATGGCCGGAATACACTTGGTGTCCTTACAGCAGGAACTGTTTATTTGTTCACAAGAAAACAAAAAAAAACGTTGCAAAAGTATTCAAAGACACTATTTTATTGAGATATTTTTCGTCATTATTGGCCTTGAAATTAAACAATTTGTAGTTTCAAAACGGGGTAAGTGATAATTGATCTGATGTTTGTATGTATGATAAGAAGAGATCAACCCACCAATAAGTATATCGAAATAATCAGGGCGATGAGTTCAGTCGATTTAGCCATGTCCGTCTGTCCGTCCGACAGCCTGTTTGAATGCAAACTGGTCCCTCAGTTTTTGAGATATCTCTCTGAAATTTGGTATGCGGCTCCCATTTTGTATGGGATTAATCATTTGTCGGAACCAGCAATATCGGACCAATATAACGCATAGCTCCCATGCAATCGATTGTTCCAATAAACAGATTTTGGCCTATAGCGCTTGCAATTAGAAAGCTAGGAACGTAAAATATTGGTTTGGTACTTATGTATTATATATGGTACTTATTATATACATACATATGTACATATGTATGTATGTATGTAATGTGAATAGTGAAAATCAGCCAGATCGAACAGCCATAACATATATCTCCCATAGACTCGCACGCTCCATCAAAGTGGATTGGGCTATGCTATGTTTAAATTAACAGTTTTGAAGAGTTTGTACCAATTATAAGGAAGGGTCAGACACTTAAACAAGCTAGGCGTGTTCATGAAAGGTATAACGCCTTCCGCATAGAAAATATTTTATATTAAGATGCTTAATGTCCATCTATGTTCATATGAGATTTTTAAGTTTTAGTTTTGCAGTAAAATGTAATAATAATAAATACAATATAAAATAAAACATCCTTTCTTCATACTTTGACTAACATTCAAAATCCACTAAAAAATTTGAACTTAAAGATTTAATAACGCCATTTTGTACTTTTCCACAATATACATTGTACACACACATAAAACATGTAAATATCAGTTTAGTTCGAAAAAGTTCTTTACTCCTTGCAACATTCGCCGAAAGCTTACACAAGACTCAGCTGCTGCAGGATTGTATGGGTGCTTTCTCGCCTATTGTTACATCAACTAAATCAGATAAGTTATACAGATGAGTACAACATATTATCAAAAAGCGTCCAAGAAATCATCCTGCTCCAACGAAGCTGCGCATGTCCTTCATACAACTCATTTTTTCAGTTCATTTGTGGGTGGCTTAGGATTTTGTACACACAATACATCCCCGTTTTTTTATTACATATGTGTGCTGTGTCAGTTGCTTTCAGGGTAGTGGAAGGGAGCATATGATACCACCCCTGCGACCACACCCCCATTTCAATCAGTTTGCATAGTCTCTTTAAACGAAAGTTTACAGCAATTTCGTTACAATATTATTTCTCGTTAAATTTTTAAAACTGAATATTTAATAGAGCAAAAGTTTGTCGAAAATGCGCATTCAACACCATTATTATTACAGTGATCATTATATCGTTTGTCTTAGAACAAATGTCAGTAGGCCACCTGGTGGCCCTAGGAGGATTTGATTGATTTATGTCAAAGCAGTTAAGGGATTGAAATACATACATATGTACATATATAGCAAGTAAAGTAATTTATTGAATGCGTGTCCCAAGTAATAAAATAAATTCTCCAAGGACAAAATTCTTTGTTTCGTATTTTCTACCTAGCAGTGATTTACAGTGCACAGACCTTCCGTTTTCCTCCAACTTGCAGCTTAGCATCAATGCCACATCAAAGTTTTGTCAACCATTTCGCAACGCCATGACAGTCAACTCACGTCTATTTGTATTCATACTCATTATTCTAGACATACCCTTTTGTAATTTTTCTTAAATAGTGCACGAAGCGACAATCATAGCCTTATTCTTATTCGCATCTGATGCACACAGGTACATTAAATGGGAAAATTTGCTATTTTTTTCCTTTTGCTTCTCATCATTGTTCAATTGATTCATTAATCGTCAATCTTTTGTGCATTTCAAGTCATGTCGCTTTGAAAATTTCTTTTTGTGCCAATCGATTGGATCCTTTATTTTTGGCCATTTAGTTCATTGTTAGTTTTGCACACATTACAACGGGCCTTGGTCATACCATACCAAATCCTTTCCCGACATTATGCGTGTAAACAATGCGGAAATGACTTCTACGCCCACGTTTTCAATTTACTATATACTACATATGTATATACATATATACCAGCGTAGCTGAGTTTGTTTGTTTATCTTCACGGATCCCTTTTTATGGCAAGGTGTGCTGTGATATATTCAACTATTCACTTACTCTTAATTTACTAGAAGTATACACTTGTATTGTTCTATGTAATGTCTGCAGTCAGTCAAATAATTTTCTTATATATGTACATATATGACATTTAATTACATTTCCATTAATGCCAGAATACCAGCAATGCTAGAATAATAAAATTGAATTAAAAGGAGTTTTAATATTAAAAGCTTGTTGATGCCTAAACGGCTAAAAAGGAATTTTTTTGTAACTCCTTGAATGTTTAAAAATCTTTTATTTCCGGCGATTAAAAATCGCATTTACGCAATTTGAAAGATCTCTATAGAATGGGGCGTTTAAGAGCTACAATACGAAATTTAATAACTTCATTTAATACAACTTTACAGTGGGACGGAAAAGTCCAATTTTATTGAATAAGGACATCCGTAGCTTTGTTACTTTAAAGTTTAAACCCACAAAAGCTTGAACACTATTTACAAAACAAATTGGATATATGTATGTATTTTCAGATGCCAGGTCATTTTTTTCAATGCTTTAATAATTTCATGAAAATACCTAATAATGCTATGAAAGGCACTTGAATTAAATCAAAGTAAGTTTCAAAGTGACTTATATATTAAGGAAAAACTAACTCCAACTTTGTTGCTAAAGCTCGCAGCTAAGTAGGTGGGGTTAAATTACCTGCAGACTTAGACATCCATACTTGTTTAATTTATGTTGGTCTGAAATTCGACATCTGAGTTTATTAAGTAAAGCTGAATACCATGGCAATACACACATACATACATTTACTATATATAAAAATGAGGTTTAAAGCAATTGTTACGAATCTTGGTTTTATTTCTAAATATGTATATCTTATTATTTTTTACATTAATTTCTAACTTTTTAAATTTTAATAAACTTGACTCAGAGATTTAATGCATATATGTATGTAATTCATCATAAATAGTAGATACAATAAACACGCAAATCAGTTTGCATCAACTTGTTGCTAGCCGGCGATGCAGCATGTCGCATACACACTCTACACATTTCTTACAAAGAGGACACTGCATTATCGACGTTTGCCGAAAGGCGAATGCAGTGGTTCGCGTCTATGGTCTTGCATTTCCGGAATATGCAGAGAGTGAGGAAATGAACGCATACGGAAATGTTAAGAATTATTTTCCAACTAGTTTCCAAGTATTGCCAAATTTGTGTAGCAGTGAGACCACTTGTTCTAAAATGTATATGTATGTACATATGTATATGTATGTAAGAACATGCTTTACAGTAGTTTGATATAAGCAAAGAACATAGATACATATACATATCGCTTGCCTAGTTCAACAACGACGCAATTGTAAAATATAAAGTTTTGGTGAAGCAAGTTTCAATATTTGTCCGCGCATACGTTATTCACGATTGGAACAACTTCGCAAGCGTCTAGCGCGAAAACTATTTGTAATACAATTATAAAATTGATACACAGCAATAATTAGTACTTTTTAAAGCTTTTGTGAGCGTTATCTCGAAACTTTAAAATTGACAATTGCGTCGTTGTTGAACTAGAGAAGCGATATGTTCTTTGATATAAGTGCGCACATGCACGTCGCTTGAGGTGTACGGACTTTTGTTTCCGAAAATTTTATTTATTTGTAAATAGCACATAATTTTTAATTGTTTTAACAAATTCAAGTATGGTTATATTTTTACTTAAATTCTTGCGTGTTTGTTCCAACAGAAGCAGGTCATTTTAATTCATTAAATACAGTCGAAGATTTTCTTCACAAAGTTTGAGAACGCACGTACCGTAGCCGAATAATTAATTGGATTCCGGCGAATGAGAAGAACTGGTACTATGATGAAGAGTGCAGAGCTGCAACGAAAAAAAAGACGAAGCGTACAAGGCTTGATATGCTAGCCAACAGGAATACTGCCCAAAAATTCTATCAAAAAATTCGGCTAATGACGGAAGAACGGCGGCAAATTCCTGTAAGAACGAGAAAGGCGACCTGGTGACTGATGTTCAGAGAATACTGGGGATATGGGGGGATCACTTCTCTGCCCTTTTAAATGGAGAAATTGAGCAAGAAACCAGAGAAGAGCTCAAAGCCGAACCCACAATCGAATATGATAGAATTGACGTCCCATAACCCAACTATGATGACGCATGCACCACCTTCTGTGCAGAATATGGTCGTATGAATGCATGCCCGAAGATTGGGATCTAAGTGTTCTCTGCGCACTCTTGAAAAGTAAAGCCCTCTCTCGTCTTGCTATAAAGCGCAGAAGCGTGGACATAAAGTATTCGAGAGAAAAGTTTTGCGAAAGATTTGTGGGTCTATACGCGTTGGCCACGGCGAAAAAGATTGAATGATGAGTTGTATGAACTTTACGCAGACGTCGACATAGTTCAGCAGATTAAAACACAGCGGCTTCGCTGGATAGGCAACGCCGTGCAAATGAACGAAGACGCTCCAGCCTAGGAGGTATACTTATCGGCACCCGCCGGTGGAAGCTCCTAGTGGACACCGTTTTGCGATCTCCAGGGGTCTTAGAAGAACTGACTATCAAGCTATGTTGGACGGTCAAAAACGCTGAGGCGGTTAGATGGCTATTTAAAGAAGAAGAAGAATACATTCACAAACCAGATTCTTTTAAACTACGAATGAATTTCCACAACAATAGAATTTTTCCTTCAAACAAAACGTTATGACAACCTGATCTCAAACCCAGGCTCACATGCCTTTCTGTGTCGTTAAAATCCCAGAGTTCCCATTTCTTATAAATAAAATATAAAATTTAGTACAAACACTTTGTACCTATAGCAACTTTAATGAAATAATGCTGTAAAGTTTTAATAACATCAAGTTTTGTTTTTTTCGAGTCACCGAAATTTTTTTGACGATCGGAATTGTTTCAGCGGGTCTAATTACCAAAATCGAAGGTGGAGGAATTAATGCTTTCGAGGTAGTGGCGTAGAAAGCATTTTGTGATGGGGCGATTTAATTTGAGAATTCTTTTTACTTTCAAGTTATTTTTTCATGGGAATCACTTATTACATTGTTTAAAAGCAAACAAAAAATCATACGGAAATATTTTTTACTTGGGTACCCTCAATATGCGTAAAAGTCTTTCAACAATTAAAGAAAGAAATCAAATTTTCAGGATTTTGTCGATAACTTATCTATGACTGCATCAGCTGTGATTGCCATGTCATGTTGAATAGCACGAGCAGCCAATCCATTCAACCGCTTCTATGAAGCAAAAAGTATTTTTTAATTTAATTTTTTAAGCAAATGTAATTACAGTGCACTCGTAAAAACTCGAACTAATGAAAACCAGCCCTGTCCGAGTTATCGAAATGTTCGAGTTTTCGAACGTTATGTATTTTTAATCGATATTTGTATTCTTTTTAACAGTTTTTATACCCTGTCCAATTTTATGGTTGTATTAATCAAAGAGATTCTCTGGTTTGATGTTTTGTAGTTCATTGCCAGTTTATTTAATAAAAAATGCTAGCAAATATGAATGTTGTTTACAAATTATGTATTAGAACAAAAAGCAGTGATTTTGGTTTGATGTTTCTTATTTTCTACCGCATTCAATACAGCCTTTTTTGATAAACTTACAACATTTAGTTTTCGTCCCATTATAACACGCAAATAAATTTGATCCTAACCGCCCAAAATCCCGTGTATCACTGACAAATATCAATCAACTTAAAAGAAAAGTTCCGTAATTAGCACGAAACCTAGCCAGTGCGGCGCCTTAGAATGAAACAAAAGACTCGCATAACAACAAAAATTTGAATATCGGCCGTTACAGCACATGCAAAACGACAGTTTCCAACATGTTTTTCCATGAAAAAAAGAAAATAATTGTTCGAGTTTTAGAGTAGCTACATTTTGTTCGAGTTTTAAAGTAGTCAATGGAGAAAAAAAAATGTTCAAGTTTCCGAATGTTCGAGTTATCGTGTGTTCGAGTTTTCGCGAGTGCACTGTACTTACTTCTTTTGTCGAGTTTCTCAGCAATACGTTGATATTCCGAAAATTTTCTTCTGGACAAAGATCAACCGCATCCAAAGAGTTTCCAGGTTTCATATCGCCTCTACTAATCAAACATCTTTTCCACACTTATAATTCGGCAAGAACAGCGGAAAACTACATGTTTTCAGCTGGACTCTTCGTTAATGAATATGATTCGACAAGGTCGACTGGACTTTGTGTGTATTAGAAGAAAACGCATTTTATAAGCATTTCGACTGGGGCACGGATTGACATCGACCTTGAAAAAAATCTTTAAGCTAAATATTCCCCGCCTCTATTGTATGTAGAGAGGGTTTTACAACACTTCCAACAGAAATAACCTTAAAGAGAATTGTAAAAAATCAATATGTTAAAATTCAATCGCTCCATTACATACTTACTTGGGCTTTGTGACTGTCTGTCAACTGAAAACAATTGTACTCATATACAAATTAATGTAAGTATGTGTCAGGAAAATTAGGGCAAAGTACAGAAGGTCTTGAACCATTCGTGGAAATAAATTGGAAATTCCTAAACAAATTACACTTTTACTTACATATGTATGTATGTATATACATACTTACATGGGTAAACATACATATCAGTATTTGTTTGTAGGTATTTTGTTATCCTGTGCGCGGATGGTATACCCAGCTATGTATATACATAAGTATAACAGTTGTTTGGGGCTCGGCTGTCCCAATGTTTGGGAGCAAATAGTGAGCGCTGCACATCTGAGATGATTTGAATGTTAAAAGCTCTGTTGCTGCACGTAATTTGACACACATTTCAAAGCCTATGATTAATGATAGCCGGCACATGGTAGACAAGTGTTACCAGGCTGAATAATAGCAAGAGAGAAAAACTGCTACGACATAAAGTTAAACAGTTGAAAGAATATTAAACCTGTTAAAGGTCAAAATATTTCACTTTTTTTAACTGAAAACGCCACACATTATCTGCGATTTTGCGCTAATGAAAAATCTATTTGAGTTGAAATCCTAGCTGCTCCGTTTTAGTGTATAGTAAATAAAAGAAATAGAAGTTTTCACCAACATCTTTCGGATTATTTATACTGAGGTCAAAACGCTAATAATAATAATTGCTTACTATATCAAGAAAATTAACATAACACAATTTCTTGAGATTTGCGTACCATTCTTTAAGGAGTAATTGAAAATAAACAGTCAAAGAAAACACTAAAAGTGCCATGAATAACGTTATCCCATTAAAAGCTCTGAAGGAGTCTTTAAATCTGTATACATACATATGTACTTAACCAAGCTCTGACATGTGTACATATATCATTTTATATAATAACAGCCTAGTAGGACAATTATTTCCATAAACACACTTTAATCCCGCCAGGATTAGTTTTATATTCCACAGCGTTACGGCAGAAGGGAGGCGGTTGCATAAAGACAGACATGGTCGAAACGAGGTATTGGTAGGAAAATCTGCGAAAAATTGGTAATATAACTTAATATTTTTTTATATTCATAATCATCGCTTTTACGGTTCTCAATACTAAGAAATATAATGCACTTTTGTACTGTATAGCAGAAACATTTATGAAACCAGCAGGAGTTGATCAAAAGTTGATAAGAAAAAAGTTTTTCAATATCAGTGAAAAGAGTGGTAGATATTTTTCAATCGCAGTTTGACGTTTGGTAACTCACAAATTTTGTCGTTATTTTCTATTAATGTTATTCCCTCTTCTTATTTATTTCCTGGCGCAAGGTTGTTTAATAAACTTGGCAAATTTCACTCCTTTTCTAACTTATAATAAGATGATCAATTCATTAACGTGTCGATTCTGAGCGTAACCGGAAACTTTGTACCCAGAAGATTATCTAACCAAAAATCGTAACCGGTGCATGTACCCGCGATTCTAGCGCGCATGGTAACGATGTCAAAAACAAACAATGCGCAAAAGAGAATAAAAGGCAAACGCGCACGAAAAATCACGTAAAAAAGTGATTATATTGTTTATTAATTCTTCTGAACTAGTATGTGTATAAAATTAGTGCTATTTTCTGTCCAAAAAAATATTTACAAAACACGTGCAATTTGTCGCGGTTACTTGGCGTTACCACCTCTTTCGGTGGTTACGAAATTGAACTGGAACTTGAGCCGGCAGAATACCAAACGGGTGTAAAAGTTTCCAAGACATTTGTTTGCCGGGTAAATCGAATGTTGTTACCACTATAGAATCGACCCGTAAGTGTGAAGTTGCGGTAAGAGCAAGCAAATCAAAGCGTCGTCAATAAATCATGAATATTTACATGTATGTATACATAAATTGAGCTATTATCGATTTTGATATTCAACCACACAGCTTTACTCTATTTGAACTATTTTCTGTCACTTTACTTCGAATTATTTCGTTTCTGCTCCTTTCCTTTAGTATGTTTTGATTTCCTCCCCTGTTGCATTTGTAGGATTTTACTTTACTTTACTCTTTTATCCTTATCCTTTCCTTTTCTTCCTTTCCTTTTACTTATATATATACAGAAGTCTAAAAAAATTGTGTTCACAGTAATAAAAACAACAACAACCAAATGAAAAGTAGACGTCACATGGCATCATAGCTTAGTTCTTCACTTTTCTAACAGTGGCTTTGGTGCAGACACTAGTTCTAAGAATGGCTCTAATGATAACACTGCGGAACAAATTTCCACTTTTTAAAATTTTCTCAGTAAATTTTTATCACATTAGATGTAATTTTGTGTGCTGATTTCATAAATGATTTTACTTTTTTTGTAACAGCTCTAGTTTTCGAGATATTTTCGACTACCCAAAAACTGATTCCACAGGAGTAGAAATGTGCAAAAACAAAAAATTCAACTATTTACAAAAGCAAACCTAAATTTTTTTAATACTTCATTTATTATTTGCCTTTGTTGTTTCATTTTAAACTATTTGTTTTTGTATTTGTTGTTTCGTTTAACGAAAATTAAAAAAAAACCTACAAGAATGTCAATAAGAAGGACTCAGCAAAAGTGATCGACATTATTTTGTTTTTGTTCTTAAACTTCTGTTATATTAAACAACAAATACAAAAACAAATAGTTTAGAACGAAAATGAAATTGAAGTTTGCCTCTTTCGCTTTTGCACTTTTCAATTACCGGTTCGTATTGGCTTTGACTAAGAGTATTTATTGTTTTTTCTTATAACATCTCCAAATTGTTTCGTGACTTTTATTCTAAAATTAATTCTGATTCTAACAATGACCACAAAAAGACGGCGTTGTTTGAATGATGCAGATAGTTTCTGTGTTGTTTGTGGTGAATATACCTTCAAAAAGTTTCGTAAAGTCATCACGGACTTTGTTAAAACAGCATATTTTAATTACTTTGGAGAGAATATTTGCGATGAAAAGAAGCCATGGGTGCCAAAAACTGCGTGCCAAAATTGTGTTGTGTCTCTGCGACAATGGTCGAATGGAAAACGACCAGCTCTCAAATTTAAGACACCAATGATTTGGCGGGAACCTACCAATCATCATGACGATTGCTATTTTTGTGTGGTAAACATTACTGGAATAAACTCGACAAACAAAAACAATTGGTCCTATCCGACATTGCCTTCTGCTGAGAGACCACTTCTGCACTCAAAGGAATCATCAGTACCGCACATGTCATCAGCTTTTGAAATTGAAGAGGAAAATTATGAGTGCGACTCTCAAGCGGATTTCACACCAAGTCAAAATAGTGATCCTCAACTATTTAATCAAAAAGAATTAAGCGATTTAATAAGGGACTTAAACTTATCGAAAAAGTGTTCTGAAATTTTGGCCTCTCGTTTGAAAAAAAAAAATCTGCTAACACCAGATACAACAATTACATTTTATCGTACTCGAGAAAAAGATTTTTTGCCATATTTTGCCACTGCTAAGAATTTGGTTCACTGTAATGACGTTCAAGGTCTTATGCAAAAAATGGGTCTAGAAAAATATAAACCAAATGATTGGCGTCTTTTCATCGATAGCAGCAAGAGAAGTTTGAAGTGTGTTCTATTACACAATGGAAATAAATATGGATCTGTACCCATTGGTCATTCAACTGCTATAAAAGAAGAATATCAAAGTATTTCACAAGTGCTGCAAAAATTGAAATATGAAGAACATAGTTGGCAAATTTGCGTTGATCTGAAAATGGTTAATATCCTTTTAGGACAACAAGCAGGTTTTACAAAATTTCCGTGTTTCATATGTATGTGGGATAGCCGTGACAGAAATAACCATTGGATTCAAAAAGTGTGGCCATTGAGAGAGTCCCTGGTTCCTGGTACCCCAAATGTGATAAATCCACCCTTGGTAAACCGTGATAGCATTATATTACCACCGCTTCATATTAAACTCGGTATAATGAAACAGTTCGTTAAAGCGCTAAGAAAAGATGGTCAATGTTTTGCTTACTTATCAAAAAAATTCCCTGGGCTGAGTTGCGAAAAATTAAAAGCAGGTATTTTCGATGGCCCCCAGATAAGACAGCTGATCAAAGACCTAGATTTTATTGGGTCGATGAACGAGCTCGAAAAAAGTACTTGGAAATCTTTCGTTTTGGTAGTGCAAAATTTCCTTGGAAACCAAAAATCTGCAAATTATGAGCAATTGGTGAACGATATGTTGTGTAATATGAAAGAGCTAGGCTGCAACATGAGCATTAAGATTCATTATTTGCATAGCCATTTAAGTCGGTTTCCTAAGAATCTTGGAGATTATAGTGAAGAGCAGGGTGAAAGATTTCACCAGGATATTCGTGTTATGGAAGAGCGATACCAAGGAAGGTGGGACACGCACATGATGGCCGATTACTGCTGGAATCTTTGTCGGGATCTTGAACACGATCCACAGGCAAGAAAGTCTTATAAAAGGCAATTTTGTGCTGATACGCGGTGAATCATTAAAATTAAGTATGTAAAAATTCTCATTTTTGTAAGAATTTAACACCTGTACGAAAAATAAAAACTAGAGCTGTTAGAAAGAAGCAAATCATTTTTTCGTAATCAGCACCCTTAAATTTACCTAAAACAACTAAAAAAAGTCTGGAAAATTTTTCACTGTTGACCAGTGTAATCGCTGTCATTACGTTATAATTTTTCTTTAATGTTAATTTTTCGTTAAGATTAAAAAAATTATAATTGACTGAGAATTATTATAAACTGGTATTGTAAGAGTACAATTTGCAAAAATATTTTATTTTATTTTTATGAATTTTATTTTATGTTATTTTAGTTTTATTTATTTATTTTAATTTGTGTTTTTATCTCAACAAAATTTATTACAAACACAAACAAATAATAAAAAAAAAGTTATTTGATTTTAAATAATTTTTTTGCATTATGGAGAATCGTTATTTCAAGCTTAATAACAAAGTATATGAACAACGTTTAGGGATGCCAATGTGTTCACCAGAAATACGTCGATGATCTGTTTGCCATTGTTAAAAAAGATGCTGTGGAATATATGCTGAAAATCTTGAATAGCTATAATAAATCTATAAGGTCACACATGAAATTGAAAAGGACGGACGGTTACCATTTTTTGGACACTATGGTAATAAGAAAACTCAACCAACTAACCTTTGATTGGTATAAAAAGCCCACGGCGTCGGGCGGACTGATAAATTTTTATTCGAAACACAGCAAGTCAAGTCAACTATAGTTAATACTGCGAAAAACTTTATAAGAAGAGTTCTCACCGTTAGCGACGAAATATACCACAAAGAAAACATAGATATTATTACAACTATACTTAAGGACAATGACTTTCCGATACAATTAATAAAAAGATATATACGCGACTACTTTACAAAAGTCAACATCAACATAAAAAGGAATGAACCAAAAAAAATATACAAAACATCCACCTAAGTCCAATGTACTATCAAACAGAATAAAAAATTCCCACATAAGTACGTATATGATCATGAGAAATTCGAAATAGCGTTTACATACAACAACACCATACAACAAATTTTTAGCCATACTAAGGATAAGATCAAAAAGTTTGAGAAACCTGACGTAATATACAAAATTCCATGCAACGTTGACGGGTCCCACGTATGCAGGAAAGTATATGTGGGGACCACTAAATCAAAATTAAAGACAAGGATTCCCGCTCAAAAATCGGAACAACCCTAATGATAACAAGACAGCATTAAGACAACATTGCAGAATGGCCGGACACTCTCCCGACATGGATAATGTAGCAATAATTCAACAAGAGAGGCATTACAATAAAATATACATATTACAAGTGCAACACATAATTAATACACCGAGAGAGCGACGTATGAATTTTAAAGTTGATACCGAGAGTTGCGCTGCTGACAAACAATTGCATGCGCTCATTAGAAGATTAACGCCCCACAACATGTTGTTGTTGTTGTTGTTAGCAGTGCTTCGCCCTGCCCAAAGGGCCAGAACACTCCTAGTTGTCATCGGGCTCTTCTAACGGAAGTCCAAGGAAACGCGCTGTTTCAACAGGGTTGGACCAAAGTGATAAGGGAGTTAGAAGAGTATGTTCCGAAGAACACGAAAAGAGATGTTGCGTGTCGTGGGGGGCCATACCGTATGCAGGGCATGTGTTTGGTATGGTAGGGTTCAGTCTGGACAAATAGGAGTTCAGCCTATTGCAATATCCAGACCGAAGTTGAGCCAGCATGACTCTAGTCTCCCTCGGAAGGACACGTTCTTCCTCAGCAAGAACGGGTGGTTGGGCGCCAATAACGGGGTTTACAGGCCGGGATCTGAGGGATCTGTCCACCGACTCAGTGTGGAGGTCCTTTAGGGCCCGCCTATGGTCCCGCAGATCAAACGGCAACGAGATGTGATGCCGGATCTCATCATAATGCTTCCGGAGATGTTTCCTTATGTCTCTAGGGGGCGGAGTTTCATCCAATAGCTGTCGATTTGGATGACTGGGTCGGTGGCAGTTCAGAAGGAACTGCCTACTTAAAAGTTCCGCATGCTTGCGAACGTTGAGCATTTGAGTCTCCTGGTGGAGATGAGACTCAGGAGACATAAGCAAACAACCCGTCGCAGTTCTGATGGCGGTGTTTTGGCAGACCTGCAATTTCCTCCAGTTGGTGTCGTGAAGGTTAGACGACCATATGGGCGCAGCATAATCAATAACCGGTCGGCCAATAGCCTTATAGGTGACCAGCAACGTTTCCTTGTCTTTGCCCCAAGTACTGCCGGCCAGTGACTTGAGGATCTTGTTGCGGCTTTGTACCTTTGAAGCTATTGCGGTGGCATGATTAGCGAAGGTGAGGCTATTGTCGAATGTAACCCCTAGAATTTTGGGGTGGTTGACAGTAGGTAGTGGAACACCATCTACGTGGACATTCAACTCCTGCCCCATCTGCGCATTCCACGTGGTGAACAACGTCGCCGTAGATTTAGTCGGGGAAAGAGCCAGGTTCCGCTCTGTGAAGAAGCAGGAAAGGTCGCGCAGGTAGTCGTTTAGTCTAGTACAAAGTTCGTCCGTGGAAGGTCCTTTGCCCGTGGCCATCACAGTGCAGTCGTCAGCGTACGAAACGATGGAGACCCCCTCTGGTGGGGGAGGGAGGCTCGAGATGTAGAAGTTAAACAGAAGGGGTGAAAGGACACCACCCTGCGGAACCCCTTGTCTAATTCTTCTAGGTCTACATCTCTCGTTTCGAAACTGCACTGACGCCAGCCGACCGTTCAAATAGTTGGCGGTCCATCGTTTTAGGCCGGCAGGAAGCGGTGTCTCCTCCAGGTCTTTCGACAGGTCAAGTGCCACGAGAACCGTCCTGTGGTTTGGCCCCACAACATGCTATCACTTACTGTTCATTATTTAATGTATTGTTGTTTATGTAAACAATTGCAAATTACTGTTTTTTTCACTTATTTATATTTTTTGTTTGCCTTTTCCACTTATACTTAAATAATTTTATTTTTGTAGTTATCATTGCTGTTTGGGACTTAATTATGTTATATTTTATGTTTATAATGTTTCTTTTTTTTCAGTCCTGAAGATGACTTCAGAACGAAGTCGAAATATCGACATTAATAAAACATCGACAAATACATATATATATTTTAAACAAGCCAAATGATGTTTTAATTTATATATATGGCCTAGAGCTCATCAATGTCCACTAATTTATCAAAATAAAGGCCGAAAACAAAACGTAATAATTTATTTTATTTTATTATACCTTTCATGAACATTAAATGGTATTATAACTTTGGTCCGATGTTTGCAAGTATGAGAAGAAGAAGAGATATACCCTCTATTAAGTATACCGAAATGATCAGGACAATGAGCTGAGTTGATTTAGTAATGTTCGTCTGTCCGCCCGTCTGTTTGAACGCAAACTAGTCCCTCAGTTTTAAAAATATGTATGTCGATGAAATTTTGTAAGCAGGCGCCATTTTGCATAGGATTTGTAGGAACCAGCCAGATCGGACCGATACAAGGTATATCCCCCATACAATCGATTGTTCCGAGAAATAGGTTTTGGCCTATAATTCTTGCAATTCAAAAACTAGGAACGTAAAATTTTGCAGGTTTGGTACATATTATATATGTTATGTATGTAGTAAAAATCACCCAGATCGGACCAACATAACGTATAGCTCCCATATAATCGATAGATTCTATAAATAGGTTTTGGGCTATAAATTTTCCAGTTAAAATGCTAGGAACGTAAAATTTTGCATTTGGCACATTTTATATATGTCACGTATATAGTGATCACCCATCAACCAGATCGGACCAACAAAACAAAGGAGTTTTGACCTATAACTCTTACAATTACACAGCTGGGCACGCCTATCAGGATCGGACACTCAAAAAAGTTATGCGTATTCGTGAAAGGTGGAGCCCTTTCCTTACTTACTTTATTTTATTTAAATTTTTTTTAATTTAATTTATTTTATTGTATTTTATTTTATTTTATTTTAATTTATTTTATTTTATTGTATTTTATTTTATTTTATTTTATTTTATTTTATTTTATTTTATTTTATTTTATTTTATTTTATTTTTATTTTATTTTATTTTATTTTGTTTCCTTTATTGTGTTTTTATCCCAACAAAATGTACGTTATTTTTTATTTTTATTTATTTCATTTTTTTTAATTTTATTTCTTGCTTGATCTCCTTTTGGGTTTCATATTATACATCGGTTATATACAACAAGATATATAATGCTACATTTGTATGTACATATGTATATAAATCTAGCAGGTACTTATAGTAATTGATAAATTACATGGCATTGGTTAGAAACGAACGAATAATGAACGTTGTTGCTAAAATTGCAGCCTTTTGTATACTTAACAAGTAAGGAAGTCTAAGTTCGGGTGAACCGAACATTTAATACCCAGCGTTAGTTTCCAGAAAAAGGGGGCGGGGTTTTCATCCGATTTCGCCCATTTTAAAAACCAATCTATTCCCAGCCTAAACAATAGCGAATTTGGTGGGCGCGGCCACGCTCCTTGCTTATAAAGCTTTAACCGCTTACATGAGCCAAAAGTACTGAATCGATCTTTTCAAGGGTTATACCATGTCCTATATATAACTTTGGAAAAGAAGGCGTGCCATGCCCATAACTTTTAACGTATTTTGTGAAATTTTTGATATACGGATATATGTGTCCATTAATCAATATTTACATAATTTTAAAACAGTGGGTGGTGGCACGCCCACGGATTTTATTATGTTGTTTGTCCCTATTTGAAGATCAGTTTTCATTGCAGATCTTTATGATACTTTCACAGTGGCTTGTTAGCAGTGAAATGTTGATATTTTCTTTATTAACTTGTGGGCGGTGCCACGCCCATTTTCCAAAATATTACCAAAAAACCTTTAAACATCACTAATAACATCATCAGGTGAATGAGTGTACTAAATTTTAGCATTATATCTGTATCAGTTAAACAGATATTGCATATTCCGGTTTCCTAACTCTCGTTTAGAGAACTTTAGTCCAAAAAGGGGCGTGGTCGTTCACCGATTTTTCTTATTTTCTATGGTAGTACTCTACATAAACAGAAGATGCCTGGTACCTAGTTTCGTAAATCTATCTCACACCGTTCTGAAGTTATTAGCAGTCGAATTTGAAAATTGCGTGACTCATAAGTGGGCGGTGGCACGCCCACTTTCCAAAATTTTGCAAAAATAATGTAAAGAATATGAAAATTGATGTATGTACCAAATTATATTATTATAGCGGTATCAGTTAATTAGATATGGACTTTTCAATATTTCCACCTCCTTTCAATATAACTTTTATGAAAAAGTAGGCGTGGTCGCTAAGCGATTTCGTTTATTTTCTATATCTGAATTTAACACAACAATAGTATGCCCTCTACAAAATTTCGTTGTACTAGCATAAACTGTGCTAAAGTTATTGAGAGTCAAAATTTTAAAATTTCTTCAAATATATGTGGGCGGTGCCACGCCCCTTTTAAAAAAATTTGATAAAATCGGCCTTAGAACATCTAAATCAATACATGTTGCAAATTTTATCATTGTAGCTGCTTCTGATATTGAATTAACCCGTTTTATACGTTTTTCGAAATTTTCGATATCGAAAAAGGGGCGTGGTTATGGTCCGATTTTACCCATTTTCAATAGCAATCTATTCTGAACCCAAATAAGTACGCATGCCGAATTTGGTGAAGATATCTCATTATTTGCTCAAGTTATCGTGTTAACGGACAGACGGACAGACGGACGGACAGACGGACGGACGGACGGACGGACGGACATGGCTCAATCAAATTTTTTTTCGACCCTGATGATATTGATATATGGAAGTCTATATCTATCTCGATTCCTTTATACCTGTACAACCAACCGTTATCCCAACAAAGTTATAATACCCTTGTACTAGTACTAGTACGCTGGGTATAAAAACTTATTTTCTAATTGGAGTTTCTCCAGTGTCGTCATAAGATGTTTGGGTACTACGCCCGTCGATGATATAATAATAAGCTCTACGCTCACTTTATCCCTCCATAATTGATTAATTTCTTGGGCAAGTGCTCGGTACTTATTTTTCTTCTCCGTGTACCCTTCTTGCAAATTGTGTGTGTTAGGTATCCCAATATCAATTAAATACGCGCTCTTTTCAGTTTTTTCTAATAGTATTATATCTAGCCTGTTATGGGGTATACTTCTATCGGTAAGTACCATGCGATCCCAATATAATTCATATTCAGTACTTTCCATAACTGCTAAGGGGATATATTTGTAGTATGGGATTTCACTGGTTAGCAGTCGTGTGAGGATTGCCAAGCTCCGGTGTACAATCTTCGCTATGTTATTATGTCGTTCCAGGTAGTCACTGGCAGCTAGCATAACGCAGGCCCCAGTAATATGGTGAATAGTTTCCGGCTGCTGTTGGCACTTCCGGCACTTATCGTTATCGATTTCAGCACGGACTATAAACTTAAGGTAGTTCTTAGTGGCAATGACTTGGTCCTGTATTGCTATCATAAGACCTTCAGTTTCCATGAAGATCCTTTAATTTTTTAGCCACAGATTCGAAGCAATATTATCGATTCCTGGTTGGCTCAATGTATGAGGGTGTCTTCCATGTAACTTTTTCATCTTCCCCTCTTCAATCAGTCGCGCAGTATGCATAAGATCGCTTTCGGGATCGCTGATATTAGTATTCGAAAATTTTAACGGCGTGTAGTTTCTATCAGCTCCACAAGAAGTTTTATGCATCGAAGAGTTTTGCTGTAGGAAGTATAGTCGTAGGCTTGAGATTTGTTTTTTGAACAGGTGTTGAATATCCACTAATCCACGCCCTTCTAAACTTCTGGCTAAGTTTATT
This sequence comes from Sphenella marginata, assembly GCA_951509765.1. Taxonomy (NCBI): domain Eukaryota; kingdom Metazoa; phylum Arthropoda; class Insecta; order Diptera; family Tephritidae; genus Sphenella; species Sphenella marginata. The sequence goes on along the minus strand of OX608079.1, from coordinate 84,126,630 downwards.
CTTTCTACTGCAGATTTGTGATGGTGTGCCCCATATTTCGTGAGAAGAGTTCACGTGGCTCTTTTAACGCTTTCCAATTGGCTTTCGGACCATTTCAGTACTCCGAAACTGTATGTTAACACTGGTATCGCCAACGTGTTTATCGCCTTAAACACATTTTTCCCATTAAGTTCCGATTTAAGAATTGCTCTAGTTCTCTCCAAGAAGCAGTCCGTGAAGCTCTCTATTATTACGTTATGATTTATTCGCCTGGCCTGCATAAAGCTTAGATATTTATAGGATTCGTCAGCTTCTAACAGCACCTGCTGATTGCCTTATATGTAGCTAGTAACGTTTCTTTGTCTTTACCCCAAGTGCTGCCAGCTAGCGACTTGAGAATTTTGTTACGGTATTGGGGTTTTTTAACAATTGCGGTTACATCAGGGCCATTAACATGTTATCAAACGTGACCCCTAAGATTTTGGGGTGTGAGACAGTTGGTAGCTTGACACCCTCAACGTAAACTTCCAATTCCCTGTTCACCTGCGTTGTCCACGTTGTGAATAGGGAGGGGCCTGTTGCCAGTATCGTACAATCGTCGGCGTATGGGATGATCGAGACACCCTCTGGTGCGGGGGAAGTCTCGATACATAATAGTTAAACAGAAGCTGGGGTAAGACACCACCCTGTGGCACCCCTTGTTTAACTATTCTGGGTTTTGATCTAGCACTTCTGAATTCAATCGACGATTGACGGCCACTCAGATAGTTTGCGGTCCAACGTTTAAGACAGAGGGGATGGAAAGTTTCTCTTTAAAAATCTTTAAATCTTTGCAAATTGTGCAAGCGTTGTATTTTGGTTTGCGTGCGCTGACTACCACTTGTAACGTAACAGACTTAATTTAAAAGTCAAGCTCATCTGTTACCGAACTTTTCTGTACTACAACTTTATCTCACATATGTACATTTTCTGCAGCGACTTTCTCAACACACTTCCAGAAACCAAACATGACTTACAATGAACATGAAATTGTATTATAACGTTGGCGCGATGTTTGTAAGTATGAGAAGAAGAAGAGATATTTTATATGATCAGTATAGTTGTATAGATATCTCACTAATTTTTCGGAACCAATAAGATCGGACCAATACAATGCATAGCTTCCATATAATCGATCGTTTAGATAAACGTATTTCGCCCATAACTCTTGCAATTAAATAGCTAAGAACATAAAATTTTAATCGATAATTCCGATCAAAGCTGTTCGGCAGTAATTCTTGCAATCATTAAGATTCGTATAGTCCCCGTACATCACTTTTTTCGATAAACGTGGTTTGAGCTACATATGTGTGATTAAATTTACAGGGTAAAACCGTCAAATTGGATTTCATTGGTACGTTGTTTTACGTGGTGGGTCCCAAGCCCAACGCACAACCCGTTCCACGGGAGGTTGTAATTTAACTGCACATTTATATAGCGAGCCGCTTGATTCAAGACAGACGCCCGCTTGCAGCCACACCACTAGGTGATCAGACGGGTGTTCGGTGGCTACCCAGAGGATACTTGGACGCAAGCGCCCGGAAGTAGTGAGCTGCTTGGACCGCATTCAAAAGAATCACTCTGGCCTTTCTACACACGGACCCATCCTGCAGAAATGACCAATATCTTCAGAATATTTCATTAGCTGGTTGGGAATTATAAAAGAGTGTGCAAATGAAACAAACGAAAGAAATTGCTTAAATCGCTTAAACAACTTTATAAAATAGTCATTGAACTAAAAATGGCGGAAATAGATGTATTTGTATCTTTGTATTATACATTTTCGTAGCCTATCTGTTCAATGTAAAGTGAACCAATTCGAAAAAAATCTATATTCCACCAACAGACAAACATGTTCTCTATTTTTGTTAGATCAAAAAGTGGTTTAATTTCGAGTATATTCACTCTATTAGAAAATAAAATTAAAGAAAAAAAACTTTTTTAAAAATAAGCTTTTATTAGTGTTTAATAAAATTAACTAAAAAGTAAAAAATAAATTAATTATACCAAATAAAATTTAACACGCTTTTATTAATAATAATATTGGGACTTTGATGTAGACTGGAAGACTTAATAATTTAAGTGTAAAGTTTTAATGTTAAAAATATATAATCATGTACAATATGGAATTATTTTATCGCAGACGAAGAAGCCTAACTATCGTTAAAGGTTACAATGAACTTATAAAGTGTTATACTTCTTTACAGTGAATTTATTTTTTACTTTTTAGTTAATTTTATTAAACAATAATAAAAGCTTATTTTTAAAAAAGTTTTTTTTCTTTAATTTTATTTTTTACTTTTTAGTTCTGTTTATCAACAAGTAATATACCCATAAGCTTGTTCTTAGAAAAGCTTTTTTCCTAAATTAATTTACTTTTTAATTAATTTTATTAAACAATAATAAAAACTTATTTTTAAAAAGTTTTTTCTTTAATTTTATTTATAATGCAATGTCCGCGAAACCTGAACGATGGTGAAAATTTGAAAACCCCAGCTCAACGGGAAGTTGGTACAATATCGAAAACAAAATTTCTGGAAATGAAATTTTTCAAATATCGCTACCCGTGCGCCACCTATCGGAATTATTTTTTTTTATATTGCGTTGCGGTAAAAAACTAAACGTGGATGAAAATTTTAAGATACTACCTTAACGGGAAGTTCGTTGAAAAATCAATTAAACGACACCGAAAACGGACCTTCGAATTTCTTAAATAGAGCGACTCCCGCGCCACCTAGCGGTTCCAATTTTTTTTAAACATATGGAAATTAATTAAGTACCACACACGTAAAATATCAGCCAAATCGGTCCATAATTCCGGTTTTTAGTATTAATAACCGCGATCTCAGCTCCACCAAGCGGAATTTTTTTTTAGGGAAATATTTCTTTTCATGGTAGCAGTACACGTTCCGAATTTCAGCCAAATCGGACCATAAATGCGATTTTTGAAAATATAGCGACCTACGCGCCACCTATCGGATTTTTTTTCATAATATTGCATTGTCATCGGGGTTATAGGTACATCGGTGCAGACTTTCAGCTCAATCGGACACCGGGAAGTGTATCAAATTTAACTTGCAAGATTCCATTACAGACATCCGTCAACTGAAACTAAATAAAAGCTTATAATAAAAACGCATTATTTCAAAAAACCCATTTTTTTGTATGAAACTGTATGTACATTAAGGTGGATCGACGAAAAAAGTGTTTCCAGTCCACCCCTAGGATTAAAGATATTTTGAAGGTGATCCCAAAAAAAATTTTTTTTTTTTTGCCACGCCCCCCCGATGGGCTATTTACTTTTTTTGAAACTACGTCGTCATTTTAAGTCCGATTTTAATGAGCCGTACACCGTTGTTCATGGCTTGGAAGCCGCCACAATTCCTCCCTTAATCATTTTTTATTCTGAGTTCAAATTCTAGTAGTGACTGTCGGTATCTCGTTTCACATCATACCTAAATTCCATTTTTTTTTAGTCTGTCGAAAAGGCCTTTAAATTCCGTGAAACTTTTTCTTTAACAGTTACTACTTTTGTTCATAACTAAAAAAGTTATAAAGGTTTCAAAAATCCAAATATATTAAATATATTTTCTCTATGATAATATTTCAGTTTTTTATTTTGTTTCTCTCTCCTCACTAATTTTTTTTTAATTATACTAGGCTATAATTTTAAACTTCTTTTTTGCTTTTTTATATTATATATTATTTATATTAAATTTTTGCGGGACTCAAGCTTGCTATACTGTTCGCGACTTTTAAGCTTTGCAAATATGTATCCCATGCGCTTTTCATCTGTTACTTTATCAGCAGATTCACTTACAAAACGCACAAAACGTTCCGTATTTTGGGAATGGCATGGAAATTCTATAAAATGAATCATAATTTTTTATTTATTATAAGTATGTGTTTAAACTTTTAAAGGTTACTACCTGGTATTTCATTGATTTCATGATCCGAAAATTTATATGTTTGGCATTCAATAGAGAAAATTGAGTAATCATAAACAAAAAACATTTAACTAAAAGTAATAGTAACCAGTGTTGCCAATTCTATTAAAAAAATATTTGGCATAATTGCCAAATTTAACACAGGGTTATATTTGGATTTTTGAAACCTTTATAACTTTTTTAGTTATGAACAAAAGTAGTAACTGTTAAAGAAAAAGTTTCACAGAATTTAAAGGCCTTTTCGACAGAATTTAAAGGCCTTTCGACGAAATTTGAATTCCGTTCGTGGGCTGTAAATTAACAAATTATATATATGTACCTAAGTAGGGGGAATTCGTTTTTATTAATTTTATGGCTTCAGACCCCTTTATTAGGAGTGAGAAATCACGAAATCACACTCCACAAGTCACTCATCGCTCCTGTCTTGCTATATGGTGCAGACGCGTGGACACTATCAACGTCTGACGGGGCGGAACTGGAAGTATTCGAAAGAAAAGTTCTGAGAAAGATTTGTGGGCCTCTACTAGTTGGCGACGGTGAGTACCCAAGAAGATTTAATGGTGAGTTGTATGAGCTTGACACAGACGTCGACATATTTCAGGGGATTAAAACACAGCGGCTTCGCTGGCTAGGCCACATCATGTCTCCATTGGCGCCAGTTGGCGCAACGAAGAAATGACTGGCGAGTTGAGGCGGTTAGATCATGACTCAATAATTTATATGGTTAATGTACATGACATATGGTCTTCTTCTTGTTCATCGTAGTTATGTCAAACTATCACTTCTTTGTTTTTTTTTTTACATTCTTTGTTGCACTTCTTGGAAAAGCTACTGAGTTCGCTTGCGTAGTTTGTTGGTTTTTAATAAAAATTCACTTTAAATTGATATTTAAAGAGTTCTTCGTGATAATATTTTAGGAAGATGTGTGATTTGTGAGTGTAATGTATGTAAAAAGTTTTTTAAAAAGTCTAAACGTTTTTGCGTGTTTGTCTCACACGTGCCTTTTGACATAAGTACGAAACAACGTCAAACGGTAATTTCGTGTTGTTGCTCGATTAGTTCAACCTATATAGTTAAGTCATGGGTTAGATGTGAACTTAAAGAAAGAAGAGAAATTCCATAGCATTAAAAATCCATTAAAATTTTTTTAACTATTTAGTAGTTGCATTACATTTACAGGAACTGTAAATAATATGTCAAGTAAGAAAAGGTTATTTAATTCTAAAGTCGTTTTGCAAAAGGTAAAGTTTCTGTCGATATACATATGTATGTATACATGAACCTAATAGAACCCTCCTATACCGACAAACATACAAAAGCTTTTGTTGAATTAATTTTTTGGCCATATTTATCGATACATCATGTTTTAACATTTTTAAGCCAATTTTTTTCACTTGTTCATGCCGGCAGAACGGAGTGTTGTACTTTTCTACTGACTAGGGATTGTTACTGACTTATTTTCCAAGTTACTTTCGTCATGTTCTTCGGACTAGAATTGGTCCAATAATAGTAAAGTTTGGTCAAATGAGCACTTCAAAATAATACTGAAATACATAGTTTTTAAGCAAATTTCTGATCTCCAAACTAAAATATTTTCGAAAAGATTCTCACCGGAGACCATTTACTTAGTGTAGCGAAAATACTTAAACTTTAAAGTAATTCCGAAAACTTTGATCTGGTTTCCCTAGCTCATATGTATATGTATAACTTAATATCATCAATTTGACTTAGCTTTGCTTCATACCGGCATTTACAAAATGAGGTGAACAAATTTTCTATGGTGCAAATACATTTCCATTTTGCTGTGCCAAATGAAGCGTAAATTTTGACATCTGAAAAAGCACGTCCGAAACTTATGTATATTTTTTGCCATTTACAATTTTCAACAGATTGTATATGTATGTATCATGCGCGGTTTCAGGGGGAGGGAACAGGGGGAAAGCTCCCGCCTAGGGCTCTGTAACACGTATTTTCATAATTTTCTACTGTGAAAAATTATGAGATATACATATTTCGAATTAAAAATTATTTTAATTTCTCTTAAAAATCTTAAACGAAAAGGATTTTTACAAATTTTTAATTCTTTTTGCTTGGTCTACTATTTTACGTTATGGGTGAGGCCATCTCAAGTGAGCTCGCATTTACCAAGTGTTCGAATAACCAAAAAAAAAATTTTCACATTAAAGCCTTATAAAAGGATAGGAAATCCTGTTAATTTTTTTCTCAAAATTTGTTACCGTTAAATATTTATAACCAATTGAATTTTGTCGCATTAAATCGGTCAAAAAATGTTTTCTCAGAAACTACTGAACCGATTTTAATAATTTTTTTTTTGACATTTATAAAACAATGCACTTTAATTTTGAATTTTTTTTTTATATACAATCAAATTTTTTTTTGTTAAATAACATTAATTGTTATAAACAAATTATTATATAACTAACTTGTGCGCCTCTGAAAAAAAATTAAATAACATTAAATTATGTGGTATTCAATTATACTTTTATTTCTGAAAAAAAAAATGGGGGCCCAGCAATAGTTTCCTTATAATAACGTTATATGGGCAAGTGCATTCGCTGCTTCCCATACTACACTTCGCATATTATGAAAATTTTTCTATACTACTTATTACGTTTATCTTGTCAGTAGCTGAAATATGGTGATTGCTTACATGTTATTTTTTTGATGACTATAAATAATATATATATATTAAAAAAAAAAAAAAAAAAAAAAAATTTCATAATATGCGAAGTGTAGTATGAGAAGCAGCGAATGCACTTGCACATATAACGTTATTATAAGGAAACTATTGCTGGGCCCCCATTTTTTTTTTCAGAAATAAAAATATAATTGAATACCACATAATTTAATGTTATTTAATTTTTTTTCAGAGGCGCACAAGTTAGTTATATAATAATTTGTTTATAACAATTAATGTTATTTAACAAAAAAAAATTTATTTGTATATTAAAAATAAATCCAAAATTAAAGTGCATTGTTTTATAAATGTCAAAAAAAAAATTATTAAAATCGGTTCAGTAGTTTCTGAGAAAACAATTTTTGACCGATTTAATGCGACAAAATTCAATTGGTTATAAATATTTAACGGTAACAAATTTTGAGAAAAAAATTAACAGGATTTCCTATCCTTCTATAAGGCTTTAATGTGAAAATTTTTTTTTTTGGTTATTCGAACACTTGGTAAATGCAATGCTCACTTGAGATGGCCTCACCCTTATATATTTTAAAAAATGTTCCCCCCTCTAGAAGTGCTGCTGGAACCGCGCCTGTATATATGTATATACATATATGAAAGATATCTCAATATTTATAACAATTTGTCTCTCCAGAAATTTTCTTAAATAACTCATAACTAACTTAGATATAATAGATACAATTCATGAGTAGCTGTCTCACTTACAGGCTAGTGTGAATGCATTTGTATTAGTAGAGTTCTGGAAATCATAATATCCGCAAGCTAAGTTCGGCGTATTCGTACCTTTGTGTCGAAAATGAAATGATTTTCCTTGGAACTTGCATTTTACGTACAATTCGTTTGTTGATACTAAAAGTATAATAGAATATTTCCATTACATGAATCCTCTTGTAGTTGGTATGCACCTCTACACGCACCTTTTTTAAACGGTAAGAAAACAATGTGGCGCGTGTTCGCAATTTCCATTACCTACAACTTTAGTTGCCGTTGTTACCATGTAGCTGCAACTAAAGCTGAGCAGCGACTTAGTGTTGATTCTCAAGGTTGTGACTCACGCGCCGCAGTCTTGATGATTTTTAAATGTTCCGTGTCATAGGTTGTTATTTGCCTTGATGGACTCGCGTAGTACTCCATCGCCTCTGTACTAAGTAGATATGTTCCCCTGCGACGAATATTATGGCTGTGCCATTAAAACATTAGAAGAGTAGCAGGAGGTTCGGGAGTGTTAATTAGTACAAGGCGTATTGTTTTCTTTTAAATACTAAACATTAGCTATAGTTGAGATGTTTTTCATATATGCACGAACGGACATCCTCGCTTGGATTATTTCGTTGAATTTATCTGGCGTTTTTCTGTGTATCGACTCAAACCAAGGACATGCTACTCATTTGTCCACTGAAAAATCAACAGGATTCTATATCGGTGTTTACAGTTGTATACAAATATTGAATTAGTAGCTGAGATAATCTGTTTTGCAAACATATTTATGTATAAAATACGCCTATAGTGTGATAAATGCATAGGTAGGCAAATATGTACAGACTTACAAAAGAAACGAAATTGGAAATATCTGCAATCGGACTAAGCTAGCTAGAAAAGGCAAGGTCAAGGAATTTTTTAAAGCGGGCAAACATCGATGATAACTCCTTTAAATATTCCACTTAATAGTTTAGTTAACTGAAATTAATTGCTTAGTTAATTTATGAAGAATTGAAATGATCTACTGAAGCTAAATATGTATTTCGTCGAATTTCCCGCTTATATTTTATTTTCCAGCTTACCGAGCTAATGATGAAATATGAATTTTACAGACAGAAAAATTGCATACAAACCTCGAATCACATCGAAAAACAAATGGATTTTTGGAACACCCAATATCTTTATAAAAACTTCCATTGGGTATGCGGAACTCAAAGGACTTACATTTCCCCACTGACCCCAATAAACTTTATTTTATGGACCTCAATAAGATCTGTTAAATTTTCCATATTTAAGGTTTAATATTTCAAAAAATTTGTATAATCTCAGCAAACCTTGGAGTCATAAATGAGTCACAAAGGAGTCAAAAAGGAGTCGCAAATTTTATCGTTTGAGCTCTTTAGGAGCTCATTAATAAGTCCGAAATAAGAGTATTTCGATTTGTGCTGAATTTCTTTGTCTTATAATCGACACATATTTGACTCCAAAACGACTCCTATCAAACGCTTTTGGGAATAATTTACGTCCCTAACAAACAATTCCTTGTGGGCTTTAAAAGATATTTTCTGGAACTAAAACTACGTTAAAAACCACCCATACATTGGTGCGGTATATCGGTACAGTCAAAATTTTTTGGAACACACTTTTCCATTGCGGATAACTTGATATGGCGTCCATGAAAACCTTTATACATACGTCTGGTACAGCAAATGATATGTGATATAAAAAGTTGCTCTGTTATATGAATACCCTCGGGATAAAGCTTACAATTTTCATCATATCGGAGTCATCGTATTTCTGAGGGCTATATTTTTCGCTTATTTAGGGCTCATATTGGACCCAATGGCGTTTTTATTCAGGAATTTCGTTTCCCCCCGAAAGACTACAGATACGCCAATATGTGATTTGCTTAAGATCCATCCTTGCAACATGAGCGCTAATAGTTCAGCGCTCGGTGTGGTTAGCGACTAACCGGCTTCATTTTAAGTCAAATAGGTGCAAGGTCTTCAGCTTCTAAGACATAACTATCCACGCCGAGTGAGCTCATCCATCACGCATCCTTGTGATGTTTACAGACAGGATTGCATAGTTACGGATATGACTGGAAGTACTGCTTAGTTCCGGGGGTGCACAATGAAATAAACAAAAACAAGTAAGGAAGTCTAAAATCGGGTGAACCGAACATTAAATACCCAGCGTTAGTTTTCAGAAAGAGGGGGCGTGGTTTTTATCCGATTTCGCCAATTTTAAAAACCAATTTATTCCGAGCCTAAACAATAGCGAATTTGGTGGCGCGGCCACCCCCCGTGCTTATAAAGCTTTAACCGCTTTCAAGAGCCAAAAGTACTCAATCGATCTTTTCAAGGGTTATACCATGTCCTATATATAACTTTGGAAAATAAGGCGTGCCACGCCCATAACTTTTAACGTATTTTGTGAAATTTTTGATATACGGATATATGAGTCCATTTATCAATATTTACATAATTCAAAAAAAGTGGGTGGTGGCACGCCCACGGATTTTATTATGTTGTTTGTCCCTATTTTAAGATCAGTTTTCATTGCAGATCTTTATGATACTTTCACAGTGGCTTGTTAATAGTGAAATGTTGATATTTTGTTTATTCACTTGTGGGCGGTGCCACGCCCATTTTCCAAAATATCACCAAAAAACCTTTAAACATCACTAATAACATCATCAGGTGAATAAGTGTACTAAATTTTAGCATTATATCTTTATCAGTTAAACAGATATTGCATATTCCGGTTTCCTAACTCTCGTTTAGAGAACTTTAGTCCAAAAGTGGGCGTGGTCGTTCACCGATTTTTCTTATTTTCTGTGATAGTACTTTACATAAGCATAACATGCCTGGTACCTAGTTTGGCAAATCTATCTCACACCGTTCTGAAGTTATTAGCAGTCGAATTTGAAAATTGCGTGACTCATAAGTGGGCGGTGCCACGCCCACTTTCCAAAATTTTGCAAAAATAATACAAAGAATATGAAAATTGATGTATGTACCAAATTATATTATTATAGCGGTATCAGTTAATTAGATATGGACTTTTCAATATTTCCACCTCCTTTCAATATAACTTTTATGACAAAGTAGGCGTGGTCGCGAAGCGATTTCGTTTATTTTCTATAACTGAATTTAACACAACAATAGTATGCCCTCTACAAAATTTCGTTATACTAGCACAAACTGTTCTGAAGTTATTGAGAGTCAAAATTTGAAAATTTCTTCAAATATATGTGGGCGGTGCCACGCCCCTTTTAAAAAAATTTGATAAAATCGGCCTTAGAACATCGAAATCAATACATATTGCAAATTTTATCATTGTATCTGCTTCTAATATTGAATTAACCCGTTTTATACGTTTTTCGAAATTTTCGATATCGAAAAAGGGGCGTGGTTATGGTCCGATTTTACCCATTTTCAATACCAATCTATTCTGAACCCAAATAAGTACGCATGCCGAATTTGGTGAAGATATCTCATTATTTGGTCAAGTTATCGTGTTAACGGACAGACGGACAGACGGACGGACAGACAGACGGACGGACATGGCTCAATCAAATTTTTTTTCGATCCTGATGATATTGATATGTGGAAGTCTATATCTATCTCGATTCCTTTATATGTACCTGTACAACCAACCGTTATCCCAACAAAGTTATAATACCCTTGTACTAGTACTAGTACGCTGGGTATAAAAAATTGTGTTCTTAAAACTATAAAAAAAAACTTAAAGCCTTTTTGTTTTGCTGAACATAAAAACAAAAAAAATTCCTTTTCAATAAATATCAAACAACATTTAATTGAATGATTTTGTTTCGTTTTTATCAAAACGAAAAATACCAAATAAATTTCGTGTTGTTATTTCAGAAAATACCCAACACGCATTTCTCTAAACGTTTTTAAAAGTGATTTTAAGTTTGAAAATAGTAAATTTAACAAGGAATTGCAAAAGAGTATAATGAATTTCAATATGAGAGCTGCATATAAAATATGGTTTATTCAACACATACGCAAGTGTCTAACATGACAAACGCTAAAAGACAAACTTAATATTTAGAATTAAGCCGTAAAATCAAAATAGCTTCCGTGAGGTCGTCATTTAAAGTTGACCTACAGTCATTAATTAAGTATTTTAATGTGTCATAAAGTCATAAAGTGTCTTTTGCAAGTATTTTTTCGCTTCCCCATATGCAACGAGGTCCATTTCTAATGCGCAGTTTTCATTAAAGCTATCTATAATTACAAATGATTCCGTTGCGTTTGCATGGCTTAGCTCCGATGGGTGTATTTGCTTCAAAAGTGCACCAAGTAAATTATTATTATTATTGTTGAGCTTTTACACTGGTCACTTCGTTAAAAAATTGTAACCTAACAATTTCTACGATATTGTTTCTATTTATTTTGTGGATGTTCATCTGTGCACATATAGGATTAAACAACCGATCAAAAGTATTCGAATTAAAAAATGTAAACGCTAAACCGCATTCTACAAAATACAACAAAATACGCACTTACATATCGCGTACTTCGGATATTTAAAATTGTTTGATGCTTAGTAATTTGACTAACGCTGTACATACATACATATACATGGGAACAGTGTTGCCAGGATACAATTTATTTTGGAGCTAGATTCGAGAAAAAAAGAGCTAGATTTGTTCAAAAAAATCCAAGACATTTGCGAAAACAATTTACAGGCTGAGAAGGTTCAGAACAATATTTAGTTTCCCACATTATATCCCGTTTATGTCTACGGCAACAAACTAAAGTAAAGGCGTTTTTTAATGGTCTAACTTCGACATTTTGTCATCTCCCCTCTTTTTGACTCCTTACCTGTGCCTAAACATTCCCCAAAGTTATCCCGTAATTTTTCAAAGAAATTTCACATATACAGACAAAACTTATCTAGAGTTTTATTAAAGATATGCTGATACCCTCATAGGACGGCAGTGTACCTATGCAATTGATTTTTGATTTAGCTGAAATTGTAAAAAAGTGAACAAAAATTTTAAAGTCACGCTTAGTTAGTCAAAGTAAGTGAATTTTTCTTCAAATAAATTTGTGTAAGAAAAAAAATTTCATAGGTACATACATACATATGTACCTCCCTAAAAATCAGTATATCTTTTTTATTTGATAAAACAAAGTGCATGTCCCTTTCTAAGCTTGAAGCAGTCCATTAGTGAAATTCTCATCAAAATCCATTCCTTAGTTTCCGAGATCCTTAAGTTCAAACAGACAGACAATAATTTTAAAAATGGATAAGATGAACTCTACAGCATTCCCTAAGTCATCCCCAGTCATTTTTTCAAAGAAATTTTTAATTTACGGCTTTTCTAGAAATTTATTATAGTATATATTTATGATGTTTAAAACGTATAAAGAGTATACATACATAATTAACTCAACAAAAAAAAAAAAGTGTGTTCTTGAAAAATTATCAAGCTTCATAAATAGTTAAGAAAAAAATATAATTTCTAATAAATAAAACTCAAAAATAATTTAAAGTCAAATGAAGTCATATTATTTCTGACTCAGAAATCAAAAATCTTGAAGTATTATTCTGATTATTTATCATGAAGACAGAATCGGGGGGTAAGGTTGTTCAGAATCTTTAGCAAATTAGGAAAGTGTTTTTTACACACAATTTACTTACCTTTCCATTTTGATTCTTGTTCGCAAAATAAACATATCGACAGCCACACTGCAAAACCCCGTAAGTCACTATTTTTCCAAAAATAAGGTTCTGAGCCTTTCCCATAGATCGGGATATTTCCCACATTAAAATTCAGTCAAAATCGGGTTACAACTTCCCGTTTCTTTCCAGTGGTGAAATGAAATAACCGTTGCTCATATACATACGTTATAATTATCACAGTTTTTTCCCTCTCCTGAAAGCTTTTTGGTTTTGGACATACAGGGTTTTGCAGTGTGGCTGTCGATATGGCATTTACGAATGTTACTCGATCAAGTTAACCGATTTAGGCATTTGTTATCGGTGAGGGAAACTGAGTTGCCACATGGTACACAATGAAACTAATATAATAATTTCGACATCGATTATAAAAGAAATAAAAACTTTCTTCATATTACAATACAATTTGCCCAAATAAATTTGTAGCCAAAAAAGAGCTAAAAATGAAAAGAAAGGACCAGTAAAAGAGCTAGGAGCTAAAACAGAATTTTAGAGCTAAGCGCCAAAAAAAAGAGCTAGATTTAGCTCTTAAAGCACCAAAATGGCAACACTGCATGGGAATGCGTATGTTCATACTTGTTGAGTGCATAATTTTATTAATTTTTATTTACATAAAATTCAGTTCCTGCAAGAGAAACGGCCTCTTTTCTTTTGATGTGATTATCAATTATTTACACAGGGCGAACAAGGTTTGCTTCTTCAGTATAGATCATTAACTCCCCGTGGCACATACTACACTAAAATTTATAAATCGCTTAATACACACTATTGTGTATTCATTAATATACATACATATGTACTTATGTTTAGTATGTATACAAAGTCAATAGAAATGTTTTGATTATAGACTTTTAACGAAGCTGCTGCAGCTCGAGCGGCTAAGCAAAAAGCATTTGATTTAGACTTCATGCAGAGAGCTTTTTAAAAACCAACGAAATAAACAACAAAAATTTGAAAACAAAACAATAAACAACAGTGTAAACGTTTGAATATGGGCGTGTGTTAATGTGATTGTTTGAAAGAAAATGATCTACCGAAGACTATGCCATGAAGTGACGTACAATTAAATGACTGATGAAGGGGAGCATGGAACTTCTTATTTTAATTTTAAGGTGTGAGTTTATTGTTGTGGAGATGTCAAGCGACGGGACATCAGTATAACTTTTCATATAGCATCGATAAACTAAGAAAACAACAAACTTTTTTTACCTTTGGTAGACAGCAGCTTATAGTATTCTTATGGTATTTTGTATATTTCAAAATCATGGAACATTTTTTACCATCTACACTCCGGGTAGACCGAGTTCTCTGGTTTGGAAAAGTTTAAAGATTGGAACTTCATGGGAGCTTCCCAACAATATCACTATTCGTGTTAAAACTACACAATAAACGTTAATTGGCTTATTTATTCTCTTCATAAAAGCAACTAAAGTAAGAAAGGTGAATTGAATCGGCCATCTCCAAAATTTTAATTTTTTAAGCTAGGTATCACATCCAATTCCAATCTCAATTTGGACGCAGAATTGCCTTATCACGTCGGGATTTGGTATATCCTAACCTAAATGTGCAAAAAACACCGTTTTTGCCTATTTTTGAGGTGATATAAAAAAGACAGAAAGAGACGTCTTTCTCTTACGAATGGCGTTGACTTTTCTCAAATATTAATAACACAATTTTTCGCTAACATAAATAGAGCAATTTAAAGTTTATAAATGTGTTCTACTGCAACATACCTTGGTTAATTCAGTGGTTTTTCAGCTATAGGAAAATTTAGCGATCGCCAACTGGTAGAGGTCCACAAATCTTTCGAAGAACTTTTCTCTCGAAAACTCCCAGGGCGCCTAATCAGATGTTATAGAGCACGATTGGAGCGATGAATGACTCAATAGTGCTACCAGAAAATTTTTCTTAGACAATAAACAAAATCCCTATCAAGAACCAGCATCCACGTTAAAGAATAACTCCGCCCTCTTGGCAAAAACTATAATTTTTCTGGGTCCTATCCTAATTGCTGCTTTGAGATTTAATAGTTGTGGAGCTTCTAATAGTCGGAGTGTTAGCGAGCGCAGGACATTAGCACAAAACGTGCCCAACCGTCTCCTCCTGCAGCGCGCACTTCCCGCATCTGTTGTCTCTGACTAGACCTAACTTATGAACATGCGATGCCAAGCAAAAGTAGCCTATAAATATGCCTATCATTAGCCTGCCGCCCTCTCTTTTTAGGGATAAGAGGCGTGTCGTATGCTGTACACGTGAGCTTGGAAATGCAACCACTCGTTTCATTCCACGCATTTTTTTCTTAGTCGGTCATTTGCAACACCTGCCAGCGTTTTAGCTCACCCCGCCTGATCGGGACTTCTATCGTATACCTGGACAGGCTCGTCCACTCTTTGAGCAAAGAGTAAACCTTTTCAATCCCATCTATTCCCACAGCATCTGGGTGAAAGCTTTTGTCTGTGACGATCCTTCTTAGCGCCTCTTTGCCCTCTAGGATACTGTTACTAGTTGTAGTGTGCGACCTTACTGTAGAAATTGAAAAAACTACTGAAAAGGGAGGCCTTTTCCAATAGTTCCACTGCTTTAGCTCCCCCAACCACGTCTCTCGAGCGCTGGACAAACCTAAAGCCTGCTCGGTATATGATAGGGCTTGCTTCCCCTCCCTATTTCGCAGCCTCCTTTCCCCTGTCACTTTGCTGGGGCAAGCGAGGAGCTCTCCCACCGAGCTGACGCGTCACTATTATCGATTTTCAATTCGGACTTTTCGCCTTTAGCGCTATCGTCGTATTTTATCTCCTCATCCTTGTCTTCATTTCTTTTATTGGAATTCATCTCGTCCAACGAAGCGGGCTCAGCGCTCTAGAAATATATATGGGGATACATAAATACTCGTCCACCGCAACAGTTCCCCTTACAGCGCCCAGGCCAGCGAGGCGGAGCGGTATCGGTACCACGTCTGAAGACACGTTGATAAGGCCCGATAGGACCTTATGTGCGATATTGGCAACAGCGGTGGCCAGCCAATGGCTCTTTTGGCAGTGTAGTCAAATATTATTGCTTGCTGTTCGGCAGATTGTAGTCAATGCGTAGGATAATGCTTTAGTGCCTCGTCACAATTCAACATCTATAAAAGCAAAAATTCTTCTGGGAACGACGTTGTTGTAAAAAGTTGGGTGTTTATTGAACAAATCTTGAGAACACCATTTCTTTTGTTTATAAATTTATTATATATATGCATTTGTAATATTATTATAGAAATTCATATGCCACTTTAAGCAACACAATCTATAAAGAACATTTAAATAATTAAAAATATTGGGCATCATCCAAGGTACGAAAACCGATTAAAATAACGTTTCGGTTTCCGCTCCGTTCGTCAGCATATTTTTCGGTTTCGGCTTGAAAATAAAAAAACCAACACACATTTTTGATGAATCGGAATTTTAAATAGGGGTTGTCATGAGAGTATGGGTTACTAAAAAACTAACAAGTGAAAAAATTTATATAAGACTTTGACTTACTAGTTTCACCGAATCTTGTGGAACCTTGATCGATCTCTGATAAAAATTAGGCAAGTAAAATTAGCCTGGTAAAATAAAATATGAGTCCACAGTATGAAGAAAAAAATTAAAACCAAAGAGAGTTACGATTTCGGTTTCGAAATATGAATCGTTTTCAGTAGGTTACAGTTTTGGTTTCGAAAAAGAAAGAGAGCTTGACTTCCCTAATGTCCAGCATGTGGAAAATTGTTTTCGGCACATGTTGACCGCAGATCCTGTGGTAAGTTAAAGGAAAATTCACATTATTATTTTTATTTCCTGGTTTAAATGAACACTTCAATTCGTATTGCCAGTAGCATGGAATAAAAAGCAGATTTTCACCGGTATTGGAACATCTTGCGAACTCCAATGCTTATATTTTGACCTTCATTGTTTCTTAATTAAATAATCTTTGCGATTCAAGGTTATTTGCACATTTCCTATGTCTGCGGAAAAAGTAGAAAAGAAGGAAAATGCTTGTAGATAAAGTATTGCATGCTTGCTTTTGTGCGCACTAATGTGTACAAACATTAATGGCATGTTTATTGTTTCTCATGCTGTTCTTTGTCAGCAAAATGTTGCAATTGCTACTAGCTGTGTTGTTGCTGCTCAATGTCAATTGGCTTTCTAACGACTTATCATGGCCAGTAATCATTTCAGTCACACTTATCCACACTCCAGTTTGTTCACTAAAGACTTTCAACATAAATGTCATTTTGCTTAAAAAACTTATTTCGGTGTTTATCCAGAGCCAATTAGTTAGAAAACGTTTGGTTTAGTGGGTGGTTGAAATGCAGGAGGGAGAAGAAGAGGAAAACGAAAAAGGATGAACAGTGGATAAGAGAAAGGAAATGAATTGAGAGAGAAAATAAGAGGCAGTGGGAATTGGAGTGGAAGAGAACGACTAGGAAGAAAAGAAAGACAACAACTATAATGATCTGAAAGAGGAAGAAGGTCTTCTAGTTCAATATATTTTCCTTCCTATGTTAACAATATCGCATACCATCTGATACAAATTTAGGTCTACTTATATAAATATTTTGCGTTTCCATTTAATTTTCAGCTAACTTTTATTCAAATGTGGGAGTAGTTTTTACTGAAAATACATTCCACAACAATAACATAGCTGTCACGCTTTGAAAATGCTTTTCTTCATATGCTGGTACCGCCCATTTTCTAAAAGATGTATAGCTCAATCCAGCTACCAAATGCTAGTTCTCTATCTGCTTCAGCAATGTGGGCAGCGCCACTCCCTTTTCAAAAATGTTAGTAGAATTGTTAACAGAATTATCAAGTTAATAGAGATAGCAAATTTTATTTTTTACACTGATTTTACTAATGAGATATGTCATTTTGAAAGTTTTTGCATTATATGTTTACCGGTTTTAAATAACAACCATTGTGTATCAGTACAAGTGTGATATGTTATCTGTCAAACTTTTGACAGGCACTTCAAAATGAAGTTTTTTGTTTACATCAAGGCACTTCAATATGGCGGCGCATCCGCTGCTCCTACATATCTTCTATCGAATGATAGAACGAGATGCAGGATGAAACCAATATAGAATATAAAAAAACAGGTGTTAAATTTTCTCAAAACTTTGACGTCTATGCTTAAGATATCACACTTGATATGGTACACAATGATAACAACCTTCCTTGACCGGAAATTAAAATCTCACACGTTTTACTCAAGCAATCGTGTGCATAGACGTCCTAATTGGCTGCTTTGTTCATTCTAAGCAGGTTAATGCCTTGACTTTTCATTGTTAACTTTTAAATCTAAACTGATACAAATTTAAAGTTGGTGTAGGTAGGAGCGTGGCATAATGCTTACTTTAAATATATTTTCTTATCAATAGCTTCTTTGATACTCAGTATCTATAAGTTGGCATATAAGAGTGCAGAAGTTTGAAGCCGAAAATACCGGTTCATCATTAGCTCATATTGCGCTAAGCAAGACTTAAGTTTATTTTGGCAGAGACCACAAATATTACTTTTGGGCTATCAAAAGCTGCTTTAAAATCGACAGAAAGCCTTAAGTTTCAATTTCCACTTCATAGCCTCAAAGGTTTCGTGTATAGAGTGTAAACTAGTCGATAGTGGGCTTATACATATATCTAAAATTTTGATATAACCTTTTCACAATACGCAGGATAGAAGCTTAATGCTGACGTATTAATTGGCGACTTGATCGCCTCATTGAACCGCTAGCTATAGGCAGGAGATATCGTCCACTTCGCCTCACTAAAATTCTTCTTCCTCGGAAAGGGTTGAAGTTGGCTGATTTTACCATCACAGAGCCCTTTACTTCACTGGCGGGTGATGATATCAGATCATATTAAAGGGGTAAACCTTGAACAGTTCCGAGTATTGTTTGTGAAATATTTATATACAGTTTGGACGAAACAATCGCACCCCCGTTTTATCATCGAACGAAAACAAAGGCGCCCTATAAGTAAAGTTTCGGATAATTTTATTTAGTATCAAATATTGTTCAAGGTTTTTCTAAAAGCTTTGCATAAATTCAAAATAATTAAGCAAATTTTTACCTAATTTTTAACCTTTTTGCCTGGGCACTGTAAATTCTGAGTACTCAGTTTTGTAGTACATTAAATCTGACTAATTTTTAAATTGCAAGTATTAAGTAGCTCCGAAAGCGCCTTGATTTTTAATAATTTTTTTCCCGAACTAAGTTATGTATTTTCTCCACATAAAAAAGGATGTTGTAATTTCGTTGTATGGAGATAAAAAATTTGCAAAAATCAAGGCTATGCTAGAGTTACTTAAAACTTTCACTTTATTATAGTCGAATTGAATGGGTTACAAAACTGCATACTCAGAATTTTTCTAAAGTGCCGAGGAAAAAAGGTCAAAAATTAGGTCAAAATTTTGCAGAATTATTCTGAATATTGTAAAAAATGTGCAACAATGACTTTAGTTCTATTCATTACAACGTAAACAATGTTTGTATATAAAATAGATCGAAATTGCATATGAAAGACGTTGTGGTTATAGCTCGATGTGATATAGAGGGTGCTTTAGTTTCGTCCGACACTGTATATATGTACATAAGATATTGAATTAAAAAGGGTTAAGCATTTGTTTTACTGCGTTATTATTAGATTATTGAATTATTCTTAAATCTATGTACATAGTTACTTTACATATATTTGTCAGTCTGGCAAATCAATTTTAAAGGCCTAGTTTTCAAGTATTAATGGAGCTGATGCATGATTTTTCGATGTTAAGGCCGGGGCATTGGTGCGGTAGTCGTATCGCTGTAGTCTTATCCTTAACGTAAGGGTAACATGCAGTTGGTCGGTAAGGTTACGTTACAGATAGTAGCACCAATAATCGATTACATTGTTTCTCATAAGGTTGGCCGAATCAGCTGTTTTATAAGGTTACCGATACGTCGCCCCTGCCGCCGACTTTAGTCTTCATAATCAAAATAGATTTCAAAACTTCGCTGGTCCATATTTTATTCATAAGGCGAAATCCTCTTTCGACAGGTGCGTTACTTTCGGGAATGAAAAAATTACTCAATAATTATGCGAAAATTTGTGCAGTTGATATTTCCAAATTTGATCACTCAAATATATTTGTTCTTTATACTGTCACCATTTTACTAAATATTGTTTACTTGTCTTTTAAAATTCTAAAACGATAAAAAACTGAATTGTTTCAATAAATAGGGGTTTTCCGTCGAATATTGACAAATACCTAATTTTCAGATTATGAATATGCTCCCGTCGAAATTCCAGTTTCGGTCGTTCACTTATGAAAATATATGGCCTGGGTTAAGTGCAAACGCAGATTTCCGCAATTATTTCAAGGCGATACCCTGACTATATCTGACCTACCCTGTGAGAAGTTATATGCTTCAATAAAAAACGATTTCTATTTCCTTTTAGCGATGCATGTGCTATAATTAATCAGAACGACAGTTCTCGTTGCACCCTTAAACTAATGATTTAGGTAAACTATTGTTTGCCACAAAGTGGGCAGTACGCCGTTAAGACTTTGCCTACGTATACATTTAGTGAACAGTGGTAGCATTTTATTGCTATTTTACAATTAACACATTCGCCTACTTTTACCACGTGACCTTTCCGTACATGTGTACACATATAATATTTTAGAAGAAAAGCGCAGTCAACATCACCAGAATTTGAAATGCCTGAGTTTTTAACTATAAGCTATACAAATTATATCTCTTCTAGAAGAAGTCCTGAATTCTGACTTTGTTTTGAAAATGAAGTTATAAGGTAGATCTTAACTAACAGCTTGCCGGGCCAGGGTAGCGGTATAGTTGAGTATCCCACTAAATCAATCATACCTGTATTCTGAATAAATATTCACAGTGCGGTAGTTTAAATTTGACGGACCCACCGTTTTATACCAACATGCAAAATTTACATCGAAGAAATACTTCAAAAGGGCTGCCAAGTAGTTGTGGGGGTACTTTTCCCGAAATGGGGATTTCAGCGACAGCCAATATTTACTCGCATTTGGAGTACTTTAAATATTTTTGTATTTCAATAATCTAGGCACATGTATTTGATGCAGTAGCTTTCCCAAAACCCCCCGTGCGCACGGGCCTGGATGCACTGAAATAACGTCCATGGGCATTATTTCCCATTCAAAAAGGAAATTACGCCCATGGGCCTTATTGCCTTTTGATATGGAAATATCGCCCATCTGGAAAAAGAAATAAAGCCCATGGCTCTTATTTCCTTTTTAAAAGAGAAATAACGCCCAAAGGATTTTACGCCAGCAACACGAACTGTTGATTAGGAAAAAGTTATTAGTGAAAAACCGAAAAATTGACCCAGGTCAGATCCCCAATGCGGGGCGTGATCCATGGTATTTATGTGCAGAACACCTTTCGCATTGGCGGACTTCGGGCGCGCTTAAAAAAGCCCTAGCTGTATTTATGAAAAATAGGCCTTTCTTCTTTTCTTTGTAATTTTCCGGAACGAGGTTTAACATAAGCCCAAACATAATAACAATAAATGACGACCATATGACAAACGGTCTTATTCAAACGAAAAAATACATATTGTCGGTAACACTGCAAAACTGCGTAACGCATAAATGTAAAACCACATAAGTAGTTTTTCAGTTTGGCTGTTTTTCTACTACATATTTCTAATATTTTATACACATAAGTATCTATTTTATGGAAAAACGCCCATCAAGATGGGGTCTTTAAAATATTTTCCAAAGCTACAGTAGTTTTCTTGAGAATAAATCAATAGGTCTTATTTTTAGGGGGCTATACAAATGTCACTTGCGCGATTTTGCAGTGTCACCAACAATATGTATGTCCGGTGATAGTGCAAAACCGTTTATTGCACTTCGCCAAACTGCGGAGCCAATATTTCTTTACAAAATTGCCTGGTTCTTTATACATACATATGTACATCTTAATTTAATTGAGGTGTCACTTGTACTCTCACGGGCGACATGATCTTGCAAAGTAGGCATATGTTTTCAAATCTATGATATAAGCTCTTTTTCTTCTTCTGAAGAATAGTTCTTTGCTTGGATATATATTTGAGCCGAATAATCACATAGTAGGTACATACGCATATATGTACATATATGTATGTATACGCATATATGTATGTATGTTATGTATATGTATAAACAAGTAAATACATACGTAAATGTATATGAAAATCGAGGTTATGAAATCCATAAATTGAAGTAGGTACCTGCCACTATTGAAGAATATCATTATGTTGATACCCATATTCACACTTTATTATATGTACATATGTATCTTTTCAGCACCTTTTACAAACATACAAATTAGTTGCCTACGTGAGGATACGATCTTTTTTTGCAACTCTCAAAGAATGTCTTCGTTTTCTTACAACTTTTGCACATATCTTTGGACTTAAAATGTATAAAATAGGGATGCTATCCTTGGATTCCGGCATCCCGTGCTTTTTGGAGGTTTCGGGATTTGCGGGCTAGAATTATGTGCCATTCATGTTCAATATTCGATTTTTGTACCAGTCATGAATATGAATGGGTATACGAGTATAAACATCGTTAGGGAATTTGTATATAATAATAATAAATATCCCTTAGCGGATCGGTAAATTTGCTTTAAAAAGCTGCAAGCTATAAAAATACATAAAAATCAAATTAATTGTAATATATTTTATGTTCAGATATGTAGTTTCTCCCCTTTTTTCAACCAAAAAACTGTTTGTTAAACTCCAAAGAAAGTTGTCATCTCCAGCACTCTCGTATTCCATTACAAACACTATTTGCATAACAAAATTTGATATTCAAGATGTTTTACACTATAACTTGAATCAAATTATAAAATATCTATAAAGGCAGCAGAGAATGGGAAAGGATGCATGAAACAGGAAGAATTCACAAACTCAATAATACAGGACTTTACATTTTTATTTATGTGTGTCATCAAATATGGAAATTCCTCCTTTTCTGCATCATTTTGCTTTGTTTATTTTTTTTAAGCCCTTATGATTATATTAATTAGCCAAGCATGAAGAAGACAACCTTTAGAATGTCAGATTCACATAAGGCCAGCATTTATTTTAATTACCAGTAGTGGGAGGTAGTTTTGCTCTATTCATTTAAACTAGTTGCATTTAGTAGTTTAAGCGTGTGACGAAGTCTCGAAAGAGAACTTGACCTTGAAGGAAAAGGACAAGGACGTAAAGCGTTGAAAATCTCGCGATAATAATTCACATTGTATGTAGGTATGTACATCGTTTACGCACAATAAAGAGCACAGCAGGTAAATATTTCAAATGTGAGTGTTAGTTCTAAGATAAATTTCTCATTAATTTATCCGAGACTGTCTACTGACAATACTTGTATGGCTGCGCCTACGCTCGGATAACACATATAGTTGAGAGTAGAGAAAATGCAACTATTATCCGACAGACAACATCGTTTTAGGGCTCTCTCATTGTTCAATGTATGTACATACATTGTTTGAAACAATCTGACAACTACAACAAAAAAAAATGCAATAAATTTTCGTGACCTGACCTGTCGCTCCTGATTTTGCACTTCAGGTCCACGCTCATCCCTTGTTGTACATACATACATAAATGTGCTTTGCCCAAAGTCTAGGCAAAGAACTTAAACGAAATAGAATGGAAGTGAACGCATCATATTTTAGACAGTCGTACGCACGCAGCATGTGCGAAAAATGTCATGTGAAGGGATATTTATGTGCTATGACGAGCAAAACAGTGCAACAACAACAAACCCAACGCAATTACCAACAACAACAACAATACATAGAAGGTCATAGCGACGTTGGTAATTCTACTGCACAACAACAGTATTAAGGCAAACAATAGCAGAAGGTCGTGTGCCAAAAAGTACATTGAAGAAAACCGTTCAATTTCCTAGGTAAGAGAGCATATGCAGGCAACAAACGGGCGATAGCTGAGATTTTGAGGGTATTTTAGAGGGTGTCAGAGTGTTGTTTGACGCATTTACTAAAGTATCTTCAACAGGATCGCATCGTGGTCGTGCCGCTTGTTCGTATCATAGAAAATATAAAACAAAAATTCTTTCGTAAATTTTGTGTTAAATGCAAAAAAGTATGGCAGCTACAAACTACTACCCGGAATATCCAAACAGTGCCGCGATGTCTCAACAACAAGCCTTTGCTTACAGTAATTATTATGCTAACAGTGTAAGTTGCTACGAAGCAGCCAAAAACAACAGCTTGCGCCAAGATAATCCCAATTCCACCTGGTTTCCAATGTCATATCAGCACAGCTATGATTCATATAAATATTCACAAGCGCATATGGCTGAACGCAATTACCAAAGTGACGCATCTAGCTACTGCAACAGTACAACCTCATCCATTGAATCTAGTGGTCAACAGATTCATTATAAAAGTCAGAAACCTTTGGATACGCTATCAGTACAAAAAGACAGCGTCATTAGCAATGAAGTGTGTGAAAATAAAACAGAGCCAGCAAAACGAAAACTTTCGGATATAACCGACTCTGTGGTGGAGGAATCCGAAAAGCCTAGTACACTGCGGTCATTACTTACCAATCCAGCCAAGAAGCTCAAGTATAATCCTAATTATTTCTTCACAACAATGGAAAAAGTCAGCTCACCAAAGAAGCAGACTTCCAGCAAAAATAATGTAAAGACCACCGCAAATCACGACAACGCAGTTGGAGATTCACTTGGTGCATCATCGAACTTCGAACAGGACATGATTGGGAACGTTAATGGAATACCCACACCATCATCTCAAAGCACACTCGCATCTCCCAGTCGGAATGATATAAACTATTTGGAGGTATACTCGCCACAATCAGTGAAACTAGCGAACCAATGCAAACACGGTGATTACCTTACACCACCACCTTCTAATGCATCCGCGACTACTACGGGAGGTGCATTAGATACGCCATTGCTGCCCATATCTCCTGCAACTATTGCACCAATAAAAGCTGCTGAATGTACAAATGCATCTGCTGTCGATGCCATTAGTACGCCACCCTTGTCACCACACGATCAAACTGTCAATCAAAATCAACACAATATGTCATCGCACCGGCTTCATCAAGATGAAATCAATCATAGAATTTTGACAGATACTGCAGCAGAGTTTCATTGGTCGCAGTGCGAAGAGAATTTGACAGAAGGTAAATATTGGCCAACCACCCTTTTCACATCAATATAAATATACATATATACATGCATACTTACGTATGTATTATTGTAATTTAAAACTTATTCTGGCCTTAGCAACTTTACTATACATTTCTTTATTTATATTATTTGCAGATAGTAAAGATTCTAAGCGAACTCGTCAAACTTATACACGCTTCCAAACACTGGAGTTAGAAAAGGAGTTCTACTCTAACCGCTATATCACACGCAGACGTCGTATTGAACTTGCCAACGCATTATCACTAACTGAGCGTCAGATTAAAATATGGTTCCAAAACCGGCGAATGAAATCCAAAAAGGATCGTACATTGGACATACCCTCTTCAGACTACAGAGGACTTGTGCACTACCCAAATTCCAACCTGGACTCGGTTGCTTCAGCACAATCTGTTTCTCAAGCTCAGGCTATGTATTTGAACGCTCAAGCTAGTGTCACAGTATCACCTGCATACTCATCATACATGACCAATGGACAAACGTATTCACCAAATGCACTAAACAGTTATCCAACGCCTAGTGCACATCCACAATGTGGCCAATTGTATGAGACAGCAACAGCGGGGCAATCATTATTTGACCAAAACCATCATCATCATCAACAGTATCAACATCAGTCGCCGTATCTGTTGGCCCAGCAGTATCCGCCGCACACCTACCAGCAACAACATCATCATGAGAATCATCACCACCTCCAACAGCGACAGTACCATCAAACTTTGGCTCAGTCACTACCAAAACATCATCCGCAACAAGAACAACATGAACTATTACCAGCGTCCCAGCCACAATACCATCAGCAAACAGCTAGTCCACCAGTAGGAGCCTCTCTGTATTTGCCATAGAAAACGATAAGTGGCGATCCACAAATTGCAGAAACACACCAATAGTTCATGGTGTGCGGGTGAGGTATACAGATATAGTACGTTGTGCACATAAGGTACCGCATACAATAGATTTTTCTTCCGTTTATCTATGACACATAAACGGTCAATGAAGAGTCAACATTTGGTATAGTGTAGCACTTAAGCGGATAAGCGGACCCCTATAGTGACTTGTGCACAAGGCTCACAGTTACGCCGCCAAGTTGAGGGTAACAAAGTAAAAGTACTGGGACATATGAATGAAAAACTTTCGTTGCATCTGAACATGCCTATGATTGTTTTTGCCCAACTTCGAAGGGTGACAAGATATTTGAGGGAAGAAATTGCAAAGTATAAGCGGAATAGCTAAAGGTTATAAATTATTAGCTTACATACATACAGATGTGCATATGATCGAGATACTGACGATGGACTGTCCATAACATTTAAATTATTTGGAAAGAAGTAGACAAATATGTGATGAAAGCTGATATGTGTATACATACATACATAGATATGTATGTAGTAAGTTTAGATAATTTTTTATAATTACTTAATTATCAATAATAAATATATAATAGACTATGTATCAACAAATATGTACAACATTTTTATATCGATTTATTAAAATAAGTTTTAATCCAAAGTTATCAGATTTATTTAATGGCAAGTTTTTGAGGTGTAAAAAAACATTCAGCAAGTGATAGAATTGCGAGTAATCAACCCCGCCCGTGCACGTGCAATGCTAACGATCAAAGAGAAGTTACCCCTGCGCAACACACACACTCATATTGCAGTAAAATCGCAACAGCTGCAATTTTGTTCTGCAATGCCATAAACTGCATTGAAATCCAACATTTTTCATCAATAAATTCTATTTTTCGAAACAAAAACTGTCACATTTCGACTACCCTAAATAAATAAAAAGTTTTCGAACTTTGCACAATGGGTTGAAATGATACAAATGCTAATAAATCAAATTAAAAGGCCTGATTTGCTAAACATTATTATGAAAAATGAATTAAGTGCAAAACCGCGTAACACTAAAATTCAAAGCCGACAAGATCAACTCTTTTGATTATTTTCCAAACCAACATGTACTTTTATTGAGAATAAGAGAGAAGATCTGACCTTATATATGTTTGTCCCACATGATACTATTTTTTACCTTTGCTGCTTTGTATACTTTTTAATTTGCGGATACAAACTAATTGAAAAAAATATGATCCTTAACTTCTATAGAGTCATGATGATTTCAGAGTACCCAAATTGTTGCTCGGAAAAATATTTTCAACACCTACTATGGAATTGTAATCCGTGATCATCGAAAATACACCTACTCTCTTTCGCTTTGGTGTAGAATAATCCACGGAGTTACCTTTTGACAGCAATTTGAAAGTACTCTCAAGTAGGTGATCTATTGAGTGCTCGAAAGCAGAGAAATATAGTATTCTGAAATGAATTAGGTGATCCAATCAGTGGATATCGCAGTGTATACTGGACCACCTTTGTTTATTAATGGGGATTAGTGTTGGAGTACTCTGATACACTTTAGGGAGTATTCTTTGGATGATGGACTATTTCCGTTTTCGCAGTTTTTGCACGTTCAGTTGTTGAATTAAGATAACTCCCCTAAAATAGGTTTTATTGTGATTTTTTTTAACCTTTTTAAAGAAACCACTCCCTTAACACTAGAGTACACGCGCCTTTTTTTTACACTAACGCACGCGTGGCCTACTATGGTAGACCATTTTAAAATAGCAATAACAAATTTTTTCATTATATATTACTGAAACTAATGATTGAAAGCGTATTTATATTTATTTAGAAGAATAATTTAAGCTTTCATTTATCCATAGAAAACAACATTTTAAAATTAAAGCCAATTTTGTTCTATAAAGTAAAAAATACCAAACCTTGTACTTTTGAGACCAATGATTCAAATTTTTTTCTTACATTATTAAAGTTTCACAAAAACCTATTTTTGTGACATTTATTACACATCACAGCCGGTTAATTAGGACAAATCCATTTGTTGCACGTTTTGCACCACTTTTTTGATGATTGATTTCTTGCTGCTATGGTAATCCCGAGACTTTTTCGCTAATCTTCAGAAATATGTGTACGAGCAGAAAGCTCTCACGGTAGTTACTTGACGACAAATTTAATGCATAGGGCTTTCCTGGAACTACTCCGCTCTAACATACAGAATTGTTAAGTTATCAGCAAAAATATACCAATGGTGTACTATAGTAGGCCGCGCGTGCACTCCAGTGTTAACTACATATCAGCACATTGCTTTGAAAATTGTATTTGCACACAAAGCTCAGAATACGGATTCGTATGCAAATTTTGAAACTCAAATGATAAAAAAACTTTAAATTGTGTGCTATAGTTATGAGAGGCAATTTACCAACACTGTATTTTAACCACATTATTTCTTATTTTTCGCTTAAGCTTGAAAGTAGGTTTCTATGAATATTACGAGTAGCCTGTACAATTCATTTATGCGCGGTATAATGTAATTGATAATCCATTTTTGTTCAGCGTATGAGGTTCAATGTGCCAATGTATGTACATACATCGGAGCGATCGGCATTAAATACACCACCCCACTACATTATTGCTTTCTAAATCAACATTCTCACTGCATTGTACGAAACGTCAATTGGCAATTTTTCATTCCTTGGGCAGAAGCAAAACAATACATTTCATTCTTTTGCCCGTGTAATGAAATCGATACGAAAGTAATGACCTTTTCTGGTCAAAGTCACCATTATCACTGAGCAAAGTTGCAGAACACCAGTTAACGTTATTCTACATTTACAATGAAGCAGGGCCACCGTTTTGTTATAATAAAGTACACCATAAGATAAGAGAACCTTCAATTGCTGTCAATAAAGTAATAGCCACACTTAAATTATTATATGTACATACATACATGTAAATTTATTTTTTAATTAAGTAATCTTTGGTTAAAACAGCTAATTTATATGATCTCCTTGTGTTACTATATGTACTTATTATAGCATAAATTATCATCACATTAGAAGCATCTCCTACATATAGGGTTTGAAATTAAAACAAGAATTTGTCAATACTTGAAATGAATTGTACACAGTAACTCAAATTCTCGATAATCTCCCTTAACTCTCAATTTCAGAGCCACACCCCATGAATTTAAATTCCGAGAAACTACAAAGTTAATCCTTTAAATATACCTAATCCTTTTAAATGCCCAAAATAATATCCTCCTTTTAAATATTCTCTAACCTTTTCATTCCGGCATGTCCCCGTAATTTGGTTGAAAGTGGGAAGTGTGTTTAAACAAAACAAAACACCTTTAAGTAAATGTAAGTGAGTTGGTTTGACGATGAACGAGGGCAAAACGAAGTACTTACATACATGCTGTCATCGAGCAAAGAGTCAGCGCATTCACGCATTGGCACCCATGCCACTGCTGGCAACAACAAGTTTGAATTAGTCAAGGTCTTCCTTTACCTGGGATCCAGCATTAGCACAAACAATAATGTCAGCTAAGAAGTCCAACGAAGAATTATTCTTGCAAATAAATGCCACTTTGGACTGAGCTAACAATTTAAAAGTAAAGCCCTCTCTCGACGCACGAAAGTCACTCTTCGTTCCCGTCTTGCTATATAATGCAGAAACGTGGACACTGACTAGGCGGCACTGGGATTATTCGAGAGAAATGTTCTGCGAAAGATTTGCTGGCCTCTAAACGTTGGCGACGGCGAGTGCCGCAGAAGATTTAATGGCGAGTTGTATGAGGTTTACGCATAGTTGAGCTGATTAAAACACACCGGCTCCGCTGGCTAGACCACGTCGTGCGAATGAACGAAGACGCTCCACAGGGTTGCCACCTATATAAATTTTTTTTAAATATTAAGCAATATATGGCAATATGGGTATCAAATGAAAGGTGTTTTAGGCCGTATACCAACCAAAATATTTTCGAGTAGGATTGCCACCTGAACGAATTTTATTTATGCCTTCAGATATAGACCACTATCCCGGGAACGGCTAAACCAATTTCGATGAAATTTGGTAGATGGATAGTAGATATGCTTCCTTCTTAGATTTTCTACTTGAATGCTGCCACTAATGGAAGCTTATAGGGTTGCCACCTTTCCGATTTTTTTTAAATATATGGCAATATGGGTATCAAATGAAAGGTATTTTAGGGCGTATACCAACCAGAATATTTAATACACAACAGGTGTCGCCAATGTTTGTTAAGTGACTTTTTGTGGTTAATGTTCGACATTTTGGAAATCTATTTTGGAAATTTATGCTCTTGCTAAGTAAGATTATGCGGCAAATTTGAAAAATACCGAGCAAATCTTGGTCACCCAGGTACTGATATTCTTAAACGAAAAATATGCGTCAAAGTTTTTGATAAAGATCTGTTTTGACTCATTTTATCAAACTATATCTCTTTTGGTTTTTTTTATTTATAAACATACATCTTTAGTATTAGAATTTAAGCAGCCATTTGAAATGAATTTTGCAAACTTAGTATTCCAGAAATAGTTAGCAGAACAGATTAAAAAAACGAAAGTACATATATGTATGTATGTCAGGCGCGTAGCCAGAAACAAATTTTGGGGGGGGGGGGGGGGGGGGGTGGCCAAAGTGTCAGTAAATAAGAATTAGCTCAGTAAGTAGAGCATTGCGAACTGATTTGGGGACGTCGGTTCGAGTCCTAACATTAAAAAAAAAAAATTGTTAACATTTTCGGTTTAAAATTTAAATAATTTTTACTACGCGCATTTCTATGACAACCGAGGTAAATTTAATTCTTTCTTCTTCATGTTTTAA
Organism: Sphenella marginata; assembly: GCA_951509765.1. NCBI lineage: Eukaryota > Metazoa > Arthropoda > Insecta > Diptera > Tephritidae > Sphenella > Sphenella marginata. The sequence goes on along the minus strand of OX608079.1, from coordinate 84,095,591 downwards.
ATCTAGGCTAATACTTTTAGCCGTGTACAAAAAAATATTTTTAATTTTCTTGTCTGTTTTGAGATTTTGTTAAGGATTTCTTCAGGAGTTACTTCAAAAGTAGAGTGGATGTTGAGTAGACCCAGCCACTCTTGCCCCATCGTACTTCTTAGATAAGTTTTTAACCTTCGAAGGGAAGAGAGAGAAAGACCGTTCACTAGGAGCAACGAAAACTGGAAGCGTTGCAGCAATTTTTATATATCGATGTACCATAGGGAAAAAAGACACGAAACAATTATTTAATGCATCAATGAACATGCTTGGTCCCTCAACCTTTGGGATTGGAAAATAGTTTTCTTTTTTAGGGCTTTAGGCTGTTCAAAAGAAATCCAAAAACTCTAAACAAAATGGCACTTATGAAACGCTTAAGAAAAATTTCTTGTGTCAGAATCTCTTCTACTTTCTACTGCTAATTTCTGGAAAATTTTTACAAAAAAGCGACATGCGTAGCTCTGGATTTAGCAAGAAATAAAAAATTGTCGCTTTACTTCTTGAAGAAAAACTGAAGCTTCGGAAAAATAAAAACAAAAAATATAATAAAATAAAATTGAAATTCATATAAAAAGCGGCAAATTGCATTTATTCAACATGCAAAACGGAACTTTAAAGTTTCTTGGCTATTCATGACAATTCCATGGTCAAAGCATACCGGGCTTTTACTTTTAAACTTTTTCAATCCTTTTTTGCCAAATTAGCGTCACTTTTCACTATCACCTGAGAAGTATGAGTACAATCTAATTGTTACTTTCTCTGATAATTCAATACTACTGCGTTGTGTGCTGCTTGGTAATTTTTTACAAAGTCGACTGTTGATGCTAAAAGCGGGGACACCTGTTTGTCACATTCAATAACCAGCTACACTTACTTACGTCCGAATAATTACATCGCTGATTAGTCGATTACGCAACCCTACGAAGGTAATCTGTCAAATTCCAATTTTTATAGTTTCGGTTTGAAAATTGCACCCGCAGTCGCGAATATTAAATGCAAAGAAATTTTCGGGCACTATAACAACATTTGTTTAGTATTTTTTATCAGAAATCGTGGAAAAATATTTTTAAAGTTTAAAAATTGATGCAGTATTCGAAACTTTTATGTAGAATAGTGGCCCCATCCTTTTTACCCTGGGCCCGTATTTCCTCTCGGCGGCCCTGCCGAAATGGCAAAGCTACATCAAAAATGTAAGTAACTTGTGCGAAATAATATTTACACATTTGTAAAAAAAGATATTAAACGTAGAAGGTTCGCGAACGCACACGACTTTGAAATCGCTTCTTGAATAAGGGCACTCAACGTGATTTAGTCGTGTTGTTTTAATAATTTCCTTATGCTACTTTGGGTATAATAACAAAAAGGGTAAAAAAGCACAATCAAAATTAAATGTTTACCGATCTCGATTCTGTCTCCTCGTATTTTGTTTATCTTATCTAAAATTTATAAAGATACATAGTTGCAAAACGGGTACCCTGTTAACAAAAAGCAACAAAAATAAAAAGTCCTTTAAGCTGGCCAAAAAGAAAATTTGATTTTTAGTAGTGTTGGGCAGCATCGAGTACTTTTGAGTAGTTACTACTTTGGTATCGATACTTTTAAGCATCGGGTACTTTTTGTCAAATCTAGTATCTCGGCATTTCTTGAGAACAACCATTACCTACAGTAAGCATCACAAAAACAAAATTATTAAAAAATGAAGCCCAAACACGACAAATCTAAAGAAGCATTTGCAGCGCGCATCCAGTGCAGCTTCTAGAAATGCAAAATAAAAATTATTCAGAAGCGGAAATAATTGTTATTGGAGATACTCCAGCTCCAGGTAAGTTGGATCAATAGTTCAAAGTAAACCAGTAAGTGATCCTTATTAGCATAATTAATAAATGTTACGGCAACGACAACAACGGCAAGGTAAGGTCCAACAAAAACTACTACTACTACTACAACAGCAACAACTACAATCACCACAGCAGCTTAAGTTGCAAAGCTGTCAGACGCCCGAGCTTACAGAAAAGAAAATAGAATTTATCAACCAAAAGCTGGTAAAACTCATAACCAAAGACTATCAGCCCTTGTCCATTGTCGAAGGCGAAGGTTTCCGAGAATACACTGAAGCTCTAAACCAGTGGTGTCCATCCCATAGATCAATTGATCACACGTATTCTTACTCTCTATCGTTCAGTCGTTAGCGAACCAGCAACGAATAAACACCAAGCTCGTCCGCGACGCTTAGTGTATGCATTGCAATGCCCTGTGAGAACTTTTTTATGCTAGAAAATGCCTTTGGCTACTTGCAATGCCTTTTATGTTACAATAATGTTGAATTCTGATGGTTCAGTTAAGCTTGCATAGCAGGGCATAGCATAGCAATACACAGCACGTAAAAGAAAATGTTGATTATACTTCGCACAACGCACAGCCCCTCAAAATCAGATATTCGCGAAACATACAGAATTTCATGAGCTCGCACACATTCTTTCAGCTTTTCTTCTTCCATTACAACGCTTTTATTTGTTTTTTACTAAAATTTATAAAAATAATAAGCAAAAGCTTTGACAGTACGTATGTTAAGTTACATAGAGATCAAAATTCAACAGACTTCTATGCCATGCTCTGGGTTGCCATGCGTTGTATAACACTGCGGAACAAATTTCCACTTTTTAAAATTTTCTCAGTAAATTTTTATCACATTAGATGTAATTTTGTGTGCTGATTTCATAAATGATTTTACTTTTTTTGTAACAGCTCTAGTTTTCGAGATATTTTCGACTACCCAAAAACTGATTCCACAGGAGTAGAAATGTGCAAAAACAAAAAATTCAACTATTTACAAAAGCAAACCTAAATTTTTTTAATACTTCATTTATTATTTGCCTTTGTTGTTTCATTTTAAACTATTTGTTTTTGTATTTGTTGTTTCGTTTAACGAAAATTAAAAAAAAACCTACAAGAATGTCAATAAGAAGGACTCAGCAAAAGTGATCGACATTATTTTGTTTTTGTTCTTAAACTTCTGTTATATTAAACAACAAATACAAAAACAAATAGTTTAGAACGAAAATGAAATTGAAGTTTGCCTCTTTCGCTTTTGCACTTTTCAATTACCGGTTCGTATTGGCTTTGACTAAGAGTATTTATTGTTTTTTCTTATAACATCTCCAAATTGTTTCGTGACTTTTATTCTAAAATTAATTCTGATTCTAACAATGACCACAAAAAGACGGCGTTGTTTGAATGATGCAGATAGTTTCTGTGTTGTTTGTGGTGAATATACCTTCAAAAAGTTTCGTAAAGTCATCACGGACTTTGTTAAAACAGCATATTTTAATTACTTTGGAGAGAATATTTGCGATGAAAAGAAGCCATGGGTGCCAAAAACTGCGTGCCAAAATTGTGTTGTGTCTCTGCGACAATGGTCGAATGGAAAACGACCAGCTCTCAAATTTAAGACACCAATGATTTGGCGGGAACCTACCAATCATCATGACGATTGCTATTTTTGTGTGGTAAACATTACTGGAATAAACTCGACAAACAAAAACAATTGGTCCTATCCGACATTGCCTTCTGCTGAGAGACCACTTCTGCACTCAAAGGAATCATCAGTACCGCACATGTCATCAGCTTTTGAAATTGAAGAGGAAAATTATGAGTGCGACTCTCAAGCGGATTTCACACCAAGTCAAAATAGTGATCCTCAACTATTTAATCAAAAAGAATTAAGCGATTTAATAAGGGACTTAAACTTATCGAAAAAGTGTTCTGAAATTTTGGCCTCTCGTTTGAAAAAAAAAAATCTGCTAACACCAGATACAACAATTACATTTTATCGTACTCGAGAAAAAGATTTTTTGCCATATTTTGCCACTGCTAAGAATTTGGTTCACTGTAATGACGTTCAAGGTCTTATGCAAAAAATGGGTCTAGAAAAATATAAACCAAATGATTGGCGTCTTTTCATCGATAGCAGCAAGAGAAGTTTGAAGTGTGTTCTATTACACAATGGAAATAAATATGGATCTGTACCCATTGGTCATTCAACTGCTATAAAAGAAGAATATCAAAGTATTTCACAAGTGCTGCAAAAATTGAAATATGAAGAACATAGTTGGCAAATTTGCGTTGATCTGAAAATGGTTAATATCCTTTTAGGACAACAAGCAGGTTTTACAAAATTTCCGTGTTTCATATGTATGTGGGATAGCCGTGACAGAAATAACCATTGGATTCAAAAAGTGTGGCCATTGAGAGAGTCCCTGGTTCCTGGTACCCCAAATGTGATAAATCCACCCTTGGTAAACCGTGATAGCATTATATTACCACCGCTTCATATTAAACTCGGTATAATGAAACAGTTCGTTAAAGCGCTAAGAAAAGATGGTCAATGTTTTGCTTACTTATCAAAAAAATTCCCTGGGCTGAGTTGCGAAAAATTAAAAGCAGGTATTTTCGATGGCCCCCAGATAAGACAGCTGATCAAAGACCTAGATTTTATTGGGTCGATGAACGAGCTCGAAAAAAGTACTTGGAAATCTTTCGTTTTGGTAGTGCAAAATTTCCTTGGAAACCAAAAATCTGCAAATTATGAGCAATTGGTGAACGATATGTTGTGTAATATGAAAGAGCTAGGCTGCAACATGAGCATTAAGATTCATTATTTGCATAGCCATTTAAGTCGGTTTCCTAAGAATCTTGGAGATTATAGTGAAGAGCAGGGTGAAAGATTTCACCAGGATATTCGTGTTATGGAAGAGCGATACCAAGGAAGGTGGGACACGCACATGATGGCCGATTACTGCTGGAATCTTTGTCGGGATCTTGAACACGATCCACAGGCAAGAAAGTCTTATAAAAGGCAATTTTGTGCTGATACGCGGTGAATCATTAAAATTAAGTATGTAAAAATTCTCATTTTTGTAAGAATTTAACACCTGTACGAAAAATAAAAACTAGAGCTGTTAGAAAGAAGCAAATCATTTTTTCGTAATCAGCACCCTTAAATTTACCTAAAACAACTAAAAAAAGTCTGGAAAATTTTTCACTGTTGACCAGTGTAATCGAATACATGTAAAACCAATTCAACAGATATCGGAAATGACAGATCCCATGCAATGTATTGCTATGCTATGCAAGCATAATTGAACCATGAAAAATTTTAGAAAGAATATCGTATCCAATATTTCTACAACTTAATTTGCAGATCATTAATATGGGTAGTACAAGAATTTTATCAAATACAAAATCTCTAAAATACCGCCCTTATTTAACAATGTGTAGGCTTAACAAGTAACATCCTTGAATTTTTTATCTGAAAGTCTAACACATTCCAAATTTTCTATCCCCATTCAATATGTTGTTATTTTGGTTTAAATTTCCCACTGGTCTGCTCCCATTCTCTCGTTCTCACTCATACACTCACATTTTTCATTTTGGACAGCACTGCTCTAAACCCTGCAAAAAACCGAAATACTCCGTTCCATACTCCATAGAGTACTCCTTAAGGAGTATCGGAGTACTCCAACACTTATCCTCGCTCATATAAAAAAGGTGGTTCAATTTACATGGCGATGGCCGGTAATTGGATCACCTAATCCGACTCGGAGTACTCCATTTCTTTGCTTTTGAATACTCTATAGACCACCTACATGAGAGTACTCCCAAAATACTCCTATTGGATTACTCTATGGACTATTCAACAGCAAAGCGAGAGAGGGAGTAGGTGGTCCTCAAAAAGAACACATACTCCCTCTCTCGCTTTACTGCAAAGTACTCTATAGAGTAATATTTTGCCAGCATTTTCAAAGTACTCTCATGTAGGTGTTCCATAGACTATTCAGCAGGGTGCTCCGATATGGATTAGGTGATCCAATCACCGGACATGGGCTTATAAATTGGACCACCTTTTTGTATGAATGAGGATAAATGTTGGAGTACTCCCATGCTCCAACGTTTTTTACAGGGAACGAACTTTACACGCTACCCTCCAGAAAACATTTGACAACTCGGTTATTACCCAATTTATATAACGAAAGCATGTTGTCGAGTGTTAATAATGTTGCCGTGACAACTGATATGTGGACTTCAGATTTGTCTGCGTAGTATATTACCGTAACGTGCCACTTTATCTACTTAGAGAAGTTGCACACATATGCTATAGAAACAAACGAGGTAATTGGGTCCCACACTGCCTCAAACATCGCCAACGTCCTCACTGATGTATTTAATAAGTGGAATATATGCAACAAAGTGTTGACGGTTACTACGGACAATGGTGCAAATATTAAAAGCGCTATCACAAATTATCTGCAAAAAGAACATTTGCCATGTGTGGCGCATACTGCAAATTTATGGTTCAATTACCCACCGACGCAAGCACGTAGTACGTGTCAGCTGACACGACCTGTCTTATGAGAGTGCCATGTAAGTGATTACTCAACGACGTACGTGTACGTGAACGTAACGTAGAAATCAAACTAATTTTGATTTTTTACGTATGAACGTGTCAGCTGATTGCTTGCTCATACTTATAACAGTGTTGCCTACTCACATTTTCGTATGCTCTTTTTAGATCGTTTTTAGTTGTTTTACAAAAATACCTTTTCAATTATGGGAATAATATTGAAATAACCCAAAATAAATTTTGTTAAAATTTGATTTCAAATAAATTGACCAATTATTATTTTTTAATATCAGTTTCGGTCTTATATACAATGAAAAATACTCGATTAAAATATACATGTTTTCGGTAGCATGCATGAAAAGCGATCAATGGCAATATTGTATTAGATGTAAACAAAAGCAAATGGCTGATTTCTGCGTTAACATCACGGGCATAAAAGTTCGCCCAAAAGTACGTACGTACGTTATACGTACACGTACGTTACACGTCGGTGGGTAATTCAGCTATTAATTGTAAAAGACGCCATACAATCGCGTGTGGCTTTAATGACAATGTTAAAAAAATGCAAGCCAGTCAAAAACTGAAACAAATCCAGGAACAAATGGGTGCTCCAGTTTTAAAAGTGAAGCCAGACTGCCCAACACGTTGGAATAGCTCTTGGATAATGATTGAGAGACTAGTGAAAATACAAGACTCGTTATCAGTTGCAATTTCAAGTATGTCGACTGCGGCAGATTCCTTAGATGCAACGGAATGGTTTTTATTGAAGCATATAATTCCAATTCTTAAATTATATGAATCGTTGACTAAAAAATTTTCCGGTATGTAAATAAATAGCAAAAAATTAAATTTGTATACTTTTTAACAGTTATTGTGCAATTCCTTCAGGTGAAAAATATCCTACATTGTCCCAAGTTATCCCATTGGTAATAAGCTTACAACACACGTTGATCGCAGTTAATCCTACAACAGAATGTGGTCGATCGTTGAAAACAGGGCTTTTAGAAGGAAGTGAACGCCGGTGGTCTCATTTGCTCACAAATACTATCGTCGCAAAAGCTAGTTTTTTGGATCTTCGCTTCAAAGTAATTGGCTTTGAGAACGAATTCAATGCAGAAGCGGTTAAAACAACATTATGTGTAAGGGTGATTAAAAAAAAATTTCGACTTGGTCTTACCCCCTGAAAATTTAATTTTATAGTTATAAATTCCACATCGAAACTGAATTGCTTTAAAATAATTTATTTTTTAATATACATATGGGCAAATCCTGCGTTACGACCGCCACATTCGTACGCGTTTTCGGATTGAAATATAACAATTTTTTGGTCTTTCAAAAGACATACCTTCAAGTTATACATAGTGTTTAGTGGGATTTGAGTGTACTTTCGAATGTCATCAAAATATTTTTTGTAACAGGTTTAAGCTGCGAAAAATTTGATCTCAAAGTATTGTTACGCACGCTACAAAAAATGGAAGTAGCTTTGAAGGTTGAGGTATATTCTCTTAATTTTTAGCAAACTTTGTATAATAAAGCACACCAAATGAAATACCTTAAAGAAAGATGAATATAAGAGAATTCTAAAATAACTTACTTGCAGCCAAAAAATTGTGTAGTTTTTTAACGATGGCCGTGAACCCAACGTTACACACGCTAAATTTTTTCCAGTAGTATATAAATAAAAACAATTGTATTTATTTTAACAAAACAATTTATACTCTTTTTTAATAAGATTATTTAATTCATAATTTATGTTTATAAATTAATTTATTGATGTATATATGTTTATAAATTAGTTTTATGTTTTGCTGAATCTGCCGTTAGTGCTATTTCGAGCTCATTTTCATTAAGTACGGAAAAATAATGGTTGCTTTTTATTCCCGGAATGCTCTTAACGTTAGCCCATCTCTCCGAAAGAAATGCAGTTGTATTTTTTATATATGTACTGCTTACATATAAAATAGAAATACCATTTATATTAATTTTTGCCAATTTAAAAAAATAATCGCCAATCGGTACGATTATAGAGGCTAAGAATAGTAGGCGAAGAACAGATTTAAGCGAAGTGATAAGGAAACAGAATAAAAATTGCAAAGGTTTCTATTGTAATTTTTGTGAGATCTCAAATCGTAACGCACGCCACAGAAATGAATATGCTGTAATTTTTTGGTTTTTAATTGTAGAATGAAAATTGTTTTTTTTTCTTAAAAGCAGGATATTTATTTAAATTAAAATTATAGATGATTTTTGAAAAAAAAAAGTTTTTCTACTCACAATATAAAAAAAAGCCGATTTTCCGTTACGTACGCTACAACGCTTTTACCTGGCATTTCATACCAAATTTTAATGTTTCCAGAAAAGTAAACGAAATTTTTTTTTACAAATTTTAAGGAGAATTGAGTGAATAACAATATAGCTTTCGATTGGACCATCTATGTTAATACTAAAGCAATGATATGAACACGTAAAAAATTTCACTTTTTTTTGTATAACATTAAAAGACCTGAGGTAGGGTAGGATTTGGTTATAATTTTTTTATTAATGATCATCGAAATAATTTTTGTTTTATAAATTTATAAAATTAGATATCTATTCTAATGCTCCATTAAAAAAAAAATTAGGTTGGATTAAGTTCAAATATTTTTGGTTGGTAGACAGTTTCTGGCATATGCCCATATGTACATGTTCAAAATGTGTGTATGAAGTACTAAAATATACATGTATGTATATATTTTTTTGTTACCTTTATTGTATTTACCTAGATAACTTAATACCACCTCGTCACGTCAGACGTTTTGAATAAAAATATGTTTTTATAATTATTTGGTATTTGTATTCCTTTAACCCCTTTATATAAAACTAGCCTACACGCGGCCTTATTCGCACCTACGAAGTCCCTTTTCAACATTGTACATAAGAATTCAGTTGTCGAATTCACCAAAAAAAGATGAACTCATTTTATCTGAATATGTATTAACAAAAATTTATCTTCTTAATGGATTCATTGAAGATGAAATTATACGTATCTAAGTTCGCCATAGAAGATATAGGTAGCATCTTTGTTAGAAAGTCCTTCCCCGATATGTACTAATGTTCCTGGAACACGGTTACTTTCAATGTCTTCATCTTGCTGTAGAACGCGCTGTTGTGTTTGTTGCGGCGTTTCAGTAGCTTTCGAATTATTATGTTCATTACTTTGCCTAGCTGATTTCACTGATCGAGCTTCTTTGCTTTTGCGATAAAGATTTGATTTGCGTTTTGGCATTTTAAATGCTACGGAGAAGTTTTTAATAAATTTTACAATTTATCGAAATTCGTATCAAATAAAAAACGTTGGAAGATAAATAATATACTTAAAACTTTCACATTTATTTAATATTATTGCCTACTGAAGAATTTACCTAATTCGAATATTGCTAAAATTTAAAAAAAAAAGGGTATTGGAAAACGGGTTTCAAACATTTTCTTTTGCGGTATTCGTTGGCATTTCAAAAATTCAACATTAGCGGTTAAATTAGCACAAAAAGTGTTGAAAGGGTGTAAGTTTCTAAGCAAATTATTCAAAAAAGCTTTAAAAAAAAGCATTTTATTTTATGTTATTTTATTAGTTTATTTTATTTTACTTTATTTTATTTTATTTTCTTCTATTTCATTTATTTAGTTAAATTTTATTTTATTTAATTTTAGTTTATTTTTATTAGTTTTATTTAATTTCATTTTGTAGTTTAATTGAATTTAATTTTTTTTAATTCTCTAAAATCAGACCACTAAAAAACCCACAGGGTTTTCTTTTCTGCACTAAAATATCGGACTCGCGCCAGGCCCGCAAAAAGTCATGTTCTATTGTAAAAGGGGTATTACCTTAATAGAGGACATCATTATCTTTTATTAAAAGCCTTCCCCTACAAAAATGCCAAAACTCAATATTTCACGCCAATCATTTTCGCATCATTTTGTGTCCACTTTGGGACCACTTCGAGGCACTTTTGGATCAAGTAGTAACGACAAATTTTAACGAAACATAAAAAAGGCGTGAAAGGGCTAATTACACGGTTTCTAAAGCTTTTGAGGGTGCTGAAATCGAATCTGAAGTCAGATATTTCAGGTCACCCTAGGTTTTCTCTTCAGAGGGTAGTTTGTTCATTAACCGTCGAGAAATTCGGTTGGATTTTCAAAAAAAAACTTTACTTTTTGTACAGTGTTATTAAACCATGACAAATTTTTTTTGTTTTATGTTTTTTGTTGAACCTTAACTCCAATTTTAAATTAAATTAAATTTTATTTTGTTTTGTTGACTTTGGTTTTTTTTTGTTTATTTTAATTATTTTATTTTAATTTGTTTTATTTTATTTTGATTTACTTAATTTTATTTTTTTAGTTCAATTAAATTTTATTTTATTTTATTATTTGTTTTATTTTATTTCATTTCTTTTTACTTCATTTCATTTCACCTTATTTTATTTTTTTTAGTTATATTTTAATATTAACAAAAATAGTGGAAAAAATCGTTAAGGTTTAGGTGCAACTAAATGTTATCTTATGGATGAATCTATCCAAATAAGCGAAATCGAAAGTAAAACTGTGGCCCAAGTCTCTTTCGCTATATGTATATCGTCGGCTAAGAGTGTAAATCTGCCAACGGTTAAACAAATATTTTTCAGTAGAACCAAACCAAATTTAACTTAAACTTTCAGGTTATGGTTCGAGGGCCATGATTGCCTTGGAATATCAAAAATTTAATCATATTCGCTGGCTATTACCTTGACTTAAACCCAGAAAGTAATACTCTAGAACAGAACAGTAATCGGGCAATAGAAGCTCTATATGTTGGATTTAGCAGCTTTTCTCGTCAAACAATTTTTGATATTTGCATATTTATTTTTATGATTTTCTTTTGTTTGCCAACTGCAGAATCGTTTACTCCTTCGAACCGCATGAAAAAGTGGATTTTGCTAAGAACGGGATTTAGCAGGTATTTTACGCAAACTTGGAGTACAGCAAAGTCGAAATTAAACCTGTGCTACTTCACTTTATTTTTATTGATTAGTTATATAAAAGCTTATTACATGACTACCACATTTTTTTCTTTTTTGAATTTTTACTTACATTAATGATATTTTTCTGTTTTCTTCACACATTTAGTCGTTTATTTATTAAAAATATTCACTTATATTCACTTGACTCAATTAGTAGTTTATTTATTGGAAATATGTATATTCACTCAAACATTTAATTGGAATTGAATATCTGAATTTTTAAAATTTTTTCTTGGAAATGACACCAAATTTTTTGACATTTTTATTTAATTTTGACACTAAATTCTTTTTGACTAATTGTGTCAGGATGAATTTAAATTCAAAAGGTAATTTGATACCATATTGCAGGTAAATTTTAAGGTTTTAGGGCAATCACATTTTCACCGATAACTAAATTAACGATAAATTTATCGAAGTAAAAATGAAACCCTAGGCCATCCCCATTCGTTTGATACTCTTATTGTAGAGTAATATTAAGGTTTTCTGGCAATCGCATTTTGACCGATTGAATATATCGAAATATATCTAACTCCAAATGCAACCTAGGGCCCTTCCCTTTCGTTTGATACCCATATTGTAGGGCAAGTTTAAGGTTATTGGGCAATCATATTTTCACCGATAACTCAGTCATCGATAAATTTATCGAAACCTATCGAAGTCCAAATTAAACCTGGGGCATAACTCAGTTATCGATAAATTTATCGAAATATATCGCAGTCCAAATGAAACCTGGAGCTATCCTCTTTCGTTTGATACCCATATTGTAGGGTAATTTTAAGGTTTTTGTGCAATAACATTTTCACCGATAACTCAGTTAACGGTCAATTTATCGAAATATAGGTATAGTTGTTAGACACTGAGTACATTTCGGGTATTTAGTCGTAATAGTAGTAGTAGTACTCAGTATCGATACCATTAAGAATCGGGTACTGTCGATACTTTTCAGCATCGAGTACTGAGTACTTTTGGAATCGATATTGCCCAACAATAATTTTTAGGGTTCACGCCAACTTTTTCAGGATAATAACTCCAATAAAATGTAAAGCCTTGGTTATTATAAAAATAGGGTAAATTTTGTAAAAAGATTGCTCTTTTCCCAGTTAATACCTTAACTCTTACACACTTTACCCAAACTAGAAGCACTCTCTTGGATTTATTCTTTGTGAATGACTTGTCTAAAGTCCAACTTTACGACCAGCTGTCTGTCCCCAGTTTTTCCAAACATGACCTGATTTTTATTGCATATGACATCAAATTTACATCTACCCTAGATATCTATTCATATCGGGACTTTTTGCATATTGACTATGAGCAGCTAGAGCAAGCTGTTGATAATATTCCTTGGGAATTGATTTATTGCTTTGATTCCACCAACGAGCAGATTGGTTTCCTTCAAAATAATATAAATTCACTTTTTGACTAATATGTTCCCATCGTAGTTAAGTCTAATAAGAACCGTAAGCGACCTTGGTTCAACAATTACATAAACGGTCTCATTCAAAAGCCCAACATAGCATATCGCAATTGGAAACGTTTTAAATGTGTTGTAACTTATGATGTTTTCAAGGCTCGCAGGAGAGAAGTCAGTAGGGCCATCAAGTTGCAAAAAGTCAAATACTATGAGCACCAGTTTAGTACAGCAGTTGGGTCGAAGAAAACATGGAAGCATATCCGTGATATCGGTATTGGCAACAAATCGCTTCCCTAGTTCAACAACGACGCAATTGTAAAATATAAAGTTTTGGTGAAGCAAGTTTCAATATTTGTCCGCGCATACGTTATTCACGATTGGAACAACTTCGCAAGCGTCTAGCGCGAAAACTATTTGTAATACAATTATAAAATTGATACACAGCAATAATTAGTACTTTTTAAAGCTTTTGTGAGCGTTATCTCGAAACTTTAAAATTGACAATTGCGTCGTTGTTGAACTAGAGAAGCGAAATGTAGAAACTTACCCGAGCTCGTTGATGGAAATGAGTTAAATAAGCAATTTGTTCAGTCGTCCTGTTGTGTTAGTGATGTATGTCATGAGAGCTATAGCGAGTGCTTGAGCGGAACGATACCAGGTTTCTCATTTTCGAATATAGATGAGTGTATTGTAGTTGAATCTATTCTTGGTGTGAGATCTAATTCTATCGGCCTAGACGGGATTCATCTTAAGTTCTTTAAATGCTTGATTCCCAGAATCCTCCCGTATGTAACTTTTGCCTTGAATACTATTTTGTCTACATCAGTGTTTCCTGACTGTTGGAAAGTGGCAAAGATTATTCCAATTAGAAAGCCTAACGGTGAATATTAGGGTGGTCCTTATATGGGTAAAAAAATTTTTTTTTTTTATTTCTTTCGGGGCACCCTTTCATTCGATTCTCTATCCCGAGAAACTAATTTTTCAGTAAAACAAACAAAAATTTTATAATATTTAGGGGTCGCTACCAGCGTTTGAACTTTTATAAAAATGTAAAATCTTGTTACGTATAAACTTTTATTTAGTATTATAAAGGATTCGCAAAAGTAACAATTTAAAAATAAAAATACTTTTAATAATTAAGCAGATAACCTATTATTAAGAAGAGTTGATTTTTTTGTATCTGGATATTTCTTTCTGTAATCTTTCACCAACAAAAGTAGATATTGCTTTTGCTCTTCATCATTTGTTAATAACTTATTATATTCTTCCATTAAAGCGACACCACGTTCAGCTATATCATTTATTACCCGCATGGAATGAACGATTTTCTTCGCAGCTTTAAATTCTGGATCATCCTCCCAAGTTTGCACATCTTTTCTCAAAAACTGAGACGATACGCCCATTATGTTGAAAAATCGTAAAGAGTTGCTGGTTACAAAATCTTCTATACCCATGTCAGAGATGTATTTGATGTTGATTTGTTTTCTTTTTGGACAGTCCTCTAAGCCTTCGACTCCCAGCGCCTCCACCATTTTTTTCTTTTCTTGTATTGAAATTTGATCGTCAAAAAAAGCAAAAGACACTAACTCTTCCGACAAATACCACAACTGCCCAAGTATTTTTTTCATGGCTACTTTGGCTACTGCTTCATTTACAACTTCATACGATGCAAGGTCTTTTAATAACTGTAGATCGTTTCTTGGTGCGGAGGTTCCTACAGGAGTCTCATACCAGTATTTAATATAAATAATAACTGTAAAAAGGCATATATTTTTCACTGCTGTTTCTTCCTGTTTCGTTAGCTTAAACTGGTCTTTAAATAGACAAATCTTTAAACAATAGATAGATTTTGCCATCCATCTAGCACGGTGTAGCCCAGCAGGTCTTCTAAAGGAAACCCCTTTTTCAGGGACTCCTCCCAAATAAATTATAGTAAGGTTCAGCAACTCTTTATAATCATCTCGGGGTTGATATGCTAGGAGATGTTTTTGGGCAAAAAAAAGCACGTCTGCCGCAAAATTATTAATGATGTGTGATGAATTTTCGTCATTAATTACTGTGGTATACTCGTTTTGGTTGATTCTATGCCAGTTCTTCTTAAATCTTTTAAATAACTGAATATCAGGTCCGCTAGAGGGGCCCAGGGATTGTACCACTACCGCTTCCAATACAATCTCCATTATGTGATGACGACAAGCCAGCCAAAGCATATCTTTCTCCATTTTTTGCTCCAAAAGAATACAAGCACCATTTTTTAGGCCCGTATTTACAGATGTAGTGTCAAAACAAACACATTTGATTTTATCTGTTAAACTCCATGACTTTATTGTTTCGTGCACAGCTGTGGCATATGCTGCGCCTGTTCCATGCTCAAGTTTTGGAACCGCCAGAAGCTGATCAATACCAACCCCAGATACCAAAATTGGTAACCGATCTACAGTTTCATGTCCACTTATATCCTCAATCATTTTGCCATCCCAATGAATTGTAAGTGGTACGTCAGGTTTAAACTCTCTTTTAAGGGATTCCACCAGTGTTTTCCGATTTTTTATACGATTTCGACGTATTGAAGACCTATTCACATTAAACTCTGAAAGATTGACACCAACACTCTTTAAGGTAGATGAAACGACCATAGTGGCTTTTCTATCACTTAATTTAGCAACATCGAGGCTAGCAGATAGGTCGCTACTGATTAAATTTTGACGAGCTCGTTTTTTGGGGGGTTTTGACTTCATCGTCTTGACTTCAATTTCGAAATCAGATCCAGACGATTCTTCGCTTGTGGTCGATAAAGAGAGTAGGACCTTTTCTGCCATAGCCGAGATGCTTTTATTTTCCTTTTCACGCAATTGTTGCATGTGTTCGGCTTTCTTTTTTATCTGATCACTTTTCCTTAAACTTTTTTTATCTACAGAGCCAATTAAACCCGGTCGGTTTTGCTGTCGCTGTGCTAGTAAGAACTGTTTATCCTCTTCTATTGTCATAATATTCAAAGCTTCAGAATGCGCGATATCAAACAGATCGTCTAAGTTACGATGCCAGGATTGTTCCTTTTGTTGTAACTTCTTCGAACGTTTTCTTTTGTTTTCTTTATTTTTTTTTAGATTACGCCATTCATTGAAGAGTTTTTCTATTTTATTGATCACATGCTTTTTCAATCTTGTTGGTATACTGGCCTTTTCCCATAACTTTATGACTTCACATGAGGCAAGATTCGCAGAATCCCGAATATTTTTTTTTTCTTCATTTTTGTAATAAAAGAATAAACGTAACACTTCGCCAAAAGAAGGCAACTTTGATTGATTGAGATTTGGTATTGATTGTCCGAGAAGCCAAATATTGGTTTTGTTTCTTGTTGATAGACTCGCTTTTTTACTTGTAGACGCCATGATAACTTATAACAGGCAACCCGTACACTTTAAAATACAGAAAAGTTACAACTAAATGCAAAGATTCAAGGCCAACTCGTGTTACTATTTAAAAAAAAATTTAGCTTACGGCCATGCAGCGCCTACTGGGTTCTCAATTTGAAAAATGTTTTAACAGCTGACTTCACTTATAAAACACAAACCAATGTATAGAAAGGCAAAGCCAACTCGGGTTACAATTAAAAAAAAAATGTAGTTCACGGCCATGCAACGCCACCTAGTTTTTGAATTTAAAAACTTATTTTCACTTATAAAACAAATCAAAGCATGCTACTATTTAGAAGTTCAGATTTGATGTTTTTAATAATAACATGAGTTCTTACTTATTTTATACGTGTTACTGTGTACATATGTATGTGTGTGCATTAGTACAAAACTCAGTCATTTTTAAATGGCTGTAATTATTTCAATAGTTAAGACAATCGCACATGGCTTAGCATTTTGAAAGCTCCACGTCTTCAACTTTAAGAGTATGTAAAAATATATTGAAAAAAGTTTAAAAAATTAAAGGAAAATTCACTTCGAAAAAAATGCCATTTTCTCCCATACAAAATGTATGGGAAAGGGCAAAAAAATTGCCACCCCTTAGGGTAATAAAAGCATGCCATTAGATAATATTACGAATTCATAGGTATTTTGTCTCTTCAAAAGTCGTTTTCCAAAACTTTGATGCATGGTAGCGACCTCTAAAATGCTTCTTAAACTAAAATAAAAAAATACGTATTAATTTTTTTTCTGAGGAGAATCATATGACAGGGTGCCCCGATCATTTTTTTAAAGTTCAAAAATAAGGACCACCCTAGTGAATATAGGCCCATCGCAATACTGCCCTTTTTGTCCAAGGTTCTTGAACGAATAATGCATACCCAGATAAATTTATTCTTAAATCGTAACTCACTTGTGTATCGCAATCAGTCTGAATTTAGAAACGGCAGAAGCTGTACTACTGCTTTAATTAAAGTTTCGGACGATATCAGACTTAACATTAATAACAACCTTGTCACTTTTTTAACCCTTTTGGACCATTCTAAAGCTTTCGATACTGTTAATCACAGTCTTCTAGTTCTGAAGCTGAAAAACATGTTCAGCTTCTCGTCGTCAGCATTACGTTTAATAAGTTCTTATCTTAGCGATCGATCGCAAGCTGTCTCTACCGGTAGTAATATATCTAGTTATCTATCAATAACCAAGGGTGTTCCCCAAGGTTCTATCCTCGGTCCCTTGCTGTTTCTGTTATATGCTAATGACCTTCCAAGTGTGGTAAAGCATTGTGATATTCATATCTATGCAGACGATGTGCAATTATATGTCAGTTGTCCCTTGGCTTCTGTTAACAGTTGTATTAATTATCTCAACACTGATTTAGAATATGTGGATAAATGGGCAAGTGACAATGGTTTAATTATAAATCCAAACAAATCGCAGTGTATGGTCATCTATAAAAAGACATTTACACTTGATGGATTTAATACAGTTAAGCTAAACAATTCAGTTATCAAATTCGTAGACACTGCCAAGAATTTAGGTATAACTTTTAACAGAACCTTGACATGGAATAACCACATTTATAAAACAATAGGCAAGGTCTATAGCATGCTTCGCTCACTTTGGGCCACTCAGCATTTCACTCCCGTGAAAATCCGGCTACTTCTAGCTAAAACGTATTTGTTACCTACATTGCTATATGGATGCGAATTGTATGCCAGCTGTGATAGTCTGTGTCGTAGAAAAGTTAATGTCCTCTACAACAATATTGCTAGGTACGTATACAGTATTAAACGCTACGATCACATATCACTCTATGCCAAAAAAATATTTTCCATTAATTTCGATAACTTAATCAAATTAAAATGCCTAACACTTCTTCACAAGATAATTACATCTCAGCAATCTGACTATCTGTTTGAACACCTCCAATTTACCAGATCAACTCGTTTGGTCAACCTAATTACTATGAGGTATAGCTGTCTAGTAACTGAGCGTCAATTCTTTGTGTTTGCTGTTCGCCTTTGGAACGCTCTGCCTCAAAAGCTTAAAGGCATGCTAAATACACTGCGCTTCAACAACGAGCTCATACATTACTTCGGTGAATAAATTGGCTTTGTGAATCCACACTCTTCCTTATTTTCTTCCCCCCTCCCTCTTACTTACAACCTGCTACTCTTCTGCCCTACCTATCTCTATTGTTCTGTTAAGCTTATTTATTAAAACTATTTATAATGCTATTCTTAAGTTTACTTTAAGTTCAAGCACTGTAAAATAACTTATGGTTGTGTGTTTGATAGATAAATAAATAAATAAATAAATAAAATTATTTTTATCAACATTTGAATTATTCACTCTAGCAGACCTCTCGGTGGAAATGTCCATACACTTTCGAAATAGTTAGTACCAAATTTTCCATAATCGAAAGTGGGTAAATCAAATCCGAATGGAACTCGAACAATGAATGTCTTCTAATCGAAATGTACGAATCGCTGAAAAGCGAACCAAATTTCTTTAGAATAGAACTACAGAGTAGGGACTGAACGAATAGCAGACCATGTTTGGTTTTCATTGTAGCTGCGCTTTATGTGATTAGTCTCCTTCTCACATTTAGCTCACCATCAAAGTGGTGCTCGGTGCCTACCCAGGTAAATGGTGAGCAGAAACTTTCCCCGTTTGCGTATGCTTTTACACATGGCCCCAACCTCTTGCTTGTTTGTTTAGATTACATACATAGGTATATTGTTAGTGTATCATAGAAGAATACAGTTTTAAATTAATTCGATATTATTTAGTTATTTTACTAAGACATTATACTTACTTACTAAGACTTTATACCTTTCATGAATAAGCATCACGCTTTCAAGTAACCCCAAAGTTGTTTGTCGGAAAATGGGTTGTATGAAGGCTGTCTAATATATTCCTAGCTCTTAATTGCAGCCTAAAACGGGACAATTGATTGTATGTGGGCTATGCGTTGTGTTGGTCCGATCTGGTAGGTTCCGACGAATGATTAGAAAATGGCGGCCCAATGTACATCTCCAAAACTGAGGGTTTAGTTCGTGTAAAACAGACACTCAAGTGTGCATGGCTCAGCTCCTCGGCCTGATTACTACGGTGTTCTTGTTGATAGGTCTATCTCTTCTTCTTATTTTACTTGCAAACATAGGACCAAAGTTATAATACCCTTTTATTTCGTGAATGGTATACAAAATATTGGAAATAAATGGATGATCTGATTAACCTGGTATTATCTTCAAATTGCTTTCTTTGATATTCATATCCGCGAAAACTAATCACATCACTAGTGTACACATAGAAAGAAAATGTATCTCTGTGACAGCTTGCATGTAAAAAAATGAATTAAACTAACTCACCACTCACACAGCTCATAAACAAAAGGGCATGTTGCCATTATCGTGCAGTCGTCGGTTAGCATACGATGGAAGTGACTTCTTAAGGGGAATGTAAGAGTTAAATCAAGGCGGGGGTATAACACCACCCTTTGTGGTGTACCGTTTATACTTACGGTATCTTGATGGCTTCTTTATGCACTCCACATACACCTACTAACAGTTGTACACGCACCGCAATGTATTGAATTTTTTCGGAATCGAATCAATAGTTATCTAGGGGTCTCTAGGGTGGAAGCGTCCCATATCATGTGCTGGGTATTCCTTAACTCTACTTTCCACAATGTAGAAAGCTGCGGCCGCTTCAATATAATCTTAAGTCAGATCGACAAATTAGAAGAAGCTCTCAGTGATTTGTCGCAATCTGGCCCATTCTGTTTTGTTTAAGTAAATATGGACGCGGTTTTCCGAGTTGATGAAGTCAGTAAGACAACCAATTTAGGGTATGATAGTGACACTTGTGAAGAGGGGGTGCCGGTCCAGCGATTGCTTATCTGACCTACCTGTAAAGATGTAGACAGCACTGTGAAAGAGGTCCTACCATCAGCCATAGCCGGTCCCACGACAATTGTAGCTTGACTGTGAGAGTAAATTTTAACACTTTTAAAGACGCTACTTATAAACACCGACAACAAATTTGAGGTGTTATTTTGCATTTTTTTGTTAGTGATCTCCTTTAATTTTTTAGCAATTTTCACTATCTTACTAACAGAGAGTGGTCCGTATTGTTAATCTAAAATATTGTCGGGTCTAGTTGAATACACACACAAAATTTCAACACTGGATGAGCAACAGATTTTTATAGTTATATGAAGATATGTATATGCTCGTGCTATTTCTTTTTGCTTTTTTATAACTTCTTTCTCAAGCTATTTAGCCTACTGCAAAAAATGTAGTAGTAATCGACTGCTGAGCTGACTGAGCTTTATCACACATTACCATAGTACAGTTATTAGAGCCTGTCTAAGCTTTTTAGAAAAGGCGAGTAGTTTTTGAAGTTAACTTCTTAGGCGGCGATATGAAGTTTTTATTGAGAGTAAAATTGAGAAAATTGTATTGTAATAGATGATATAACGGGAACTATGCAACGGAAATAGAATATTGGTTGTTGTCTTTGAAATCCTCACTACTGCTGCGTAGATGGCACTAGAAACGCCAAATGACGCTAGATGGTGCACACCAACACACACACACGCTGTACATAATTGCCTATGGTGCTGGTTAGATTAGTACAGTAATTATGTATAGTTGATTTTTGTTGCTGCAATTGTCAACTCATTTGTTATTGTCATGCTTGTTGAGTATAATATGTTGAGTAAATAGCTATATTAAATGGACCTAAGGTGGCTTTATGTATGCGTCCAAACCACAACTGCATATAACATCTAAAAATCAATTAGTTTGGCCTAGGGTGTTCATCACCATCTTTTATAGTTTTAAATAATTCTTCGGATTTTGTAAGAATTTAATTCAAGTACATTAGAACTGGAATGTCCCCCCAAATCAATAAAATTCAATCCTCAGACTCGGACGGCTTGATTTTATACCGGCGCATAAATTCGTTCTACCAGGCACGCAGAAAAAATGCGTGCGCGGATGCTATTTGACAAAAATTTCTATTCGCCCCCTTGAGATTGAGACATGCCTTAGGTCGAATTACATATTCCGTGAATGGATGAAATTGGTTCCATTCCATGGAATAAATCGAAATTAGGTAGGTAAGTTTGATAAAGTCGATAGAACTGATACCAATTATGCCCGTTCTTCAAATCCTTATACGAGTGGTTTCATAATCCTCATATAACTCTGTTGAATTTTAGCGGCCTAGCATGAATACTTCCAGAGATATGCAACATGAAAAATCCCATTTGTATGTCAGGTGCCCGCACCTTTTCCCCTATCCCTCTTAATTCATCGATGGTTTTCAGTTTCTGTTCTAAAGTTGGTTATGATCGGTCAATCCGTTTAGAACGCAACTTAAGTTATGCATACATACACACATACAATATTTCAATCTTATACATTATATATGTAGTAGAGCCAGACGTCCTGTCTAAATGCGAGCTCACTGTCCCCCCTTTTACAACTCTCCTTCCAAACTTTCTTCGCCTTCACTCTATCTCCCCCCTTTTTCTCTTCATTACCCGCTTTCCTTTTACCCCGCCCCTCTTCCTCTATATCCCATTCGTATTGGCCCCTGTTAATTTAGGCATAATTCTACCCACTTACCAAATTTGAAGCAAAACGCACAATGCATAAGATATTTTTGAATGGATCGGTTCCCTGGTACACTTCCCGGAAGTAAGAAATTGTGAATCTAAACAATTCTCGAATACACCTTATTCATATTTCGTTATTTCTGAATTTAAGAAGTTAACTTCTTTCACGTGTACTGGCTACACGCGGTTTTTTTTTTTAAGTTATTATTATTTTTTACTTTATTTTATTATTTGGCTCAGGTGCTATGTGACCGTTTTGCTCAAATTGTATTTATTCATTTGGCTCAGGTTCTGACGACCATGTTTGCCTAAATGTTCAAAATTGTTCTTTGGAGAAAGAGAGGGTATGTACATATGTGTTATTGGTGGCGAGCACTGTTGGCTCTGAGGCATGGCGCGTTTGGCTTCCTCATTTTCGCTTGGAAAAACCACCCTTTGGCTTTCCAAAACATAAACTAAATATATCTTCGAAATATTTTATGAGCTGATTGCGAATTACAATAGCATGCAATGCAAATAAAATAAACGAATGAAATAACCGTAGCTTATGTATGTATGTCGCTTAAACAAAGCCCAAAGGCTGCTTTGGCTATAAAAGCTTCGAGTAGTAGGTTTTTCTATCTGAGATAGGAAAAATTGGTGGAAAAACACTTGGTCGTTTTTGGGGTTTCTAAAGTTATGACTGGCATTTTTTTAAAATATATGTAACAGTAAATAGCCATTCAATCATGACGATTTAATCTACCACTGTGCAGTTATTTCTGAAATTTTTTTATCATTTTTAAAGTATGAGTGTTCAAACGCGAAAAAGTTTCTTCCACAGCTGACAAAAATGTTATTAAAATCTTAATCACTTTGTTCATACTTTGAATGCTTTCTCAACGTCGAGTTTGTGCCTTATGCACATGTTTGCATTTCAAAGGATTCAAATAAGTTTTGCATGTTCTTCATTCAAGAAAAAAGAAGAACAAAGAAATTCAATTAGGAAATTTAAATGTTGTTCGCAATTGCCTATGAACAAGTTGTGCTTCTTAATCACACTTGGCATCGGTGAATTGTAATAAACATGTACGAGTATGTACAATGTTGGCTGCACCAAAATTTCAGTTCAAAAGTTTTTTCCTTTAAATTATTTACGTGGTTAAGGGGTTTCATGACTTGTCGAATGAAGTTTGCGAACTTTATAAGTTTTCGCATTGCAGGTTTCAGAAGGTGATGACGGCATAAATCGCTCCCTACAAGAACCCTTTTAGCTAGGTAGCATGTGGTATTACTGGTAGGTCTATTCAGCCATAAATAATAGTTTAGTTTTGTCTCACTTTACCGGTGTTTAAGCGACTTATGCAATTTCTTTCGTTTATTTCATTTGTGCACCCTTTTTATGATTCGCAACCAGCTTATGAAATATTCTGAAGATATAGTTTATGGCTGCATTACCCAAAGAGTGTTTTTCCAAGCGGAAATGAGGAGGCCATCCCGCGCTTTTACATCAGAGCACCCAGTGCTCACCCCCAATCAATACATAAAAGGTGTAACAGCTGCCCTGCACCCTCCCAGTTCTATATAGAACAAATCAACTAAATAAAATAATAATTTTTCAAAAGATCGTCCACACATCCGATCTACTCTAAATAAATAAAAGCAATACAAATCTCAAATTAAAATAAAAAGAAACCTACTCGCCTCTCAAAGCTTAGACACCCGGGCAAATATCTAGTTTTGAACTGGAGCGCTTCAAGTGCATTCGGACCTCCATTAGTTCACCCTCAATCTCTTTCACATGCAATCTGGAAAGGCCTTTCCTACAGATAGTTCCGAATTTTTTCATATTCCACAGCTTAGAACTAAACTTTTTCCTTTAAAATCACTTTGAAACCACCAAAGTCTTAAGGGAAAATATATTTTTTTAAAGCGAAGAAGAGTCAGAGCCCTGTATGTACGCCCATCATGAGTCATCCCTATTTATATGTAAGAGTCGTTTATTTGACCTCACGTCGTATGCCTTGAACATGACTTTGGAGATTGTGCAAACCCGCGTTTTATTTATGATTGATCATTTGCAACTCTTGCTCACGGTTCAACTCTCTCAGTCGGTGCAGGACTTATATCATCAAGGGTCGCCCCCTTGTTGGCCAAAGCATCAGCCTTTGCGTTACCACCTATTCCCTTATGACCGGGAACCCAGTATAGGTGTAAGTTCCTCTCTGTCACAATCCTTCCAAGCGTCTGTTTGCACTCTAGGCCACTGTAAGTTGTTGTGGTGTGCGAGATTGTTGACTTGAAAGGCGTCTGGCTGTCAATGTTGAAATTGGTTCGGTCTGGCTAGAGAGGCTTTTTTCAATATTTCCGCTGATTTCCTTATGGCTAGACACTACAGTGCTCTGACAACTTATGGGATCTGTTAATTTCCGGATCACCACAGTACTCAGCAGACCCCATATCTTCCGTTAATTTGGAACCATCCGTGTGCACATGTGTGGTGCCGCCGGTCATTTCCGCACCTTACCAAACCATCTACACCTACTGTAGCTTAAGGACCCTTTTCGAAATGCAGAAGCGGTCATCTAAATTATATTTCTATTGGTTACACTAAAACGAATACATAGCACATCCCTGAATCCTTTGCTCCAAATATGACGTTACTTTTCTGTACTTACACAAAATGTATGTTCTAGCCAATGTAGGTATGATCAGAGAAAGGGTCTGCTCAAGACCTTTTAATCTGAAATGGCTGGCTGTGGTACATTTCTGGGCGTCACCTCATGTATCTGTAAACGTTCGTTTGCTCAATTGGAGTTTCGGATGCTGAGATAAGCATAGTATTTAAGTTCCCACAACCTCCAAAGGGAAGATTGGCCATCTCATAAAAGCCTCGCCTTAATGTCCCCTCAGCGTAATTCTATAAATGTCTGGAATTTGTATAAATTAGTTAATTTAGTTAAAGTACTCGAAGATAAAATAAAATAATTAAAACTGTTGCCAAGAATCTGGCTGGTTAAACGGAGAGATTTTAATATTCTATATGATTCTGACAATTATTTAATTGGGTTATTTTTCATAAACAGACAAATTTACTTACGGTATTAATGCTCTTATGTATGTATGTATGTATGTATATGGACATGCACAAAAAAAAAAACGAATAAACCTTACTAATGGTAGTGGATATAACCTCGTCACCACCTTTGAGCTCACTAAATCTTACTTACCTTCTGACAAATTTATATCTGAATTCAATGGCGATGAGTTAAGTGATAATTTATGAATATTTTAGTAGTTATCTACCGCATGACAATCATACGAGTATACACTTATCGAGGCCTTTTGACTTCTGTAAATACATAAATTCGGTGGAATATGTTTGCTGTTTAAAACGATAAATAAGTCATTTATTTTCAGGCAAAACTTTTAAAAAGCCACATAAAAAGAAAGATTTTGAAGTGAAATTCCAAATTCTGCCAATGCTCCTTTGATTAAAAATGCAGCTCGTTGACTCCGAGAAATCTTTGTCGTTTTGGAAATACACTGTGAACTCAGACATAATATGGTTGCTTTACGGATGGATTATTTTCCATCAACCGTTCATAATTATTTTTAGTTTGTGATAAAACATATGGAAGTTTATGTGGTTATCCAAGTAGATATTTTACTCCGACTTTTAGAGATATTTGATGAAAGGAGCCGAACAAGTTGCCCAGTGAGCATATAAAATAACCAATGTGTTACTAATGAAATGATTTACTAGAGGATTTCGGGTTTGATTTGGGTTTGCCTGCAAGTAATGAATTAATCCAACGCATGGAAAACCTATTTACGTTTGCAAATTTTTCGAGTGGACTTACGAGACGAAGCGGGCACCGGATCTTGGCGGGAGTTTTTAAACACCGACACCCGGGTTTCTGGTACTGGATTCCTGATGTAACTATTGACTCACAAAGCCTTTTTGTGAGTGATGAAGTACCCACAGCTTCTTGTTAGTCGCTAGAAATTCTAACTTTAGTTTAAGTAACACAATAAAATATTTTGTTTATTAATTTTCACAAATAAACCACCTTACGAAGGGAGAGATTCCCTCCGTTTTCAACATAAGTTTTGGGTATTAAAATACAAATGAAATAGAAACGCGTGTATCCATGAAATATCATCTGCTGACGTTAGATGGCAAGCTTATTTTCTTAGACCGCTTTCGAAGCTCTTACGGAAGTCTGCGCACACTAAACGAATCTGGTCAGTCTAATGGAAATTATAGGCTAACCAAAGCCATATATAAGAACCCTTAAACCATCCTTTCAGGTTCGTTCCTATACTTTTGTATGGGCAAGACATCTGGACGGCTGCAAAGAAAGCCCCACATACGCTATCCGGATCATTGCGATATACCAATGTACCTGCTAGTGGAGGAAAGACGGCCGCGTGACCCATAAAGCTCGCGTTAGGTTACATGCACCTGAAGTAATACTAATGCAGTCTCATATGGAAAAAACTGAGAGGTCACAAGCTATTCCAAAGTATAATCAATCAAAACGGTAATCATTAAGATTAGTAACAATTACTCAACACGTTGGTAGTCCTTCCAAAAGAAGATGGGCGTCGCGATAATGAAAATAATGCCACCTATGAGCTGGCGATAACTTTGAATTCTTTAACGTATTCAAATGCTTGAACTAAGAAAATAGTTGATAAACAACAAAAATAAGATAGGGCTGAGGTGGCTTCTGAATGACCAGCAGACGGAGCGTTAAAGAATTTTGAAAATTTATTCCCGAAAGTCACTTTCCGATTTCTTCCTCTGAAGTAAGAGGATATCCAAAGCTAACAGGTAGGTGGAAAGCCCGTGAGGTAAAGTTTCAGCATTAGAATAGATTGATAAATGATATCCAACTCTTTACTTCTCAAAGGATTGTAAGTTATTTCTCAAGGTGCTAGGGTGGTGGTACATTCTAACATATTAGTGATCTTACCTATGTTGCAGTAGGTTGATATACCAAGCAACTCCGCAATATACGGCGAAATTTTAAATGATTATTTCCAGCTTATCAGTCCTTCGCTCTGAGTTAACAAAATCATAGAACGCTTTGAATTAGATGAAAGTTGATATCTTTAATAAGCATCAGTTATCTAGTGCACCAGGCGGTATATCCTCTCGCTTAGAGTGTCCTCTTACCTTTAGGTAATAGAGGCTAAGTTCTAATCGATGCTTAGTTTTTAAAGCAGTTGGCGTTTTAGGATTTAGGATTAGTCTTAGAGCATTTCGAAGTAAGAGAAGGATAAACCTATTCCAAAAGAAAATATATTCTTCATGTAATAATTTCCAAATAACTGATACTGTATACCGCCCATTAAACCTTTTGGTTTACTTTAAAAAATATTCAGCTAGGTCCTAAATTTAAACAGAAGTAAATTAGAAATCCTATTAGGCAGCTACAAACACATTTAAAAATCGATTGAGGTATTGACCTAGAATGAAATCCCAACAACACTAATTTAATTTGAAATAGCCCGTTTCTATAAAGCTTTAACCTAAAAAGTATGCAGTAAACTCTTGTAAAAATTTGGTCGGATCACACACAAAATGTGACCAAGAATTTATACATATGTATGTACATATATCTTTTTTGATTTTCATATGATCCGAACGATAAGTTCAACGAAAATACGAACTGAAAAGTATTAAATAGGTCTGCGTGAATTAGGATGTCATAATAGATCACTACTAGGTGTATAATGTCGGGTTCTACCTGAACTTAGACTTCCTTACTTTTTTCTTATTGGGATACTTCACATACCAAATAATACATATGTACGTTTAATTAGTGAACCAGTACGACATATTCCCATACGCATTTCATTTCTGCTGTAACGCATGCAAACATACATACCGGATATCCAGTAGTTAATATCCGGTTTCTATCCTTTCTAGTAATGACACAAACCTTCAACACATAACGATACAGCGCATCAGTCGGTAAGGCAGGGTAGACACATGTTGCATGACTACAATTTTTTAATACAACATGAGGCGGCAGCATGTTTTCTTGGTACACCCGGCGTTTATGGATATGTATATAGCACATACATAGATACTCATTTATGTTGAACAAAAGTGCGTGCATTTTATAAAAACAAATAAGCTATTAAACTTTCAAATAACGGTATAAAAATGGAAATAAATAATTAGCGATAAATGCAATGAAGCAGTGTGGGAAAGTTAACTATTTCGTTCGAGTAAAATTTGTGGCAATAAGGAGCAAAACCAAAGTCGTTTGTACGTTTAAAATGTAGTATACTTGTATATACCCTGTAAAAAACGTTGGAGTATGGGAGTTCTCCAACATTTATCCTCATTCATACAAAAAGGTGGTCCAATTTATAAGCCCATGTCCGGTGATTGGATCACCTAATCCATATCGGGGCACCCTGCTGAATAGTCTATGGAGCACCTACGTGAGAGTACTTTGAAAATGCTGTCAAAAGATTACTCTATAGAGTACTTTGCAGTAAAGCGAGAGAGGGAGTATGTGTTCTCTTTGAGGACCACCTACTCCCTCTCTCGCTTTGCTGTTGAATAGTCCATAGAGTAATCCAATAGGAGGATTTTGGGAGTACTCTCATGTAGGTGGTCTATAGAGTATTCAAAAGCAAAGAAATGGAGTACTCCGAGTCGGATTAGGTGATCCAATTACCGGCCATCGCCATGTAAATTGGACCACCTCTTTTATATGAGCGAGGATAAGTGTTGGAGTACTCCGATACTCCTTAAGGAGTACTCTATGGAGTATGGAACGGAGGATTTCGGTTTTTTGCAGGGTAGTCGGTGACACTGCAAAACCTCGTAACGCACAAATGCAAAACCGTGTAAATGACATTTGTGTAAAAAACTTTTATAGGCCCCTGCTATCAATATCTATTCATTTATTCTTAAGAAAACTACATGTTCGTTTCGAAAGTAATTTAAAGAATCGATCTTGATGGGAATTTTTTCCATAAATTCGATATTCGTATGAAAAACGAAGAATTTGTAGTGGAAAAACAGCCAAACTCAGATATCACTTACGAACTTTTCCGATGCTTACATTAGCAGCAGACCACCTACATACCTATCCATTTGCATCTGGCCGAGCACCAAGATGGGTTACGAAAAGCGCACAGACGAACAATAGTTTTCAATGATTACGACGCAAATTAACCACGGTCAACCACCCCACACTCCTTCGAGACCTGGAAGAGACAGCGCTCCCTGCCGACCTGAACAGATGGACCGCCAACTACGTCAATAGTCCTATCCCTCCTCTTGTTTAATTTCTATATTTCCAGGACTTCCCACCCCATAGAAGGCTTCGAGCAAGGGTCTCTTCATTGACGAACTCTGTACAAGACTCCGCAGTTACCTCCGTGACCTTTTTCAGCTTTTTCACCTAGCGAAATCTGACCCTATCGACGACTAAATCGGCGGCGAATCTCTTCCGCTGCCGGATCTGACAGGATCATCCCCGCACAACTTATCAATAGCTTGGACATATCAGCCAAATGTCTAAGTCATATTTATAAAGAAAAGCGCTACTGTAGTCTTTATTCCTAAGGCTGGGAAAGCCTCTCACTACGACCCAAAGTACTACAGGCCTATCAGTCTCTCGTCCTTGGTACTCAAGACTCTGGAGAGGATAATTAGCAATTACCTCACTACCACTATCGATATCAACCTAATCTCGGGCTATCAACACGCGTACACCAAGGGGAGGTCAACGGAAACGGCGCTTCACAGACAAGTTTCTGTATTTGAAACATCCTTGGAAGATAAGGAGTATTGTCTGGTAACCTACCTGGACATTGAAGGGGCTTTCAACAACATAACCCCGGAAGCCGTTAACAATGCCCATCCAAACTTGGGCGTAAATATATCTCTGGTGGGATTTATCGGTCAACTTCTAAGAGGGAGGCAATACTCTCATCCTTTGGGGAAGTTAAGATGAAACGCCATACCATTATGCGACTTGATGCAGGTAGCTCTGGGCGAGGTTGCTTCATGGTCCTCTCGCTGCGGGCTCAGCGTCAATTCAGAGAAGGTGGAACTTTTTTTATACACCTAACAGTACAAAATACCACCGTTAGTTTGACCAGAACTAAACGTGGTGCGCCTTAACCTAGCCGACAAGGCACAATTCCTAGGCGTGATTCTAGACAAAAAGCTGAACTGGAAAAATAATGTCGTTCAGCGTCAAAATAAAGCTTACATAGCATTATACACGTGTAAGAAAGCAATTGGGAAGAAATGGGGACTCGGTCCCAAAATTTGCAAATGGATTTACTGTGGCTTGCCCTGGGCAAATTTTGGGGGGTGAAATTCAGATCAAATTTTTTTAGTATGACCTAAAAAAAGCTCTTACCACAAACCTACTGTCCTAACGCAGATCCCGTGAGCGAAATCTCCTCGTAGTTGTTTTCTTTAATACTTACATCTGCAGTCGTGCTCGGTTCTTCACCAGCATCTGAAGAGTCACTAGGCTGATGTTCATTTTGGGGGGTGGAATTGACTGATTGCACCCCCCGTAGATCCGGGCCTGGACAACAGCAGAAGATGATAGCTACTTCAGAATACGTATTCCCTTGCAGTGTCTTCCAGGCTGAAGTCTCAGCAACACGGTAAGCCGCTATAAAGATAGGGAAAGACACTATCGGAAGAAAATGTTTATTTTTATTGACAGCCAAGCGGCCAACAAATCTCTTGGCTCCTACACTTGTCCAACAGAACTGTGTGCACCTCATCTGGGTCCCGGGGCACAGGAACATCGAGGGTAACTGCAAGGCAGACGAACTTGCCAGGCAGGGCACGACCGAGCAGGTTCTCCCAGATAAAGAACGCTTAGGGATGCCCTTCGTCACATGGAAGCTAATGTTGAAAGAGCATCTCTGACCAAGCTAACGAAAGATGGCTGCAAACCGCAGGTTGCCAGATGTCTAAGCAGACCTGGCCTAAATGGGATCCGAAGAAATCTCGTCGAATATACACACTAAGAAGGGATAAAATATCCAAACTCATAGGGATACTCAACGGACATTGTCTCATAGATAAATACGCGGAGAGACTGGGAGTTCCCTATCTTCGGTGTTGTAGGATCTGAAAAAAAGAGAACGAGGAGGAAGAAACAGTCGAACACCTAATCTGCGCCTGACCCGCTTTAACTGGCCAACCTTCTCCAAGTACGCGGAGCTCGACGTCAGGGACTTGATGACTTTCATCAAGTTAACAAAGTGGTTCGACGATGAGGAGTAAAGGCGTCTTTTTGTGGTATCACAACGGGCCTGCTATAAATGGCCTAAGTGAGCCTTTACGGCAGCCACTTCAGCCTAACATATCTTAGAGAGAACGCGGAACTTCTAAGAAAACAATTTGTACTAAACTACCACAAACTACCAAACCGACCTCTATTTGACGATATCCCGTCTCCCGAAACGTAAGGAAACATCTTCGTAAGCACTATGAGGAGATCCGGCACCACATTTCTTTGCCGTTTGATCTGCGTAACCATAGGCGGGCTCTAAATGGCCTTCACACCGATTCGGTGGATAGATCCCTCAGATCACGGCCTGTGAATCCCTTTATAAATATCCTACTCTCCAGTTGGCCGAGGTGCTAAAAAAGCTATCATTTGCTTTGAAAAGAACTATTGATCCATGCCAGTCTGTTTTCGTTTCAGGGCGCTAGACTTACAAATCTCGCAGTGTTTTCCCAGTTCTGTGTTTCCGCGTTTCAGAAAGGATCACAGGTTAACACAAGATTTTGGAAAAGTGCGCGGTGCCACGCCGTCATATTTTGTGTTTCATTCATTTCCAAAATGTGTTGTTGATCTCGATGAAACGTCACGGGCCATAAATAGGTTTAAATAAAGTTGCAGTTCGGCATAGCTATGAATTTATTTGGTTGAAGCTAAATCTATTTCACGAGTGTATACAATATGCACCTACATATATATGTTTTATCTATCAAAAACAAAAACTTGGAAGAAGTGAGCGGTACCAAGACTAAAAAAAGTTAAAACAAAGTGGGCGGAAGCAAAAGTAAAAAGAAAAAGTATATAAAGGAATAACCAACGAAGATGCGCCATGTGGGGGTGGAAGAGATTACAATTTGTCATATCTAGGCCAGGACAACGTCTGCTGAGTCTGCAAGTACTCAATAAAAATTTATACCTGCAATAAACAAAACTAAAGGTTTGGGGTCTGATCTCGAATTTTCTTTACTAAAACTAGTAGAATTGTCGAAAATGCGCTGAGAGTGAAATAATAACTATCTTGCTAACGCAAACTTCCAATTTCTGACTGAGAGAAAACTATATTTACTCTTTTATATGCTTTTATTTGTCATATAACCGAGTACGGACATGACAATACCAAAAGTGTAGTGGTGGCCTGTGCAGGCCATTTACCATAACATATATACAGTGGGTCACAGTTAAAGTGAGCCACACTAGCTAGTTATCAAAAAAATTAGAAAATTTATTTAAAAACAACCCAGATTGAAAATAATTGTATATGATTTTATTGTTTCAATATCATGGTTCAGTAATTTATTACGTACATGAAGTAGTTCCATAGTTTATCATAAAAAAAATTAAAAAACTAAAGTAATTCGTAAATCTATCTCACAGTGAAAGTGAGCCACCTTAACTAAATTAAACCGAAATAAAAAATTAATACTTTGTGGGGCCACCTTTCGCTGAAATTACGGCTTGTAGACGTCTGGGCATTGATTCTAACAATTTGCAGGTATGTATATGTTGAAGGGATTGCCCGCCACTCGTCTTGTAAGGCATCTAAAAGGCTTTGTTTAGACGAAATGCTATGCTTTCTCAGGTTTTGGTCAACGCGTGACCATAAGTTTTCAATAATATTCAAGTCTGGAGACTGCGGTGGTACTTCTAACACATGGGTACAATTATATAACAGATATTCCCGTGCAACAAGGGATTTGTGTTTGGGATCATTGTCCTGGTAAAAATAGAAGTCTCCTTCGATCCCAAGTCTCTCGACACTTGGCTTAAGATTTTGCTTTAAAATGTCTACATAAACGGAATATATTGAAGATTTCCAGTGCCACCACCTGCCATGCAGCCCCAAACCATGACTGAGCCACCGCCGTGCTTCATACTGAGAGTAAGGTTTTTCTGCTGAAATTCAGTGTTCTTCTGCCGCCATACCGTCTTCTTACCGTCTGAGCCAAATAAGTTAAATTTACTTTCATCTGTAAATAGAACCTAAAAAATATTATTATGGCATCTACAGTCCATTCCAACACCAAATACCTTTTGCCAAAAACTCATGTCCTTAAGAACGAATTTCCGCTCGAGCTCCAGCCGTTTTTTACGGTTTTTATTGTTAATAAATGGCTTGTTTCTGGCCGTTCGACCATTATAGCCGTGATTTCTGAGGACCCTTCTCACAGTTTCGGGGTTAACGTGGATATTTAATTCCTCTTCAACCACCTTGGTCAATTTTGGAGCACTCAGATGAGGATTTTTCTTGATTTCCCGTATAATAAATGCCTCATCCCTCTCAGAAAACGCCTTTTTTTGTTTCTTATTCTTCCACCTTCAGTAAAGCGATGTATGATGTGCTGGACAGTTCCTCGACTTTTATTTACAAGTTTTGCTATATCTCTTTGGGCTTTTCCCTTTTTGAAAAGCTCAATTATTAACTGCCTGATTTCAACACTTGTTTGCCGACCCATCCTCACTAATCGCTTCTTAATACGCAACTAACGCACTAACAATAAGATGCAAACAAAAATGTATATCCAAAAAGAGATATACCGTTATCTTAGCAGAAACAATATAAGGTGGCTCAATTTGACTGTGACTCACTGTATGTGCTCTTCCTAATCAGCTTGCTAATAATTTTTATAAAATTCACAAAATATTAGTTTCACCTGTACGGTATATTATGACTGATTTTTGAAAACTTAACGAGAGATATACACACACACACACATACACATCTAAATGGCATGGATAGACCACATCACACAACGGATGGTTATGTAGAAGGATTTTAATGCTATTTATGACTGTGGGTTTCGAAACAAACTTCATCTCAATATTAGTAAATGCTGCTAGATAAGTTTTCTAATTCAATGAACTGTCTTTCCTCAACTTACTCGATTTATATTGGAGAGCTTCTGGATCTTAGATTAATTGGTCGATTAGTGTAGTTAAGAACATGAAATGGTAGATATTATAAGTTTCGTCCGAATAAGTATAAGAAGCGAAGATGTGCCCACCAGGGCTGGACCTAGAAATAAAAACCGTTTCGAAAACGTAAACTACTGTAAATATTAAGGCAGTAAAAATACTTAATGACATAATACTCGATTGGCAAATGAAAATGGTTTCGTACTATTTATTTTCGTACCCTGAAATCCAATAAAACAAAATGGGAGAACGGCGCATGTAAACAAAACATCTGAAAAGATACAATTATACGCACGCAATCCGTCAATCAGAACGGCATTTTATTTTTTGTATTTACATTAGTTGTTTAATTTTTATATCATTACTACATACGAGTACTTACACCCAAGCATGTATATTTGTTTATGTATATATGTATGCACACATAAGACCATATTTTGGAATTGCCGCAAACTAACTGATTTCCCGTAGCGGCGCCTTTGTTTGGTTTTTTTGTTCGCCTTTTAATTCATTACTGTTCCTCTAAAGTCACTGTTCATGTGTATCAACAGCAAGACCTGTGTGACCATTAATGTCCCACAAATATTTGTAATTAGAGCATTACAGTTACGGGGGTTTTGTTGGAAATATCGAGTAAAATGGAGTAAAGAGAGATTGAGTAACAAATTGTTGATTATAGAAGAGAAAGTCCTCATTAGGCAATATATATTGCCCTTGTCCAACATCCTAACAAGCCGCAGTTAGACCTCTTATTTGAGAACGTATATTTCGGAAGATTGAACACTGGTAAAGTTACGCCAACTTCGAGGTTTAAAAGTTTCCCTTCTTTGTCTACGTGAGGGTCCGTCTGTCTGTCTGTATGTTTGATCGAGAATAACCGAAAAACTAAAATGGAATGAAATAGAACCTTTAACATTGTATTACTACAACGATGTGATTAAATTCTATATCTCAACTGATTTCGGAGACATAATGAATAAAATGGGACTAGGTCTGTTATAAGTTCTGAGATGCATCGAAGAGATAAAAAGCTTGTTTTCAAAACAAGGAAGCTTTTGGGTAGTGGTCAGTAACCCTCCGAGTGTATTTCTGCGACGAAAAGAGCCTCAACGGGCATGAAGCAAACAAGTAGGAAAGTTTAAGTTCGGGTGGAACCGAACATTATATAAGGCAGCCGGATGTATTTGCCTAATTTTTTACAGGATTCTGCGGCATACTATTGGGATGGAGTTGACCAATTTGGAAGTATGCTCTGCTATAGGAATATAGTAAATCACCCAGAAATGATTTATCAAAAAATATAGTAAGATTATTCTTGATCAATAGCTCGTCACTCTGCGATAATGTTCATTAACTGACTTAAAAAGTTAGAATAAAAATACTACATATGATGAAATATTGCAAATATTGCGGGTTTCGGCCATATCAAAATATTACCTCTCAGTTTTAAAGTATGAATGGTATCCAGAGTGTTATGAACATGAAAAACAATGATAATAATACCTAAAAATATCAACATAAAAACGAGCAAAGTCAGTCCCATCAAGTAGGTGCGTGAGGGCATTAATCAAACTATTAAAATGTCATTAAACGTTTTGCGAGCTTTCGTAGAGAAGCAAAAGCGACATATATAAAACAAACTGAACTCGTGCCCATTTTCCCCTTATACCAGAATGGGAACACCATATGTTAGGCTGATCAAGGATGCAAACCACTATACATCGAAAGACCCATCAGTTCGGTTGGAACATTTAGCCGTACTTTAATCTGGAGTACACATCAAAGACTCCTTTACAAAAATTACTTTTTCCTTTACTATACAATTTTCTTTCGGTATGGTGCTCTTTTAAACTCTATTTGTAGATAAAATGTATAAGGTGATGTTACCAATCAAATTCGTCATCGGAAAATACAATCATTTGCTACCTAGTTACGAAAGTATAAAAGTGAAAGCCAAAATGTATAAATCAGAGGTGTTAGGCAATGTAGTGGCCAGTGTTGCCATTTTGGTGCTTTTAGAGTTAGATCTAGCGTTTTTTTTGGAGTCTAGCTAAAAAATTCTGTTTTAGCTCCTAGCTCTTTTTCTGGTCCTTTTTTCATGTTTAGCTTTTGCTTGGCTCCAACTTTATTTGGTCAAATTGTAATTAAAATGAAGAAAGTTTTTATTTCTTTTATAATCGACGTCGAAATTATTATATTCGTTTCATTGTGTACCATGTGGCAACTCAGTTTCCCTCACCGATAACAAATACCTAAATCGGTTAACTTTGTCGAGTAACATTCCTAAATGCCATTTGCCATGTTTATTTTGCGAACAAAAAGCAAAATGGAAAGGTAAGTAAAATGTGTGTGAAAAACACTTTCCTAAGATTCTGAACAGCCTTACCCCCCGATTCTGTCTTCATGATAAATAATCAGAAAAAATATTTCAAGCGTTTTGAATTCTGAGTCAGAAATAAAATGACTTCATTTATCTTTGACGCAAAAATTAAAATTTATTTTTGAGTTTTACTAAAAATTCAATTTTTTTTCTTAACTATTTATCAAGCTTGATAATTTTTCATTTTTTATACGTTTTAAACATTTTTTATACGTTTTAAACATTATATACTATAATAAATCTCTAGAAAAGTCTTTGAAAAAATGACTGGTTATGACTTGGGGAATGCTGTGAATTTTGTAATACACAATTCTGAAAAGCAGAATTTGGGAAAGCACAATTTTGATAAGCTGAATTTTCTATTCTGACCCCTATTCCTGTGTCAGGTAACAATAGTAGTATGTAGGTAACGGCGGTAGTTAGGCACAATAACTAGAAACATCAGCGGTGAGTTTGAAAATTGGTTTGGAGCCCTGATATTGCTACATACGTATGTATGTATATATGAGCGTATACGCTTTTTAATATTATTATAGTTTGCATAAGTAGAATGGGGGTATTCGTTCACAATAGCTACCTACGAATAAAAGTAAAAGAAATAAAATATATTTTATTGCTTGGTCATAACTTAAAGTTGCTAAAAGGTGTAAAGGGAAGGTATATGATGAATGATTCAACGATAAAAGGTAAACAGAAAACAAAACAAATTGGAATTCGACAGGATTTTTTACGCAAGCGTGGCTTAGACCTTCCACGAACACAAAAATGCTGCTGACAAATTCATTAATGATGGCGAATATCATATGAGGTAAGAGTATTTATGTATATAAAAATTTACAAAAGTTCACAACTCTTATATCAATAAGCTGCCCGAAAGAGAAATACTGGTGTCCAGAACAATTGGCAGCAAAAAGAAATATGTGTAAATACAGCCGTTCATACTTATATACCTGCATATGTATATGTATGTATGTACATATGTGTGTATGTATTTATGTTTGCCTACCTTTTATTGTTAGCAATATGCTGATAGTTTGTGCTAGTATACTCGTATTTTAAAGTAAACTAATTAAATGATATATGTACGTAATCAATCGCTTTATCATGTAAATTTATAATTCCAATTTAAAATGTGGCCGAAAGACACTGAAACTCATTTTCACCAGAACTAAAAGATGTCGCATGCTAATTATGCTCATTAATCCAAACAAAATATAAAACAGTCAACAGGATTCTTTTGAGATCTTTATCAAGTGAACGGCTGATTGCGGTGTATTGGTATATGGAAAAAGCTGCTGAGCTATGGATCGCGATACTTATTGGGTACGTAAAATTCAACGCTGCGAAAAGAAACAACGCACCAATCGAAATATCATAGAGCAGTAACTTCAGGCATCGATTGCTGAATACCCTGAATCTTGCACACGTGGCCAACACACATTTTTAGCTAAATGCTATGTCTACTGGACCATAAACGGGATACAAAAATTTACAATCAGTTTTAAATATGTACATATGTACATACATTCTTCTTCTTTTTCAAAAAGATTTTGGCCGTCCAACCAAAGAACATAGATATACTATATTTATGTTCTTTGGTCCAACACAGCTCGCTAGTCGCTTCCTCTCTCTCCCCCAACTGGCTTGGTTTTAAATTGACGATCCATTGGCGTGGTTATCTCCCTCTTATCATATATAAATCCTCGCAGTCAATAACGCCTAAGCTTCCATAAACCTTTCTCTTGAATACTGTCAGAGTCGACTCATTAGATTTTGCGAGGTCTAAGCTTCATCACCACTCGATATTGCGGTCCGAAGTGGCAGAATTAATTGTTTTACAATAAATCCGGAAAGGATACATGGGGGCGTACAACATATTGCCGTATGATACCCGGCTAAAAATGTGAGCCTAAATTTTAAACCATTCAATGGTTCACGGAATTTTTAAAACTTTTTTTGTAATAAATTCCAAACCTTTTAACTACCTACAAAAATTCTAAATTTTTTGCGGTTTCGATTTAAAACTTAACTGATATAAACAAAAATACAACAAAAGTCGTATACACAGCGACTATGAGTGCTTTTCGCACAAAATTCATGAGTGCGCCGTAGCTCAGTAGGTAGAGCATTGCGCACTGATTTGGGGCACGTCAGTTCAAGTCCTAACATGTTTTTAAAAAAACTAATTTTTATTTAACACATTTTCGGCTTAAAGTTTAAATAATTTTTATTATGAGCATTTCTTTGAAAGGCGGCGTAAATTTAGTTCTGAGCCCAAAAAAGTTTAAAATTTAAGATACAATTTTTAGCCGTGTACGAAAACTATGTGTGTGTAATTCGTATTCTATATTTTTGTTTCGAAGCAATTGGAGTTCCGTACGGCAATTTCATTCTAGAAGCTTAAGGGTGAATAAAAGAAAATTTAAAAAAAAATTCGACAAATCTACGAAAAGTTTTTATTTTGTGTTAATTAAATTTTAACGTCAATTTGAGTGTTAAACTGAAGGAATGTCATATGTGTCTCACTATGCAAGATCACATGGAAATATTTTTCTGATTTAACATTTAATTATTCCTTAGAGGAAAGTGTATGGTCTAAATCAGGGACCATAACTGTTATGAGTGTTATTATAAAAATCGCTAATTAATCATTATTTTCAGATATTTTACATGCAAATCAACAATAACATCTTTCAGTTTTATTTGTTTGATCAAACATATGTACACTCAGAAAAAAACGCCATTCTAAAAATAAGTCCGACTGGGATTAATTCTACCCTTTTTAATTCTTAAAATTTTAAGAATGATTCGGTCTTAAATATTCTTAAAATAAGATTTTTCCATTCTTGATTATAGGAATCAAAACGAAAAAGTCTTAATATAAGAATAAGCTTCTCATATTAAGAAGAAATGAGCTTAAAAAGAAACGAAGTCGTACTCATATCAAGAACAGAATAAATATTATTGATATAAGTTTCCAAACTTCTTAAATGCTGCCTTCATATGAGGTGACGAGTTGCTATAGCAACAACTTGCTTTTTTGCGAACTTCTCTTTTGGTGTTGCTCAAGTAGCGGCATTGGTACATATGAACACCCATCTAAAAATTGTGTGAGTAGTGTTGTTCCGATACTAGGGAGTATGAGTATGCACTCGAGTACCACGTACTTTTGGTAGTCAAGTACCTCGTTCAAGTATATTCATTGGTATCGAGTATCTGGGCCGAGTAAGTATCGAGTATCAGTCAGCTATCGTTTCCCGCATTTTGTAGCTTCTTCTGTGACAATGCCCGCAAAATTTTTTGTTTTAAGATTTTCTTAACAAATACTAGTTTTTTGCTCAAATAATCCTGGTCACACATTGACGAGCTTTGGGTTGGATCTTAACTTCGACCATCAAAAGCTAAAACACTTCAAAAAATTTCGGAAGGGGTATGAAAACACGCGTTTAGGTATCAGAAATTAGAACTCCGGAGCAGAAATTAATATTTTATACCGTTTTATTCTTTTATAAATAATTAAATATGCATATCATATAAATAGGCAGATCCTTTATTGAAATCCTTTTTTTCATAGTGTTTATAGTTATCACTTATTATATTTTCGTTAAGTGTGAGCAAATTTTTGGTGGGTGTCTGACGCTTGGGCTTTTGCTGGTATAATCCCAACAAACACAGAACAATTTATTCTCCAACGTTTGAAGCGTTATTCTCCAAAGTAATTCCTCAACTTGCGCGGTATTTGAGATGAAGTTGAATTAGAGAATTGCCTTTGAGGTGAAGTTGAGAATTAATGCATTCTCAACTTGAGAATTAGCGAAATTCCCATAGTTGAGAACAGTATAATCCCGCTATTGAGGTGCTTTTGAGAATTAACGTTGGAGATTTAAGAATTTATTTGATCTCAAATGCATCTCAAGTTGATATCAAACAAAATTGTTTGTTGGGATGTTGAAGCAGCGATACAGCTACATACATATGTACATACATATTTCATATGCGGTTGCTTCTGCTCGTAAGTAACGGAATTCATAAACGTTTACCGGCTAGACAATCGTAGTTGCCTTTGAGTTTTTATGCAATTGGCGAAGTCGCAGTGAAGGCAGAGTGAAGCATGAATTTTTTAGTTTTCTTTTGTCGCGTGCCAAGTGCGTTGTGTTTTTATTGTGCCATAAAAAAATATAATAATGAGTGAAATTGAACAAGCGGACACAGACGGTTTGTTAAAACTATTGAACGAATTTAATTTGCCAGATGTTCTGCCATATTTAACAGGTGTGTAAGTAATTTTTACTATATTAAAGTGGACTTTTACGCAAAAATATTTACATATTCATATCGTTTTTTCGACAAAGTTTTTAGTTTACGCAATGATTTAACTTTGCTGAATTAAGTGCTAGGCCTAAATTGGGGAGGCTTAGAAGTGGTCAAAGGTTTGTTGTTAGCGCTGAAAAATCAACTAAATCAAAATTCAGTAACGTTAAATAGTGTAAGTTTAAAACTCTGTCAAAAAATATAGCATACAAGTTTTGAAATAAGCTTACAGATACTTTTCACACGTTGAAATTTATTTTAGATGCACATGTGACTTTGAAAAGCTTGCAGTACATGCGGAGTGAAGACATAAAGGAAGCCATACCACCTCTAGGTCTTCGCATTGAATTCCGGGAGAAACTTTTTATGTGGAAGAAACGAGAGGTATTGTATACGTGCAGTTTTAATTTTTACCAGCTTAAATAAGTGTTTGTTAATGTTTCTATGTTTTGTAGTATGGAATAGACGACGATACAATTTCTGTACCATCTAACGTGAGTCCTTGGCTCGAAACAGCAGCGCAAAATACAAAACACATCCTTAAAAAGGTAAATGTAAACCCCCCAAGAGTTTTTTACTTGAAGTTTAAAACCATTGAGTAATTTTCTTTTATTTTGAAAATTGTATACGAACATATTAAAAGATAACTTTTGTGAATAGGTAATAAATACAATTTGAATCGAAGATTAAACATATGTAACTTTAAAAAATTTTAAAGTTTTAATCTTCGATGCAAAATGTATTTGTTGGCTAAAGATAATGATTGTATTCCGCTGTATATTGACCAATTTTTATCAACAGGATTTGACTAGCTTGTTAAAAAGTTCAGTGCGAGGCCAAAATATTCTTCAGTACGAATGTAAAAATAAAATCCTCACAAATGCCCAAAGAGACGATCTTATTCACATAATATTGGAAGAGGTTATTGGAAATGATATAAATCTCAGAGTGAAGGACTTTCCCTTTATAGTAGAAGAAATATGTTCCATCTTTCCCAATGAAGTTAATGTGCAGGTAAAATATCCAATATACATTAGGGTGGTTAAAAATGTCTCTCAAAAATTTCGTGGTATTCCAAAGTGCACCCCGAAAACCTATCGATCATTCCATTATGAACTCAACACATTAAAAATGTTTCTTCCATTTTTTTATTTTTTGAATAAGTTGTAGGTTATGGGAATTAAAGTCGAAAATTCGATTTGCTATATCTTTTATTTGAAAAAAAAAATTTACAGATTGATTTAGATTGCCATTACCTACAACATATTCATAATCCAGATAAAAATTTAGTTATAGCTTTTTTAACAATAGCTTATAGAAAATTAGCTCCCTTAAGCTAGCCCAACCTTTATAGCCCAATCAAAAACGGAAATCGCACTAAATTGCCCTATATTTATTGCTAATTTAGTACGCTTTCATTTAATTTATTGCACTTGTCTTTTAAAAAATATCGAGGGTTGGGCTACCTTAAATTTAAGCTAGCCAACCACCAAAAAAATTTTACAATAATCAAATCAATATAGTGATATTTAGTACGTTTTCATTTTTTGATTATTGTAAAATTTTTTGGTGGTTGGGCTAGCTTGAATATAAGGTTGGGCTGGTTGGGCTGACCAAGGGGGCTCGATATTTTTTAAAAGACAAGTGCAATAAATTAAATGAAAGCGTACTAAATTAATATTATGTTTTACAGGATTATTATTTCATTCCAAGGCAGGGAAAAAACAATCCATCTGGTAAATTGTATTCAAAATACAAAAATCTAAAATCGAAACGACGTAAAATTGAAAGTTCATCCGATTTGTCTGAGAGCCCTGATGAAAATAGTTGTTCCCAACCGATTGCCCAATCTCCAGAAGTTGATGCATCAGTCTCCGAAGCATACAAAACTTCTTTAAACAGAGATTGTGCGGATTGGGTCCAAGTATGCGAAAAATGGAAAAAAACATTTCACGTAAGGCAGCGGGATTTACATAATATGAGTCCATCTGCTTTCTTTCAAGCTTGGTCTAAATTTGCACATGCACAAGCTGCTGATTTGGTAAGATGATTCTTTTTTTTCTAAATGTTTGTTTAAATTAAATTCTTCAAACTATTTACATACCTAACTGATTTTCCATTTAAAAATTTACAGATTGAAATCGATTTTCAGTTTATATATCCAGAAAAAACACATTTATTACTTTCTAAATGGGAAACATTTAAAACAAAAATATTTAGTTATTATCAGAAAAATACAACGAACGAATATTGCAGGCAGCTTTTATCTACGGCGAAATCATCAGATAATAAAGGTCTGTATATTCAATAAAATATGCATTCAATATAAAAATTAAATATATGTATTTTATTTTTATAGATATCCAGGACTATTTGTTTACGATTCTTCTTAATTCGGTATTACCCTCCAGAGCCAGATTCAAAAGTGAAAGCGGTAAAAAGACGAAAAAAGTAACTATTGTCGATTCCCAAGAAAGTTTAGTTTTACGTCTCACAACTTTAAACGATTACCAACGACAGGTCAATGCGGTAATAAACAAATACTATTCTGCAGGTTTAACTATACAACCCTTTTTGATCGTGGAAGGGCTGTCAGATACCAATATAAGCGGTTTTTTTGTGTATTTTGATAATAACTTGCTTAAGTTTAATTCGTTCATTGAGAGCCTTGATTCTTGTTTTAAATTTTTTCATGTAATAAACCTAAAATATCCACAGGCTTGTCAGGAGCCCTGGCTCTTCTTTCAAAAATATTTTTTCGAAATTCACACTAAGTATGATTTCAAATCTCCAAATATTACATCGCTATTAAACTTTTTAAAGAATGATTAAAAAAAATAACAAAGAAAAATGTATATTTGCTTTCAATGTTTTAGCACTATTAAAATTGTTTAAAAATGTTTTAAAAAACAGAAAAAAAACTATTAAACTTTTTTAAAAAAGATTTGAAAAACTATTCGATTTTTTTAAGAACGATTAAAAAATAACAAAAGGGTGTTTAATTGCTTTCTATGTGATTAAAACAAAAACCAAAAATGTATATTTGCTTTCTATGTTTTAAAACTTTTGCGGAACCTGCAATTTTGATTTATCATTTTAAAAAATATCACTTGTTAAAAAGAAAATTGTTAAAATTACAATGTATTCAGAACAACTGTAATCAAACTTTTACCAATTTTTCTTATTTTCGCAAACATTTGGAAAACAAACATAAATTAGATTGTAAGTCAAACAAAGTAAATATATCTTCACCATCAGT
Organism: Sphenella marginata; assembly: GCA_951509765.1. Lineage (NCBI taxonomy): Eukaryota > Metazoa > Arthropoda > Insecta > Diptera > Tephritidae > Sphenella > Sphenella marginata. The sequence goes on along the minus strand of OX608079.1, from coordinate 84,051,531 downwards.
AAATGTAAACCATTCAAATATTTTGGTAGATCAACTGCAAAGTGTTGAACAGCCAGGAACTATAGTAAATGTAAGCCATTCAAATATTTTGGTAGATCAACTACAAAGTGTTGAACAGGCAGGAACTATTTTAAATGCGAAATTGAATGAAAAATCGTCAGTATTTCAAAATGTAAACGATTTAAAAAAAAAGGCTTTGCAACTTTCTTTAAGTTTGTACGATCAAAATTTTATGCCACGGAAGCAAGTAATTAATATACAAAGTAAAATGTCCTCACTTTTGAGTTCAATCGCATCAGCAATAGAAGCACAATTAAATGTTAATGAAATTTCTACTGAGCTTAAATTACTTTTACAATTTTGTAAGGATCCTTTTGAAGAAATACGAAGTGAGTATAGGCTTTTCAATGTGTTAAAACAATTTAATCTTTTTGAACATCCTAAGTTGTTTTCAATTGATAAAAAAATATCTACAATAATCTCACAAGGCAACCCCACTTTAGGTGTCAAATCCTATGATATATGTATTCTCCCGTTAGATTTCATTTTTAAATCAATTTTTCAAATTCCAACAATTTTAGATAAAACAATAAAAAATACCCAAGAGTATCTACTGCAAAGCAGTATATCCAATTATACAAATGCAGGTATTTTTAAACATAAAATTCAAAAATTTCGTAATGCCATAGTTATTCCATTTGTCATATACTTTGACGATTTTCAAGTCAATAACCCCCTTGGAAGTCACACATTGTCAATTTGTGGCTGCTATATAAATTTCCCTTCAATGCCGCAATATCTCCTATCCCAGCTTCAATACATTTTTCCAGTTGCATTTATTTTAAGTTCACATTTAAAATTGTATGGGAATGAACGCTCCTTTCATCACTTGGTGGAAGAGCTAAAGCGATTAGAAGATGGAATAGACATTAGCATAGGAATTGAAATAACAAAAGTTCATTTTGTTTTGGGATTAGTGGTAGGTGACAACTTGGGTGTCAATAGTATAATGGGGTTCGTACAATCTTTCAATGCAAAAAGATATTGTCGTGCCTGTTCAAGAACTAGAGAACAAATGCAAAATGATGTTGGTGAAATTATTGAGTTTTTACGAAATGAAAATAGTTATGAAAATGATTTATTGGAAAATAATTTTCAAGAAACGGGATTGAAAAATGTTTGTGTATTTAATAAATTGGTCAATTTCAATGTAATGGATAATTTTTGCTTCGATATCATGCATGATTTGTACGAAGGAGTATGTGTTTACGATGTTTGTAACGTACTGCTTGCTTTAATTAATTCAAATATTCTTTCCTTGAATGATATTAATGGCAGAAAGAATCTTTTTCAATTTGGAGAAACGGAGGTTGGAAATTGTTCCATACCTTTGGATTTTTCTAGATTAAAAGCATTTAACCTAAAAATGACAGCGAGTGAAGTATTCTGTTTTGTACATTTTTTGCCGTTGATGATTGGAGACTTAATTCCTCTTAACAATGAATATTGGCAAGTACTTTTAATTTTATTAGATATTATTGATTTAATTTTAAAACCGAGTTATGTAAGTGTTGACTTGACGAATTTACAATTGTTAGTTGAAAAGCATCATGCCATGTATCTAAGACTTTTTGGTTCTCTAAAGCCCAAACATCACTTCCTTGTTCATTATTCAACAGCAATTAAAAAATGTGGTCCATTAAAGTACTTATGGACAATGAGGTTTGAAGCCAAACACAAAGAAGCAAAAATTTACTGCCATAACACAAACTCAAGGGTGAATACGCCTTATACTTTAGCAATTAAGGCAGTATTAAAGTTTTCCACATTTTTAATTGACCATGATCAATTCATTGAACCAATTTTAACTTATTCTACCACAAGATTGTCAAATTTAATCAAAGATGATTTTTCTTATGAAATAAACGAATTAGTGAATATTGATTTACAAAAATGTAATGTTTGTAATTACCTTGTTTTTAAGGGAACACGATATAAATCGAACTACTATTTATCTATAAATCGCATAAGCTTTGAATTATACAAGATTAAATGTTTAGTTATACATGAAGAAAATGCTTTTATACTATGTCAAAAATTAGAAGTGAAAACATTTGAAAGCCATTTAAGGTCCTATGAAATAGGTTGTTTAATTGACAAAATGTATTTAAAATCAATTGAAGAGTTTACAAGTCCGCCTTTACATATATATCCTACAAATAATGGAAAGTCATATGTTAGAATGAAATATTTATAAAAGTATTTGTATAAATAGATACTAATCTGTGTGTAAAAAAATAGCTGCAAAAACTATTATAATTTTCATAAAAGCTTCTTTTAGTATTAACGAAAATATACAAGAATAAAATAAATATGATTATAATTTTGGCTGCTATTTTTGTGCATAATCGTATATACATATGTAGCATTTTATGTGTACGTGCACAAGATTAATGTAAATCCTAAGTTCGTTGTGAATAAAAAAATTTAAATAACTAAACATCGTTTTAAATTTTTCCTACAAGGTATTTTATTTCAAGACCATTTGGGATTCAATTCAAGAATGAATTATTCTTATTTTAAGAATATAACATTCTCTTTTCAGGAACTCAAGGACTTAATTTAAGAATAAATATTCTTCTTTTAACTCAAAATTCTACTTAAAATAAGAACAAATTTTCTTGTTTCAAATACGATAAATTTCAATTCAAGACCGTTTCGTGTTCAATATAAGAACGAAATATTCCTATTTTAAAACCATAATATTCTTTATTCTAGAACTGAAGGACTTAATTTAAGAACAATTAAGATTCAGATTGAGATTCCAACGATTTTGACTTGAGAATTTTTAGTCTTGTTTTAAGAAGTATTTGTACTTGAAAAACAGCGAAACGTTCTTAAATATGGACAAAAACGGGTTCAAAAGAAGAATTTTCGGTCTTAAAAAAAAATTCTTGAAATAAGAATTTAGTACTTCGGATGAGAATTATCGGGATTACCCTACTTTTGTGACCAAAATTCTTGATTTGTACTTGATTCAAGTACGAAAATTCTTGTTTTTTTTCTGAGTGTATGTACATATGTGATCATTATTTTGTGAGTTTTATTTTTTTCGATTGAATATAAAACTCAAACTCTATTTCTTGCATTGGTGGATAGTCTTTATGCATATAAAGATTTCTGGCTTTTTAGATAACCGCTATCATGAAAATTTAAGAAAATAAATCATGGATGAAGGGGCTATGTACACAAGTTTTCAATTCGAATTGTGGAAGAAGGTGCTATGTAACATGTTTATGTGTAAATTTTCGTGTTTTATTTCTCCTCTGATATGAAAATATACAACGTCTTACACTGATTTACATAATTTCCATGCAAGTTCATTTTAACAGTTTTGATAGAACTTCAAATGTTTTTGCTAAACTTTAAAGTCGATTTTCTCGTTTCACTCAAAGTGCGACATAGCCCCTTCTTCCACTAACGTCTTCAAATATAAGTTTTGCTTGAGCGATATTTTATTCCTCAAGAATAAAAATTAAATTTTGAGTTAAAATTTTTTTCACGGGTGGAAAAACTGAAAAACCGCTGCGACTTTTTGGCAAGTAATTTATCAAAAATATTTGTTGGTATCATCTCGTCAACATTTCTACTTGCATAATAGTTCAAACATATTTATAGACACATATGTATGTACATATATATGCACATAGGAGCAGTATATGCAGAAAATGCAATCAAAGGTTCGTTTGAAAATTAATTTCATATTATTATCGTGCGATAGATTTAAACACTTTGATACTCCATATAAGTGTAGGACTTCACCGGTTTTTATACAGCGCTCTCTAGCCCGAAGAGTTATTGAAATGTAGTGAACATTATTCCTTGACTTTGTTTAATACATTTGAAATAGTGATAAGAATGAAATCATGAAAATAAAATATGTATGTAGTCAAAACAGACAGAAAGCAAAAAAATCCAATTCGATCACATCCTGATTCCGACACTATGAGCCCCACTGTGGAAATCAGAATATACCATAACAGCTTTACGCCGGTGATAAAGAAAGTTTCACATATTCCAAATTTGTATCGAATGGTCTTGTAAACCTTGTATAGGTTTATATCATTCAGTAACTCCATAAGGTACCATTTTCTAACACAAAAAATATACTATTTTGTTTTTAATTTAAACATCAAATTAATTTGAATAAATCGGATAAGTCCTTAGTTTTTATCGTCATAATTCATTTGTTTATTAATTTGTTCGTTCTTACTTTGCTTAGAGAGAAAGCTTTGCGAAATCTTGAAACCTATAGCTATTTGTATATTTTTGTTTTCAGAATCCGCTACGAACTCAAGCAATTTTTTATGAAATTTCGGGGGCATCTTTTTCCAAAGTTCCCGAAAAATATGACTTTTTGGATTCCGAAGGGGTGGAGGAATTTACACGAGATATCTATTATGTTTAGAAGTATAGATTGAAATCTTATATAGAATGAAAACTGATCCAATATTGAACCACCAGGAGGTGAGGATTTATATAGAATTAAGGTAAATGTCCATAATTTCGTGGTAGTACGTTATTTCGTGGTATTTCGATATTTTCTTTCAAACAAGGAATTTGGCGAGTTTTTTTTAAAACTGAAAATTTCATAATAAAGATTAACTTTTCGGGTGTAATAATGGATATTTTGCAAATTTTTCAAAATTAAACCTATTAAATAACAAGCATTATAAAGTTGGAAGCTCATAAAATGAGCCTTTTGTAGGGAGGCCTCTTAAGGAAACTGTTAAGGAGACCAGTAGATTTTGTTAAGCCTGTAAAAATTGTATCTTTAAATTATTTTTTTTGATGATAATTTTTTTGGTTTTATTTAACATTTCTTAAACGTTTTTAGTACTGCAAAACTTATTTCAATAACTTTTCATTTACATTTTATTTAATATTTAAATACCACGAATTTAGGGACACATGTTTTTTGTGATGTACCTAATTTCGTGGTACCCACGAAATTAGGGGAATATAATACTTTATGTTTTCCTTATTTTCTTTCACATTTCATAGGATACCCTATTATTTTAAGTATTTTAATTATTAAATAGACCCCTGAGGAAGATTTTGACGTAATTTCGTGGTACACTTTTATTAACCCATTCGTCAATATTTTAATCGAAAAGCTCTGCGAAGCACAACATTTTAACGAAATAATGGCATTATAGAACTTTTGTTTATTCAATAAATTTTGATTTAATTTAAAAAAATATGTCAAGATTTATACTTTTTTGCTTTTGTTATGAATGAATAGCGATAATAAACAAAAAAATTTAAATATAAAACTCATATTACCGCTTAAAGCGATACCACGAAATTACCTACATCAATTTTATCGCATGCCCCTAATTTCGTGGTATACTGCGCATTTAGATACATTGTTAACAAGAAACCAAAAAATTAAAAAAAAGAATAAAAAACCAAATTAAATTTAAAAAAAATTAAAATTAAAAAAATACAAATAAATTAAAAATATACCAAAAAAATTAAAAAAAAAAAACATTTTTTGAAATAATAAAAAATAATAAGCTACATCAATTATTGAACTAATTTTTTTTATTGTTTATTTTTGTTTTAAAACTATTTTTTTTAATTATTTATTTTGTTTAAAAATAAAAAAACTTAAAAGACCAAAAAAACACAAAAATTAAAAAAAAAACATTTTTAGTAATAATAAATGAAAGAAATTTTGAGAAAAGTAACAAATTACATCAGTTAAATAAATTTTTTTTTATTGGTTTTTTTTTTATTTTTTCAATCGCAATCAATTACTAATTGCCTTTTCTCAAAAACCAATTGAAGTAATCATTAACAATTAAAAAATCCGTCTAATCAATTGATTACTAAGTACTAAACAAATTAATACTTACTTGGTCTTAAAACGCTTTCTTTTCATAAATACAATAACAATAAAAAAATTATTTAAAATTTGAAATTTTTGAACATAAATTTTAATTAATAAATTTTAGGAATTTGCGTTTAAAATAACTTTCATTTTCCATAAAATTAGAGTTTAACCAAATACCACGAAATTAGGAACACTTTACCACGAAGTTAGGTACATCAGAAAATTTTTGCCACGAAATTAGGGACATTTGAGGTACTCACACATTTTTATTTATATAAAATAAAACATTTGTTAGTTTTGTTTGAAATTAAATGGAAAGCTATCTTAATAGATCAACTCAATGGGAAAAATTTACTTTTTAGTTTTCCTTCATCCGTTTTTACGCAAGAGAGGTAGAAAGTCAGAAAATTCCTTAGTACCACGAAATTATGGACATTTACCTTACATGTGCCATTCCTCCACACATACATTTAAAACGTTGAAAGTTGTTTCGGAAAGCCCGAAAACCCCCCACGCCTCCGCCCTAATAGGATCCATCGACCAGACGTCTTCGGGCAACTGACCCAAACCATTAATGACACAAACGGCGATTTGACAGTCATTTGACAGCTGAAAAAAATTTCAAAAACAACAGCAAACACACCAACCTTCTGACAACACAACCTGTATTTATTAACCATGGTACAATTAACAGGTAGACACAGAAATAATCAGCAACCCTGATATGATTTTGCTGGTTCGTAAATTGTCAGCAATTTCTTGTGCCAAAGTCATGTCGAACGTGATGGAAGTTATGGCTGGTTATCGCTGCAAAGTTTGTCGTGCTAATACTATGAAGAAATCGCATTGCCGGTATAAGCGCAATGTGTTAACGCAATTGCACAAAGAATTATTTTGTATTTTTGCTTAGTACAAAGGCTGATACCAATTTTTTGGAGCGCAGTTTGGAAAATACCACCGATCATAAGACAAGGATCCGAAATCGAAACCTAACCTAAACATAATAGTATAAACAATGTTAGCTCGTGTTTATTAGACACCGAGGTCAAAGCCAAACTTTTTCACCCTTTTAAAAGAAATGGAAAAAGACAAATTATTAATATATCATCGCTACCGACGAAGAAAGGCGCATTCAACAAATTGTCAACGAAAAAAGGCGTATTAAAAATATTGCGGGAAATAAGGACGCATTAAAAAATATTTTGACGAAAAAAGGCGCATTAAAAAATATTTCGAGGAAGAAAGGCGCATAACCAAGTATTTCGACGAAAAAAGACGCACTGTATACATTTACAGTAAACTTCACAAGGGAGTTGGTGCTGGATTGAAAAAAAATTGGGCCAGCCCAAGCTAGGAAAATACTAAGCAGGCCCTGCATTTTAAAAGCTAAGCAGGTGCAAGCTGGGAAAATTTAGGTAGGACTATTACAGGTAAATAATCGTGGCAAAACTAGGTATGCCCCTTGGAGAATACACGGTAAATTGCTCGCAAATAGGAAAACATACGCTTTCCATGGCAGGACCTAGGCGGAGTTGTCCGTTATAAGAAAAATCTAGCCAGAGCCTAGGTTAAGTGTAGATTTTTCCATTTGCTGGAAATATGAAATATAATCCGTAAAGGTCTATACCAAATTAAAAACAGGCTTTCCCATTTTCCGGCTGGAAAAAATACAAGGGGATGCGTACATAAAATTAAACAGCAGCTTAGAGTAACTCCAACTTATATCGCCTTTCTTTCTTAAAAATTATTTTAATGCGCCTTTTTTTCTTTAAAAGTATTTTAATGCGTCTTTCTTTCTCAAACAAAAAAAAGTTTGCGCCTTTCTTCGTCGACAAACAGCTTTGCGCCCTTTTTCGTCGATATGTTAGTTTCCCAAAAGGAAACTTCGATTCCTTGGCCCGCAATACCCTTTCGCCGACCGCCGTAGTATGGAGGTAGAGTTGCTGGCCTCGGTGGTGATGTCTGTCTAAACTCTTCGAATGTATTCAGATCATGGAAGGATTTTCAGCAGGAATTCATCTGCTGTCCAAATTCCGTTCGGAGTCGGAAATATATAAACAAAAAGAGAAGATCCGTGTAAAATCTTGAGGTAACGTGTCGACGAGACTGTCGCAATTGAAAAAGGATATTTGTGAACAGCGTGACTGCAGATTTTTCTTTCAAGTATTTTCTTCCCACATTAACATTTTAACAAAAAAGCAAGTTAATGCAAATGCGACAGTAGCGCCAACATCGGTATCAACGCAATTTATCTAATCCAGACATTGTTACACAGCTTTCATATAAGAAGTTGACATTTCATTATTCTTTACATTGTCAAAAAAATAAACAAAACGAAATTAAAGGGGTTTCCGCAAAGTTTTGTAAATTTTAACGCTCCGCAGTTTTTTATTAATATAATAATTGGGAAGCTGTGATAGCTGAAAATAGAAATAACGTCAACGCTACTTCTTTTTTGCACATGGAACTAAGTCAATTGGCACTCTTTTTTTTACGTTATTTCGCATCGCAAATGGAAATAACGTCAATTGGCTCTATTTCTCTTTCTAAAAGAGAAATAAGGTCAACGAGCATTGGAAAGTATAGTCATTGACGTTATTTCCTAATTCTTATCATAATAGCGTAGAAGAAACAACTAGTACGATGATGAAGAGTGCCGAGGTGCAACGCTAAAGTCGAAATCAACAAAGAGAGGTAGAAAAGCGTGAAATCAATGAGCTTGATATGCTAGCCAACGGGAATTTTGAACAAAAATTCAATCAAAAAATTCGGCGAATGACGGAAGGTTTCAAACCCAGGGCAAATTCCTGTACGAACGAGAAAGGCGACCTGGTGACCGAAGTTCAGAGAATACTAGGGATATGAAGGGATCACTTCTCTGTCCTTTCAAATGGAGAAATTAAGCAAGAAATTAGAGAAGAGCTCAAACCCGAACAGACAACTGAAAACAACTTATAACAAGTAATATCCCGTTTAAAAAACAATGAAGCAGCTAACGCTGTTTTGAATTCTGAGCTATTCAAGCATGGTGGCGAGGAGATGGTAAGGCAAATGCACTAGCTTCTGGGCAGAATATGGTCGGATTAATGCATCCCTGAATATTGGAGTCTTATTGTTCTCTGGATGAACCAGCTCCTGTGCAGTGTGTATCAGTGTGGCCTCAGACCTGGAAAATCTACCATCGACCAGATTTTTACAATAGCCAAATCCTGGAGAAATCCCATAAGAAAGGAATCGACACTCATCACCTCTTTGTTGATTTCAAAGCAGCTTCCGATAGCACGAAAAGGAGCTGTCTATATGTCTGAATTTGGTTTCCCCGCAAAACTTATACGGCTATGCAAAATGACATTGAGCAACACCACCATCTCAGTCAGAATTGGGAAGGTCCTCTCTGAGCCGTTTGAAACTAAAAGAGGTTTCGTGCGATTTCTTTAACTTGATATTGAAGAAAATAATACAATCGCAGAACTTAACCGCGCTGGCACAATATTCTATAAAAGCGTGCAAGTGCTAGCTAAACTGGGTTTGGTGGTGAGCGAGGGCAAAAAAAAATTGCTAATAAAAGCTACTTTGGCAGGGCCGTGCGCAGGAATTGGCCTTGGGGGGGGTTTTAATTTAGATTTGCAATCGCATACATTTTTCACTAAGACAAACATATTTGCTGAAACAGATACCTAGACCCATACATCATAAATTTAAATGTTCTTTAACTTTTCTGAGACTGCATACTCTGATACCTAAAACTATACCCAAGAAAATTTTTTGGTTGTACACATTTTTCTGTATTTGATAGAGAATTGGTGATATGATGATGGCATATCCCAGCTAACTAAAAGTGCAAAAAAAGACTCCTTTCCAACGGAGTCATAAAAAGAGTCCGAAATGAGTCCGATTTCGATAAATTTGAAGCGTTTTTTGACTATTTTTAAATGAACTGCGGAGCCTTTTATTGGTGCTTTTCTGAACCTTTTTCTGAGCCTTTTATTCCTCCATTCTGAGGGTTTTTAGAGCCTTTTCAGACGCCTTGGTGCTTTTCTTTTTCATCCATTCAGAGGGTTTTTGAACTCTTTTCGGAGCCTTTTATTGGTGGTTTTTTGAAGCTTATTTGGGGTCGTTTTTTATTTCTTTTGGGTCATAATTTCTTTGCGCAATTTTTCATATCTAACTATTCTGCCGTCACCAATTCTGACTTTCTAAATTATCCCTATGAGCTACATGAGAACAATTTAATTAATTGTTCAACTATATGCGCCAATGATGTTCTTATTTATCTGAAAACCTTGAAGGAATCTTTTAAATGCGGTCCTGATAGGATTCCTACATGCTTCTTGAAGAAGTGTGCTAACAATATTTACCAACCCCTTACTAATTTGTTCAATCCGTCACTAAAGTGTGGTGTTTTTCCAAAAGCATGGAAAGAGTCGTTTCTTCTACCGCTTCATAAAAGCGGAAGCAAGGCTTCTATAGAGAACTATCATGGCATAGCAAAGCTTTCTGCCATCCCAAGAGTGTGTGAAGCTATTGTTACCAATCAGCTTACGAATCCTATCTCTACCTTGATTTCCGACTGTCAACACGGGTTCTGTAAGGGAAAGTCCACCGTTACAAACTTACTTGAATTTACTTTGATTTCAGCAAAGCTTTCGATAAAGTGTGTCACTCGTTACTTATTCATAAACTGGATCAGTTGGGTTTCCAGCCGGGTCTCAATCGCAAGATCTCTTCTTACCTTAGCGACAGAGCACAAAAAGTAGTGTTTAAAAATTGTGAATCCGATGTTATTTATGTCTCCTCAGGAGTTCCTCAAGAAAGCCATCTTGGCCCGATTCTGTTCTTGTTTTTTATAAATGATATTTCTACAGTAATATAATTTTCGAAAATTTTAATGCTCTGTAGCTGAGCAATTTTAGATCTCGACGATTAACAAACTAAAGCCTTTCAAAGACTCGGCACGAAAGAACAATCCGCGCGTATTGCGGATGCGCCCCTCGAGCCGGTCGGGCGGGATATGGTGGATAATCCGTTGGGAATTATTATTATTATTATAAATAATAAAAATTAAGGTTTATGAAGTTTTATTGACTCTATTCGGAAAATATGAAATATGCTATGTTTATTTTCCACAGACTATTGATAAACGTCCATGAAAAATGCGATCTTTATCTTCTGTTAGGTAAAATAAAAAAAAACCTCAGAAAATGTTTGAAAACATTCAAATAATTGAACGGTGTCGCTCATCTGCTCTCCAACGTTCATTTTCTCACAATTCTCTTCACGCCTACAACAAAAAGGGTCACAAAACACTCGAAATCTTTCATATAATTGTGCCTTGCAGTTCATTCGCTCTGTTAATTGAAACTGCTCACTGTTTTCATCAGTAAAATTAAAAAAAAAAATCCATACGCTACACAACTTTGTAATTTCGGAAAGCTCCAAGTGCAATTCAAAGTGCCGGACTTATGTATTGGCCAACCTTCTTCTTTCCAACTTTCACCAATTTCTTCTTCCGTAAAATTATTTTAACTAATTTTGTCAAAAAGTATTAGTCAAGATTCAATACAAGATTTATGAACTGTATTTTGAAAATTTTTGCAAAATCATTGCAACTTAGATTTGCCCATGGGGGGGGGTTTAACCCCCAAACCCCCCCCCCCCCCCCCCCCCCCGTGCGCACGGGCCTGTACTTTGGACTGAGTAGCCAGTTGAAAAGTGAAGTCCTCTCTCGACGAACAAAAATCACAATCTACAAGTCACTTATCGCTCTTGTCTTGCTATATGGTGCAGAAGCGTGGTCACTAACAACATCCGACGAGGCGGCATTCCTTACTTCCAAGACATTATTGTCAGGTGTTGCTGCCACCTTTTTAGAACTAAACAATCAATTATGCCAATATGGGTATCAAGGTAAGCTTACTGGAACGATTAGAGGATGTTTCGGATCAAGAGTAAAAAGCAGGGACCGTAACTGTTACGATTTCTATTTAAAAAGCCGACCCTTAACAGTTATTTATGATTTTTATTTTTAATAGTCCTGTTGTAGATCTAGAAATAACAGATATTTCTAACTTTTTTATCATAATAATGAAAACTAACTATAAAAGCAAGTAAGGAGAGGACTGTCTTCGGCTGTGCAGAAGGCTTTATACCTTTTATGAATACGCATCTTGGTTTTAAGTCTCCAATACTTACTTATTACATAGTACAAACTGTGTAAAATTTGATGGTCATACCCTGTTAATTTCAAGATAAATAGCCCAAGCCCCGTTTATTGAAACTATCGATTACATGAGAGCTATGTGTTATGCTATTCCGATCTCGGTGATTTTCATTGCAAAATTGTAAGCTCTCAAAGTTCAAGATTTATGGCCTAAAATCCGTGCAATCGATTGTATGTGAGCTGTGCGTTATATTGATCAGGCATTGGTTAATCATAAACAAAATGGCGGCCGTGCACCAAATTTCAAATTGCAAATTATCTCAAAAACTTAGGGACTAGTTTGCGTTCAAACAGAGAGGCGGGCATGGTTAAATCAACTCACCTCATCGCCCTGATAATTTCGGTATAGTTGTCGGTGGTTCTATCTCCTCTTCTTTTCATACTTACAAACATGTATACGTCCACATTTATGTATCAATTCGTTTATGAAACTAAGAATACATAATCGTTTGTTATATTTATTGGATACAAATAAAAACTGGATGAATAAAAATGGTGGTTATCTTAATGCTCCCTCTTCCCATCTTAGGAGTTCTTCCTTCGATGAGCTTCTCCCCAGAATAAGCTATCTCCCGACTCTTATGGATTTGTCGCAACGCGGAACCTGTAATTGTCACCGACTAAATCCTCATACAGAGAAAGACAACAGTCACCCTGATTCAAACTCGATCTTGATACTGTATTAGGTTAGATTTGACAAGATTTTCCACAGGTATGATAGTCATACAGTTCGTCTCCTCATGCATTTTGATAATTTCTGCCGGAATCTAAATTGGAAACTATAGATTGGAAGGCTCATATACTATTACCATATATTATTGACCACCGTTTCATCATTAAAATTAAAAAATTATGTAATAATACACTGGCATTTATCACACACATTTTTTTTTTAATTATTGTAGGGGACATATTTGGCATGTGGTGACCCTGCGAATATTTTAGTAGGAATCTACTTAGAACTTTCTTTAAATGGCCATCTAACCACCTCAGCGATTTTGACCGTCCGACATAGCTCGCCGGGTATTCTTAGTTGCGCCAACTGACCCCTATTGGAGACCCCGCGAGATCGCAGGTTGTTGCCAACTTGGCCCTTTCATCGGAGTTTTGGTCTTCTTCTGCTTCCACCGGCGGGTGCGGATAAGTAAACCTTTTAGGTTGGAGCATCTTCGTTCATTCTCACGACGTGGCCTAGCCAGCGAGGAAGCTGTGTTTTAATCCGCTGAACGTCAACATCTGCGTAGAGCTAAAAAAACTCGTCATTAAATCTTCTTCGGTACTCGCCGTCGCCAACGCGTAGAGGCCCACAAATCTTTCGCAGAAATTTTCTCTCGAATACTCCCAATGCCGCCTCGTCAGATGTTATTAGTGTCCACGCAAGACGGGAGCGAGAGCGAGAGTGTGATTTTCGTGCGTCGAGAGAGGACTTTACTTTTCAATTGCCTACTCAGTCCAAAGTAGCATTTATTTGCAAGAGCAATTCTTCGTTGGATTTCTAGGCTGGCATTATTGTTGGAGTTTATGCTGGATCCAAGGTAAACGAAGTCCTTCACTATTTCGAACTTCTTGCTGCCAGCAGAGGCGTGGATGCCAAGGCGTGAATACGCTGACTCTTTGCTTGATGACAGCATGTACTGTATTTGAGTAGGAATTTCCCTAGAAATACTGCGAAATTCCACACTACCTTGAGGTATGGCCCGTTTTTTCACGTGATATCCCCTTTAGACCTAATCCATGAATACTTGACTATTGCAGTCATGTGGCACCAGGGACGGATTCAGATGAGGGGTCCAGGGGAGATCAAGGAGCTCCAAAGCAGAGAAAGATTCTCACTTCATGATGTTCCTTATCTGCAATACAAAATTTTCTCGGAAAAGAATACCAAAAATGTCGGGAGGGGTATCAAAAGACTCGCTTCGGTCCCAGGAGCATAAATATATGAGCGAGCTCAACCAATATTTTTATTATTTTGGAAAATATTTGCGAAAAAAATGACCCAGGTCCAGTTCTGATTTGGGGCCCGATCCATTTTTTTTACGCCGAAGGCCGCGCTTAAAAAAAAACCCTGGGCTATGCCATGCCAACTCCGGGTGGTTGCCTGAACCGTGGCAACGTGCCTTGGTTAGCACACTTTTTCACTTTTTTGGCTCAGCCTAATGTGCCATTACAACAACCACATGAAAATGACAGAAAATTGTGAGCTTTGATGGCAAATACATATCTCGCAAACTACTGGAAATATTGGTTTAGCGTAGTTATCAAAGTGCGGAGGGACCAAAGTGCGTCTCCTGATAAATATCCCAACATTTTTGGTTGTGTATTAGCGCTCGGTAGCCCACGTAAGCGATTACCAAAGGAAAAATAGGTGCCTAATATTTTTCCATAAGCTATAATAATCAGCAATAAAAATGCTAGTGAAAGGGTCCATTTAATACCTACTATTCATTTATAGTTCATACTATGCCACATAGCCAACTGAACACCCGTTTATAGGGAAAAGCAAAGAGTCTCAAAGCTGTGAAAGTTCTACTTCCATGCCACTATCTTCAACTTATGTATCTTTACGTCGCCTCTGTGGTCACAAGTCATAAAAGCCTAAGTCAAAAATCATGCCATAAAATAGGTTGCAGAAAACAGTTTAAATCTCGAGTCAGTAGTATATATTTGTCAAATCGTCATTCTAAATCAATTGTAAAAATAAGCACGATGGTAAATATATAACAAAAAACTGCATTATTACTTTCTAAGTGCATATTAAATGCAACTAAAAATTAATTTGACAAAACGACATATCTCGACTTAAGCGATTATGGTTTGTGACCATATATATATATTATATATTATATATGAATATATTTTTCGTCTGAATCCAAGCCAAATATGCTGGAAATATCGCAATGATTTTAAAGAAGCCTTCAACAGCACAACAGAAGCTGCATTCATACATATATTCTACTAGGTCTGAATTATTTTTTTTTCAAAACAATATGAACTGAAGTTAAGCGCGGTACCGATATTTTATAAGAGAGTGCAACCACGCCACTTGACAGTTTTCATGTGGTCCTTAAGCATATTTACTAGTTTGTTTGCCAATCGAATAGTCCCTAAGTTCCTATTAACCCAATAATCCAGTTTCGCCGACTACTGGAATATCTATTACAGTAAACATAGTTGCAGTAACCGAGTTCATTTCAAAGTTTCTGTAGGGAAAAAAAGATAATTATTAAAAATTTGACAAACACAGAAAGTGAACGAGCTTCAGAATTTTTCAAAATGTGATGTGATAGTGTTGATCGCCACTGTCGAACTACTACACTAAGCTCAAAACTGTAAATTATACATATTATGAGAATACAGGCAAATGTATCCAGGGTTTGTATCCCCAAAAGGGTTATAAACTTTTTAGGGATAGAGTGGTCCGATTCAGTAACTTTCATGTCTTCAAGCTTGACTTCTTTATGAAACAATATAACAAGTGTGCATGGAGTTTCCAACCTTGGACCTACTTGAGGATTTTACTGTAATTAATATCATATACTTATTGCGGCATCTGTATACTGTTTTTTCTTATTACAATTGTAACGTTTCTCATACGTAGCAAGGTTAACTTGGTATCAGAAACTACCTGATTAATGACGGGCAATTATTCTAACTTGGAACCCAATATTAGCAATTATTTGTCACACACATTTCAGGCGCTTGTGAATAATTTGAATCCATGTCGTTGTAATTGATTTCAACCCATGTCTTCATTGGTCTTATAGGAGTGTCAATCAAAATACAAAGGACTCTAAAATTACGTTCAACTCTGAAAAGGGACATAGACTGCACACTTCTGTACTACACTAATTTTGTTTAATTTTCTTTCACAAAAATGCCTAGAACTAAAGAGCACAAGTGCAGTGACTGATTTACACAAACATACCTATAAACATGCTATTTAGATATGTACCTAATACATATGTATGTATATAGTATGCTTATACATATATGTATACTTATTTCGGTCATTTACCGATAATATCGTTAATTCCAATTTAATCTATTAACGTTTACCTTCATATGCCCAAACAGATACAGGAATGAATTAGTTCAATTAAAGTGATAATGTTACGAACAAGAAAGAAGAAAAGCACTCAGAATGAAAAGCTTTTAAAATTGGACGGGAAAATTTACAGAAACTAATAATAACGTATATCCTCACACAGCTCAGGGCTTTGTCACTCTTCTCTAGTCACCTTTGTTCACCTTTTTTCAGATGTGAAAAAAATATAAAAAGGCAACTGTAAATCGCTGTATATATGTATAAATAATGCAAACATTGATAGATAGACGGAAACCCACATATCCGTCAAAATGATGCAACAAATTGCAATAACTCTGGCCAACAAGTTAAAACTAAACGCCCCAGTCGTCTCTTCGCTTTGGAGACACAGTATTTGACAGTACGAGTATCATACTTCTCGAGACTTACTTGTGGTTTACGTTCGTTACATGCATCGAATAAAAAAAAAATATATCGATATATATTGCCAATTACAATTTTTTTCATTGCTCGATAATTTTATCCTGTTCCAGATCCTTTCTTCATTTGTGTTATTGCAACTGTTTATTATGTATATGTATTAGCAGCTATGTATGTACGAGTATATATGTATGTATATGTGTTGCATAGTCAATGTTGCGCCTCTATTATACATCGGTTCGTTACGCTACTGCTCACTTCACATTCCCTTCAGCTTTGTAACAGTCTGATTTTGACATTGACGAATTCAAAGCGATTTATCATCCTTCTTACCCATAAGAATGAAATGGAAAACAGAACAAGAAAGGTTGAATATAGAAACAGTTGAAATTATACCCTTGATAGAATATAGCGGCGGTATTCTCGCCCTACCACCCTTTGAATGAGCGTCGCTGTGTAATTTAGGACATCTACCAAATTCGCTTACCTAGCTCTGTACGACAACATTTCGTCAGCCATCAACACAACAGTAGCTTGTGTGGAGTTTTTGAATTAAAACTTTAATACTTACTCGCCACTAGCAATTGTAATGGTGGTATTTAGATTCACTCATATAAAATAGTTTCTGATCTGTTAAATACTTAATTATCGATTAAGCTATTCATTTGCACCTGCACACAACGACATTACTACAACTACATATCGTCAGTAACACTGCAAAACCGTGTAACTATAGGGTCTTTGATACTAAAGACAGCAAACGAATCTCTCCATTTTTGAAGGCAGCCTCAATGTCCAATAGATGCAGTGTGAACTGTTTACTCTCAGGGGATGCTTCCACCACCTGGGATATGCACGCTGAGCTGTTGACAGACCTGTGTTGTCCACTTTCTTTCGAATATGTACGTCCAGAGTCGTGCGTTGTTTGGCCTTCACTCATGTCCGAAGTTTATTGTTGATCTCTGTGGAACTCTCACTATAACTGCTTGAATGTTGGCAAGCCAAATTTCAGACAGAACAACGTTTTGCCGGGTCTGCAAGGACTATATAAAATTGTATGCATCACGTTTTTGCAATCTACCATAAATACAGAATGTAAAATTTTTCAGATATTAAAGCCTTGGATTCCTAGGAAAGTGGTATGACAGTTTTATTTGCGCATACATGTTTTCCCGGTTTCAAATATTTGTTTCATTTTGCTGATTTCTACTTCTTTATCGAATTTGACACCAAATCCATAGATTACAAAAACAAAATACATGAAAATTTATGTAAGTGTGAATGTATGTTTGTCGAGCTGTTACGACCTGTCCCAGTGGGAAAAGGTAATGTGTAGGAATGCATAAAGTAATGTATACATATCTACTATGGACTATACATACATGAAAGAATGCATGCATTTTTCTACAGCGATGTCATAGGAAAAGTAATATGTAGCTCGCAACAAACTATACATTACTTCTTATATTACTTTCTATAAATGAAAAGATACATACATTACAATTACATTATATCTGACAATACTTTGTATGATAGAAAAGATACATTACCTGCGAAAATTGTTTTCCCTGCATTGCGTCTTATAAAAGAATATGCAACTTATAACCAATACTAAGGTGAGGAAGCTTAGATCGAGCGCATTCGATCCTAACCTATTGGTCTAAGAAGAATTCAAGTTTGAGCTAAGGGGTGTCTCTTTAACATCGGATCACTTGGGGGGCAGTAACTATACTCTTTATAAAAATTGCAGCGGCGGATGACTACTGAGCTCGCCATTTCCAGAAGTTGGCCATATATGAAATATGTATCAGTAAATGACACAAAAGAATTGTTACATACTTACATACATATGTATTTATTTTACATTTTTGATTTTTCAAAATTAAGTCTACATTTTTTCTCAAAGACTTCTTAAAAAAACATAAGGCACAGTGAAAAGAATTCAAAATGCAGTACTACAAATAAAAACAGAGCGGCACATTACTCTTTCGGTTGCTTTTGGACTGATCTTTTCTTACAACAATTTTCATACATCTATTCATTCATGCATGAAATAGGTAAAGCATTCCCCATTTTAACATTGGGATATTATAGAATCATAGGTAGTATTTAATTGAATTCCCATATTTATGACATT
The DNA here is from genome assembly GCA_951509765.1 of Sphenella marginata. NCBI lineage: Eukaryota > Metazoa > Arthropoda > Insecta > Diptera > Tephritidae > Sphenella > Sphenella marginata. The sequence goes on along the minus strand of OX608079.1, from coordinate 84,032,810 downwards.
TACGGTGAGAAACATTTTTGAAGGATGAGTTTTCACCGTAATGACGGTAGTAACCGATCTGCCGCTTTGTTATCTGGATAGCTTTTAACATTGGGGTCAGAGTAACCCTTCTCCTCTTGATGAATTAATATTGGAGACATCTAAGATACCTTTGCGTCAAAAAATGTAATAGGGCCCTGGCAATAAGATCTGTTCATTTTTCTCAAGAAAACTACATGATTTAGAAAATAATTAAGAGAATCGATCTTGATATGAATTTCTTCCAAAAAGTATTCGTCTTAAAGTTAAGCAATTTGCAGTGGAAAAACAGCAAAAACGTATGCGGCTTTGCAGTGCTAACGACGATATGTATGTACATACAAATCTGTTAGAAAATTATTTCTTTTTAATTCAATGATGGACTGGCAGAGAGCCTATGACTACGCTCCCACTGCCGTCGATTTTTCTTATTTACATTCAGGTGATTTTTGTTTACATTGGGTGAGTTCATTTTAAAATACATAAATGTATGTATGTATGTGCATGTGTGTTTTCTTTCTGACGAGAAAAATCTGTGACAGTGGGAGCGTAGCGTATCCCATTTGGGAAATGCGTCATGCATGACTTTAACGGCATTTTCAATTAATCGCTATTTTTAGAAGCTTCCAGTTAAAGAGACACCGGGGATGGGGGTGTATGCAGTTTCAGGTTCAAAGGTCCTGAACGCACGTTGGTATCCATTGCAAGAACAGCGAACTGGTAATGTCTGGGGTGTCCAAGTTACGAGATGGAGAATGCATGCCAGAATAAACATATGTAAATGCATACTTTCCTAATAATTTGTTAACTACAATTTACAAAGCTCACACAAAAACGGAATTCATGCGAAAGTTTTGCAAACAAATAAAAACAAATTGACAACCTTTCTACAACCGTAAAAAAAAAACAAGCAAACGTGTTGTCATTTTCATTCAAGGCGTATTAAATAAGGTGACATTTTCCGATCAGCTGATTGCTTCCTCTTCCCTGGCGAAATGGCGTAAGTGTCATTTAGTCACTTTTATTTACATCGCTCCTTTCTATTTACATTCAGTTGGTAAAATTTTATTTGAATTCTTAACAAAATGAGTAAAAGCGGGAAGATGGATGCAATTACATAAAGCTAGGAGTCATCACTATCAAAAAGGAATCGTGGCACAAGTGATGCTCTCAACATTTGATGTAATGCTTATTGAGGCACGGGTCGAGCTTTTCTTTTAATATTAGGACTCAAAAGGAACTAAAGATTTTATTTAATTTTAATTAATTAAATTTTGCTATTCTATTGCGTCCACTATTTCCTCAATCACAAAAAATCTTCTGAGAGCATCTTCTTTTTTAATTAAAATCGTCGCACTACGGAAAGAGGACTTCCTTAAAGTGTATTTTAAATAAATAATTTTTGCAATGACCTGGAAGGTATAAATATTATTAAAAAATATGGAAACAATTCAAACAAAATTGTACCAAACCTGAAAACAAAAGTTTAATTTATTTCACATTTCACTCAATTTCTTAGGCATTTACATGGGCTTAGCTGCATGCCATGAAGAGGGGAACAGAAGTAAATTGATATGTAAATACCATGGGGATTTTTTTATATACCTTTTCATTGAAACAAAAAAGCGAAACCCGCTTTCGGATTACTGATACCGAGCTCAAAACGCGTCTTTTGATACTTCTCCCAACAACGCTCAAAAGGCCACCTGTGTACCAAATTTTATGCGAATATCTTAAGTTTTACTCAACTTCTGTTATTTTATGTGATTTTCAATATCGAAAAGGGGGGCGTGGTTATAATCCGATTTCGTCCATTTTCAATAGCAACCTACCTTGGCCAAAAAGTAACCTGTATAACAAATTTCATGCAAAGACCTAAATTTTTACTCAAGTTATGTCAATTTATGTGATTTTCGAAATTTCGATATCGAAAAAGGGGGCGTGGTTATAATTCGATTTCGCCCATTTTCAATAGCAACCTACCTTGGTCAAAAAGTAACCTGTATGCGAAATTTCATGCAAATATCTCAATTTTTACTTAAGTTATCGTGTACACGGACGGACAGACGGACGGACGTGCTTTAATCAATTCCTCTTTTCAACCTAAGAACTTTCATATATGGAACTCTATATCTAACTCGATTGTTTTGCGCCGTTACATAGTACCGTTATGTGGACAAAATTATAATACCCTTGTACTAGTATTAGTACGCTGGGTATAAAAAGCAAACAATTAACTGTAATATTGCCAGGTTAATAAAATATGGGTCAGCGATCCTAACTGGATCCACCCCCTTTATATGTGCCCCTCCATTATTATGTGTTTTTCTGGCAAATTGATTGTTATGGTAATGGCAGAGCGAATTCGGCAATATTCGCCTCTATTCGCTCCAATTTTTGTAAACTAGAATGTCATAGTGATCAAAAATTTGAAATGACAACCATCGATTGCTTTTTTTATATTTCATAAAAATTAAATTGAACTAATGATGTCTGGAACAATAAATACGTGTGGACAACTCATGCGTGCATAAAATTTAGTTAAAACCATCGTCATCGTACCATTATTGGAAAGTTGCGTTGTTTTTTTGAAAATAAATACCAAATACAATATTCAAAGTCAACAGTAAAATCTTGCTCTTTATGACATTCTACATTACACGGCGAGTTAAAAACCTGAAGAAGAGGAAGTCAGCTGTTCACTTGACATTACCATAAGAATGAATTTGCCTTGCACTTAATTTGTTCAAAACTAATTCGCCCTTTGTTCGTATTTGACTTTGTCTGACATTTGAGTCATTCCGAAGCAACAACAAAATACATGGAGTAGATGTGTTTGTGTGTGTTGCGATCACCTTATATACATATATTCGCCTTGTTTTCGTTCACCTTTCAAAATTCGCCTTGGGGAGTCAGAACTAAAAAAATTCAAACAATGAGAAAATAAAAAAAATAAAATTTCAATTTCAAAATACAAAATACATATATTCGTCTTATTCTACCAAAGTTTAACTTTGCCTTTTTTCAAGCATATTCTCAGAAGATACCGTTAACGGAAGGACCCTTCGTCCATCATTTAAATCACATTTATATATATCCCCGTTTTCGTAAGCTTTGTATTCATTGCTCCCAGTTTCCCTAGAATTATATTTTAACATGACTGTCAACATTTTAACATAACTGTTTCCACTGTGCGAATCGCTGAGTTAAAATATTGCATCATAGACATTGCCAGTTGATGCTTTGTTGTTGCGTTGATGTTCTGCCTTTTTGTGGCAGCCACTTTGATGTGTAAGCTACATGTGTCTCATTATTAATTTATACATGCATATGTCTCATATTTACATAGAGATGCGTGCGTGCATGTGTATCTTTTGCGTTACACTTAAGAAATTTTCAAAATGAATTTTATGCTTGACGGCTTTCAAATTATGGCTGACTGCAATGGATTCAACGAAATCGAATTACGGGCGCGGTAAATAAGGATGTAAAGAAAAATGAGACAGTTTCTTTAGTAGTTGTTGTTGTAAGTGGTACTTGTTGCTGCAAGTGTGTTGTATTATGGCATTTGGTACATATTTTATAAATAAGCTTGTTCACCGTTGACATTTTAGAGGCAATGAAATGGTGGGCCATGAAGTGGATATTAAATTTATTTGGATATAATCAGCACATGTATTTCTTATGCCAAGATATGATCTGGATGAACTTTGATTTCACGGAAAAAATTTGACAAACAACTTTGATGCATAAATTACTAAACAATAAATAGTACCTAGTATTGTGAAAAAAGTGTAAGGCGCTTTTTAAGAAGGGTAGCACTCCATGCTGTTTCAACAATACTACTATTTATTGTTTATTAATTTATTCAGCAGATAGATTCGAATAAAAGTCTGGTTCAATTTGTTTGCTCTTGTTTCATCTTTAGCAATGACACACTACCCAAATTTTTTAATAACAAATGCCACTGGTGCCAATGGCGCTTTAAGTAGCCTGTTTGACAGCGGGATGTTCAATTATTTCTTGACCATGAAATTGTGTACATATGTATAGCAGTTAAGAAACGTTCCGTTTTGCATGTTGGATGATTGCAATTTGCCGCTTTTTTATATGAATTTCAATGTCATTTTATTATATTTTTTGATTTTATTTTTCCGAAACTTCAGTTTTTCTTTATGAAATAAAGCAACAACTATTTATTACTTTCCAACGCCAGAGTTGCGCAGGTCGCTATTTTGTAAAATTGTTTCAGAAATTAGCAATAGAAAAGTAGAAGATACTCTGACACAAGAAATTTTTATTTTCATTGATCTCTGGGATTTCAACAAAAACTGCAAAGATATGTAGGAAATGTCGATACAAAAATACACTCGAAAAGTGTAATTTCTTATAGACATTTCTTATAAATTTTTGCTGCGTTGTTGAAATTCTAGAGATCAATTAAAAAACATTTGGGGTTTTGAAGCGGCTTTATCCACCTCTTAATAAAAATGCAATGAAAGAAATCTCTCATCAAGTAAATCATATGATAATTAGATCAAGAATATTTTTTTGTATTCCGCCATAATAAAAAACATAGCAACACTTTTTCAGGCGATGTTTGACAATCCCAAAAGAGGAGCGACCAAGCACTTTAATTGATGCATTAAATAATTGTTCTGTGTCTTTTTTCCCTACGGTACATCGATATATAAAAATTGCTGCGACGCTTCCAGATTCCGTTGCTCCTAGCGAACTGTCTTTATCTTTGTTATTTTGACTTTCTGTTTTTCCGACAGGGTGAATGCTAGATTTATATTGTGTGCAGAAATAATGCGGTATGGGCACAAATCATACACGAAAAATTACCAAGACAGTCGTTCATAATCCATGTACACTGATCCATAACTTAAGCTCAGCACTATGAGCATGTTTTATGAAAAAGAGCATAGATTATTAAGAACTGGACATACGTTCTGATCAACTGGGATGGACTATGAACAACTTTGCATACGTTTTGAACTATATTTTCATAGATTGTGAACAAATAGGAAAAATTTTCACACCTCTTGCTAATATTAAAGAAACAAAATTAATTTTAGTTAGGCTTTTTTCGACCAATGACCGGATAAATCATTACAAAACTAATTTTATTTTCAAATGTCTTTATTAAAATATGTGCAATAAATCATATAGGTACATAGGTACATAATTCAGTATTAACATGTTTATTTTACTAACCTTCCTAAACTTTCACGATTTTTTTCTGAATGGATTTTCTTGCCATAGGCTTAAAACGAGACTTCAATTAGTTCTAAATCTGGAAAAAATTCAAAAATAACACAGGTCAACAAAATAAGAGCTTTGGTTTGGTGCAGCTCTACTTGTAGCCAAATTGGGTAGTACTCGGTACCCTGATAAAATCTGTATACTTACTTTTTTCATGCTACGTACAGTTTTCTAGATAGGGTCAAGAACCCCTTTTTAAGAGGTAAGGCATGTATGGAGCCATAACTTTGTTTCTGTTTGTTATATCAACACATTTCGCTTCTATCAGTATACAAGTGGTTAATATATCTTTATAAACGTCAGAGAAATTAAAAAAATAATGTGAAAACCTAAATTTTTAAATTTTTCATCACGGTTTCCTCCAATAATTTGTTAAGCAGTGCATATGTAAAGTTATTTCAAAACAATCTCCAATTAAATCTGTTTTCAAAGACAAATTATATATATTATATTGTTTTAGTAAATTTTTGCTGTTGTGAAAAAAATAAGCTTTTTGTTAGATATTTATTATATTACACTGGTCAACAGTAATTTTGGTGCAGCTAAAAGTAAAACTGATTTCAAGTATATTCAGCATAATACGAAATTTCAAAATTTTTTTACATACATAGATTTAGGCTTTTGTAGATTTGGGTATAATGCTTACCTCTTATTCTCTAATAACCTCTATGTTATGATTACAATATTAATTTCAGAAGTTCCCATTTCTGCCACACTAGTTATAACGTACCCACTTACAAGTATTAACTGCCTCAAAATTTAGAAAGTTAAATTTGTACCATAGGTATTATTTTTCTTTTTTGTGGTAGCAGAGGAAGAGGGAAAGCACCACTCCGATGAAAAGACCAAGTGGAAACCAATTTGCGATATCGAGGTGTTTCCAATTTCATAAGTTTCAAATACTTACAAATTTAACTATGGGATTTTCTAAAAAGGAAAGTTTATAATTGTAGTTGTAAACTTTCGATATTCCATATCTTTTACAGGCATCATGTTCTAATATACAGTGACATGTTGATGCGTATGCAAGTCTGGTTACCATTGTCCAAGTTGTTCTCTTCCACTCGATGCACATGTCATATCATTGCTATATGCATATATTACATTGCGACCAATTGTCATTACTTTTGTTGGCCATGCGCAGGGATCTTGTCTTCATGCGTGTATGTACAATGCTGAAAACAAAAGAAATAATAAGATAAGTAAGTATGCTCATATTGATATACCCGATATGGACACCCAGAGATGCTAATCTTTGAGATTTGTTATCGGGATCCCAAAATGTAGACAGTTTTTAAACTTTCATGAACATTAAATGGTACTATAACTTAGGTCCGATGTTTGTAAGTATGGGAAGAAGAAGAAATAGACTCACCTTTAAGTATATCGAAATGATCTGGGCGACGAGCTGAGTTGATTCAGCCATGTCCGTCTGTCCTTTCGATAGTTTCAATAAATTGGGTTTGGGCTATAAATTTTGCAGTTAAAAAGCTAGGAACGTTGAATTTTGCAGGTTTGTTATTTATTATATGAGTGGCTCAGTGCCATCCTTGCCTAAGCCTCAATTTAGTCATTTCCTAATAATTAGTGACAAAGTTAATAGATAATTAAAAATTAAACAGAGTTTTTAGGAAGGTTTGAAACATTTAATTAATTTAATTAATAATTTCGTTCAAAAATTAGGGATGTGCAACTTTGGCACTGATAATTTGGAGTATTTCTAAGTAGTATAGCATAATAACTCCATATATGAAATTTCGAGGGTTAGGCAAGGATGGCACTGAGCCACTCATATACTAGTAAGGCCCGCTTGCTTCGCTGCGTATCAGAACTTATAACAGACTGAGTCCGATTTTAATCATTATAGCCTATACGCACTTTTTCGAAGTTCGACTTTCTTTCTATAACTTGATTGTATAGTTCACAACAACAATTAAAAAATACATTTGGGCCAGTTTTCGAAATTTGAAATACATACATATCTCTACATATAATAAAATTGTAACAGGTCGATGTCTGTACATGGCATCTACCCACCCTTCTCTTTTTCCGTCCGAAATTTTTGAAGATATATAATTGAAACCATTTGAGATATTTATTTAAATTAAGCGCATCGCACATAACAGTACCCATTGGCGCCATTCGTTTGATACCCATATTGTACTAACACATTTTTTGCAAATATTCGCCGATAACTTCAAGATATCTCCGAAACCATTTGGGATATTTCAATTGATCACATCGCATATTACAGTACTCATTGACACCTTTCGTTTGACATCCATATTGTACTAAGACATTTTTGGTCACCCCTGGTCCACACATTGGGCGATAACTCCAAAACCGGTTGAGATATCGAAAAAAGTAATATGCTAAATTTTAAGTTGAGTATCTAGCAATCCAACGGAAAAATTTCCATTCAGTACTTTCAGAGTGATACGGCCACAAACATACGGACAGACAGACAGACACACAAAAATTAAAAAAGACATCCCTTTCCTTACTTTTTATTTTACAACAGCAAGGCTTCATTTAGACCAATGAATAGTACAATTTTTTTCACAACCATGATTTAAATAATAAGTCCAGCACAATTTATTTGAATGTAAGTAAACAATAATTTTTACATTTCAATATTTGACTACTCGAGGAAACCATTCAACTATGTAAATGTTTTTGTGGAAAATAATTAAAAGAATAGACCTTGACGAAAGCTTTTCTCTTAAAGTCACAATACATCTTAAAATTAAGCAATCGATTGTTCCGATAAATGTGGTTTGGGCTATGTATGTACATATGCTTAAGTTAACAGACTTAGGGCCACTTTCATAAAAACCGCTTAAGCCTAATCGGCGATTAATTTGGCAGCTTGCCGTACAAAATACATCATTCAAATTTCGGTTACCGGCTTTTATGAAAACGGTCATTAAAGAGTTTGTACCAATTGTAAGTAAGGATCGGGCACTTAGAGAAGTTATGTGTATTCATGAAAGATATAAAGCCTTCGGCACAGCCGAAGACAGCCCTTTACTTACGTGTTTTTATTTAAGTTTCGAATCTAAACCGGAAGAAATTAAAAGTGGGTGTACGTTTTTTAATGGTTTGAAATTCACTATAAAAAATTTAATAAAATTGCATAAACCTAATTTAGTTTAAAATTTAGGCTCAAGTTATTAGCCGTGTACAATACAGTGCACTCGCGATAATATGAACTAATTAAAACCAGGCCTGTTCAGTTTTACGAGATTGTTCATATTTACGAAAGTCAACTAAATTGAAAAACATTATATTTAATTAGTTTTAGGCACATTTATTTTTTATTAAAAACCGCAAATTAAACGTTTATTCATTTTTTCACATGACAAAAATAAAAAATTGTTACATTTGAAAAGTAAGTTATACAAAAACTCAAGTGTTCTGTTTAATTTAGTTCACATCGAAAAAAAATAATGGCCAAATAACTATGTACGTTGAAAATTTCTATTGAGGACTGAACATAAGATAAAGCAAAGCATGTGAACGCAAGTATTTCTCAGCGACGGTTATGTACATTTTATATTTTAATAACTAGGGGATTCGCAAATTGTAATTCGTTAGAAATTTGAAAATCAATAGTGTTCATATTTTAGAGCTTTGCCCAAAAGTTCATATTTTAGAGTACTCAATGGAAGCGAAACGGTGTTCATATTTTGGGGTGTTCATATTTCAGGGTGTTCATATTATCGCGAGTGCACTGTATATCATAACCTTTAGTTACATTTGTTTACAATAAAACGTGCGACACTAAAGTGAATTCATTGTTCCCACCTCTATTACGATTATACATACATACATACATATATACAGATATGTAAACGAAAATAAAGCAATACAAGAATTATTATTAATGGTTTTGTCTAGAGGAGTTTGTGTTTGAAATTAAAAATTTGTGTTTTATGCGACTTGAGTCACACTCATGGTGCATTGCCATCGTACTCCCCACATCGCTGCAATCAACGACATATGTACGTACTCGTAACAGTCAGTGAAGTTTATGGAGGCATAGGATTTAGTGTTTCGAACCAGATTGGCGTCCGATATATGGGTGTACTGAGTTTGGGGCACTCAGTCTCACATATACACACATCTTATTTGTACATTTAAATATCTTTGTATACACAGTCGAATGATGTGATTTTTTTCCACGTAAAAGGAATATTACCGGTGCTGAACAATCTTGAAAGAATAACGGACGAAGCCGACGAATTTAAAAACAAAAACGAATGCAGCTGATGCTGAAGCAACATCTCAGGTGCTTTGGTTTGTTGTCGTTGGAGAGGCAGGCACTGACAATAGCTATTAATCAATTTTCGATAATTCAGGAATGTGGGCCAATATTTACTAAATAAAAAATATCTTATAGGGGAAGTAATAATTAGTATGTATATGTATGTATATGTGGTAAATCCTATATTCATATATAATAGTTGGTTCATAGAGCTTTTCAAATTTTCAAGTAAAATAGTTTCATATGACATTTTTAAACAAGACATGTCAAAGTAAGTAGTTTATTTTATTTGGTTGTTGTGTTTTCCGGCAGGGTGGATTCTGGTTTTTTTTTTTCGCCCTAAGTTATTCGATGTTCTGAACGCTATGTTCATGTTGTGTTTCTTGAAGAAGTCTGCCAGTTTGTATGTCGTTTTTCCAGTGTATGTCATTGTCGTCCAGATCTTGGATTTTTCTTCTGCGTTATGTCTTTTCTGGGATCCATGCTTCCTTCTGAGCGTGTCTACTAGGCCTTTTTTGTATCCGTTGCTTGTAGCTATGTCGTATATGGTGGTAAGCTCTTTCTTGTTTGATTCTTGAGTGAGGGGCGTTCTCTGAAGCCTGTTCACTAGGTGCCTTAATGCCGCATCTTTGTGCTTGTGCCCCAGTTTATTCTAACTCATTGTGTTGGTTTTATTTTCCTACGCAAGTTCATAGAAAAGGAGTTTAAGACTTTCAAAACATATTTTACATTGCAAGGATAGATTTTTACTCGAAAACCGAATTTAGAAAAATTGGAAAGTAGAATGGCAGAGAAGAGGAATCGAGATATAAAGCCGGACGATCTGGTAATTTTATAAGTGAATAAGTGTCTGTGTGTCTTTTATGAGTGTCCAAAGCACTCAACCAATCTTTAAGAAATTTCCACCGTATATTCTTGGGTTCACAGCATAGACTATACATACATAGTTTTGGAAAAGGTTGTGATATCACGGCGCCAGGCTTTATAAAATTTCAATTCGTCATAAATCTTTTAGCCTAAGTTAATGATATTTGGATATTCATGTCACTTAGACAAAAGTCAGTTTCTGGGACAATTGTAATTCGACATAGCTAGGAAAAAGTAAGCCAAAACCAAAAAAAAAAATGTAAAACGCTATATCTTCAAAACAGTGTACATATCACCAGCCGCAGGGGAAAAGGGAGTAGAAGGGGAGTAGGAGTAGAAAATGTGAGAAGTAGAAGATATGTTAGAAGAAAATGAGGAGTAGAAAAACCATCGAAATAGAAGATATAGGAATAAATGATGGGCAGTGTTGATGATCTGGCCAGTAGCTTGTAAATTTGGTTATGATTTCATTAGTTCCTACAGTTTTATTTCCATAAAGAGAGTATTGTAAATTCGCCTGTGGTGATTCTTGACAGTCTATAAAAATGTTTCTCAATATCAATTTAAGAAGCATTTTATAGTCAATTTAATCATTTACAAATATCAAACATGCTCAAGTGCATCTCAAATAATGGTCAAACTAAAATACACATTTTCATTGAGGATTTCGTTAAATCCAGATTTGAAAAAATAATATCCTGAGATTCATCTCAAACATAACCGGAACGGAAAGTGGTCGAGCTTCCCTTTTCAAATGCGTTAACGTCAACTCAAATCTAAAAAATGCCTTAAATGTTGAACATAAGTGAAATTTAACATTTTCACAAAAATTTGAGAACTACTTCTATGTTGTTCATTGGATATTGGATTTTTAAGCGTTAATTTTCAACTATTTTCATTCAGTGCACTTTTGCCTCAAGTGCAGTATGGATTCTCGGTTATTCGTTCTTCGCGAATAGATATATAAATGCTTTGCTCTTCCCGTGATTGATAAATTGACTCAGCTGAAGATTTTGTCAGCTTAATGTAAGTACTTATGTGCATATATATGTATGTACATATAAATATATGTAGCGTCGGTGACAGTGCAAAATCGCTTAACACACAAATGCCAAACTGCGTAAGTGACTTTTGTGCCAAAAATATGTTGGCTTGAAAAATCATTAAAAGAATCTTCTGCCGCAAACTCGATATTTATCTAAAAAAGGAGGAATTTGTATTGTTTTTTCACCTATAAATCATTTACGCAGTTCAGTGACGATATGTACCTACATATCTACATATTAATTCATATGTTTCAAAATAGTTGACATTACAAATATATTGCGCCCTCAAAAAAGTCCAAACAAAAATTTATATGAATAAAAACCTTTTAAATATACCGCCCCGAGTAGAACTTGAAGTAAGAAGATTTTTATAAGACAAATCAATTGAGCCCTGTCATTCTATCTGTGTACACGAATTTAGATATTTGAATGAAATCAGGCTTCTTTCCGGCAAAGGTAAAAGCACAACATCATTTTTTGAAATGGGTAACACCGAAATGTTCAAAGGCGTACTGTAGCTTCATTTCTCGACGGGTTTTAGAGGAACGATGGTTAATGTCGGGCTAAGCTTATTATATTTTCCTTAACAAAGTAAGGCCGGTTCTTCTTGTTATTAATTTGATGGTTGCAGTTAGCTAGCATTTTAAACCTTTCAAAGGTATTATAACTTTGGTCCGATGTTTGTAAGTATGAGAAGAAGAAGCGTTATACCCACCATTAAGTTTGCCGAAATGATCAGGGCGATGAGCTGAGTTGATTTAGCTATGTCTAGTCCCTCAGTTTTAGCGCATCTCGATGAAACTTTGCAAGCAGGCGCCATTTTGTGTAGGATTACAACACATAGTTCCCATACAATCGATTGCTCCGAAAAATGTGGTGGGCTATATATGTTTAAATTAAGAGCTTTCAAGTGTTTGTATCACAAGTCTGGTGAATTGGTTTTTTCGCATTCGTCGGTAGTTACTTATTTACCCTCATTGGTGACTAAGATCCTTTGGTCAATAAAATGCTCTCACTATAGTCGGGCTGGTAAGCTGGTACCAGTAGGCGATAGTACCGGTGCCAATCGGACTAAAACCGCCAAACTTCGGAAATAATTTTTGGGCTACAACTGCTATATTCGTCTCAAAGCTAAGTTCTGAGGAAACCCGAATGTATAATAAAGTTGCTAGCTACAAAAATAAACACAAAAGAAGAGAATACTGTCATATATATATATATGTATGCATATGTACTTATCCTTAAATCCTTGCTGCTTTTGCCCTTTTTAGCATCATTGGCAGTTTCTTAATTCTGAGGTATTTGTTTTTAAAGAAAGCGTTCACTACCTAAAATAGAAAAGGAATAAAAGAAATATAGTACGGGAAGAGAACAACAACAAATTAAAATGAAAAAAGTGAGTTTTTTCTTGTGAATTTTGGTTCTTCGTCATGTCCATCGAGTGATTTTGATGAATGGCTGTCATTAATCTATGACGTACGCAACTACTATAGGAAATGCCGTCACCATGAGCAGCAGAAAAGTCGACCAAAGCAACCGTGTCCGCAGCAGCAGGGAGGCCATGCCTTGCTGCTTAGGAAATGGCGATAGACAGATGCGTGGATTACCGGTAGTTGGGGTAGAAACAAAGCACACTTGGGAAATGAACATTGGCCAAGGAATCTGTAAATCCATAAACATGAGAATTAGCTGCAGATTCATACATATGAATTTGTATGCCTGTTAGATTAAAGAGAGTTATGGAAATCGAATTTACTTTAGGCTTCTTATGTATGTATCTTTTTATTATTGTTAAATATATTTAAATCAAAAAGTAGAAAGGCATTGGATATCTAAATCAAGAAAAAAACGTCAATACTTAAAAAAAATTCAAAGTATGATTCCTAAGAACATTGTGACGATATCCTTGCTTAAAAATTAAAATATCTAATGAAACGAAGATACTTCTACAGAATAAGTTAATTCAATGCTCTTCCCTCCAGTTGCCAGCATTGTTATTATCAGCTAATAAATCGGGCCACGCTTTACTGTGCCTTAGAATCATGGAGCTTGATCACATCGCTTATTGAAGCACCCATTTGCACATTTCTCTTAACACGCATATTTTACTTACGCATTTTGAGTCTTCCTGCTCCACATATTGGCCTATAATTCCAAAAAAAATGGGTTATCGAAATTAGTGATGCCTTATATTTTAAGTTAGATATCTAGTAGAAAAGGCAAAAGTGACAGATGGGCAAAAATTCTGAAAAGTGTTGATATCTATTGGCTATACTGTTAGTAAGACTGTTACAATTTGCAATGGAAAAATGGTCAAACTGAAAAATCACTTAAGCGGTTTTGAAGTGTTTCCGACTATATGTGGAACTATACAGATCAAAAAACGGCAGGAGCAGCCCCCTCAGCTGCTCAAGCATATTACGCGAGAGACAGATGGCAATTTTTAATATTATCTGTTTTAATTATTCACTTAACTAGTCTTAATATGAAATAAATTAATATAAATAATGTTGAAACATAGATGAATTTTTACGCATTGTGATAAATGTATTTAATAGTATTCCATGACCTCCACCCATCTGTTTTCACCTTCACATCGCATTATGAAATAACTTTCCCCACGGTGACAAAGTTTCAAAGTTTTAATTGTTTCAAAAAGTTCAATAAGAAAGTTGTGTAAGAAAATGAAGCCGAAACTCCCTGAATACTAATCAAGTGTTAATTATTTTGAGGTTTCCAAAAACTTAATCTACGTGCTTTTATACCCATTCAACACTTGCCAACTCTCAGCAGTCTTTTATGCCACAAATCATCATTACGCAAGATATCCATCGAATGTTTTGGATGCCGTCTGGTACTTATAGTGTAGCTATGTACATATGTATGTATTTGCGCAATGACGCTGTCATTCATATCAACTTTGCTACCGTCGCCGTCATTCAAACGGTTTTCATTTCCTTTGCAACAGTAATGAAACTTCCGGCAGAGAGATGACAAGCGTTACTACCACAACCACAATTACCAATATTGGTATCATTGGAGCAATCATCGTTGTGTAGTGCACCCAATTCAGATTGGGATGCTTGTAAATATGTACTCGTATGTATGTAGCCAGGAGAAGAATAGCGATGCTTGTCAAAACTAATGTGACGCCATCAGTTGGCGATGGCATTCAGATTAAGCTTTTAGCAAAGAACGAACGAATGAACTCTGTGCGGTGATAAAAGTATTAATCAAACAAAAGAAGGTACATACGTATAGTCGCTAAAAGTGCAAAACCACGTATGGCGATTTCGCAAAACTACGTAGCAGGGCTAGCTCAAGAAGTTTTTACTAGAAGTGCATGTATCGATGTCGTTTAGGAGTCTAGCGAAGTTGACAGTTCCGTGGTGATACTTTCCTTTATTGAAATCGGCACTTATGGGAGTGTTTATGGTATTGAGTGAGTTGACTGTTCTAAGCAATTTCAGAAACCATAGTAATGGTCGCCTGAGCCCACCTTTAGAACGTGGAATGAAGGGTTACACTCTTCCGTTTTTCACAAAAGTCAGCGATGTAAAAAGGTAGTAGAACTGTCTCTTATGTGTCGACTACAGGTGAGACCATATTTCGGGAATGGAAATAGTGGACTAGGCCAATTTTGTTACTTCATATATACATACAAGTGCGAAAATATATAAAAGTTCAAAATCTAGGGATGAAAAACAGACCGACACCGAAATACACAGACTAGTTATGTGCACAATACAGTTACTTGAAAAAATATGTAGTATAGTATCTTGTCTGAACAAATTTCGAGTTTCTTAGGCAATAAATAGACTTACTTCACGATTCAAGATATCTGTGGCCGTAAGCAATAATCACCTAAGTCGAAAATTTTACTTCCGAGATATGTACATAAATAGCTTTTTATATAAAGAAGTGTTTTTGAAAAATTCTGAAAGGAGATTTGGAAAAAATTATATCAAACATCGAAGATCTTTGTAGGCAGAATGCTATGATTAAAAATTGTAACACAACTTGCCTCTGTTTAAGAGATATTTATAAGAAAGAAATAAGAGTGCGTATTATAAACGTAAAATATGGCATAATAATGACTATGTTCACTAAGGCTTTTATTGTAAAGGAATGTCTTGCTTTTTACTTGGCATATATTAAATTAAGCATATTCAAATTTACAAAGACAATAAGCAATAAAATCGTATCTTTACATTGGCTCTTATAACAACTTTCTTATTTATGGCAAATTACAAAAAAAAATAATGTGCAAAAAAACTTAAGTTAATATTGGTTATTTTAATAAAAATAATATTGTAACTGAAAATTTTCTTAAATATACTTTGGCTCGTATAGTAAATGTGATAGGGTTACCTAGCGAGTTAAGCTATTACGACTTTATTAATATTTATATAAAATTAACAAATTCTTTCTAAAGTCGACTTAGGCGATTATAGCTTACGACCACATATATATCAATATATCGTCGGTGGCACTTCAAAACAAATGCCAAACAGCGTAGTGACATTTGTGCCAAAAACTTTTACGGTACCCTGCCAACAAGTTCTATTGATTTTTTCTCCACTTCTCCAAAAAATAATTAATTAACAATTAGAATCGATTTTGATGGAATGTCGATATTCGTCTGAAAAATGTGGAATTTGTAGTGGCAAAATAGACAACTGAGATATCACTTACGCTGTTTTGCCTTCCTGCGTTACGCGGGTTTGCAGTGTTACCGACGATATGCGTTTATTACATTTGGTTAGTAGGTTTTTATATTTTGTTAACCTTTTATGTACAGAAAGCTATTTCTATCAACAATTCGGAGGCGTTAGAAAAACTTGTGCGTTACAATTTTGCCGAAATCTGGTAAAAACTTGCTTAAGGCATAAACTTTAAAATATGAACATATTTTATAAAGTAAATTGAATGCAACAGACTTTTGTGATCCACTGTACATACGTATCTACATCCCTTCCCTTTAGAGGTCTACTTGTATGTTATCCCTGATTTAGGGGAGGTTGGTACATGTTTGACGGACAGCCGTCGACGCTGCTCATCAGCGCTCGTCATTTTCTGTCAACTACGCACCACTCTGTGGCAATTCTATTTTTTTTGTCTCTGTTTCGTGCGTACCATGACTTCCTTCCCATTGTTTGCCATCAGTTGTTCAGCTGCTCTTATAGCTTTTGTTATTGTTGTTGTGATTTGGTAATGGCGATAGTATTTGTGATGGTTAGGATGATGGCTGACGATTGCATTGGTGGGGATGGTGGTTGTGCGTATTTTTGTGTCACATTCCAATCTACATCAATCTTGTGTTCACAATGACGGATGGCATTTGTCAATGTCAGACATTTTTGTTTACCATTTGAGTTTCTAATAGCATGAGGAGTACGCCTTGTGCGTATAAGGAAGAGTGGGAACTTCAGAGTTTTGGGGGTCACAGCAACAGCCTTGCGTGCAAAGTTTGGCAAATTCCTAGTGAATTGGAGTGAGTAAAATACTTTTTTATGCAGGGACTTTTAAGTTATTACGAGTGCAACGAAAACAACCCAAAAATTCAATAGAAAGACAGTTTGTCTGTTTCAAAGTCAGTTCTTAAATATTCATTCGCCATCAGTGTCACTTGTTTCATTGTTCGATCCTGAAAGTGATTATATTGTTCCCTATACGAAATTTATTTACGATTTTTAAAAGCATTCTATGAAGTTAGAACTCCATGACTCCACTTGTCCGTTTCATTCAGATCTCCACGGATACAAACGAGGTGACGTCTGGAACATCCAAGAGTGTTTTTTAACGATGACGCATGAACTGCCGCACGGCTTTGACCGTTAAAAATAACTAGTCAGTCGCCATGATTGCTTACCACTCAGGAAGTTGAAAGAACCATATTGAGCTTGACAGCTTCGTAGCTGTTTTAAGTTGCTGCTCAGTATATTGTATAATTTGTGTTAGTGGATTGGCGATATCCAGCCCTGCAAGCCGGCTCTATACGGTTGGTATACTGGGAAAAACATTCGGCATATCTGGATCTTTACAAGGATTACATACTAAAATACCTAGATCGAAATTAGTTCGGAGTGACTAACGACCTCCTCGATTCTGGCTGTATGACTGCACTTATTTAGCAGGAGCGTGGTTTTCCGAGAGATGATAGAGGGCGGAGCAAAGTTGGAAATATATTTTACAGTTTTAAAAGAGATTTTCTCGTATATTTTTTATATCCATGGCTATATCGAAAACGCCTCAACGGATTTGGAAAAAGTTCGGCAATTATATAGTGTACAGAATTGGTGCTGCCACTGAGGCTGATTTTTTTTATTTTTATTTAAGTCACATACATATGCCGATATCGGTATAAAACGAAAGGTTTTTTACGTCGTGTCAACCTTTTTAAACATTGCTTTGTCTGCACTGCGAAATATGATAACAAATAAGTAAAACTAAAATTAAAAAACGTTATGTACGAAGAAACGCCCTAGTGGGTAATGGGGTCGCGTCAGATTTTAATAAATATTCGTCACACTCCCACGTCTTGTCTATGCACACTTGCAGCCACATTCTTACTCACAGTCGCATTACGCCTTTGTTGTTCACCCTCATGCTTGAGTTTGATGGATTGAATGTCAAACATTTTTCTCCATTCACTGTTTCGCTGTTTATTATTATTTTTTTGGGAATTGGCTTTTTGAAAAGGGAGGGGCAAACCTCGACTTCCTTCGAACACACTTCCATTCCTCTTAAAATCGGTAGCAGAATAAGTGGTACATAAATCCGAGATTGTGTTTGCTTTAAGTGTTTTTCTTGAGCAAATATTAGCTATTATGGATATCGCATTAATAGTACGCCCCATTTTGTTTGTTAAGTTCTGAATGAAAAATTATCCTGCATTCATAGAACCGTAGAATGTGTACATATGTAAGTAGCAGAGGTAAACTATTTATTGACCGATTGATTTTAATTTTTATTTGGGTTTTTATGTCAAATAATTTTGTATGAAGTGCCAAGCTTAAAGCAAAGAATTCCATCTCCACATTGCCATTGTTTGCCGGAAATGCAACACTAGTAAATTAAAAGTACGTTTATTATTGTTATCATTCAAAAAATAAATTTTTTTCAACTAATTCATAATAGCCCAATGTACATATATGTATAATCCGTTACTCACTTTGTATATTACTGGAGGCATTCAGTAATTAAAATCATTGCTCACCTATGCTCGCCCATGAGAAATTATATTATAGATATATGACAGTATGCCAGGGTCTATCAAAAGTACTTTAGAAATACAAAAACCAGTTATTTGTGATACTTATTTTTGAAATTCCTGCTTACCTAACAGTTATTTCCGATTTTTATTTATAAAAGTCATAAAGAACAATTAACCACTGGATTTTTTGTTTAATTCTTGTTTGAATAATAATTTTTTGATACAGTGGAACTTCCTTATAGTGAATTCGCAGGGGACCTGAAAATCGCTTCACTATATGGAGACTTCATTATATAGAAATTCTGGCAAGTTCGAAGCCTTTTGCGTTTTACGCTAATTGCCGCATCCTCTGCATTTTTCAAAATCATTTCCTTATTTTTTAGAATATTTGATAAAGTAGTGGGAAGTATTTCAAACTGATTAGCAATATTTTTTTTTCGTATCTTCCCTTCTTTAACTTTGTTAATAATTAATAACTTTTTTTTCAAGTGAAATGCTGCTTCGATGCATCATTTTTACTTCAATTTCTTAACACAACTGAACTCCTACTACAATGTACATATGTATGTATTTTCATTTTGGGATTCCCCGTATTACATTTCGTTTATTTCTGAGAATACGCAGTTACAAATAATTGAGTGTAACCGAAAACATATTTGAAAAAATTCACTATACGGAGACAAATACGTATGAAGATTTATTTTCAAGTAGTACAATTTGTTCATTATATAGAAAACTTCACTATATAGAAATTCATTATAAGGAGACAAAAATGCACCTAAAGTAGAACCAAAAAGCTGTGTCTTCAAAATGACTTCATTATAGGGAGAGCTTCATTGTAGGGAAGTTCACTATAAAGAAGTTCCACTGTATATGTACATATAAGCATGATATTTAAGAACAAGATAACTTTTAAATGTACTTAAATTTTTTGCAAGTATTTAATAAAAATATGAATTAAACATAGACCCTACACTAGCTTTTTTCTAGAAGTATGCACATTTTTCAATTAAGTTTGTGAAAATGATCCTTCCTTTCACAGCAGGGGCAATAATAGAATTAATTAACCACTGAATTATAACTTTCTATCACCGTTCCAGTCAGCGTTCAAAGCTTGATAAATTTTTTCAACGGCTCTAATGAATATCTCGGATGCAGTAGTAGAATAGAACAGACTCCCAGATGACCAGACATTTACGAAGCAGTTTTTTATAAAGAGATTTAAATAAGGCCTGCAAACTTTTAGTGTAATGCAAAAAAGTGAAGAATGAAGACATAACATTTCAGCGTCAAGTGCCATAATTGTGCTTTAAATTGCCAACCAATCTTTTCTGGAAACATAAAATTTATCGTAAAATACCTGGCTGGATTTAAACCCAAGATCCTCTAAATCTCCCACTCGTATGGACTTGGTTTCAACAATCAAATCGTTTATTATCCAGGTGAGGAGCACTATTTTTAATTTTCCTCAATCAACAACTAATCAATTATTCCCAAAAAGCAAGGTACTAATGTTTAATTATTTCTATGGAAGATTCATTAATCAAAATGTAAATACCTTAACAAATGAGAGCAAGTAAGTGTTTGTGTAAGGGAGTCATGCCAACATAATATAAACTTAAAGTCAAAACAAATCTTAGACATCATTCAACAAAGAGCAATAATAATGCAAAATGCATAGACGTACAAACAAATTAAATTCTTAACGCATCCCTGTTTGAAACGTATATGAAATGAAAACAAAAAAGAACAATTAAATAGAAAATAACAAGTAAACTTATGTTCGGGCAAAATTGAACCAAGAGGAAGGTAATCATCAAAATAAATAAACACCCGCAAACAAGCATCATTGGTGTTATTATTATCGAAATCTCCGGAGAAGCACCAAACAACGCAAACAAATATAGAAGACAACCAGAAATAACAGAAAAACTTTTAACTCATTTTGTTGAACATCATTAATAACAAAACGTAACAAGCAAACCAAACTGAAAATTAATGAATGTGCACTGCACCTTCTGCACAACCACCAAGTGTGGTAGCCACCAGTTGGTCAATGTGACGGGACAGGCGGTCTTCTTTTTGCCTCCCAACTACTCCTGCTCTGCAAATAACAAAGACACAATGTGCCAAAGAAAGTGCTAAACGTTTTGCGCGCACGCTCATTCACCAATGATCCTCAAGCAGCAGAAGTGTTGGAAGTAGCTGTGTATTGAGTAATGAATAAAGGAAATTAATAAAGTTTTGCTCAAATATAATTGTTTTTCGTGTATTTTGTTAGTGCAATTAAATCCCGAATCAACATGCCATAGAAGATTCAAATTCAGAATTAAAAATGTGCACATACATACATATATATATTTTCATATATGTATGTATACCAAAATTACAGATGTTGTATAATTGTAATTCACGAGCCTAATTCAATTAAACTCCCACTACTAAGCACAATTGATAAAGCGATCGCAACACTAAAGCATGTCTGCAGTAGGAAGAGTGCGAGCAAGAGTTTTTACAAACATGAGGCAAAGAAAGGATGGAAACGCAAAGAGACTGTCCCTTCAAGAACACAATGAACGCACAACCGAGAAATTTTTTGGTGAGTAAGGCTAACAAATTTCTGAATAAAAAAGCCCGCATACAAACAAAGGAAAAAAATCACTTCATTTAAATATATTATTAAGCTGTGTATTGAACTTACTGTGGAGTATCGTAACATAACCGGCGTTACAAATAACAACAAAAAGCCTTCCTAGATATTGAAGGAGCTTTGAATAATATATAGCCATATGCCATTACCATCGCTCTACAAAATTTGGGTTAAATAGCTTCTTGATTGGGAGTGAAGGATCAATTACTCAAAGGTAGTAAAATACTTTAATTTCTGGATCATCCTGGTTTATATGGAACTCGGTGGTAAGAAATACAATCAATCAAACCTATAATCATTACGATTGTTTTTCATTACTTAACAGGTCTGGTTTATACATTTTAGTCCACCGCTGATTTTAATTAAAGATTTTATGTTTTGATTAACCAATATGAATAAAATTTGGAAAAGGTGGGCGGCTTCATAGCCATATGTTCTTATATTCCGTTGTCCGTTATAGAAGCCCAAAGCTCTTCACCGCTATTTATTCAGTTTCAATAATAAGATTTTACAGGGTAAAACACAGGTTATATAAATTTTTCATAAATATTCTCATATACTTTTTCAATATTTGATAATGAGCAAGAAAATAATGTGGAGAGGAAGACCAGTCTGCTGGTAATAAATAAATGAATTTTTAGGTTTTAATATAACTAATAATTAAACAACTTACCTACAATCTTATGTTAATACACATTTCTATCCAACCGGAAGTACAGGCATATGAACAAACTTATAACTTTGCTTAAAGTGTGTTTCAGTTAAATTTAAAATAAGAAAAACTATTGAACTTGGGAGCTATCTTTCCATTGCAAGCGTTCAATGAAAATATTAACTAATTATTTCCTAGCCAAAGTTTTTAACCCACATCAATTTGGATATGAGCTAGTTTCAACACAAGTAAGGAAGTCTAAGTTCGGGTGAAGCCGAACATTGTATATGTAACTAACAGTGATTCATTATGGGCTCCCGATCGATACCTTGAACGATTTTCGCATTATGGTTAATAATACTCTAAATTTATTGTGCCTTCATGTTAATGTAAATGTGCAAACCAAATGTTATCCTTATAGGTGAGTTCTAACATACCTTTTACATATGTATGTATGTATGTGTAGCACTACTGTGGCATTTTGATGGGAGCACTCTTTTAGTATAAAGCTACATGGATAGTCTATTCAATAGACTCTATTGCACACTTTTAAAGTTTGTTAGCGTTGTCCTTGTTAATGTAAAAACAACTTAAGTGCAATCGAAGTATATGTACATACATATGTATATGAAGCACAAAGAGATACTTCCTCCATAATTTCATAGCCATTTAACGATACTGGAATTATTTTACTGACAAATTAAGTGCCAGCTAACACATTCAAGTGGCACTGTCAATTATTTCACACACAAAAAATTGAACAATAAATGATAGATGGATTGACTTAACGCTTACCACTAAACGCCTTATCGCTACCAACGAACTTCCACTGACAATTTAAGTCACATGCATATACATATGTATGTACATATGTTTAGTAGAGATGCAATTATGGTATTTTCGGGATCCCATATAGAAATAGAGTTATTTAAAATTTTTAACACCTAATACCTCATTACTCCTTTGCAGCGTTTGTAAAGACTCTTCCAAACTAGTCTATCACAAGAATTGGATCTTTGAAAAAATAAGCAAAAAATACTTTTTAGGTGAAACAACTGAGCTGACATTTGAATCAAAATTAATACAAATATTGACTTCATAGAAAAAGTGTCCTTCAAGACAAATCGATTTGAATACTCTTCCAAATCAAACAAAATTACTTAATCGTACTGGCCGGGATTTTTCATGCGATGATTGACCACGTGGATTTGTGCAGTTCCCATTTAAAACTAAAAATACGAACTTCCACTCGTTTTCGGGAAATAGAACCGCACGGCATCGCGGGATCAAAAAGATCATGTGTTGATGTTAACTAATTGATAAACTCTTACCGTATTACACCACTATTTTCAAATAACAGTATGGGTTGAACATCATTCGTCTACTTCGCGTTTCGGCATGTTATGATGGGACACCAGCCAAAATTAATATGTTCAATCGATATTGAACAAAAAGGCTTATTGGGTAAACATTGTATCAGCGTTCTCTTACAAGAGTGCGTGAAGTATTGCTTCATTCCACTTGAACTATCGGTGCAGCTATTTTCGAATTTAACGATCGATCGATAGGTGCACGGATCGCGAATCATTAATATTACCACGCAACAAGCAGAGTGAAGTGAAACGCGTGTTACTGACATGAAGAGAACGACGATGACTTCAGCATGAAGTCGACTGAAAGTTGTCTAGATATACTGGTGCAGTTGTATTTTTACATACAAACATACATAGATATGACTATATGTACAAATTTATGCTTGAACATCGAAGGAGTTATGATGTAGCGACGAATGCGATGGTCTCAAGAGCCCTGAATTATGATCGTTGCATATAACAGAATAAACAGATGCTCTTCAATTTAATTTATTTTGTTTATTAATATTTTTGTGCTGTCAGTAGTTGGTGTTGCTATATAGCCACTTGCCACATCATGATTCATTAATTTACCTGCAAAGGTTACGCTTACTCATATATCGATCATCGCTTGCGTCACGCCAGGAGCAGCAAAAACGATTAGGCGTGTTTGGAAATAGAGGGCAACAAATTTTTCAGTAAACGAGAGCTAAGCCCACCAATGACACCCTGACTTTGTACTTTAGGGTGCAACGAAATTAACAAAATGTGCTATTCCTTAACTATTTTGGGAAGCCACGTGATACAATTGAAACACAATAAACCCCAATGTAAACATCTGTAGAACTTTCTCAACTATAGGTCTAGAATGTTATTAAGATAAAGCTAAAAGTTGTTTGAATATACCCCTACTAATTAATTTTGAAAGGAGCACTTACATTCTTATATCTACCTGTGTGAAAAAATCAATCGGCAACAGGCCAGCATGTGGCAAAGACAAAACATCCGACTTTAGCCAGAATACGCCTGAAACAATTTGGAAGTCACTCCTTGAAAAATCTGGAATAGGGTTTTGAAAGTTAGCGAAACTAGCAATAACTCTGGTTGGTTAGAAGATACAACCGTACATAGTTATGCAAAAGGCCCGCATACGTGGCATTAGAACATTTATTAAAATATAATAAAATTATAAAAAAGACAGACATCCAAAATAATAATTGTTTGTAATTAGAGTTTCATAAAAATCATACCAATTTCAATAAATATGAAAAAAAAAATTTTCGCAATAATTACTTATTAACTGCCTGAGCCTTCACATGAGGAGGTCAATGCAAATCCGGATGTCGACAGAGAACCGTCGGATCTTCTTTCTCCATTCTCATGACATAACCCAGCATTGAATCCTTTGGTCTTTAATTCGCAGCATTATGGCAATAGTTGCGTAAAGCTCGCACAGCTCATCGTTAAATATGACACTTGCTGTTGGCATCACGGGTAGGACTTTAAAAGGAGCTTTGCCAAAGGATTAGCTTCAAGTGTTATCCATTTTTTTGTCGAGTGGATCCTGTTATTGTCCCCGACCAAATTCTCCTTCAACGAAATTCTGAGGCGGCATAAGCAGGGAATTAGACGTCCAGGTTGATCCGATCCAACCTAAAATCATGGAGGGATGCTACACGAAATTCTAACCTTCGTCGCAACGTACAAGGCGTTCGGCCAGCCGGCCCTGACCTGTTACTCTCTAATATAGTTGCCAAGCCTAGCAGATATACGTTAGAAGAAGTTGCAATATCATTAGCAGCGTGATGAGATACGCCGAGAAATGCGGAAGACGCCATCTTTTGAACCGTGCACTGCCGGGCTGTTCGCAGTATTCACAAATATATGCTCTTTTGACTTATTGTTCCCACGCGGTCAAGTTCTCCAGCCTCAAACAAAAGAAAGATCCATATCTAACCTATATCTACCAACTCTTCTGAAATTTATTTTAACTGATTAGTGTATGCAGATTTGTAGGCCATTCCATTTCAGTATAATAAGGTGTAAGTAAGTCTTAAGTCCGTGAGAACTTCCGATGATTTTTAGGAATTTTTTTTCCTCGAGACTTTAAGATTTTCCTCCATATACATTTATGAACGTCATTTTTTTTATATGGAAAAAGACAATGAAGCTCTTCAGAAAAATTTTAAAAATTCTCATGAAAATTCGTCGAAATTTTGCAAATTTTTCACATATTTTGAAAATATAATTTAAAGTTTATGTGTTAGATTATGAAAAACGGTCTTAAAAAAAATTGGGTAAAATAAATTTGTTGAAGCCAAAAATGGTGAAAGCTGCGAAAAAGGGCTGCATACTCACTTTAGGGATAAACTGTACTTGGTTAAAAGAATCCTTGATGGGAACTTATTTTATAAGCCCCTAATTGTATTAAAATTAAGCAATTTATGTTCGCAAAACCCCCAAGATATACCTTTGGAAATAGTAGCCACTGTCGGAATGGGATTTTTGTTTTTATACGCCTTTTTCGGTATATCTGTAAATGGTAATATTACAGTGTAAACGTTTTGCTGGTGCTCATACAAACTTACTCCCTTTCTCATCTGCTTCTTATACCTGTGTATTGAACTTGTATTTTGCAATATAAAATTTGAACTTGTTGACAAATGATAGGTATGTCTGATTTTGGAAAAGTAACGCGTTGAAGAAAATTGCACAAGCATCACCAACACCATCAATAAAAATAAAAAATAAACTTACAACTATCATAATCAATTATTCTAAAGGATGCAGGTAGTTTCGCAATGTCTTGTAATTAGGGGACGACCGGTTAGGGCAATTAAATGCACATCACCGCCTGATCGTAAAATGCCAGCACACGTAACTCACGTATTACATATTTGTATACATATGTATATGTATGTATGTATACATAAAGCCCAGTAATCGGTTTGAGTGCGACTTGCTTGGAAGATAGTTCTTCTCCACAGTAAAAATTCAACTCTTTTGCTCTAAAGACACATATTATTTTTGCCCCGATTTGGCACTAGTATACTTGAATAAAATAAAAGACGAGTTATCCTTTCATTCATCCAGTATTGGGTGCAAGGCATATCACAAATAATTTAGAAATCCGAAAATATTGTTCAAGGTGTGGCAAAACTGACGTTACATTATGTTTGTACCTGCAAATATTAGCAAAATGTGTAATACTTCTCAAGCTGACATCCAACAAGAACGCTTTCTGGGAAAACTATGTGGACGAGTTCATAACTTTAATGCGCTTTTCAACGTCAATTATAGAAGCATTTCTGTTCGGCGTCAATCTCCGGTTTAAAAGCGTTGGACTAAGGCAATACTAAACTCTACTATTCAACTGGTGAAATAAACGAAATACTCTCGTTATGGAACCCGTTTCGTAAATTGTTCATCAATGTCGTCTTCTACTGTTGATGAGTTTTGCGGTGATTGCTTCAACAAGTCAGTACAGGTAAATATGTATACATAACAACAAAATGCA
This sequence comes from Sphenella marginata, assembly GCA_951509765.1. Classification (NCBI taxonomy): domain Eukaryota; kingdom Metazoa; phylum Arthropoda; class Insecta; order Diptera; family Tephritidae; genus Sphenella; species Sphenella marginata. The sequence goes on along the minus strand of OX608079.1, from coordinate 84,005,957 downwards.
GAAGGTGGATCAGCATCAAAAATCGCTTAAGGCCACCGACCCAACTGTGAGTGTACTAATCCGGAGTTGAAACGTTGACTTTGCTGATTTTTGCAGTTTCTAATGATGATGACGATCATTTGACCAAAACTTGTACTAGACGTGTGAGGTCTGCGATCTTGGGTGAAAGGAAAGCTGTACTTTGGCCAAATAAATCAGTGAAAGAAGGGTATGGAATAATACCAAATAAAAATTTTATTAAAATGCCATTTGGTGTAATTCTGAATTATGCTATTGTTGGCTTTCTTCTTATTTTGGGTTAATGATGTATATTAACCGTTCAATTTTCATGATAGTTTTTTTTTTTTAGCATATGTATGTATGTATGTATCTGAAGCTGATCGCAAACAGCAAATGCATACTATTCAGGTATGCTTTAAGCGAACTCTAGTATATTAACGATATACGAAGCCTGTGTTTCTGCTTAGATTTCTTGTTGTCCCATTATCAAATATTTTTTATACATACATAGATAACTATCTTTCCAGCTACTAAATATATGTACATACATATCCATAAGAAAATTAAGTTTTTTTTTTAAACTCGCTGCAAAATGCGTGTTGCCTTTAATTTTAACATAGTAGCAAAAGAAGAAGGAATTGGACTGTCAAAGCAGTTTAAACGATTACGCGGCAATTATGATAGCAAGCAAATTAAATTTTGCGCTTCTGACAATATAAACTTTGTTAATGTAATGGCGGTTGACATAACACTGACAGAATGCACGCAGATAAGGGGTCGAAGACTGAGAGAAGGTGGGCGAAGCAATGAAAATAATAGTAACTAGGAGGATGACGCTTAGCAATTTTAACGGTTTTGGCACGGTAGTCGTTTCCTTGCTGACTTTGATATTACGGGATCGAAAATCGGGCCTGCCATCGGAGTGATGGTCCCCGATAGGAATACCTACTAAGCCGTAGAATCTTCATTGGTTTCTATAGCAAGCCGTTAAAAGCTCTGCGAGCTCATACTCCGCATCATTAAATGTTCTGCGGTACTCGCCCTGGTCAAATAAATTATACTATTTAAGTGTTCACTTCCACTTAAAGTATTTCAAATCTATCCACGCTAAGTTTAGTCCTATATGTCTTAATAATGTCTTAGTCTTAAAAAGCTGCAATCTTTTTTATACAAATATTGGTAGCTTCATTGAGCCTTTTCTGGAAAGCGCTCTTTCATAAGAGGCAGCCACGAGTCTACTTGATGTTACCGTTGTTGTTATTTTAATATGCATCTATCTCAAACAAAACTCCAGCATTTCTTTATTTGATATCGTCTGATCGGTATAATTGATTCAATAATATTTCCACCATATACTGAGAAAATACCTAACAAAACTCTTAAGCTTACAACTATTTGGCTCATATGGCAAAATCTGATGTCGAATATTTTAGGGGTAGCACTTCTTGTGTTTTTTAACTATTATTTTGTAACTGGTACAGAACTTTTTTGTAACCTTTGTTATTTATAAGATTAACACTAGAACACTTTTTTCTTAAAAACAAGGTTTTGCTGTTAACACTTTAAATACACACACATATGTACATATGTACATACATATCGACAGCCACACTGCAAAACCCCGTAAGTCACTATTTTTCCAGAAATAAGGTTCTGAGCCTTTCCCATAGATCGTGATATTTCGCACATTAAAAATCAGTCAAAATCGGGTTACAACTTCCCGTTTCTTTCCAGTGGTGAAATGAAATAACCGTCGCCCATATACATACGTTATAATTATTACAGTTTTTTCCCTCTCCTGAAAACTTTTTGATTTTGGACATACAGGGTTTTGCAGTGTGGCTGTCGATATAGTATACTTAAAACTTGCTCTTTGTAAACATTCGAGTTTTTCAAAGCAATTTGGATATAATTTCATACTATTTTTAAATTTTCTTTTTTTTTATAAAAACTGTGCAAATTAAAATTCAGCTGGGATGTATAGGAACTGTTTAGTTCTAACAAACTGCTCGACTGAAAATTATTTGCTTTGCTGTTACTGAATTCACTTTTCCCGTGCACATTGCTCTCGGTGAGTGAGTCCGCCGCTGTTTTCTCTTTGAAGCATGTGACCTTGACTTCTACAACAATTCGCAAACCCTATACGTGCAGACAATCCTTTGTACCAAATTTCTAAACAGATTTAGCTTGGTGACCTTCTACCAAACCTGCTCTATAGAAATAAATTTGCATTTGTAAATAAATATCTGCGTGTAATAGGATGTACATACGTACGTGTTTGTTTGTGCAAGGGTCGATGCTGTGAGGTCAACACTTCTTCATATCTATTTTCTCATCTGCATTCAATTTTGCCATCTGTACCAGTTTTATTGTTGTGTTTTGACTTCTGTTTGCTTATGCTTGCAGTTTTATTTTGCATTGAATTGTTGTGCCTACTACTGTGATTGTGCTATTGATTTATTGTCGATGCCTACTTTTCCTTTTCTCTAGGAAAATCGTGAAACGGATTAATGACCTTGTTGAGGAATTTTTAAATTAGGTAAAATGGTTATGTGTTTTACTAGGGTTACAAAATTTTGCGACGTTTATGGTACAACGGCTGGAAATCTGTGGATGTCAATATTTGTTACAGTATTTACATATTAGTAGTCGCCGTGGTGTGGCGGCAGTGTTGCTGGCCTACCACACCGAAGGTCCAAAAACAATAGGTCCCACCAATTTGCAGGAAACTTATAAGCAGCACACCACAAATCGGTAGAGTAGCTTGCAAAGTATATTAAACAAAGTAAGAGTGATCTTGACAGTTCGCTCTTTTCTGTAGGAGTTTTTACGTCAAACCATAAAAATTATTAACCCGTTTCGCTTGAAAATTTTTTTTCGAATTGTGACGAAAGGCGTCGACGGTGGGTGATTAGTTGCGGCGTCGTTTTAAAAAACACTTCGTATGTATGCGAGCAACATTCTAAACCAAGTGACTTTATTGAATGTCCAACGCAGAGTAGTTTTTTTAAGAAGGCACGTTTGTTTCCCCATGCGGTACCAACACAATTGCAGCCGAAAGTGTTTGAAGGCCATAAACTGCTTAATAAGGAACCGTTTGACGTACATTTTCTTCCTCCACGATTTTTTTGGGGAGTGTTGTCGAAATAACAATCCGGTACTCCCTTGCGGTACTGCCCGACTGTCGTGGTAGTGATTTGGTATGACCAGTGAACCTTCTAGGTCATGGCATCCCTCCTTCCGAAAGGAAAGAGAAGATGGGTAATGAGAGGTTGGAGGCATCATATCCGTAGATCAACATCGCCGTTTAGCATTTGTGTGTTACGTGGTTCTGCAGTGTTACCGACGATATATTGATAATTCCGGGGTCGAAATGGCTTGACCGTACAACAACACATTGCAGTTCAAGTATATTGCCCCTAAGGTCGATGTGGGCTTCAAGTACAGGACTTGGCATTAAACGATGGATAATAAACTCAAATCCTCTGGTACGATCTCAACGCTGAATGTTCTTATCTGCTCATTTGAATGCTTTGAAGTTCTGTTGTAAAGGGTATAGTAGGAATGACTACCAAAATTTCCCAACAAAAATATTATTACAACACCTTTCAAACACTCGACTGCATACATATGTATGTATATGTAACTAAAATATGTGTTATATCAGTATGTATAGCGTAAATATGCATGCTTGCATAAGTTTATTAGCTACCTGATTCAAAATAATCCCATCGGCAACTATACCACCGAATAGTAAAACAAACCAGTTTAAAGCGCAGAAGTAGGAGAAACACAAACAACATATCATGGTATCTTAAAGAACATAAATATTCTACCTGTCAATATACGCTACCACTCTAATGAGCGACGTAGAAAGTAATACGTACATACTTGGAAAGAGGGGTAAAAGAAGAGGACGCAATATTTTTGTGTTTGGATTTGAGATAGACTAGCACAAATATAATTTCTGTGGGCAATGCCGGTGCAATCAAAAGTAGGTATGATGTATAAAATGGCGCAACTTATTGAGCATGGAAAATGCCCATTTTCATAAAATTACAACAGAGGCAAGAGGATAAGCGGTCTGAACCGGCTTGACCACTGTGCATCCATGCAATTAAACTAATGCACTTGCTGTGTTGCGGGGCAAGTTGCATGTACATATGTATGCATGTACATATATTCATGCCTCAATAAATTTAAGGAAATATATGCATAATTATGTAAGATAAAAATTAAGCAAACTACGGATCGATACAAGCTGAGAGCCTCATCAAATTTAAATTTAATTCTTTGATTGTAATGAAATAATTAAATTGGAGTTTTTTAATTTCTCTATTCAATCCATTTTATCCACGTACACTACTAGATTGTCGCACGCGCGATGCAAGAAAAATCGGTAAACAACGCGTATAATATTGGCGCCCCAATAACGGACATTCCGAGCGAACTTTAGTTGGTGATGAAGGGTTTATCCTCATTGCTAATAGATGTAGTCTAATAATAAACATATGTACATACATATATTAATACAATGCCAGCCTAGAAATACAAAGAAGAGGAACTCTTTCCAACAAGTTTACCTTGTACTGAGTAGGAAACTGAGACCACGTCAATCTATCATACTTGTCTTTGGATATGCTTCGGCATGATGGACAGAGTTCAAAGAATATGAGATGGCCTTTTAAGTATTAATAGGAAAAATGTACGGAAGATTTAGATATGTACATTAAGGTGGATCGACGAAAAAAGTGTTTCCAGTCCACCCCTAGGATTAAAGATATTTTGAAGGCGATCCCAAAAAAAATTTTATTTTGCCACGCCCCCCTGATGGGCTATTTACTTTTTTTGACACTACGTCGCCATTTTAAGTCCGATATTAATGAGCCGTACACCGTTGTTCATGGCTTGGAAGCCACCACAATTCTTACCTTAATCATTTTCAAGAAAAAGTTTCACAGAATTTAAAGGCCTTTTCGACAGACTAAAAAAAATTGGAATTTAGGTATGATGTGAAACGAGATACCGACAGTCACTACTAGAATTTGAGCTCGGAATAAAAAATGATTAAGGTAAGAATTGTGGTGGCTTCCAAGCCATGAACAACGGTGTACGGCTCATTAAAATCGGACTTAAAATGGCGACGTAGTGTCAAAAAAGTAAATAGTCCATCGGGGGGGCGTCGCAAAAAAAAAAATTTTTTTTTGGGATCGCTTTCAAAATATCTTTAATCCTAGGGGTGGACTGGAAACCTTTTTTTTTTTGTATGGGAACCGGTCCGCACTAATGTACATGCATAATGAGTTATGCAATACCCAAAAACGTCTAGCTATTTATCCTTATGTTTAAAATTTAATTTTATATTTCCTCATCATAATTTCAATTATTGAACCTGGGAGCATTGTTTACATTGACGACGGATCAGATTTGTCTACACGAAAAACTCGGTAGATACTCTGTTTTTTGTTTGATGATCTCAAGTGTTAAATCACTAAAACAAATTATGAAAATTGTTCCTAGTCCACCATCCAGTCTATCAGTTCCGGTGATATACATATGCGAAAGTTGTTTTCAAACATGCTGAGGCTGACTGGACTAAAAAATGTATGTGTTAGGTTTGACGAAAATCATTATGCTATAAGCAGAAGTTACCTGATGAGCCAAAACATATCTATCTACGGACTTTTATTAAATATTGTGCCATAACATTTTTAACTTGAAATAGAATCAAGAAAAGAAAAGGCAATAGTTATACCATTCATACCAAATTATGAGAATTAAATACATATATTCAGCTATTCAATCTATGCGTTATTTTTATCTCCACCTAAGGATATGCCACATTTTAGAAGAAGTTCTGGTATAAACTAAGAGCTCCAATGGAAAAATGCACACTTATACAATTATTTAGTCACAACGTAATATATGTAAATACTAGTACATACCGACAAATATATCTAGAGTTTTAAGAAAACTATATCAGGGCTGTTTTTGCTTTTGACAACTAAATGGAAGCTGCTCTTATATACTTTGTAAGTACGTAGCTGTTAAATGGACAAGAAAAGCCAATAATGGATGAATACTACCGAATGATTGGAGGGCGGACACGGGCTTGTCGCATACATGCATGCATTGCCATTAATATATATGTACATATATTATGTATCGCTTTACTAGAAGCCATGTAGGGGCCATAATTGAGCTATTAAAATTGCACACTTATTATGGTGTTTATAGTGATTGCAAAATAAGAGCGTCCGTTGCAATCAAATGAAACACGCTTCACTCAACACGTATGTTTAATATTTTACACTGGCTATTTCTCAGTCATTGTTATCATATGTATGGCCATTAGACTGTTCACCAAAACAAACTTTATTTTTAGTGAAAACGTTTTAGTGTATTGTATATTCTATTGAAGTATGAACCGATATAAATAATTTTGGTGTTGTTTAAATGATAATTTATTCAATTTCCATAGCAACTATATGATTAAAAGTCAACCTCTCCTTTGCAGTTGCACAGTTCAAAGTTCGTCAGCAAATTATTCTGAAGGCGAGTATCGAATACCGGAAGATGGCTCACCAATATTATAGTGCCGTTGATAGGAAAAAAATGTATTCCACCCCTGAGAGTAAAGAAACATAGTCATTAAGAACCCGTTCAAAATCAATTGAATGCTCTTTAAGAATTGATTGTCTGTAGCATAAGAAGCTTTATCTTCCAAAATTTTTTTTTTTAAATGTTAGTCAAACATAGTATTAAAGGCTAGTGAATTTAATAATTTAGAGTAGACACAAGAACTTAAAAGCTCTTGTCACAAAATGTTCCTTTTTTACTTGGCGGTTTTTTGTTTTGATGCACGATGTACCCAAGCCTTTTAGTAATACTATGGCCAGAATGTAGAAAAATACAACAAATATTTTTTTTAAAACGGTCTTATGTACATGCCAACATACATTCATGTATCTATACACCTGTGTGAATATGTAAGCTCGAGCCCACTTAAAACTGTTGACGATTTGATGATGTATTTTATCGTTTTGGAGCGTTCTGTTGTCATGCAGTAGAGGACGAGGAATGTAGAAAATGTTTGAAAAACTCAACTTTAATAATCGAAATTATTTGATGATACATTTTAATACCTGCAACTAATTTTTTTTGCATTTCAGTGTTTCCAGACCTACTCTAGAAGCATACAGTTTTCGGTAGAGTCATGTCAGTAATCGAAGCTCCTCTTCAGAGCCCAATAAGTTATGCTATAAGTCATGTAGAAAGCTGAGGAGCGGGAATGAATATACCTTTTTACCATATTAGTCAAAAGAATTATTCCCCAACTAAACCAGAGTGAGGAATTTTTGCATGCAGCAGGTTTTATCATATGTTAAATTAGTCATAAAAAATTAAATTAGTTTTTGTTTTTGCAGGATTTTTGAAGTGAAAAATAAATCGTTACTGTACGCGAAAAGAGATGCACATAAACGGCACTGCCGCTTTACAAATTTTATTGTCCAAATAGCTTAAAAGAGTACATTAAGCAAATGTTCTGGGCCTTTTGACCTCTTGTCATCACATAAAAGCAGGCAGGTTATTACAGTCGGTTACTGGATCAAATGAAAATACACAAGACTTTGGTCTCAACTCAACTATAGTATAGGGTGTTTTTTTAAGGGGTATAGAACTTCGAATTGAAATAAAACACAAGAAAATCGTTTTAAGGTCTATCAATTTGGCTTTATTGGAAGGATAATTTTATGCCATTAATGTTTAAATATGATTTCGGGCATGTGGCCGCCGCGGCTGGCTCGAATAAATCCAATTCTACAGGTCCAATTTTCAACCACTTTTTCGAGCATATGGGGCCGTATGTCGGCAATAACGCCACGAATGTTGGCTTCCAATACCCCTAACGTTTCTGGTTTGTTGGTGTAGACGAGCGACTTCACATATCCCCAAAGAAAATAATCCAATGGTGTCAAATCACACGACCTTGGTGGCCAATTCCGCGAAATTATGCGCTCATCGAATGTTTCCTTCAATAAATCGATTGTGACGTGCGCTGTGTGGCATGTAGCGCCACAACTCATCCACATTCATGCCATCCAATTCGGGAACAAAATAGTCGGTTATCATGGCTCTATACCGGTCTCCATTAACGGTAGCTGCCTCTCCAGCATTATTGCGGAAGAAGTATGGCCCAATGACTCCACCAGCCCATAGAGCACACCCATCAGTCAGTTTTTGTGGATGTAATGGCGTTTCAAGGGTCTCATGTGGATTCTCTTCACTCCAAATGCGGCAATTTTGCTTGTTGACGTAGCCATTCAACCAAAAATGAGCCTCATCACTGAACAAAATTTTGCCATTTGAAAAAAAAATTTGAACCATTATTTTCGAAATAAATTTGCACGATTTGCAAGCGTTGTTCTTTTGTCAACCTGTTCATGATGAAATGGCAAACCAAACTGAACATAAATGACATTAGAGTTGCCAGATTTGACCACAAAATGCCAGTTTTATCTCTATTCGAAAAACAAACCTGTAAAAAAAACACCCTATACAATAATTTTCTTCTGACGATTTGCCGTTTCCACCGTCTATGAGTGAAGTTATCTCGAACCAGAGTAGCTGAATATGTTTTAGGCTATAATGATACTAATGAACAATATCTTAAAATGAACTGCTGTTAGCTTTGCACTACTCTAAATAATATTTACGATGTTTTCAGTAGTAAAACTACTTGCAAACTATCTCTAAAGTAGGATGAAAAGGTTCTGCTGTGATTTTTCCAACTTTGGACATTTCAGAGGTCCAATCACCTTTGAGTTGACCAGAAATTTCTTTTTGAAAACTAGTTTTTTGCTGACGAGTTTGGTGTTTACCTCGAGGGTATATTTTCACTCACATCGACTTGAACTTAAATGTCTTTATTGCACATCATCAATGCAGTGCCTTCGAAATTATAATTATGTAAAAAGTGTTCACTTATTATAAATAATAAAATTAAGTAAAAGGTACGACGAAGCAATTGTGGGTAATTGCCTTCCAGTTAACCACCAATTGCAATGCACTAAGCTGGAATAGTCGCCCGAATGGTAGTGACTTGACGCCACTTATTGCCAGGCATGTAGTGCAAAAATATACAACAACACTTTACAATGTATGTATTGAATTCCATGCACGTACATATATACATGTATGTTTTTATGAACTTGGAAGAGCACGCATTGGCTAATAATCACTTGTGCTTGGATTTGAAAGGGCTTCTCCTAAAACAAGACATTAATTTAAAATTTAAATGGAATAAAACTTACCTGCAAATTAATTGAAAAGCGAGAAAACAACAGAGCATGTTGATGCTTAAATTAACTTTTTGAAACTATGGATGTTCCAGGACAAGTAGGTACCTATGTATCTAAGTAAAAAGAAGATATCCCTTATGCTAAGAAGAAAAATGTAACAACGAACCACAATATGTTTAAAAAGTTTGACTTTTACTTTGAAATTCGTACTTACTTAAGAAAGCGCTGTCTACGGTTGTGCTGAAGGCTTTATAGTATATACATACATTTCATAAACGTGCAACACAGCTTTAGGTGTCCGATCCTTACTTACAATTAGTACAAGCCCCGTTATACATATATACATATATACGATATATTGGTCTAATCTTGACCATTTTTACTACAGACATTACATACTATATAATAAGTACTGTAGCTGGTAAATTCTAAATTGCAATAGTTATAGCCCATTAGAAGAACATATTGTATGGGAGCTATATGTATTTATATCCTGAATCTGGGTGAATTTCGCTCTACACATTACCTATGGGTGTTTATAATACGTACTAAATCAACAAAATATTAAGTGAAACCCCCATTTCTCTGAGCAGTTTATGCTATGGGAGATACGCATTGTATAGGTCTGGTCTTGTTGCTTCCGGCAAAAGTGTAATATATTACAAAATGGCGGCCCCATACCAAATTTTATAGAGATGTCTTTAAACCTGAGGGACTAGTTTGTGTTTAAAGAGACGGATAGACGAGCATGTAAATTTCAAAATTCACTCTTTTCTAAGGACTCCCCCAAAATATTTCGAAAAAATATGCTTTTTATTAAAAAATATTTTTTCATACTCCTTTTATACATAAAAATCGACATTTTTAGCGTTTTTTTAATGCGGTTTAGCTCCGGTAAATCTTAATATTTTGACCAAGGTCTTACAATACATTGAAGTTTATAATTCCGATAGAAACAGTGTGTCCATTTTTTTGTATGAAGATTGAGGTGCCTTATATACATATGTACATACATCGACCTGTTACAATTTTCATAATGTAGCTGGCTTTAAGTCTTTTGATGGACCAAAACAGAAAATAGTGCCAACCATTTTGTGATTGTTTCTCTGTTTCCAATATTGTTCACCTTCCGAATGTTCAGTTAATTAGCAGTTTGAGTATCGATTGATGTGTGCACAACCATAGCTAGGAGAAATTATCCAATTCATCTTTGTTTTCTATGCCCCGCCAAAAACACAATCAACTTTATAGGTTGTAAGTACATTAGATTGATTTTCACCAATTATGCTTCTTTTCCACCGAAGCTTGCTTTAAATCTTTTCTCAAATATGTTAACGCTGGCCTATGTACCATAACACGAGGTTCTAAGTATCGGCGCATGTAGCGTCAACAAGGCTTGATAAAGTTTATAGAAACGGTGGCGCCCCTTGGTAGTGATCGGACAGCCTGCGAGTATATTTTTGCAGTTAAATGGTAAATGGATCCGAAAATATTTGCTGGACGGAATCGGATAATGGATCCAAAAAATATCAAAAAACGTTTGTATAATTAAGATAGCCACATAAGTTTCATTCTCATACTCTAGTGCAAAAACGGATCAGAAAGAGTACTTTAAATCTACATAATATGGAAACGTATAAGAATTATCATTCTTGTCGGTATTCTCTTTTATTTGGATTATATTTTTGTTGAACTTCGACTAAAAAGATGTGAAAGTGGACAAATAATTTCTTTGAAGGCAGATGAATGTTGCTGCCCTTTCGTTGTTTCGTCAAGGATCAATACAATAATATCAAGAAGCAAGCACGCGTGGCATATCTACTCATGCAATAACGACTGCCAACAATAACGACTCAACTTTAAACTGACTTTTTTTATGTACTATAACCCTGTAAAAACGATTACCTATCAGAGTACTCCAACACTTTTCCTCATTTATATAAAAAGGTGGTACAATTTATACGGCGATGCCCGCCAATTGTATCACCTAATCCTTTCAAAATGCTGCCATAATAAGCACTCCATGCAGTATAAAAAGCCGGTATAGGACAACTACACCAGTTTCCGGACAGCGCACATAGAGGTATTTAAGCAATCTGGGCGGCCAAAAATCAATTTTTCAAAACGCAGCAAATAAAAAAAAAAAATTATTTTTAGTAGGCCAATACTCTAGTGTATTAGAATCAATAATTATTTATTTTCATAATTCAAATGTCTAGTGTGGACATCCACTCAAAGTTGGACCATTCGTTCGTATCTTGTAGCAGTTTTTCACGTTCTTAGAGTATATCCATTTTCAATTGATATTTTTACAGGTTTCAGTGAAGTTTATAAAAAAGAAGCCAGGGATTCTTATGAAACAGGTAAGTGTGTATAATATTTATGTATTTTAAGATTTATGTAGTCCTTAACGCCTTCGTAATACAATTTTTAAAAAGTGATGTATTGGGGCAAAATTTTTTCCCAATTTTTTTTTTCCAAAAGGTTTTTGTTTTAGTGCCCCCCTTTGTCCCCCCCTTGATTCCAATTTTTTTAGAGACCCTGTGCTTTGTTAATTTAATTAGTGTAGAGATTGGTCCCGCTTATTCCCGCTTTTTAAAAAAAAATGGCTTTGCTCAGTGGTGCCATCTCCATAGGGTGAGCAATAAAAAATAGTAAACGTACTCCAATTTTGTTGAAATTCGGCGCGTGATCTTGTTGTGGCATAAAAAGAATATACATGCAATATGGTGATGATTGGCATCGTGCCACCTACTCTTGTGGGAGGTTATACTAAAAGATGTCTGATTTTTATGAAACTCAGTTTGGACATTAATCTCACGTTTAGAAACGCAATTGTAGAATTTGATCTTGTTTTGTGAATCAATGTGCTGATACCGAATCCTAGATCTATTTGGGCAATGTACCCCAAAAACTGCAATCGATGACTAACATTTTTTTTTGAATGTTCTGTATATAGATGTATTAAGATTTTTTTAATTAAGGTTTCTCTGGTGGAGTAATCACCCATAACGAATTATTCAATCACATGAAAGAATCAGATGCGGCAAGTATTAACGAGAAATTAAACAGTTTAGAAAAATATCTTCTAAGCTTCGGCCCTTATTCAAAAAAAGATACCGTGAAACTCGAAAGACACATACGTCGTTTGAAATCCAAGATAAAGAGCAAATGGTTGAACTCGCAAAACAAAGAGGAAGTTTTTGTGAAGAAATACAAATTGTGGCTAAGCGGAATGTTCATCTTACCTAAAAAAGTTAAAAAGTTATCTAAAGGACGACCACAGTTATTTTTTTCCGACTCCAGCGAGAGGAGCAAAAGGAGAAAGACAGAGGGGTTAAGAAGAAGTAATAATTTGGAAGTGCTCACATTCGATGCTCAATCCAAATTGGGTGAGCAAGGAAAAAGAGATGCTGCATCAGTACTTAAGGAAATAGTTTCGTCACCACGTCGAGCGACGAAATACAAGAAGGCATTTAGAGAGAGCTTATCAAAAGTAAAGGAAAAGTTAAGTCCTAAACAAGCTTTGTCTATGTTTATAGAAGCTGAACTGTCAACATCACAATATGAAACCATTAGAAGCTATAACCCCGACATGTATCCTTGCTACACCAAAATACAAGAAGCAAAGCTAAATTGTTACCCTGAAAAGGACTCCTTCCATGTCACGGAAACTTTAGCCGAAATTAAGCTTCAGAGTTTAATGAACCACACAGCTTCCAGACTACTGATGGATCTTAAAGAGGTACTGGAAACACTTCAAGATGAGCAACGCAGTTCCCTGATGCTCATATGCAAGTGGGGATGTGATGGCGCGCGACAGGCTCAATATAAACAAAAATTTGAATGCGACTCCGACTCAGATGCCAACTTGTTCCAAAGTTCTTTTGTGCCCCTACGTCTTATTTGCTCCACCAATAGCAAAGTTTTATGGCAGAACCCCACTCCCTCTTCTCCACGCTACTGCCGTCCAATCAGACTCCGATTCATTAAAGAAACTGCAGATGTGATTAAAGACGAAATTACCAGCATACAAAATGCCGTTAAGGAATTGCAAAAAACTGAAATTCAAATTGGATCTAAAACGTATGCGGTAGCGCACAATATGATGCTTACCATGATTGATGGGAAGGTGTGCAATGCTGCAACTAATACAACATCTACAATGAAATGTTATATCTGTGGTTTGACATCAAAGGATTTTAACTGCTTACAGAAAAAGGGTTTAGTTAACGCGGAGGCTTTAGATTTTGGTTTGTCAATCTTACATGCTAGGATTCGTCTATTTGAATCTATTTTACATCTAGCTTATAAACTGCCAGTAAAGAAGTGGCAACTTAGATCCGATAGTGAAAAAGCCATTGTGAAACAGAAAAAGCTTGCAATACCAGAAGAATTCAAAACCAAGATGGGCCTCATAGTAGATGTTCCGAAGGCAAATTTTGGCAACACGAACGATGCGAACAGTAGTAGAAGATATTTCGCAAATCATGAACTCTCGGCTGAAATTACTGGTATCGACATCAACCTCATATACCGCCTCAAAATAATTTTAGAGGTACTTTCAAGTGGATATGACATCAACACAGACCAATTTTCTCTTTACGCCAGAGAAACAGCGCAGCTTTATATAGAGCGCTACTCATGGCATCCCATGACGCCAACACTTCACAAAATTCTGATCCATGGACCTGAGGTCATCGAGAAAGCTCTTTTGCCAATAGGTCAACTATCAGAAGAGGCAGCAGAAGCCAGAAACAAATACATTCGACTATATCGGCAAAGTTTTGCAAGAAAATTCTCTAGAGAAGCCTGCAACCTGGAGATATTAAATAGGTAAAACTGAATTTGTAAGTGAAAATGTAATTTAATGCAACTAAATGTTTTATAATGTTTACAGGTTACTTCTGAATTCTGACCCAGTGATGACAGGTATGAGGCCAAAAAGAAGGAAAACATCGCAACCTTTTGCAAAAGAAACAATTGCCATGCTTCAATGTAGTGATCATGACCTGCCTGACATACCCTCTGATGATGAGCCCTAAAGAATGATAACTAACCATGCGACTGGACTTCTGTTACAAATAACAGTGTATCGGATTGGGATACGAGTTTTAGCTTTAGTATTGATTATTTACTAGTCTGGTAATACCGCACACGTAAGCCATGTATAAAAATTCACTATTTTTCCGCAGGCTTACATTTTTTTGATAATTACTTAATAAATTGTGTTAGAATTCTTGACTCCAGGCATATAAAAATAAATGCCAAAAATCAGCGAAACGTGCGATCTGCTTGTAAGTTGTACATTATTATACTAGAATGAATTATTATACTAGAATGTCTGTAGACTTTTTTGGATTACTGTATATATAATAAAATAAAATAAAAAGTTAAATATAACTGAAATCACCATAAGTAACATAATTAAACAATTTAAAGCAAAAAAAAAGGATTTGTTAAGAAACTTTGCTGTCCGTAGACTTTTTTGGACCACTGTATATATAATAAAATAAAATAAAAAGGTTAATATAACTGAAATCACCATAAGTAACATAATTAAACTATTTAAACAAAAAAAAAGGATTTGTTAAGAAACTTTGCTGTCCGTAGACTTTTTTGGACCACTGTATATATAATAAAATAAAATAAATAGTTAAATATAACTGAAATCACCATGAGTAACATAATTAAACTATTTAAAGCCAAAAAATAATTTTGGCCGCCCAGATTGCTCAAATACCTCTATGTGCAGCGCTAATGTGGGGACGCAAGGTCAATGTTGGGATTAATAGGCAAATCACAAACAGATAGTCTCAAATAGCAACACTGATGGAAATATACATACATGTTTTCTGAGTAACCTTGTATAATTTAAGTTGTATCAGAAGTATAGTTTAAAATAGATACGTAATTGAAGAGTCAGAAGTTTGAGGCCTGCTTCTACCAACTGGACTTAACTTACCACCATCTAACTTAACTACATAAGTCACAACTTAGCCAGCCAGCTGACTTAGTCTTGAATAAGTCAGTGTTGCTATCGTTCGAAACCTAAATAAATAAATAATAATGATACCAGTTTGTTGTAGACAACGTCCCAGTCGGAAACTTCGTCAAGCATGACTTGAAGGGGGTGAGCGTAAATGCATCAAGCATGAAACCATTACGAAACTACTGTTTTCAATTAAGCGCCATTTTAAACTTCAAATTAATATTATGTTCAGGTCCAAGATTTATATATTCCTGGGGTAAAAAATACCACAGGGTTGTTGTGTTCAAAACTATTTAAGTTGCTAAGTTAGTGAAACCCAAAATTAAATTAGTAGCAATCTATGCTAACTTAAGTCGCGACTTAGTTTTTGTCTTAGTCGCTCCGCAGGTTTTTGTAAAAAAAAAAATGTGGGAACGCTTCAGAAAAGTAAGTGCCTAAACAAGTATTTATTCACTGAAAAAAAAATCTACAGTAAACGGCCGTCAAATTGATAGTAAACCCTGTCATTTTTCGTCCAACAGTGGGTAATATAAATTTTGAAAGTGAGCCCCTATCATTCTTCGAATATACTATCATATTGACATGAATTACTGTAAATTTTAAAGTGGACTCATATCATTATGCAAAAATCACATGTTTTTACTGCCAATTTTACAGTAAATACTGTAATATTTACAGTATTACCATCAATCGCTTGAAAGTGGTTATGATATGTTACTTTCAATGTGCACTTTCAACTTTTTTATTTCAGTGTTAAGACATTACTAATATTAATAATATTTGTTTGAAATATAATAAAGTTTCATATTATAAAAATAAATTTTCGGCACAAAATTATTACTGCCGGGATACTTAAGCCAAAATTTGCTATGATTTCCAGTCCCGGAGGGGTTGCCCGGATACTGAAGAGAAGGCAAAAATTACAAATTACCACTTTAATGCTGCTAATAATAGCTTATAATATTTTATATGGATTACAAAAAAGATAAACATCCTTCTATCAAATATGTTCAGTCTTCGGACACGTTTTTTGAATTATAAATATTGCTGTCCGTATTCTAAGAGAATAAGTTTCCATGTCCGGATATTTGGCATTTTGCATAGACTTTCTGGTTTTATGTATGTCTCAATATTACTACTTAAAGAATTCTGTCCTTCGAGGTTATAAGGTCAAACCAAATTAGCATCAGACAAGCGGCCTTAATATAGCTGCCGACAAGATTAATATACATACATATATGATCAAGCGTTTAACGTAAAAGCTTTAAAAACATAATATTGCAGTCTTCTCGTTTGCACATGGCCTAGAAGAATTTGCCATCTCATGTCACTTTCAATCCGTTTTTGCTTGGTGGATCGTTTACAACTCTTGACTGCTTATCAATACTCCCCGTCAAATGGCCCACTTTTCTGGAGGCTTCCCCTTCAAGGTCAACATATTACCCTCTTGCTTCCATCTAGATGTATCACAAATGTAAAAGAATGCGAATAATTATTTATTTGATTTATCGCAAAATGATTGCAGCCATTTTTTGAATTCTTTGACTGGGACTTAAAAAATTAAGTCACCATTCAGACTTCATTCTGCGACTTCGAATTCTTTTTTCATTAATTTTTTGGTTATTCGTG
Organism: Sphenella marginata; assembly: GCA_951509765.1. Taxonomy (NCBI): domain Eukaryota; kingdom Metazoa; phylum Arthropoda; class Insecta; order Diptera; family Tephritidae; genus Sphenella; species Sphenella marginata. The sequence continues at coordinate 83,989,034 of OX608079.1, read as the reverse complement.
TATTGCTTTTATTGAATAAGAAGTCTCACTGAAGTCAATTGAAGTAATTTGGAGTCATTTGAAGTCATTTAACCTGTGGTATAGGAGAATGATGGTAAACCATTTTTGTTGCAAATAGTTAGTGACTTCACTCACAAAATGAAGTCAGTAAGTGACTTCTCTAAATGACTTCAAAGTCGTAACTTCAAAAAGACTTAAGGGCTTAATTTTTTCATTCTTTAGTCAAAAACCGAGTCAATGAGTGCTTTCGAAATTTCAAGTCACTGAGGTTCCCGGACCGTCACATAGCTAACTGCTTACGTCGTAAATTTGGCTAACCCCTCGATCCATCGATCGTTGATGACCAGTGTCCATATCAAAGTGAGGTGAATATTATAAGTATAAGACCCATTTAAGTTTCAAAAATACAGTGTAGGTACATACAAATGTCCTACAAATTTCGGATGTCTGGAAACTAAAGCCAAAGCGTCCGAAAATTAAGTTTGACTGCCAGGCAATTAGAGCAAATCGAACGTTTTTGAATTTGTAATTTAATAATATTAAGAAATTTTTATATTTTAACTTACTATACGGACGTCATATTATTGAGAAATGTTTATATTTGTGTTGCCGATGTAGTGAAAAATTGAGTGTAAGTCAAAGATGAGAAAAATTGTAAGTGTCCGGAAACTAGTGCAGTTATATTCATACTAACAATTTCAAAGGATTTTGGAAATAAAGAAAAAAAGATATACAAAATAATCCACCTCAAAAAAAACACAAAATTTTCGTATTTTCTGGTCAGTCTAATGCACACGCTTTTCTATTTACATATTTTTGTATGTATCGCATTTGTAAGCGTTGTTAAAGACACAATGGATGGCACAAGTTGCATCATTGTTGCACAGTAAGAATCTCCTCGTTTTGGGAAGTCAGCTGAGCGTGAAATTCGCATTCGAAATGCTACCAAAAGCAACACTTTCACTTTTCCTTTCATAACATTTCACCATCAGAACCAAGAGGGTTTATGCAAAATTCTGAATCTGTTACATATTTATGTATGTACATACATATGTATATGTACACAAATAAACAAGCATTTTCTGATTCAAAGAATGTTATAACACCAGAATTTTATATGAGGAACGTTTCTCCGTCTCAGCCACACAACTTTCAAGTATATACATATGTATGTATATGTATACTATATACTCATATACACAAGCCCACTTCAAAATATCTTACAATGTCATAGGTGTTGAGATGTTGGCAAAAGTATGGATGCAAATAAAATAAACATAAACACATGTACATAAATTAAATACAGAAACCTTTTTAGGCATCGTAAAACTGCGCATATGGAGTATGCATGTGAAAAAGTATAAGCCTTCCGAAAATATGCAACCCATAAATCACTTATTATGCAATATGTATACAAATTAAGACCTTTTAATCTATCCGATTACATTACAGTTGGTAGATAAACAACGGGCATTGACGATTGAGAGACATGAAAATAAAAACGGGTGAGCAAAGTGCATGGGAGAGAGGATAAGACAGAGTGAGTGCAAATGTTCCAGCGATTGCGATACATGTACATATAAAATGCGACACATGGTAAGGATCGGGAGACCACTTATTAGTCAGTTGAAGCAAATTCAGGAAGGCTCACCGCATGTTTCTAATTTTTAATGACTACTTTCACTATTTTTGGATGATATTTACATACATATGTAGACAAACTGAAACATATTTGTGAAAATGCAGCCCTAGAAAATATTGCTACATTGTGGGATAGTACGAGTACAGTAGAAGTTAACTAGCGAGAAAGTTAATCCCTCGACTTAGTTGAGCAAGTCCATGCACCGCTCTAAAAAGTTAGATCCTGCTTAACTTTTTTGAGCTTATCCATTTCTATTTCTGTGAATTCCTGCAATCTCCGTGTATACCCCGAATATCTATGTGAAAAGTTGTTGTCTGTATGGCTCGGCCCATGAGCCTTAGCACGAATTTGCCTGAATGCGCCATTAAAAAAAAATTATACAAGCGATGGATGGTCGGGTATTGACCATCTATGGAAACCGTCAAAAAAGAAATACATCAGATATAACACTACTCATTCATAATATACAAACAAAAGCGCAGACGAATCTGGATCGTTTTCTACCTGATAAAGCATAAGTTGATGCCACTATTGATCTGCAAACTCGCAGACCCCCAAATTGCTTCAGGGGATTTGAAACCAAATTGAAATTCGCCATTTCCCAAAAGTCGTAGAAGAATTCAGAGTTATTGTTTCACTGCTTCCATCAATACTTTTACCACCTAACGTTACAGTTGTTTTGCTATCTAAATCCAATATGATTGGTAAAGTTAGGATACTGTTCTAAAATGTTAAGGAAAGTTGCCGCACAAGATAAAATTCCTTGATACCATTTTGCTACTTAAATTAGTGTGAAATGAACTGGCGCAAGATGTGCTTATAAAAGCTTTGAAACAGATTGTAGAGTCAAACAACGGTGAAGACGACATTCCGTTGTCAACATTAATTGGATCAAACAGTTCACGACGCCACACTTCGAGAGGCACAATCGGTAGTGTAAAATGTAATGAAGAATGATATGTGTCTGCTAATGAAATCGAGCTCGTTATACAATGATATTGATAATGAAAATATTTAATTTCATGCTAATAATGTAACGTAAATAAATAACACAAGTATTCCTCCTAAAAAAATTAAAAATAGAATATCGACCTATCCTAATAGAAAAGACGTATCTCAAAAAAAATTTTATAAAAGACGTACTTTGTTGATTTTTTTATAAAGGCCGTATTTCAAAATTTTTTTTATAAAGGACGTATCTCAGCGAAATTATTATGAAGGCCGTATCTCAGGATCTTGGTTAAAAGGGGAATAACATGATTTTTTTGCAAATTGAGCTTTTTAATCTATAAAATAGCGCGAAAAATTTGCATTTTTGTGATGCCAAAATTATGTTAAACCGTTTTTGCACTCAAAAAGTATAAGCGAAATTAAATATTCCCTTCTGCGAGTTATAAAAAATTTTCCATCGAAAAAAGTCGTATTTCAGCGATTTTATTGATAAAGTCGTTTCTCTGGAAGTTGATTAAAATGTTTTGGGAAAAGAGGAGGTGGAGGTTTGTTTAGCTGTTGTCGAGACAGAATTAAGATTAATACGCCAACTGATAAGTCCACATTTTAATCGATATCTCCCGAAGAGCTTCAGAAGTGAGCTTTTATTTGATACCCACATTGAAAAGCAACTTCTAGGTCACCTCTGGGCGACATCTTGGTCGATATCTTAGGATTCCGCAAAATTTTCCTAATTTTTTCTCTCATAAAAGCTATCAACTGACCATAAAAAACAGGGTAGGAAAAGGGTTAGTGAAATCGGCCAATCTTCACGCGTGATATCCGAACCAAGGGAAATAGGGTTCAATTTTTATATACAGATATAGACAAGCACCTCGAGTACTCAAATAAACCTGAAAACCGCTCCTTTTGGAAGCTCTCGTCAACACCTTTCACTTGATAGCCATATCCTATAGACATTCTGGGTCACCCTGATCCAAATTTTGATCAAAATCTCCAACCGTTCAGGCCACATCCGTTAAACAACGGTAATAGGCATTGATTAAAACCTTTATTTTTATATATGTAGAAGTAAAATTATTCTTTAGCACATTATTTTTATGAAAATTAATCAAGTTTTGAGATTCAAGTCCTTAACGAATTGTGGAAAGGGATTTAATGTTTAAATCGCTCCTGTAAAAATCTAATTTTTCTAGTTACAACCCTTTTAAGCGAGTTTCTGAGATACTACATTATTAATAACATCGCCGAGATACGTCTTTTATAAAAAAAATTTTGAAATACGGCCTTTATAAAAAAATCGACGAAATACGTCTTTTATAAATTTTTTTTTTGAGATACGTCTTTTCTATTAGGATAGGTCGATATATGAAAATCAAAATGTTTTGTATATAATACCTGTTAAGAAACAAATTTGATAAAGTGGTACGAAAACAATAGCGATGCAAATTAGATATCAGATCTTATTAAGATGCGTACGAAAATTATCTAGAGCGATTACACAAAAGAAAAAACAATGGGTTACATCGCAAAAGTTTTTATTATTACCATATTTTTGAAATTTGAAAACCGCTTGGCAGGTAAATACTTGAGGAAGTTAAAAACCATTTGTAGATATATTTTAATAAGTATATTTTAAATGTACTTACAAACAGCATCTTGGCAGTGTGTTATATTATTTAGATATTTACTTGATAATTCTGCACCCACACTCCGCTAAATAAAACTTGCAAATTGCATGCATACACTGCGAACACTTGTATATTTGTTGTACGTTGCGATGTGGGATATGTAGCTTTAGATAACTACACGAGGACACGGATGACAGGCCGGAAATTAAAAGGAATAAATCATAGCTCATAGTCGTTTATAACACTACAGCTAATAACAGGGACCGTAACTGTTATAAGTTTAATTATAGAACTCAGTGGCGGATCTAGAGCCAAATTTTTTTTTTTGGGGGGGGGGGGGGGTAAATTCAGATCAAATTTTTTTAGTATGACCTCAAAAAAAGCCCTTACCACAAAACCAACTTTTCTAACGCAGATCCTTTGACTGAAATCTCCTCGTGGTTGCATTCGTGCTCGGTTCTTCATCAGCATCTGAAGCGTCACTAGGTTCATTTTTACAAATTTTCATTTTGCGGGGTGAAATTGACTGGTTTCACCCCCTGTAGATCCGCGCCTGATTAAACTCGACATTTGATTATTTTTTTCCGATTTTTTTCAATAAAAATCAACAACAATCGTTACGCTCAAGTTTTATTTATTTGATTAAGCGTAATGATCACTTTTTGAGTTTAATTTTTTTGATCAAACATAAAACTTATTTCTTGATTTTTTTTTTTTTTGAGAGAATATAAAACTTACCCTTGGGTTTTATATTTTTGATCGACTGTAAACGTTATTCTTTGAGCTCTATTTTATCGTTCAAGAATAAAAATTAAGTTCCGAGTTTTAAGTTATTTCGCCGATCAAAAAACTCAAAAGGCCGCTGCGCCTTGCACTTGCATGGGACTTCTTATGATTATGCGTTCTTTGATATAATACAATAATATCCACAAAATAGAATAAAAAGCTACAAAAATTGTTTCGTTTTATTTATTTTTCGGTTTCAAAAAACGAATCCTTTTTAATCGTTTTCAGTAATTATGTAGCTTAAAGTCAACGTGTATTTGTATTTCAAAACGAAACTTGAAAACAAACGTATGTATAGGTATGCATAAAGTAATGTATATCCCCTATAGACTAAACATGAAAGAATGTATGAATTTTTCTACAGCGATGTCATAGGAAAAGTAATGTGTCGCTAGCAACAAACTGAAGCGAAAAACTATACATTACTTCTTATATTACTTTTTAAACCCAGCGTACTAGTACTAGTACAAGGGTATTATAATTTTGTCCATATAACGGCACTACGTAACGGCGCAAAATAATCGCGTTCGATATAGATTTCCAGGTATGAAAGTTCTTAGGTTGAAAAGAGGGATTGATTAAGGCATATCCGTTCGTCTGTCCGTCCGTGTACACGATAACTTGAGTAAAATTTAGATATTTGCAAGAAATTTGTTATGCAGGTTACTTTCTGGCCAAGGTAAGCTGCTGTTGAAAATTGTCGAGACACACAGCAACTAGTTTTTAGCTTTGAATTAATTTTTACTTCATTTCAATTAAGGTGAAATTTTTTTTTGGAATATACTTCATTGGATTGTTATAAGGGGAAGTTGAATCTTTTTTCCGTAACAGTCAATCTTTCAATGACTTCGTCTGGTGTTATTGGTACATCACGGTGAACAGCCGACATTGTTAAGCCATTGAATCGCTCCTTAAATAGTAAGGAAATAAATCAGAATATTTATCAAAATGAAGCATATATTAATATTTAAAATACCTGTCCAATAGATTTGCTAAGATAAGTCTTCAATCTTTTAAGCGTTGAAAATGTGCGCTCTGACGTCGAAGTGGAAACAGGAAAAGTTGCAAAAATTTTAAGCAACTTGAATAAGTTACTAAATGACGTTTTGTCGCAAGCTTAAAGTGCGTCAAATGTAGTTTTTGGTGAAAGGTTCTGTCGTGCTAAAAATCTCCTCCATAAATTGCTTTCTGCCACAATATTTATTTCCATTATTATATGGTCAATAAATGGGTAAAAAACATGCACCTTAAAATGGTCAGCTAAGTTGAGTCTGGCCAGATTTTAGTTGGTTCTTTTTGATTTATGTTATGCCTATTCTATTTGCATGCTCCATAAATTGTTGAATAAGTTTTTTAAAGAAATTTTCTTCGGAGCGAATACGTACGTAGCAGCTCTGTCACTAAGTCGTCCGCCAAGTTGTCACGCCAAGCACGTGTAATCGCGGGCAACTTTGACGAGTAACAGGGGCTTTACCATTGAGATCTGCTTGCTATGTCCATTTTGTTAATAAAGATTTTTTTATATGTATTAGAAGTGTCAATACCGGCATATCGGGATCTCGGAATCGCACGCTTTTTGTGAATCCCGAGATTGGTGCGATGGATTACATTCGGTGGCAGCCGAGGATTAGGCGTAGTGTGCGGGTTTGCTTAACCGAAAGGGCCTTGGTTAAAGTACCGGGCTGGTTATATGCCAAGTTTTTTTAAAACGGTGTTGCTCTTCGTCTGTGGTTGGTAGTCCTCTGAATACATATCCAATTTATTTCCCAAATTCGAAAGTTTTGAAAAAACATTTGGTAACTGTTAAACAAAACCATATTACAAATTCAAATATGTACATAAGTACATAATTGTTACATGTGGTATGTTTAGATATTTTTTCAATCACTTGCGAATCGTTATTTTTTTTAAATAAAGTCCCGGGATGGTAATATTAGATACCGGAAATCCCGGGATCGTTAAATCGAATAAAAATCATCCCTAATACGTATTAAAGTATACACGGCTAAACATTTTAGTCTAAACTTTAGACTTTTTTCAAAGAAATGAGCGTAATAAAAATTATTTAAATTTTAAACCGAAAATGTTTTTAGAAAAATGTTAGGACTCGAACCGACGTGTCCCAGTTCAGTGCGCAATGCTCTACCTACTGAGCTACGGCGCACTCTTGTATGTTATGAGAAAAGTACACATATTCGCTGTTTATACGACGTTTGTTGTATTTTTGTATATCCCAGTTAAGTTTTAAATCTAAATCTAGAATTTTTGTAGGTTATTAAAAGGTTTGGAATTGATTACAAAAAAGTTTAAAAATGGTGTAAACCAATGAATGGTTTAAAAGCTAGGATCAAATTTTTAGCCGTGTACTCATCCAGCTTTTCATTCATGAACTCACTTGGCTACCATCAAACACTTACTTCTGCTAGCACATTGAAATGGCTAGAAAAAGATGCAGGGACAAGTGGGAACTAGTAGCATATACACAAAAAACGAAGTGAAAACTGAAATACTGCTGCATCATTAAATTTAATATGATACTCATTTAATGAAATTGTTGCCGATTTGTTTCAAAAATATACACACTCTCGTACTTTGATCTGACACAAGTGCCACATATGTATGTATGTACATATGTATGTTGAACTATAGTCAGGATGGGCGCTCTAGGCTATTCTGATCCTGACAATGCGCTCGAGTGCAATATTATCGGTTAGGCAGCAAGTGAACGGCAGCAATGTTAAATAATTTCGAATGAACAACTGATGGGTTGATGGTAAACTTAGAAGGAGTGCAGTGCGCAGCTGCGACGACAGCAACAACAACAACTTACATAATATTTGGTTTTATTGGTGTGGCAAAAGCTCTGAAGTTGCAGAGTACGTAAAAAAGGTTTCATGTTAAGAAATATTATGGTTATACCAGTTAACAACACCTAAGCGAATCAAGCTAATACCACAGTCAGTGGTATAGTCAACCAGCGGCCAGCAGCAGAACAAAAATCATTCTAATGACAACAGAAGCGCAAAATAAAAACACAACAGAACGAAAACCTACAAAGTGTTAAGTGCTCTCTCATTAAACTTTATGTTCTTTGCGCACTTACCCTCCGCCTTGTCAGGATACCAAAGCATTTGAAAATGTCGGCCGTTCCTAAATTAAGTTTTGCTGTTGTTGCTTTAGGAAAGAATTGTTGCATAGTTAATGTGCTTATGTATGTTTGTATATGCTCTTATTTAGTGGGTGGCTTAAGTTATTACGAGAGCAAAATCGTTAACACTTCGAACCGCTCATTAAATTATTTCAAAAGATTAATAGTAAATGGTTTAATTTTTAATGTTGTAGGCACCCTATAGCCTCCTTTCATATTTTACCATCTATGGGGTAAAAAATGCATGCTTTCGAAAATCAAAATATTATGGATACAGATTTAGAGACTCATTTACTCCCGGTAACTGTCACTTATTTGTCATCAAAACAAAAATCGTGCTTTTGTTACTAACCTTCCACAATAAGACAACTCAATTTCATTTGGAGACTGTAGTGACAACAATAAAACAGAAAGTTCTTATCAGTTTCAGACAAATGACAAGTAATTTAATTTGATTTACCTTCATCTCCAATACACTTCAACTCAATGAGACTCATTACTTTGACTTTACTTCGCCACTACCTACCTGCTACTGTTACACACTTCGCGCATTTCTTGCCGCTTGTGGCATGGCGTAGTGCATATTCGTTTGTCTCAATGCTATTTCATGTGTCCAATGAATGGGGTTACTGCTGTCAATCTACTGGTTTTATTTACAACTTTTTTTTTAGTTTGAATTCTGTCTTTGCTCATTCGAGATATATTACTACGAATTGTTAATAGTTAACACCTTTCAATGGTGCCAGAAATTAAAGGTTTAGCATTAAAAAGTTATGTTTTGTATACAAAATTGTTATAGAAGAGCAGCATGTAGAATGTCTGAATTGACGATTGCATGAGCAAATTTTCAATATTTATACCACCGAAATAATTTTTTAGCCCATATTGACTCTACTCCCTGTTATATCATTAGTATGGATTGACATATTTATTATGTATGGCAGATGCCAAAACTAAAACAAAGCCCATTGTTAAGTTGTGTATACATATGTATTTGGAAAGAGGATATATGTTACTCGTCATTTTTATTAAACTTGTAATTGACTTAATTTTATTACTTCATTTTCTTACACAGTGGTTTGAGCATAAATGATTAATTTGTTCAGTAAACTTAAATAGGGATAATAAACTTAAATACGATTAACAAATTGCAATAAATACATTGTATTGATAATAAATTTACAATGTATGGAATATTTCTATTTATCTTTTAAGCTTTATTTTTCAGGTTTCAGCATTGTCATTGTACCAGAAGAAGTTTCCTTTGAACAGTTCTCTTTTTGGGCCTCAAACAACTTATAAGTGGATCGGAAGTTAATATTAAAATAACTATAATACTACTAAAGTGTTCACGAAAGATTCGAAAGTATTTGTTTCAAGCCTCTGCCAAATTTAATTCCGCTTCCATCTGAAAGTCTTTCTTAGTATATCAACTGTCCTAGGTAGTTTCCTTTTAATTGTTTCTGAGCCCAGCGTATGTTCAAAAAGCCTTTTTATGTTTCTTGTAAACTTGGAGAATGATTTTATGCATCGAAACCCTTCAAATTTCCGCTCCCATAGTGCATATACTGCTAGAAAATACTCAGTACACTAGCCAACATCAGAACACAGATATTTAGGAAACGTAGCAAAAAGACCTAAAATAACGCAATCCTACCATCAGAGGGGTACAGTTGACAGAATATCTTTAAGTTGTGGTTGGGGCGAGCATGAACTGACATTTGAGAATATTTATTCTAAACTAACCTTTGTAAATGTTTTTCCATGTTTATAGGTAGGTATTGAGCTTCCAATGTGATATGAAATATGGTGACAGATAAAAATTAAATATTATGGCGATTGTACTTCATCCACTCCGATATTTGTTCTTAATACCACTGATTCTTGTGGTAGTGTAGTACGAATTTCAACTGTCATTTTAAAATAAAGTTTTTTTTTCAATATCGGCCCGCGGTATAGTTAGTGGTAATTCTAGGTACCATTGCCGGACTTGTAACATCAATGGTTTTTCCAAAGCGGACTCACAACTTGGAAGACTTCCTACTGTTTTCTACTAGGAAGAGATTTTATTAAAAATACTATCAGACTAAGCAGCTATCATTTAGAGTTAAAACATGTAGAACACCCCAGGGAGACTATTGTTACTTTGGACCAACTTCGATATTTTTTCTGCCCTGAAATATACATAGGCACGGTAACAAATTTATGGTTTCAATAAGCAAGAAATAAAGAAGATGCATAGCGCTTCCTTGTGCCCCTATATGTATATACCAATTCAGTTAATATGAAAGTGCCTGAGTTTAATTAAAAACGTCAACAACAAATTGAAAATTAAAAAACACTGAAAACTATTCATACCTATTTAGAATTAATTTCTCAATACAAGTGTAGTTGGACTTAATTGGACAAACAGGAGAACGTAGTTTTGAAGACAACAGCTTTCAATGTAACCGTATTCCACGTAAAACGAACAGAAAGAATCTAAATGAACACATATTTGGTGCAAAATTAAAGTTGAAAGGGCTCGAAACGACCATTAATATTACAAGAACCGAGAAGGACTCTGATGATGACACAACGCCAAACCCGGTTTGTCTCCAAACCAAAATTGACAGGGAAGGATCGTCCCAGAAAAAATCATATTATCACCCTGTCGAAAAAAAAACAGCGGTAAAAACCCCTATATTCCTAAACAATTATTGATTATGCAACTAATACTAAATGCAATATTTTCAGTTTTTTTAAGTATCTAAGTTTACCTATAAGCATATTTAATTTAATATCCTGGAATTTTTTAAAGATAAGATAACCCTAAAAGGAACTACGTTCGGAGAGCGTACTTTATTAATTTTAATTAATTAATTAATATCTTTAACCAGAGCATATAATCACGTATGTACATATATATGTACATCTTCTAGTTCACCTGGGTACATATGTACATACATATGTACATGAGGATAGACTAGTTCTGCTTTAGAACAGCTTACATCCCTTGTAATTGCCTTTCTTGGTAACAAGATGTAGAGGCGAAATAATATGAGAACCAGATGATCGATATATTCCAGAATTCAATAAATATTCAAATTTTGTATTTGCCACCTTAAGTTTATTGGAAGAAGTGGAGGTTTGGAAAAAGTAAAACTCCTAATATTACAATCATATGAACTGTTTTGTGCTGCTCTAATTTAAAATAACATGGCTTTCAGATAATAGAGAGAAAACCATTCAATATGGGTGAAAACTTGGGGTGAAAACTCATAAATTTCTTTAATTAGTATTTTGGGTAAAAAATCCAGAAGACTTCAATTTTGTAGTCTTGAAAGTTGGATGGATGTCAAACATGATGAGTTATATTAAACCTAACAATGTAAAAGGAGTATCCTCGAAGAGTCTGACGAGAAGATGTCACCCCCTACTCTCGTTGAGCAACTGGTTGTAACTTTTTTCTAATATGAATTAACAAACAAACGTTGAAAATTCCCATATTAAACTTCATTGTTTAAAAGTAAATGCCCATCCGTTTTGAGATCCTGGTGTTCCCACTTGGTACAATATATAAAAACAACGCTCTAGGTTGGAGGGCCAATTAAATATGATTTTATCAGTTTTTTTTTTCCTTTTTCTACATTAATGTCATATTTTAAAATAAAAATAAATTTGTATATGACGCTATATACAACAAGTATATTATTAGATATAAACCTCCCAAGAGATTTTTGGGCCAAGTTTTTCTTCCAATTTGTGTTGTGCCGCTTTGAATTTTTTTCTACAAGTTGGCGAGCTCTACCTACAGCTTTTAGAAGATTCCGAACGGCATCTACAAAGCAGATGAATTTTTGCTGAGAAGCCTTCCATGCCAGAAATATACTAGGAGACTTTGCCAAACCACTGCATGGAGTGGTGTGCTTCAATGTGTTTTTCAAAACAAATTTGGAATTCTTCATTGGCACATACATATGTACATACATATATGTATGTACATACTAGTTGTTATTGTTTGTAAAAGTGTTGTGAACTTTTCAGAAGTTTTTTCATTGAAAACCGCTTTTATATTGCATTCCATAAAAATCTTTGCCTACAAGTAGGTTAGGCATACCTATAACTTTTGTGTGTAACGAAAGGTTAAATTTGAGTTTGTCCTACCTCCAGCCTTGCTTGAAACAATTAACATAATTGGAAATATGTGCTATGTTCAAATTTGAAGCACTCAGAAATCTGAAAATTATCATTGCCGCCGGAGAAATTTCTAATATACTTCAAAAATTTCTTTATCTAACATACAAAATTCAACACGTTTACGGCGAAGCATATTATTCCAACGAATATTGCAAATCCAGTACATATGTAATCTATGGCCCTCGCAACATGTTATTGTATTGATGGCTGGCTTGCGCACGACAGCAAATGTGATGGCTAAATGACGACTACTGGCATCGATGGTACGAAGCACCGTCGCTTGTGCACGACGACCGGCAGCCATATTGAAATTCATTTGACTATTTCGAAAGTCGTAGGCGGAGCTAAACAACGCACTCGTGATGATACACAACGCTAAAACGAAAAGGCCAACAAGTGAGCAGTGCTGCTTTCATGATGGGAGACTAGCTGCATACACAGCCATGTTGCTAAGGAACAAGCGAGAGAGCGCAGTATAAGCATTTTCACAACCGGCTTTTTAGTCAAATGCAAACAACAAAAATAAAGCAGATATTTATTTGTGGAAAGGAACGCGTTCCTTGAATGCAGGTGGTATTGCGCCGTTGCGGACCACGGAAAATTTATTACGAGATGCGCATGCGAGCTACTGATGTGCACTACACCGCTGCTCTCACCTGATTACCAGTGCTTGTGGGAAAAACTTCGAATGTTTAGAATCTATGCAGCTGAGACATTCACCTGTAATTTATTTATGTATGTATGTGTGGTAGTTTGAGATTTATGTTTGTGTTTGTAATTTACGTTCGAGTGTAGTAGTGTGCCCACGGGAGTGCTTCGAAACGAGCAGGAGTCGCAAAAACGTTTGCATTTGTGTTGGTTTCGAACACTAACACAACTTTATTTTGAGACCAGTTTTCAAGAGCGACTGAAATGTATCCCAATCTCTCACTTATCGATCTGCTTTCGAGTTCGAATATTTTAAAATTTAAATGCAAACTGTGGTATTTACGTACTCTCTGTATCTCTCTCAAAAGGCAATAATTGTAATGCTTAATGTTTATTTGCGGTTTTGTTATTGTTAGTGTGCAACCTTCCATTGTTCATAGTTTTATAAACACCAACCTGCTGCCAGCGTCTGTTATGTTGGTGGTTGTAGCTGCTGTTTTTCGAAAGTAACTGTAGAAAGTCAGTAAAGTTGAGCTTTCGGACTTGATATTCCATAAGATGTTCATTTGTGGGAATGTCATTAAGGATACGCCCTCCTCTCGCACCTGGCCATGTTAATCCCCTAGCCGAGAGGAATATTTTAGGATGTGGAGCGATTAACTCCAGAAAGGGCAAATGCGCGTTGTTTTAATGTACATGCAATAATGGTTCTAATGTCTAAAGTAATTACGCTGGTATGCCTGCACATTTGGGCTGTTGTTTTTCATTGCCGTTACATGTTTTTACTATTTGCCTTCTTTTCCGATTTGTATAAATATCAATTGTTACTTACTATACAACCGCTTTTTCTACCTTTTCGTTGATTTATTTTCATTGGTGCAACAGAGGCAACAGTTGCTTATAATATTAAATTAAGAAATAATTTTCCAGTCGGTAATGATGGAGGGATTCTAACCCATCAACTTAAATTACTTGTAAAATTTGTCTTGAAAAATTAAAATAGACCATTAATGATTTTTCAACATCACATGGTCGCTCTTTAGGTGACAAAATATTGCAAAGTTGCTGCAAATGAATGTAATGTTTTTAAACATATACTTAGTTAAGATTTTTGTATGGTACGGGGTATGATAACAATAACACAACTATTGTAAAGTAAAGAGCTTCACTGTTCCTAAGCGTTTCTTTATGCCCTTTTTCACCGTTATTATCATAGCGATATGAATTCAATAGTAATTTCGGTAGTTTCTAATGTTTTAAAAATAAATATTTAAGAAAATCAGATGCACAAAAAGAGAAAAAGACAAGAATGTCAAACTTGGTGTGAGTTATTTGAGTGTTTATATGTAATAATATCACATGTTGTGGAGTATTAAGAATTAAATTTCTAATTGTGTCTCATAAAATGGTAAAATCAATCAATGAACCAGGCTTTGAACCTGGGTCCTTCAGTACGGCAAGCCGTAATATTACCACTATAAATTTGTATATGGCATAATATGTACATATACATATATATGTACATATGTACAAGTTTTAAGCAACATGTAAATTTTCCATGATACATACTATTTCTAATTATTTCAATGTTAATTTATGGCCTTTTACACTTCAATTGCACATTTGATGGATTGTGGGGATCTGTCTCTGTAAACACAAACACCATAACATTGCTTAATGACTACCATGGGCAAAGAATAAGCAATCAGACAGACAACCTGACATTGACACAAAAAACCTCATTAGAGTTACAGTCAATCTTTCCATAATTTTTTGTTTATTTGAATTTGAAAAGTGCATCTGCTCATATCAATTTTCCATTAGGTAACTATTTTGTAGGAATAAATGTTCTACACAAAACTTTATCCTTAGTTCTAAGAAACATACAATTACCTATGAACATATACATACATATGTATGTACATACCTACTGATGAAATATTTAGTTTTGGTTGTTAGCAATTATCACAGTAAAATGTTTTTAAACTGAAATTGAGTTGTTTTTCTATCGATGAGTAGGTACGATAATTTAATTTGAAAGATATTTATTGCTTACGACTTCATTACTGGGTAGTTTTGTTACATTTAAAAATATGTTTAAGTGTAAATAGTGGCCAAATACAATACGACTGAGAAATCTAAAATTACATAACCGAATTTGTTTATTTACTTAGGTGTGGACAGTATCACACATATATATGTATATCCCTGCAAAAAGCATTGGTCCTATAACACAAAATTAGTGGTATATAGATAGCTAGAAAAATCTAGTTTTTATCTAGACCAATATGACTAGTTGTGCGCATGTAGTTTTGCTTTGGCGAATTGAAGAAATATATTCACTTGTTATGTTAATGAGCACAAAAATTATGTATAGACCAAACGGTCTATCTTTGGTCTGGACTGTACACGGCATAAATGGTAGAATGGTAGACCAAGCCTAGGACATGCTCCGTGTAAATTGGTCCTATGGTTTTACATGAGATTGGTCTAGACTTGGTCCGGTAGTATGTCAACGAAAGACTGTATTTTATACAGTCTTAGACCAGACTCACTTTTTGCAGGGATATATTCTTTAAAACTTCTTTAAAATTTAGGAAGTCATATGTGTGTTTCGAATTGTTCGATATGTGTTGACTAAGTATTTAATTATTACACGATTTAGCAGGTCTAAATGCAGAATGAATACCTTGCAAACTTTTGTACTTATGTTTTGGCTTTTGAAATTCCACACCCGTCTCCGCAGACTGATCCCTAATTATGTATTTTGATGTAAATAAGTTTTAATTTCACAGCTGACATGTATGCACATATGTATGTATATATGTATTTAATTAATTCCATTCCTGTAACTCATATACGATAAGCAATTCGGATAATCTAAAATAAACCACTCTAATTTATAACCTAGCTCATTAAATATCTATTTGCTACAGTTTATTTATTAAAAGAAGAACTTTTAATTAATTTATACAAAAATGTTAATAAGACTACGCTAATTTCATTTCAGTACTAACAAACTTTACAGCAATTGGTGACTCATGTCTTATAGCAGACAGCTGTCTAAGGCCTGGATAGATCCGAAAGTATCTATGAAAATATGAAACATTGTTTATTAGGTTTGGGGTCCCATTACTAAAATAAAAAAATTAGAAAATAGGATTGAAGTCAGTATAATAATAATAATAATCCCAACGGATTACCCACCATCCCGCCCAACCGACACGAGGTGCGCATCCGCATAACGCTCGGATTAAATTGTGCAGAGTGTTTGAGAGGCGGAGATTTGTTAAGCGTCTAGATCTCAACCTGCTCAGGTACAGAAATAAGTTCATCAGCTGAGAACAATAAGTAATATATTGAGGGACGATATAATAGTTTTTTTATTGTAAAAAGCGAGTTAGAGATTTCAAACGTACCTGAGAGTGAGAGTTAAAAACTTCGCATAGACACTGGAACGGCTCGTGTAATTGACAATTTGTATTCCATTGCTTCAGAATAATAGGTTTGAAATGTCATACCTACACGGACAAGTCTATATTAAGAAATCTCAAATAACTATACTACATAAATACAGTCATGCCCAAAGGTTTCGACAGCAAGGCATATATCAGCATTTCTTTTCTAGAGGGACTAGCTCGACTTGTTTGGCCTGTTAAAAATCATTACGAGGATTTGAAGGCCGATTTACATTTCAGTATTATGAAAAGGTAAGATGAAATTACAATTTAACAAGCTGCGACGTTTTCATAGCATTTTCTAATTTAGGAAGGGTGAAACATCACCGAGGGTGGCGCAACATTGCATCAACGATGTAAAAATTTGAATTGGGAGATATTTCATTATTTTTGGGACTTGGGGTCTCAAAACGAAATAACTCCCAAATGTTGGGACTTATTTATACATGTTAAGTGTTGTTTCATTTCAATTGGGATTTATTTCATGGGAAGATATTTCATTTGGGAGTTCTAGGCATACCTAATCGTGGCTATATTCTAACCATCGTTGCCTCTGCTTTTGGGAAATATGCAATGACAGACACAGTGCCCTGCAGCGTTTTTTTCATAAAACAAGTTTCGAAACGCTGAGCTTCAGTTTCCTAAAAAGTAATCGTATGCTTAGATGCCTGATTGTGGAATCTCTCTGTCCCGTTATAGGTATTTTCCTTCTACTTTTTATATGTAAAATTATATTCGGTTTATTTATAAACAAGTAAGGGAACGGCTTTTAACTATTTTAAGTGACCGATCCTTACTTGCAAATGGTACAAAATCTTCAATTTAAATCTGTTAAGTTAAAGATACGTAACCGAAACGACATTTATCGGAAACATCGATTGTATAGTAACTATATGTTATATTTGCCCGATCTGGCTGCTTTTCACTATACACATTAAATATATAATGAGTACAACCTGCAAAATTTTACAGTCATAGCCTTTTAACTGCGAAGTATATATCCCAAAATCCATGTAGAAAATTTTCAAATAGCACTGATATGCATTTCTTTTACTGGTATACCTGGAGCCAGCGGCCGTAGTGTGAGATATCAAGTGAAGACACTTAAGGCCGTTTTACGGTCTTGGTACGTATGTATGTTCAAAGCATAACCAGAGAGCTACCAGGATTTTTAGCGCAAATGCACACCAGTATCCAAATCTCAATAGGGGAATGCTTCGGAAAGGATTTTTTAGCACCCTACCAGACCAACAGCAATATGTCGTTATTGTTGAATTGTGCTATTTTTACGAAGGTGCTCTCCATTAGTGGGATTTATTTTTATTTGATACGAAAATGTAATCTTTATAATGCCAGGGAGTCCAGGACAGTCGGATAGCTGATTATGAGCTACACTTCACCTATATGGTTGCAGTGAAGCAAAAAATGCACGTTATTAATGTATTTTGCCAATAATTTAGTTTTTATTCATTTTATTAGCACTTTTCAAATCAAGCGACACGCCAACGACCGCAAAAATGCGGTAGAAAGATGATCGATTGAGCATTCACAGTCGCTCGTTGATCGATCGGGTCGACATTCGCAATTGCTCGATGATCGTTAACCGCTTAGTAGTCGATTGTCGATTCGTGTTCGACACTCGCAATAGGGGTGTTTATTTCCATTTCCTTCATAGTTTCACTAATTTTAGGTTCAAATTTTTCGAATATAAAGTTACGGAACTTCCCCTTTTAGTACTTCTCAGAAGAATGGGATATATTTTATTATAAGTTATCATTACTGTGAAATAAAAGTTGTATTTATCTCAATTATGTCTGAAAAAATTAAAAATATTTTATACAAATAAAATGTGTTTTACTAAGTATTCCCATCAAATTTTAGCTGTTATTCTAAAAGGTATTGTGCATAGCTTTTCAGCCTTTGTTAATAAATTCGTAAAAGCAACCACGCGTGCGGAGTGTCACTTTTCAGAAAGGGAAACTTCTCGGCGTTATTCTCCGGAGAGGTAGCAGCTTATCCCCAAATTGTCCATTCTTCCCAGTTGTACAAATTACTGCTAAACGCCTTTTTTAAATATGTAAATACTATTTTATTATAAATTTTATAAATAAAAACAAAATCTTGGTTTAATCTTTTTAAGTGCTTTCTTGTTTTGTTCTTTGTTCCATTTTACACTAAAAATAATATTTACAACATATAATTGATGGATTTCTCATTTACTTACATTTTCATTTTAGCTATTTTTTGTGCTTTTCTTTCATTTTAGCATAGTAATATTAATGTTTTTTCTTCACATTCAGCTTTTATAAATGTATAGTATATAGTAAGTTTTTGGTTTTGCACGCCTTTTAGTGTTTTTACATTTTAAATATTATATTTTTATTTTTTTTTTTCAAATAAGACTGAGGCCTGATTTCTACGTATTTTGAAGTAAACATTTGCTGCATAAATTTTTTCCAAATACGAACATCAATTTTGCCTATTCGCAACCGTAACAAAGCGTTTGCTAAATGTTTCTAATATAAGAAAACGGTTAAAAAATAATAAATAATCTACTAGCTTTAAGATGAAAATAATAGGTGTATGTATATTAATATACATATGAAGGTATGCATGCACTTTAAATCTGTGTATATAAATACACTTTTTACCCATTAATGATCACAATAAATTTTTCCTCGACTCTAATAGAAATGTTCTATTGAATCTGTGTCTGAATATAATGCCAAGACAGTTGTGTTTATGGACATTTTTTGTATGTACCCCAGACTTCTTAAACAAGGAATGGAAAATGTGCAGGAAACTGAACTTATTATATTCGTCTATACAAGTTTTTAAAAACAATTCTTCTTTAATCTGGCTTTGGCTTTGGTTTATTTTTGGGGTTCCATAATATATTTTATGGATAATCTCTGCATAACCCTTGGATGCATTTAAGTATTAGCGAATTCCCGCTTTACGTATATACAAACACATATACGTATGAATGTGCATACTATAAACGCATGCAATAAAAGTACCTACGTATGTATGTGTGCAAGTATCAATATTTATGTACTTCTTGTTTAATTATCAATTTTACTAATTCACGTTGATTTTGTTTATTTAATCTTTCTCGTTCAATTAATGTTTTTTCCTTATAATTAGGTATGTTAGCTCGTGCAATTCTTTGCTTTACCGAAATTATATGGTGTTTTGTTTCTCCTCACCATCTATGAAGTGTAATTGTTTATAGTGTTAATGTAAATGCCGTGTGCGCCAATTATTTTGCTTATTTCGTTTTTCTTTTCTATAATTCTGGTATACATTATATCCTTCTTAAATGCAATTTTAACATATTCTTCACATAACCCAATAGAGAAAATAAATATAACTGAACCTCGTGTTTTTATTGAGTAAAACAGTGACTTATTCTTTCCTTAATTTAAATCTCAAATACGCAAATACTTTATGGGTGAAGAAAACAAATAAGCGAAATATACTTCATACGAGGCTCGCACTTGTTTTAAGCGTAATCAAACAGACAAAGTCTGGATAGTCATAGTTAGGACACTGCCTCAAAATTTCGAATTAACGCCACAACGCCATGTTCAGAGGTTGAAGCACACAACAATATCATGGTTAAAATCAATTGCAGTTTTCATTAGAAACAAAGTAAAGAATTTCAATTAGTTGGCCATGATTTCAAATACTCAAAGGTTTAATGTAGAGACCTAATGCAGATTTCTTTTAAATATTTAGGGACTTTTGAGTTTTTTCTGTCCTTCTCAATGAGGTAACGGCTATGGCAGTCTCAACATGTTTCTGAAAATCATAGATATTTGAGCAAAGGAAGGACAACGGTTCAACAAAAACTGAGCGGTTTGTCATAATTTTCGAAAAGTAAGTAAAGCACTTCTAGAAACTAACATTAACACCAAACAGCAGGAAAGTAAGAAGCCCAGAACGGACTTCACAAACGGAAAACACATTCTCACTATTTAACTTTTCATGGCTGTGGTGTAGAAACATCTGGTAGAAATAACCTAGAGGAATTCACGATAAATGTGACAACTTACATAATTGAGATGCCGATCTAGTTCAGGGAATTAAAGTCTGATCGGCTACATTGGCTAGATAATGTTATGCTAGTGACTGCCAGCCACTTGAGAGGAACAATTAAACAACCATTTGTTTGTACTACGCTGGCGTTTAAACTCGCTTAACAAAATTGGAAAATTGAAGTATATCATATATTTGAGAAAATAATTTTTTTCAAGTCCGGATTTTTGAGGCGGTCTTAAAACTTTCATGAAACAGAATTTGTGTGCTAAACTAGCCCCAAACTTTAGCTATATCGCATGGAAAGCATATTTTCACTATCAAACACCGATTTCTGTGTTTTCACAAAACTAACTGCAGCTTCAATTTGGTATAGCTTTTTCCAATTGATACATTACACATTTGCGTATACATACAAATTCATACATACATACATTGTATTTAATTATTTTAAATTTTATAACTATCCCGCAGCTCTGTTGAGCGCTGGACTTGGGACCCGCCTAGTTACATAAATCCCAATGAAAACTCTTGTAAAGCCACGAGACCTCTTCTCAATGTTGACGAGGACCTGCAAAAGCTAAAAAAGAATACGATTTTGTTGCATGTATCTCGAATGTCCGGATTTGTTTAAAGGAATATTCCGCTGACCGACTGCTTGTTATTTTAATGCAAATACTCGTAATGACCTGATATTTCAAATAAAGTTTCGAAGCAAGACAAAGATACACCAACAGTATATCAAAGTGCTTGGAAACTTTAACCCCAGGGTGGACAAGCAGGGATTATTTTTTCTCCCCAATGTAACTTCTCCCGACTTCTGTCTTAGTCACTGGCCACTGTGCAGCGAAGAAATTAAAAGGGTGCTGAATAAATTAAGGCAATTTTCTTTTCGAGATGCTGCATACGACACAGGCAGCTGATAATTTTTTTTAAAAGTTCGCGTTCCTCGTCGGCAACATTTGTGTCTTATGCCTGAATGACGGCATTCGCCATACGTTGGCTGACAAAAGAATACCGGGTATTTACGAGGGAGGCGCAAATCTTCAAGCAGGAACTTATATACATATGTATATGATATCCATGATGCGCCAAATTCTAGAAGAGACCCATGATAAGAAAATCAGCACACAACATCCCTTAATCAGTAGCGTGTGACAGCGGGAAAACAAGTTGCCTATATTTTAAGATACCTTAATTTGAATAATTTAACATTGTATCAAGGAAATTTAATGACTGCATAGCTCAATATTACGACCAAAATTACTAAGCGGTTAAGCCAATAAGTAATGACCGATTATAATGACCACTTGGTACCAAAACTATTAAAAATAAATGAATGTTTATTAATGTTCTTCTATCTAAAAACGATCCACAACATCAAGGGGTGTAGCGTATGAGATGTTTACAAAGACGTAGACGTTGGAATTAGGTTTCTGAAGGCATTCCTCAACGGAATCTTAGGATCAATTTTATGGTACTCGTAAATCTCCAACTTGCCATGTTGGCACAATGTATGCATGTATGAAGCTGTTACTGTTTTTTTTAATGTTATATTTTTATGTACAATAATGTTTTTATGTATATATGTACATATGTATGTATGTATTTTAGTATACTATTTTTAAATCATGTACCTATAATGCTTTGTATAGCCTGGTTCTATGTACTAAGTTTTAATCTTATATGTCTATAAATATTATTTATAATAGTTGTTATTACTTTATTATATGATATTATTAGTTTACACTCATTCATTTATGTAGACTTATATTAATATTGTATTAGTAATATTTACTTTTATAATTATTATTGTGTACTCATTTGTATACATATATTCAATATAATATTCAATAACTTATTTAAAGTTGAGGTCACATGAGTTGGTTTTGTTGAGTTTATTTATTTATAGAGCTGTTTCAGTATTTCCTTTTACGCATTTATTTAACTCGAGTTATGCACATACGTACATTTTGCTTGATCTAAATACCTGCTATGAAATCAACTATTATGTAGTTATAATAAAAATAATAATTACATACATACATTCCTTGAAAACAAAAAAATTTGAAGATTGAACTAAGTAAAATTACAGCTGTGCAGAAATTATACAAATTGTTTTAGTATCTATTATTAACATTGAGTAAATTCTTTCAAATGATTATATAAATGTATATACTGAAATTGCAATTTTAAAGTGCAAAGTCTCTTTGTTTTAAAATTATTTATATTTAAATTCTTATGCTAGGGATTTCTTGAAAATCATCATCGATAAATAGTCTGAAGTTTCGAAAAATGTAAACTATAAAACTAACCAATATTTATTTTGTCCAACAAAATATACAATAAATATTACACATTAATTCTTATCCCCGGAAAACTAGTTGCTGTGTAAAAGTGAAACCGGGTCTGCTGTGAGCGACTGAACTGCTTCTCAAGGTTCCCAGAATGTATGTAACGTTTCACTGCGTAAGTTTTTAAGCGCAACTGCTTTCTTTCCACATCATTAGTTTCTTATTGTGGACTATTGGGTGGTGTAATCTCATCACCTTCACCTCCGGAGCCTGGTTCTCCCTTCGTCTTGTTCTCTTTTTTCCATTTCATTCGACGGTTTTGGAACCAGATTTTTATTTGCCGTTCTGTAAGGCAAAGCGCATGAGCGATCTCAATGCGTCGTCTTCTGGTGAGATATCGGTTAAAATGAAATTCCTTTTCTAGCTCCAATGTCTGATATCTTGTGTATGTTTGGCGACCACGTTTGCGTTCTGTTGTGAGAAAATAATATGAAAAAATTATTAAATTTAAACAATATAGTATAATAAATTACACAACAAAAATTAAGTATTACAAATAAAACAACAATCAAATTCCAACTATTTTTATCTACCTTGAACTTGTAAAACGAAATAATTTGTAATTTAGTTAGAAACAGTTTTTCGAATATTTTCAAAAGAGCTTCTTACACCTATATAAGTCTAGAAAACCTTTATAAGCGCTGTGTTTTTAAAAGTTTTCACCCACGATAATAGTAAACAAAAATAAGTTCCTCTGACAGCTTGACTTTAAATTTAAAAAAGATATAACCATAAGAGGTAATAGTGGGTAAAAAATTGCTCTCGGCGCTGAAAAAAATGCTTGCTGTATCGGAAATTAGGTGAAAAATCGGATGCTTTTGATTAAAAAAAACTTTCTTTTTGATATATATACACGGTTGTTCGTAAATGTGTTTAAAAAATTTAGCCCATGACCCTGGTATATGCAATTGCAGTATACTTATATGTATGTATGTACATATATAAGTATTGAATTTGTAAACGAAAAGATCAAAAGATGTCCTAACCAAATCAGACTATTTGTATTTGTCAGTGCATTACCATGCAAAAAATTCTTATTTTCCAATCGCCAGTTACACTATTGTTCTTGTCGCTGCTTCTAAATATTGTAGCATCACTTCGGCTGCAGAACTTGTATGTACATAAATACATACATACATATGTCTTTCGTATGTCATGCGTTACATATTTGAAGTAAATTTAATCCGTGTAAGATTTCGGCTGTCCGCTTAGATATGTCTGCCTGCATGCACACAAGCAATGATATATGGTACGCCCATACCTAGAGAGATAACTCGAAATTATTCAGTTTTGGACTATACATTTTGTAACTTGCATATGTCGCTGTCGATCGTCATTAAATGTTATTAGGTTGCTTTGCATTTAAATAGGTTAGACCTACGTCTACGTTCTAGACACGTTTTGCGATCCCTAAATTTATTGAGAAAGGCAGCTGACTAACTCTAGTATTTTACCAGACATAAAATATTCTCGCATTGTTACACTATATCGATTATCGTCGAAGCTTCGATATCATTTCGACACTTTGTAAGGAGCACGGAGTCGTCTAAGCATAGACGGACATTACGGATACAGTTAGAACCCCTTCAATCGAAATAAATATATTTTCCTAGCATTCAAATATATCTTGGTTCGGCTGAATATTACATTATTCGCTTGATACGAGTTTTTTGTACTTAGGGATTTTTTACGCATATTGTGGCTGCTTCCAGTCCGTACTAGAAATGGATGACATTGGCAACTGCGGGATAACTAATTATGTGCGGTAAAATGAAAATACTAGTATCTTTTTTTTTCTATTTTTGACGACCATACTGCAATGCTCCAGAACGCACCGAAATCAAAGACTTTTCAAAAGGAGCAATGTGTAGGTAGGTCTGTATATTTACAACATTCGCTGTTAACTTTCAAGAAACGAATGCACTTTGTTCAAACCACAGACAAGTGCGATCAATCAAGATTGAATGCATTTAGTGTTGGATGCATACACGCATGGCTCTTCACTCACATACACAAGCGCTTGGAAAATTAATAAAATTGTAAATGTAGGAATCAAGACTATCCAGTAGATGAAATGAGTCTCGTATCTAAGGAATTTTTCGTTTTAAAAACTGACCTAATGTTTTGAACAGGGACCCCCAATAATGATTAATTTTGTATTTTTAATGTCAAAACTCAAAGGCTTCCCCCTATCGTAGAACAGTTTCAAGTACATGATGAGCATGTCTCTTCATGCTCAACCGAAATCTACAATGATTGAAAACAGTTTGAGTGAATCCTATATAAATTACAACTTAATCATTACTTTTGAGTTTTATTTTTTTGATCAAACATAAAACTTATTCCTTGAGTTTTATTATTTTGAGAGGAAATAAAACTTACCTTTGAGTTTTATATTTTTGCTCGACAGTAAACGTTATTCTTTGAGCTCTATTTTATTGTTCAAGAATAAAAATTAAGTTCCGATTTTTAAGTTTTTTTAGCGGATCAAAAAACTTAGAAGGCCGCTGCGCCTTTATGGAAAGTATTTGGTCATAAACATTGGTTGGTATGATCTCGTCAACATACATACATATGTATGTACTCAATTATTTAAACATAGTTTAAGCCGCATACATTACTTGCCATAAAGGCGCAGCTGCCTTTTGAGTTTTTGATCCGCGAAAAAAACTTAAAACTCGGAACTTAATTTTTATCCTTGAACAATAAAATAGAGCTCAAAGAATAACGTTTACTGTCGATAAAAAATATAAAACTCAAGGGTAAGTTTTATTTTCTCTCAAAAAAATAAAACTCAAGGAATAAGTTTTATGTTTGATCAAAAAAATAAAACTCAAAAAGTAATCATTAAGCTTAATCAAAAAATAAAACTTGAGCGTAACGATTGTTGTTGATTTTTATTGAAAAAAATGAGAAAATAATGATTAAATGTCGAGTTCTATAATTAAACTTATCGTCGCTCCCAACGAAGACTAACACGGTTCGTTGTTTGCGTGGAAGACTAACATGCTTCAGCTCTCTGCGTGGAAAACTAACACAGTTCATTCTCTTCGTGGAAGACTAACATGCTTCAGCTCTCTGCGTGGAAAACTAACATAGTTCATTCACAAGTGAAGCATGTTAGTCTTCCACGCAGAGAATGAACTGTGTTAGTCTTCCACGCAGAGAATGAACTGTGTTAGTTTTCCACGCAGAGAACTGAAGCATGGTAGTCTTCCACGCGAACAACGAAGTATGTTAGTCTTCCACGCGAATTACGAACCGTGTTAGTCTTCGTTGGGAGCGACGTTATAACGTTTACGGTCCCTGGTTTTGAAGAAATTCATAAGCTGATTTTGAATGCATTCACTTTTTAAAGCACTGTACGTCTCGCCACAATTATGTTGTACATGTTACAGTATGTTCCACATGGTAAGCGTCATGGTGTAGTATTAAGAGTGCTTGCAATGATACCGTAGTTCCTTGCTTCAAAATCCACTGTGAGGAATTGGAATAACGGAGTACTTGAGCTACCAACCCTTGGTAGTGCCGTGGAAAGCTCTTCAGTTTTGTTTTAAGGTTTTAAAACTTTATATACAATATATTACTCTCGCACATTTTTTCAGCCCCACGTTTTTTATAATTTACTTAATTAGGTGCTATATCTTTTTATTCACACAGCTACTAAATGAACGTTATTTATGTTCAAGGATTGTATATAACTTGATCTGAAATATGTTGTCTCCTACATAAAACAAATAATGAATACATAGATATTTGCAGTACTTTGTGTGGCCTTTTTAATTTTTCTGAATATTTCACATTGTAATATGCAGGTTATCATTATTTTTTCAAAAAATTTCCTCATATATGTATACACATGTATGTGTACCGCATAACTAACAGTTTTGGGCCCACTTTGCCTAAGTTCCAGAAAACCCTAAACTAATGCTAATGGCATTTAGTCGGTATTGCAAATGTTCATTGGGATTCTCTGCTTTCAGTGACGATCCATACATATGTACACATGTAGGATGAAATTACGAATAAAAGTGTTTCTATCATATTACAACATGTGTGAATATGTATGTATGTATGTACAGGCGCTGTTCCGTTGCTGGGCTGTAAAGGCACATGAATTGTAATTATTTTAATGATTTCCTTCAAGGTAACAAATCTAACATATAAAACTACATATGTATGTACATACATACATACATACATTTATACAAAAAAAATTACAAACGCTTGCCGCTCCAATCCTAGTACTCAGCATACGACGAATCCATCATCAGTTATAGTAACGGGTCGACAATGACAACAACAACAAAGAGTAAATACTAATAATAATGATATATTCAGTCAAAATGGTGGCCTAATCGCAATTTAATTACAATATGGACGCTTACTTTCATATCAAAAATTACCCATTACCCCCAAATGACTGCGTGAGGTGCGTGTGCGTGTGATTGCGTTTCCGCTGGCTCTTTCACAAATTGTTTATGTGTTGCTGGGTGGGTTACAAAGTCATTTTTATTATGGCGTAGAAGTTTACCTCTTACTGCCTTAAGTAGTCACAGCCAGGTAGTTTTGACATGCAAAGGTGCTATCTCATCGTATAATGCTATTGTTGTTGGTATTGTGTGCCATTAATGCGTTTTTAATAATTTTTCGTTGTATGTTGATATGTACATATGTACATAGTTGATGTCACTTAGCCACACGCCGCCATTGCAAACACAGTTACCGACCTCTATCAGTTTAATCGCATTTATCACTTTGCCGCCAAAATGCGAGAAACAGCGATGGTTGGCGCCACAACAATATCTAACTCTTGATGGGTTATCAGATTGATGTGCTTTAAAATAAAAAAGAGGCGGGGGCATCAACCATTGCACCCAGTGATGATCACCACTGAATTCAATGGTCATTAAAATCCAATTTCAGCCAAAGTCTCAGGGATCTATGGCGAACTACATATGTAAACCAAACTCGTCATATAGCCGACGCAAAGCTTCACTTTGTATCAGACGATAAAATATTGAGGATGCCAGAAATACATTTTTTATTCGAAACATTGGAAATTTGATGTCAAATGGTTTGTCGACAACTCTCAAGAATTTTTACGCCTGAATACTGCCCTAGGCTTTTCTTTGAAACCATTTTTGATAGGAAAGCACATACATATTCATAATTCTGAATTATTACAAATAAAAAGGCACTAAGAAATAATGACTTTTCGCAATTCAACTTTTTATGAATTCGTGATTTTGTTGCTATAATTATTCTATGTTGGAATAACCTGGACTAATAACGATTGACAATTTCCCTTGAAATCCAAAATATTTGCAGTTTGTGCTCTGCAATCAAGCATAACCTAAACGGTTTTGTTTCAAAACCTTTTTGGTACCTATATATTTTTATGCTTTGACGTGTGGAAATGTTAAAAAATTATTTTTTAAATATTGAGACTACTTATTATTTAGGCATCTGCTTGTAATAAGTTTAAATTCTTAACCAAAAAGAGACAAAATTGCTCAATGTTCGCGAGTGTAGGGATCTATTTAGCAACAGGTTAAATTCGTACTTATCCTAAATGAACCCACCATACTAAATATTTGCACTTTACCTTTTCGGTTAAACCTATTGTTCGTTCATATGAGGCAGGCGTAACACTGTTAATAATACCAACAACAACTAGCAAATAGGGTATCCAATACCAATGTCATAGAGAGAATCTTTGAATGCTTCCTCAGGTTCAATAAATCTTGCCTTTTTTTAATATACATACATATTTATTTCAGCGTTCTCAATAGATTATAACAGAGATAACGGCAATTGGTTCGGAAAGAGCTTTCGAAGCTTTCCGAACATCCCAAGACATAGTTATTACCGTGAATTTTATTATAGTTGGCTGCAAATTTTCTTACTTTTTATCTAAAAATACGAGTATGCAAACTTTTTTTTTTAATCTACCACGATTTCGGTGGTGCCTAGCGTTTATTGTTTTTTTTTTTTTTTTTCTAATGTAAAACGCAATTAAGTGTAATTTTATAACAATTTTATTTTGTTTAATTACTGCGTTCAAGCATAAAGAAAAAGCAACTATAAAGTAAAAACTTGATTCGATTTTAATTGCACGGCTCACACACATTCATTTTATATAAACTAACTCCACCTCTGATACTAGATTATGTATGCAAAAGCAGGGAAAGTACAGATGCACATATGTATATATAACCATGTATTAGTTCAAGCTAGGAAAAACCTTTCACAAAATTTTAATCATCATGACATTGAGGTCATGGTGTTCATATAACAGCTGAATTCCATTTTAAATCTCATTGACGTGGCCAGAAATATTTGACCCAAGAGCCTAAAAACCCGTCAAAGTTGTAAACATTTGAAACGTATAGCTCTTAGAAAACAAATTGCATTACATTGCGATATTGAGCGGGAAAAATTATGTAATCGTTTAACACTTACAGGCCAATATACCGAATTATATATATATATTTTAATATACCCAATTATATATACCAGAGCATACCAACATGTATATGGTTGCAGGCAAATAGTTAAATGAAGAAATAGATGCAATGAAAGGTGAGTTTTGAAACAAGTACTTTCCAACCATGTAGTATAATAATTTGAAACCTCCAATGCTGCAGCGAATAAAAATGTAACTGCTATTACGATGTTTTGCCAAACTTAAGTTTTTTTGTAAATATATTTTAATAATCAAGCTTTAGGATATACATAGATAACGTTTGTGCGGAGGTGAAACAGTGGTTAGAATTTTTTGGTTAAACATTTAAGGTTTTCCCGAGAAACCTTACGCGGCTTTGCTATTTCACCTACGAAAAGATGGAGTTTCGGCACATTTTTATGCTGGCGAATGCACAATCAATCCTAATGCATTTACAAAGAAAAAAATTAATTCCTTCTGCTCAAAGCATTCGAAGATAAATTGTTCAAGAAAATAAAAACTTAGCGAAAAAACTTCAAAGCGAAAATGCTTTTTTAATTGCGGAAATTACTGAAGCCCTACACGTTACACGTTGCCACATTATCTTCTTTTTGTGATACACAATTCATATTTACATAGGTACCTACATATACGTGGGTATTATATGCATTTGCTGTTAAAGACGTATGGTAACTATGTACATAATTTGTGTCGAGCATGCGGGAAAAGGCGTAAATACTAAAACAAAATTTAAACAAAATAGTCAATATCTAATTTATCTTAATTCCACTTGCCTTTTAAAATATTTATTTAAATATGTGAATGCATATCATATTCTGAAACCCCATACTTAAAAGCAAATTCTTATTAATAACAAGTAAATTCTTATTAATAACAAGCTGTTGGTTCACCCTTAAAATTTTTTACTTACGCCATTTTCCGAATACTGAATAAGCGCTATTTCACTTTTGCCGATTGTATACGTGTGTACATTTGTATATTTATTATTCAATCTGTGTAACTTTTTTCTGCTCCAAGCGTAATTTATGACTGTAAATTTATTAATTCTCGCAAAAAGAATATTCGTGTGTGGTATTTTTAATGTCATCAAGTCTATATAGAAAGGTGCTGGCTCATTATGAAATGACGCAGCTAACATCAAGCATCTTGATGGACAAATATGGGATTGATAGATGAAGTGACCGCTAGGTGTTAAATCGGAGGAAAGGCTTACTACTCGGTATAAGAAAACTGTTTTTTCTTACTGTATTTCCATGTCATCATGCTCCCTTTTGATGGTATCAGCGCTGGCCTATCGAAATCACACTGGAGAGAGTTGCAGGCCTGCCTGAACACCACAACCAGAACACCACACTCGGTGTTAAAGAGGATTTACTTTTCAGAGATCAAAAGGTGTACCGACAGGCCCACAACAACATACAGAGTCGCTAAAGTCCTTTGTCAGTTCTCGCCCACTGAATTCCATCATTCAGGCACAAGCACCACCTGTTGCTGAAGACGAGCTTGAGCTTCCGACCCAACATGTATGTATCAGTATGATAATGTTTCCCCGTTACGGTGTGTACCACCCCATAACACTAATCATGTCGCACTCTAAATACAAAAGGGGCACAACTCAAAAAAATGTCAGGTGGTTTTTTTGACATTTATCTTTTCACAAACGCTTGATCAACTATACCAGCCGATTTTTTTCTTAATGATTATCGTCTTCAACTAAACGGCTACCGTCCTGCTTGGTTTTATAAAAATAGAGCTAAGCTAGCGCTATCTAGAAGCGTTCAAAGCAAAGCACCTCTAATTTCGAGTTGTGACCCTTTTGTATTTAGGGTGCGATGTGTTAACCTGCTCCTAACACTCACTCTGGTCCTGCGGCTTCCGTTAAAAGATGTTGATGTTGTTTCATAAAGGCCGGTAACTGCTAACCGGAGTTTTATTGACGTATTTTGTACGCTTAGCTGTCAAATCAATCGCCGATTAGGCTTAACCGGCTTTGGTTAGGTCAAAGATGTATGAAGTCAAAAAAGATTTAAATTTGGGTTCAAATTTTTAACCACCTAAGAATAATTTTAAAAGGTAATAGATGAACAAATTGTTACTAAACCAATGCCCATCTTACTGATTATAAAAATGAAAACACTTTAGTCCCGTACTGAGAATATCAATGCAACAGTTGATTCTCAGTTTCTTTATTTTTTTTGCAGTTTCGGTTCAGAAATAAATCATTTACTGGGCAAATGCTATCGCTTTGATTAATCTTGTTATCGCTACTATTTATAGTCCCATTCTTCTATTACGGCCAGAATAGGAACTAACAATTTGCTCTCTGAAATTAACGGGCAAGAACTTGCTTAAGGAATCCCATCAGATTTTTTAAGATTTTTCTATCTAATATAATTAAAAAAGATGTGTCTCACGTTAGTATATATACTTCAAAATTAATGCTAACTATACATAATCAGTTTCTTGCCTAGTATACACGACCATAATTAGATTCACGTATGAGAAACTAGAACTAAACTTTAGTTACTAAAGCAACATGGATCTCTTGCTGAGACTGACAGTCTGTAAAGGAAGAACTCCATGACTAGCTTGTCAGGCTTTTCAGGCGTTCTACTCTTCATCTCGTTTTTAGCTGTGTCAATGATACACATATGTATGTATGTACATACATACCTCAAGCTCGAGGTGTAGTGTAGAAGGCCTAAAACGCATGGAATTCAGGCTTAAGGAGTAGAATACTCGATCAAAACGACGGGATATCAAACATGGAAGAGGGAGCATGGCTTTGCATGGCGTGTTTTAGTCAGCTGTCAAATGTTTTGATGTGGGTCCCGGTTTATATGTTTGTAAATGCAGAAATACACATATGACTTTATTCATATAAAGGTATTTGTAAATGTACATATGTATACAAATATATGCCTTGCAGCGAACATGAGGAAAGTGGTAACCTTGGGAACTAGTTACGGTAACAGTACCATGTGTTCCAGTATGGAATTGAAAAAATGTTTTTTTACCTAACAGCCAAATTCACTTCTTGGTGAGACTACACTAGTCTTAGAATATAATAGGTTACACGAGATAACTGCCAGATACAGGACTTCGATTGCACAATTTTTATCTCTCAATAATATTCATTAATCTAATTATATTTGTGTGCTAATTTTGCCTACTACATATGTATATGCCTGCTCGAAAAATCTTTATATGTATATGTATGCCTTAGAGCCCAGTTGCTCTTCAAAATTGTGGTGTGATGCTGCCAATTTTTATACCAACGTCGAACACCACCTACCATGCCAGATGGATGGGGAAGAACCCGTTGAAGCAACATTAGGGTCTAAAATTTCTAGAGACCGGTTGGTAAATGTATTCCAACACTCGATCTTGATGAACAATTTATCATAAAGTTACTATTCTGTTAAAAATTAAGCATTTTGTAGTTGCAAACTCGTGAAATTAAGAAGTCACTTACGCTATTTCGCTTACGTGCCATGTGCGGTATTGCAGTATGCGATATGTGGTTCGTTCATTAGTGAATGCATGGAGTAAAGTTGTAAAGTTATATGCGTATCCTTTTTTGTATTCATGACTTTTTCCGTCTTTTAAACCAACTAACTTGTTAACCCTCTCAAGTGCTTAGCAAATCCCAAATTAAAATGAAAGTAACCAATGGAGGCGAAAAAAGAGAATTCTAACAAGATGCAATGAAAAAAAAATGGAGTAGAACGTATTGCATGGCCGCCAGAGATTAAAACAACCCATGGGGGATAAGAATTAAAAATTACCTGTTGGCTACGAGTTTAATTGTTATTTCTCATATTTACCAACAAAAGATACAAATGAAAACAAAAAAAGTTTCCCGTTCAACCAAAGAAAATATAGCGACCAATGCGTTAAATCTTTTTAACGATTTTGTAATTATTTTTTATGTATTCAAAATTAAGTAAAACCACCGAAAATGCTCCAATGTATTTAGTTAAAAAAAATTGTATTTAAGTATGTAAGTATAAAAAGGCATTACAATATGCACGGTGAATATATTTTTGTAGTTATAAACATTAGGGTCACCCTTATTTAAATGTAAAACATCAACAAATTTCTTAGTTTATAAAACACTTATTATTCGAACATAAATTCAATTTGAGCAATATATCATCGAAGCTAGCTCCAAGGTACAATAGACCTTTAGTCCGAAATTAATATCAGGTACAATATTCATATTTCTCATTCAATATTCCGCAGCATAGGGTTGTATAAGTGCCGTTTACAAAACTGGTCTAGAAATTTTGAATTACAAACTTTCAACTTAGCTCTTACCACATTGGCTTTGGTTAGATTAGATTTATTTCGCTGAAAATTAAATTGTTACAGATATTTTCTTAACCATTAATTTACCTGCATGGATCTAAAAAAAATTCCTATCCCTTTCCCTTTTTCCATCCATATCCCTTCCTCTGTCCCTTTTCACACATATCATTTTATATCAAGCATCTACCAAATATCACATAGTTAAAAAGTGACCCCCAGCCAGTTCTGTGGTTTCGCTTAGAGCTCAACCGAGATCTATCTGGAAATACGTGCAGCCCGTTAAATAAATTCCAACTTCTTTTTCGGGGCTATTTTTTCAATAAAAAAAGTTCTAGATGGTGTACGGTATAAATTTGTTCCTTGAGTAAACGAAAATGTTTTTTTATAATTTAACAGTGAATAACTTTTGAAAGCATATTTTAAATCACATTGCATTTTTGGAAACGTTTTGTTTCAATTCCCCTTAAAATGTATGCAGCTAAAATTGTTTACTTCAATCGTTTTGCAGTAGTAAAGCAAAAATTAAATCAGTTCTACAAGATCTAGATAGCAATAATAGACCTATAGAAACTGATACAAACATATGAAACTTTAACAATTTTTTTTTCCAGTCTATTCCACATATTCTATTCAACAAACCGTATAAACACATTTAACTGTATTTGTTTTATGTCGAAGAATGGCCTATACTAAACCTCTTAAATTGCTAGTGTCCATCACATCGGCCGATATTTCAGCTGGAAAAGGACATTAGGCGGCGTCCAGCAGCTGTCAAATAAGGTTTCACTTCATATCACATCAGCAGAACTTCTTTCTTTTTTGTATAAATAATGTGCGTAATTTTTCAAAGCTCACCAAATACAACGAAACAAAGCTGGACAAAACAGAAGTAAAAAAACACAAAATAGAACTGTTAAAAAGAAAAAAAGTTTTGCAAATGTGATTGGGATATGAAATTGAGTTCACCCACCCACACACAAACACACGTATGGGTAGCATCCCTTGGAAGGCGGTAGGGCAACGAAAAACTCATAACTAACAACACTGGTAACACTCCCAAAGGACATTGGATGAATGTTTCATTTCATAAAACAAAAACTTTGTTTTTTTGTCGTATCTTTTTTAGCCTGTATAAGCAAGTTGAAGCAACCACTCATCCACTCCTCAATAACATTTCCTTCCATAGTCTGAGTTTCGCCTTTGGCAATTGGCGCTGAGCTTCTACACCACATGGAAACCCAAAAGTTGATGCGGCTTATTCTTTCGATGCCTTTGCTGCCGTATTTTACTTGAATTTGACAAAACCATAGCTAGCGGTAAACTGCCATAGTTGTAGAACTTGGTATGGAGGGCATGCAGTGTACTATATGTTTCCATTTGGATTTTTTTTAGAAAATCTTCACGCATTTTGCAAATTATCTTTTGATCCGCACACTTAAGTGTCAAACGGAAACGCAAAATCATGACCAAGCAAAAAATCGTAACGAAAATGATACTTAAAGAATACTTTCAAACAGAGTTTGTTGTGGTGGTGGTGGTTGTTATTACATAACAACTTTCTCTTGCTGTCATTGCCGTCAATATTTGTTATGCTGTCATTAGATGTAACACTTTTAGTTATTCGAATATATGTAGTTATTTCTGCCAATTCACAGGCAATTGCAAGTGAAAAATTTACATTTAATATAACTATTTACTGTTTTGAAATGTTTGCGACGAGTCGTAGGAGAGTCTCATATAATATCTATAATTCTGTAAATTTGTATATCCTGGGCAAACAAAAAAAAAAATTTTAAGTGAGCCATGCTGATTTGAAAATGGATCTTATGTTATAATAGCTTAAAAAGGTGTACTTCCTAATATGTCTTACAGCTTGTACTTGGCTGACATTAATAAAGTAAAGATATCTAATTTCTGGTGAAACCGGACGTTATGTTCCTAGTAGTGATCTGCTAAGGTATCTAACTTTATGCAGGGCTACCGTTTTACTTTAAAATAAATGTAGGTATGTAGAAATGTATGGCGCGACATACAACAGTTAGATCATCAACCTCCTACTCCTAAGAGGTGTTTGCGCTGAGCTTCTCTTGCAATTTGTGGTGTGCCGCTTTGATTGTTTTCCTACAAATTAGCGGGACCTACAGTTTTTTGCCGACTCCGTACGGCATCTACAAATCAGATAAATTTTTGCGGAAAAGCCTCCCATAGCAGAAATACACTCGGAATGTTTGCCAAACCATTGCCGAGCGCGAAAAAAAATTTTCCAAACCACTTTTGACCGAATATTTCACATATTTTCTGGTATCCGATTTGCTCAATTTTAGGTCCAAATATATGCCATATGTCAATGAGAACCCGGTCATCCTAGAAAAGTATTGAGTGATGTAGCAGAGTTTTTGTACTGTACAAATTCGCGATTATTTTTTTACGCCCGAATTTGCTCAATCTTATTTATATAAATAATTTTAGAAAATTTATTAAGAAACAAGTGAGGAAGTCAAAGTTCGGGTGGAACGAACACTATATGCCTAGTACTGATCTGTTATGGCATTCCAAAATAACCCACTATGAAAGGGGCGAGGTCAAAATTTCGTATTCACAGACGGACGGATAACAATAACAATAATAATATTTTATGATTGCGGCAGATCTATAGGCAATACAAAATGCTTTGGAATTTGCGTATAAATTTACTAGCCTATCATTTGATTCTAAGAATTATAAAATTAACGAACCTAATATTCTTTATTGCGTAGGTGTTAAAAACGCATATTGGGAGAGTAACCACATCTACAAAATGTATTCTTAAATAATAGCATCATATAAAAATAACTGCGTAAAAAATGCATCTCTTGACGCTTTCCCATTTGATAATGCCGAAAATTTTATTTCAATTGCTTGTAAGGTTTTCACAATCTTTTAACTCCCCACCCAATGATGATGGCACAGACGCGTCCAATAACACAACATTTACTATAAGCTTGCATTCGCCCATTTAAGTAGTTCCTGTCTAAGCTGTCCTGCCGTTTTACGATACCTGTACTCGGTCGACGGACATATACATATATTTATATGCGAGTGCTCGACTTGAAGCAAGAAATTTAGTTTCGGAAAATCTCTAACTTAACAAAAAGCTCAATGCTGAACTAAAGAAATCACAATGTGAAAGGAGTTAAGGACAACAAAACTGAAGTAGTGAAGGCGGGAAAATGTGAGTGGAAGCGTGTGGGTGCAAATCGCTGAAAAGTTCAAGTCAATGAAGACAGGAAAGGATTTTCTAGCCAAAGTGCTGCTGGCGGGCGACAATAACAACAAAATTTGTAAGGTAAACTTTTGTGTGCTGATCATTGTTTTTCGCTTATGTTTTCTTTTTATTGTTGCAATGAACTTTGTAACTTATTCGTGATGCAATAAAAATAAAAAAAAATTTACTTTGGCATGTACAAAGGCTATGTGCATTGAGCGTAGACTTATGTACATTTATAAATATGGTCACTTCCATGGTAACTCATGGTACACCGGTAATAATATTATTTTACTTTAGATTTAATATTTGCAAATAATACGTCTTCCTTATATTTAACTAGAAAGGCTTTAGTAAAAATTAAATTTTTTTATTAAATGAATTAGTTTAGGCTAGCAATAAAGGAAATCTATCGACAGCTCACATTTCAATTTTTGAGGGAAAGTTAAGGGAGCATTTACAGTAAAAAAAAACGCGGTCACCTAAGTTATAGTAAATTGGTTAAATTAAATTTTTATTTTTTCAGCCTTTATATACTGGCCGCAAAGTAGCTTTGAATCTCTTGGCACAACTTAATATATTAATGGGTCGTAAATCTTTCAAATTTAGCAAATACTAGGGAGAATTTGTCATTATACTCTTACAAAGGGAACATAATTTCAGGATCTTACGAGTCTGACCTGTGGAAATGCCCAATACATACTATATATATGTATGTATGTATATAATTATGTGTTGTGCACAATGAATAAGAAAAATATAAGTTTCCTAAAGTAATTTGAAGCGCCAAACTACTTTTGAAGTGTAATACCTAAAATGAAGTGCAGTTTTATCCAAGAAAGGAGCAGTTTAGTTAATAGTCAAGTACGTTTATAAAATGTTTATTTATTCAGCAAATATAATTAAATAAATAAAAAAATTAAATGAAATAATATTGAATCAAATCAGATAATGTATAATTAATGGTAACGAAATTAAACAGAGGCAAGTAGGAACTCAAAAAAGCAAGGGAGGGACATCAAATTAAAGTACTTAACTAAAGGTAAAGTAAAAGAAGATAACCTTTCCTTTCCAATTTTTGAAGTGCAGTTAGTTCCCCACTAAAGGTTAAAGTCTTGAATGAGTAAGTTAGTAGCTTTTTTCCCATCTTAAAAAAACCATTGAAACCATTAAACTCAAGTTAATTTATGGTTGATTTCTGTCTTGAATACAAACAAAATATTTTAAGTACGAATAATTCTACGATTGAATGAACTATTTGAATTTTTATTTTATTTTCTACAACTTATGAGATTTTCAGAACCGACCAATGCAAAAACGCAAAAATTAACTGTTAAGAAGCGGCCAAAAACAGCAATTGCCAAAACCGATGCCGGTTCTTTTGGCAAACTTACGGCGATGCCGATTAATTGATCGGACTCTGCCATCATTGCCTTGAAGCATAGAGTGTTCTTTAAATTAGTTTTTTCAAAATATGGCAGATATCGCATGGCGAAAATAGCGATATATTTCCAGCACTAATGCCGCATGTATGTACCTCATTGGCGCCTTGCTCTTTTTAGCTGCATTTACTCACTCTGCGTAGTTATTGCAACAAAACCTGAGCAACCTGATCCCATACAAAGCAAACAATGGCCGTACCACACCTGTTTCTCTT
Organism: Sphenella marginata; assembly: GCA_951509765.1. Classification (NCBI taxonomy): domain Eukaryota; kingdom Metazoa; phylum Arthropoda; class Insecta; order Diptera; family Tephritidae; genus Sphenella; species Sphenella marginata. Next base: position 83,950,515 of record OX608079.1, on the reverse strand, counting down.
ATTATTAGTGTTGTTGTGGTCATGAGTTTTACATCTTAATTGTGAGACTCTTTCACACCATTTTACCAAGACTTTACACAGAATAAAATGTGTCCCGAAAAAGCGTGAAAGCAATTCAGATGGGATTTCTTATTTCAATGCACGGCCCGGTAATCGTGATGCAATATATATGGACACATATATAAATACCCCGCAAAAAGTATTACGACTAATCTCTACAGAGAGTAGCTTACAGTGGAATTGATCGCAACTAGTTTGGTACGGGCATAGTTGGGATAAGACAAAATTTAATCTATCTAGAATATGTCTGGTCGTAAGAGGCTACTAAAATTCAAGGTGGTGCAGTGAGTGTAGGACATGCTTACACAAAGGACTCAGTTCAAATATATAATCCGGTTATCGCAGTCATTATTCGCAGCCTAATTTTCGACACGCCCTGGGCTGACCTAGACTAGTAGGATTTTTCGCATGGTAAATACAAATAAACATATTCAACCCAAAACGCAGCACAGTGTCTGAAGAACTCTTGCCTCAAAACGTTTGCTCTCAATGCAACAGCTTGGCATGAATGAGTCACGAGCTGGTTGGTAAGCTTAAACACATACTATTTAAACTTATTATGTGAATAGTGTGGGCATAATAAAAATTATAAGACACTGTTTGTGGTGCGAAAGGATCAAACGCACATTAAAAGTTTTTTACTTCTTTTCATAGTTTTTTTCAACTGTTTTGTTGACGTCAATTCATTTTCCTTAATGTTAAAATGATTAACTGGTGGCTAAACGTTCAGTAGTATTTGCAAAGTGGGTAAGAATAGACGAAAAATGTTTACAAAATGCAGTGGTTGGGTGTAGCGTGTACCAAAAGATGTTAATATAAAGAAAGGTCACCAATCTTATAAGCGAAAGCAGCCGAGCGGGGCTTCATAGATGCTCGCTTCAATTATGTTTTATAGCAAACATGGCCATGGCCGGGCCGCCTAAGGCTTCCGCTGTTAGCGGCCAATTCCAGATGTCATCTCCTTAGACGCTTTAATGAATCACTTTTCCTTGCGCATGGCCTATGGAGAGACGATTTATGCCCAAGTAGTCACCGCTGGACAGGCTCACTCAGGGGAATGGGTGTTTCGGGCCACTATAGAGATTATTCGGACTCGGTTATGAAAGGCATTATAGTGATAGTGTTTTGTTTTTCTTGTGAAAGTTAGTGGTGACAGTAACATAAAAAATAAGGTTTTATAAGTAACTTCTTGCATAAAGTTGGTACTATTTTCTAAAATTATTTATCTCAGGAAGCAATTTAATACCTCTCGCGTAGAGAATACAATTACTGTATTAAATACATCCCAGTACCTGGGTTTGCAAATAAAATATAATTTAGCTAAAGAGACCCAGGCAGTACACTTCATTTTTTAGTAACATAAATGATGTAGCTAAAAACCGAGGTGCATTGTAGATAGGCTAGTAATGGAGTTCTACCATAATCGCGTTTTGTACTTTCGCAAGCCAACATAACTTCACCACACCAGTCTTTTATGCTGGCAAAAAACTAAACTTGTGAACGAAATCGTCGAAGGTCTGTGGTCTATTCGACAATAACACAGTACGTAGGATGGTTTCATTGGGCATGTGGCACCAGCAAGCAATAAAAAGGCAAACAGGATTAACAAAATAAGACTCATAAAAGTAAACAGGCAACGCATGGCACAACAATAAAAAAATTGGCAACAACTTTGCTTGCACTATGAATGAGTTTCAAAAGCAACAAATATGTATGCAGTCACAATCAGTTGCAACAACAGCGACAACCACATAAACAATTGCTAAGACATGCAAACTAAGTTAAAAAATACGCAAACCGTGTTCGAGAGATTAATAAATTGATGGCATCCATTGCACATAACGTGTAACTAATGGGGGTAATCAATTTTGCTTTACATCTCAATCTGGCTTAACATATACTGGCAAACTAATACTTAACAGAGCGACTGATGGCGGGATGTTATTGAATCATGCTATAAAAACAGCCAAATATGAACGAATAAACAAAAAAAAAAAATTTCCGCAGAAGGTGATGCTGGACAATTTTCCCTCCACTGACCATAACAATGTTTGCAAAACCTAGGGCCTTGTCATGGACCTTACGAAAGTTCAGGAGAACGATTCGTATCTTGGAGACTTCGTGTAGAGAGGTCTATTATTTTCGTTTGGCTTTTAAGTACGCTTTACGGCGGTAAAAGGGCAAAACCGGAATTTAAACTAAAGCCAGCAGATAGGAGTGTTCCAGACTGAAAACACCTTGCCTACCATACCAAGGTTTAGGGTAATTAAAACACAACTCTCTGAATAAGTTTATCAAAAAAGAAAAGCCACTGGGTTAAAACAATATCTATGCTAAACGGATACCGCTCGAAATCACGCCTGGAAATTTTACTTGAAAAACTACTAAAATAATGTATGGGTTTTATATGTATGTATATGCAGTTGAGCTATAAGGCCGAAACCATTATATTTTGGTACTACGCAAGAGAGTTTTACACAATTTAATCAAAGCAAATCAGCAAATACTACTGCAAATTGTTTTAACATTTTTCTTGACTTTACAGAAAAACACCAAATAGCAGCTATCGAAAAATCGGGATACCCACCCCATGTAGGAAATTTCATAGACGTGTCATTAAGAGCTAATAGAAATCCCATTAAGGGCTAATAGTGTTTAAGTATTGAGAGTCTAAAAAAATGATGGATCCAAAAGACCGGGAGATAATCCTTTGTGCAACATTTTTTTGATTAGCTAGGAAAACATTTTTATTTATTCGCATCTCTAATATCTATTATCACCGAATAAAAAGGTACATAGAACTGTGCTTACAATAGTTTTGATTAAAACGATTCGAATTTCAGCGAATCAGCGAATTTCTGTGCTTCACTTTTGTTGCACACTGTGTATTTCAAAAGGTATTAAATAAGTGCATTGAAAGCTATCTGGTATGTACATATAGTTTGGGTTGGCTCTGTGAATATTGTACTGGAATAGTGAATCCTGTCGTTCTAAATAAGAGTTTAGAAATAAATTATCAGCTAAATTTTGAACTAAACACACATTAATATACTGGGCGAGTTACAAGCTTTAGAAGAGTTATCTGCTAGTGACAGGCAAAATTGTTATGAAGCCTATATTGCAGAATTACTCCTAGTGAAATATTTTCAAACAAATCATTATTTATGTACCTCTTCATTTGTATCTTTTGCTTTGTAGTTTTGTTGAAAATGTTTGAGAGCGAATGTTGATTTCTTATGTTATGTCATGTAACAAGAAGCTGTTTGCGTCAGTTACCGTGATCATTTCACTTCTATAAATTTTATTACCACCTTAAATGAATGAATTTTTCCCAGCAAGAGTAAAGAGCTGTTTGCATCAACTTTGGAATCAATTTTAGTTGCACGAGAGATTGATTCAAAGTTGGCTGCTAAGTTGACTACCAAATTGACTAAAGCAAACACTTTTAAAGGCTGTACTATCCAAACTCGATTCAAATGAAATGTCAAGCTCACATAGTTCAGCTGTCGTATGTATTTGTATTTTTTTAGGTGTAACAGGAATTAGATGTGGCGTTTTAAACACTATAAGTAGAGTTATCAAACAAAATGTTCGAAACTCAACAGGTGCAGGCTGTGCCAAATAAAACCCGTATCATTTCTTTTCATTGCATTAACCTTCACTTTTTCTACTGAACATTATTAAGGAGGAATTCGTGTTAAACGAAAGTGACAATATCCTTTCAATATATGTATCTGTATTGGAATTGCTAAAATCAGCCAAATCAGCAAAATCAGTCAAATGTGCAAATGTTTGGAATTGCAAGAAATTAGTTTCAGTCCAATTTTCCTTAATTACACCAGTATCTTACTATTGGGACTATTGTTTATTTTCGTCACTGTTGAGATCGCCTGTTGTGTGCACTATACAGAGTTTGCCTGAATAGTGTGAGGCATCATCCTATGGAACAGATTTGTTTTCACTTTTACCTGCATAGCAAGTTGATTAAATACATTTGAATTTAAGTATACATATATATGTACTCGTACATACATACATATGTGGCTTTACATTTGTCCAAAGGGTGCTTCAAATGGAGATTTGGTTTTTTCAAAGCAAATTAGTATAAATATGTGGTTTGTGTTCTTAATAAAAACCTGTTGAAAGTGGTTACTTCACATAGAAAAGGTGCTCTCTAGTCAACCAATGTTTTTTGAATCCTAAATTGCTCCATATACCGATTTAATATTTTCTACATACCCTGCGAAAAATTGTGCGATTAATCGCTCAGAGATTTGTCCGCCACTATTTATTTTTATCCACAGCGGGCTAAAATTCAATATATGGAAGTAAATTTTTATTTTTGTATTATAGGGGTGTAAGTAAATTTTAGTTTTAGTTTCATACAAATAAGAGTTAAATGTACCCGTTTGTGTAATAAGTGGATTATTTCTCTGTTTTTGTATAATTGGTACTATTGGTCTCTGCATAGGACATGCCCAAAAAAATGTGAGCAGTCTAGCCCATCCTCAACTAAACCTCGGCGCATCCTAGACTAATCGCATTTTTTGCAGGGTACTTACGTGCGTTCTTACTTGGCGCTGAACCGTTTAAACGAATATGGATCTTATTTCAGTAGATCTATTACATATTTTACCTATTCTAGTTAGACCACCAATATACGAATTAAAAATTCACCATGATTTTCAATGAGATCACTGCATGCACACCTCTATTCAACATACTAAATATGAATGTACTCTATTTCTACTCAACTACATACGTACATACAATCCACAACAAATTACGTTAATAAGAGGAAGAAAAATTCCACTTAATACATCATGGAATTTTTGAGGCACTTTCCTTGACACTTACCAAATTGACTGCGCATCCAGGGATACAAAGGTGAGGGCATCCCTGAAGACTGCGAATTTGGATTTTGCGATGGTGGAGTATGTTGACCAGGATGTCCCTGGTGCATTTGAGGAGGACCCTGCGTTTGGTGCATCATAGTTTGTGGTGGCCCACCAACCGTTGGAACGCCGGCTTGTTGTTGACCATAAATACTCATCTGATGGTGATTCTGGTGAACCTTTTTATAAAGTTAAGAAAATATATATTAATTCAGTATTCATCGTATGAAACACAGTAAAGCACAAATAGATGAACAGAAAAAAAAAAAACAAAACATAAAGGAATTAGCTCAGTTTTAACATGTATTTCGACTTCAAAAATAGATGGGGTCAAAAACAACGGAGCATTTGGTACTTGGATCTTAAAAAATCATAAAAGCGTTAAGTGATGATTATAAACTAAAGAAAAACACTGAATTTAAAAAATGTAATTCAATGTACATAGGCACAACATATGTAAATAAAACCATACACGGACTGAAACTCGTTGAGGATTAGTCTTACCTCATTAACATCTGGTACTCCGACGTCGCTGTAACCCAACTGCGGTGTTAGAAAATAAAAAAAATCGGTTTGGTTTTACTTGGAAGCAATGTTTGCAGAGAGAATGTAGTACATACGTACTTATATACAAAATATATAATTAACTGAATAATTTAAGGAACTATAGTATTTTTTTTAGGTTTTTTATATAATTTTGGAAGAATGCGATGAAGTTAAGTTCTCCTTCAATATGGTAAAACAAGAACATTTTAAATGAGGTTATCAAATCATTATGGATGAGACCTGATGAGTATCATTGTTTACGGACACGAACTTTCTGGTTGAATTGGTCAGCGAGATCTTGTGCAGGACAACCACTAAACCAAGATTACTCAAGTGCCAGCCTGTAAATGGTACATGAGCCCATGAAAGATTGAGGAGTCAACTTATTATAAATAACTCAAAAATAAATAAATAAATTAGTTTTGGATCTCTCTGAAACAACTCGAAAGGGTTGCTAGCTCGGTCCGAATTTGTGTACATTGCAATAGATATTTCCCTTAGTGGAATCAATAAAAAACTTCAAGTATTAATAATAATTTTCCATTTGCAGAAAGCTTCGTTTAAATGGTAGCAAGAAACTGATATATTCAGGCCTATATTTAAAATGAATATCATACCCGTGCTGCTTATTCGAAATCTTGCAAATCGTTACATAAAAAATGTCTTTTTGTAAGACGCGAACGGTGGCATATTTTTTTTATATCGTCAGAAAAATTATTGGCTTTAGGAGCGTTGGACTTTCAATTATAGTATTTAAACATTTGAAAAAACTTGATGTACAGTTCTGTGCTTTTAACGAAGCAATGTATCTACTTATGCCCATACAAACATTTAAATATTAGATTTTGATATATGTATGCAAAAATGTGCTTAAGTGTGTGTGTAAACCCTTAGGTTCATACTCACCTGTGCTTGCGGGTGTCCCATGTGGTGTGGCAATGCCATTTGCGCGTTCATATGATGAGCGCTCATTTGATCGACTAGAGGAGGGGAACCACCTTCATGCACCATGCCCAGTCCACCCACGGCTGCTTGTAGCTTACAACTGGCATATACGACAGGCTGTTGTTGTTGTTGAACTGGATGCGTCACCTGTTGCGTCACTTGTGAATGTTGTTGATGCTGAGGCGCCGGCTGTGGCGTCACTTGCTGTGCCTGTTGTTGCGCCACTTGTTGCTGTGTCGGTTGTTGTTGGAGCAGTGGACTACCGTTTACTTGGGGTTGTTGTGACATGCCTACTTGACTAGAGGGACTGTCGGGTCGTGAATATCCCTGATGATCCATACTCTGGCCATTGTAGTAGGGCATACGATCGTAGGGCGGGAAACGCGGATAGGGCACATTACCCTGATTATTTGGATGCGGACTATAGTGATGCATTTGTTGTGCATCGAGATCGGTGACACCATTACCCGGATAATGCCCGTGATGCATTTCGGGTCCCATATAAGAATTGGAGAAGTATGACGCCATACTTTCACAATTATTTGTACTCATCGTCATATTAAAAGATTCTATTGTGTCTGTGGTAAACGTGGTGGCGGTTTATTAGCTAACTTAAGGGTTGCGGATTGCCAAAAACGAGATTTGATTATATGCTGCTTAAAGCTCTTGAAGTGTTGACTATTGGTTTGTAATTTATTAGCTGAAAAGCACGATTTTTGGACCGTGTTGCTGTACAAATGCTTGGAGCTACTTAATTATTAGTTATATAATTTTTTAAATTATATATTCAGCTACGCGAAACATCAAAAAATTAGATGATAATTATTATCATAAATCTCAAACTACTCACTTTAATCCGACCACTTAAGTACAATATACAATTACTCCTTAGCTTAATCTCTGAGGTATAAAAATTATTTGCCAATCTCTATTTAGCAAATATTGTGTCTTGTTAAAATCCAATTAATATCCTTATGGATTCCAAGACTTTTTTTAAATTAAGCTTCGTTAATTTCATAAACCAATCGCGTATATTAAATTTATTTGTATGAAATCCGTTGATACCGCCACTTACTAATAAATAAATATTGATTCGATTCGAAGTGAAACTCTGAAAATAAATTAAGAAAAAAACAAATTAGTTTTTCAACGGAAAGATTAAAGTACTTATTATAATTTATTATAATAAACAATTTTTTCTTTATCATGCAACATTCTAATGTTAAGAAGAGTCGGCTCATAAAAGCTAGCTCGAGCTAACCACAGAGTAATTTAACATTACACCACTTAAACCCCGGATAGAGAATAGGGATGGTGTCACATCTAATAATATTTACATATATACTATGTAGTACCAAGTAAGTGCAAGTACTGAATACTTTAAAATATTAAGAACAAGTATGTACCACAATACTTTTACGTACCACATCGGGTCCAACTGTGGATAAAAGATATCCTTCATACAAAAAATGTTCTCATTTCAAATGACATCTCAATTACCGCTGAAAAATCATTTTAATACCGCATATAACGTTCTATAAGGTATTGGCGTAAATATTTAAGCCTGGCGTGGATCGACTGCTTAGGCCTTATTAGTGCGGAGAACGCAATATCAGAAATAATTCTGTTTTATCCTAACTCATTTTTAGTTGTTATTTCTTGTTGCACAGTTATACTAAAAATGCCACTCCTCTTCGCTGTAAAATTTAAGCATCATTGATTGTTTGTGTTTGTAAATTCTAACAAAACACAAACTTTAACTGTAAAATTGTATTTAACTTCTGCACACCTTTGTTAGTCTTGCAGTCAGTTCAAATTTGTTTCAGACAAAAAATAAATCAACAATTCACCTCCACCAAAATCCCCTTTTCACATTTGTTGTACAAATTCCAGAGCTGATTGAATTTTTGTCTATTGAAGCGAATTTCCAATGAATGAAATTCTTAATTGCAAAAACATCAACAACCTGCAAAACTTTCTGAAGGTAAAAGCTTTTCAATTTTCATCCCATATGTGGCATTTGTCCCCTGTGTGAAACACCTACTGGTCAAAAAAAGTATTATTTATAAACTACATAGAATTTTCTGCCTGAAATACAGGGTATGGAAAGCACTCAAAATACGACCTCTTAAAGAACATAAAATCATGGTTGGCGTTTCTTACTACGCCGAAAGTAATGGCGAATTTACCTAGCGTTATATTTTTTTATATTCCACTAGCAGACCAGGCAGACATTGTTCTGCCTACCCAATGACATCCCTAGAATTAAATTTTCTAGTATTTGTCCATTTATATTTACCATTTCATTTATTGCAGTGCTTTAGCATATACAATATTTTTGGTTTTCCCGTCTTTGGTATAAAGAAATCATTTTTTTGGATGTCCCAAATACATTCAGGGATATGACGATATGAAATATGTATAATAGCTTGTGTCGTACACATCAAACTTCTGAAAAAATCGTGAAACTTTCATAGAAATCGACTATAAGTTTTGAAGGCAAAGCAAATATGTGTGCCTGACACTGCCCTTTTTTCAAACAATATTTATAACGTACCCCACCAAGGTTTCAACATATTGGGAAAGTTTAATAGATATCGACCATAAACTTTGAACAGTATTTAAGAACAAAAAAAAATAAAAAATATGGACGTGCACCGCTTAGTTTTCAAAAATTATATATGTAAATCTTGAATAAAGGACCGCATATCCAAAAATTATTTATTTAGACCAAATACGTTCAGAGTTATCTCTGATTAAAATTTTATATAGCTTAGGGGTGGGGCAACGCCTACTTTTCCAAAGATATATATAACCTATGCTTTAACCCATGATCCCAAGAATATACTAAGAAAATTTCATGAAAATCAGTTAAGTACTTTGCACACCTATAAAGGACACGAAGACACACATTCATTTCTATTTATAAGATACCGATACGGTGTTTTTTCAGATCCAATGAAAAAATTGGAATGAATAATTTGAAAATATATTTCAAAAAAAGTTTTCAATTGGATGCACAATCACCATTCATCATTGATTCAACGTGCTAGTTCTACAAGTTATCCATTTCGAATGGAATTATGCACAGCAATTATCTGGAATATTCTTGAATAGAAGTTTGCTGAATCCATCAATAAGAAGGCCCTCAAATGGCAATCTAACGGACTTTGACCGTCCAACATAACTCGCCAGTCATTTCTTCGTTGCGCCAACTGGCGCCAATTGGAGACCCCGCGAGTTCCCAGGTCGGTCTCCACTTGGTCCTTCCATCACCACTCCGGTCTTCCTCTTCCTCTGCTTCCACCGGCGGGTGCCGATAAGTATACCTTCTGGGCTGGAGCGTCTTCGTTTATTCGCACGACGTGGCCTAGCCACCGAACCCGCTGTGTTTTCATGCGCTGTACTATGTCGACGTCTGCGCAAAGCTCATACAACTCATCGTTAAATCTTCTACGGTACTCGGCTTCGCAGAATTTTTCTCTCGAACACTCCCAATGCCGCCTCGTCAGATGTTGCTAGTGTCCTCGCCTCTACACCATATATCAGGACGGGAGCGATGCTGGATCGAAAGTAAACGAAGTCCTTTACTATTTCGAACTTCTTGCCGCCAGCAGTGGATTGGGTGACAAGGCGGTATTGCGCTGACTTGCTCGATGACTTCGTTTTGCCCTCGTTCACCACCAAACAGAAGGCCCTCATACTCTTACTTTATAAGACAGTGCATGTTTCGCCGGTTGTGTCGCACAGTTCCGTGTCTCGCTTAATTTTTAAGAGAACACTCCGGATCTTTACCAGACTTCAATACTGCGGATAACCAGAATCTGCCTGAAATGAGGAACAAGCGCTCAAGAATTGGGAACTTATTCACGGGAGCATAGAATAGGTAATAGGTTCATGCGATTGCGGAAAAGTAGATCATGGCCCGACCTTTTAAAAAAATCTTATTTGTTATGCGATTTACTTGAAATTCAGTACCTTGGTAGATCTTTGCCCTTGTTAAAATTTAGAATACTTTTTTCCGGGAAGTGGAAACTACAATGCATATTCGTACCCATAAAAATGTGTATCAACTTACTAATATTACCAATGAGTACGTTTGTGAGTTTGTTTGTGTGTGGGAGTAAACAATTTTTCGTTTAATTTTATTCTTTGTATTAGTAAAAAAAAAATTAGGTTTCGGCTGCCAACTCTTTCTCTTAGCATGTATACGTGTCTTCAAAAATGTCATCCGATCGCTTTGTTTTACTTTTCGGTGATAGGTACCTCTGCGATATTAGCAATAGGGTATCATTAAAAGTTCTTAACGCAATTGCGTTAACGCACTGCCCTGATACCGGCTATGCCGCTGGCTTCATGGTATCAACGCCAAAGAATTGGCGCCACTACCCAGACTTACAACTAACTTTATGTTGGATGCTCGCGAGTATCGAAAGCGGAAATCCTTTTTGTATAGGTATGTGAAAAGCAATAAGTCAAAGGATGTTGCTTTCAGAGATGTGTTGCGCTAAAAATTAATATTGAAAAATGTTAAATCAAATTCTATTTTAAGATTACGTTTGTCATGTGAGCTTTAAAAACAAATATTTGAAAAAGTTATAATTAAATTCTATGTTATAGTCGTCTCCAATGCAAAAATTTGGTTGTGCTTTACAATCTGTTCGACTCGCCAAATATATTCGCTTCGCAAGTGACAATAATAGGCGAATTCTGTAAGCTGTCTCTAGTCACTAATAGAGACATTTTGTGGTCAATTTCAGTTTTGAGACAATTCGGTATTCAGTAAGCTGTCTCACATCTCAGGTCTCAAAAAAGGAGTCACTAATTTGTCAGCTGGTTGTAGGCAGGTCACAAACAAGAAAATATAGGGATAAAAATGAAATAAATTAAAAAAAAAAAAATTTGAGTATGAAATCATTTATAAATGTTTAAAAAAATAATAATTAATTAACAAAAAAAAAGAGAAAAAATAATAAATAAACTATCCTCGATCCCGGGTTCGAACCTGCGACCCGCACATTGTACTCCGAGACACTTACTTCCTGCGCTATTGCAATATTTATATGGGCGCTGCCAAATGCTGTACTTAAGATTTATGCATATCTGTTTCCACCACATATCAATGGTGAAATTTTTGTGATTTTCTCTTACAGAATACCGAAATCATCGAAAGTCACAAAAATTGTCTCTAATGAAAAATCTCAAATTTAGTGACTTGAGATGAGACAGACTTACAGAATACAGCTATAAGCCTATTAGTAGCAATATACTAGCCTTACCGTTATTATTCGTACAGTTTGACTATTTAAAACACAAAACTTTATTTGGATTTTGCCAAACACTAAAAATTTCAACTTCCATCTCAATAAAGCATGCTGTATATATACATATATGTATGTATGTATATACATACATATATATATATAGATATATATGTGTTTGTATATATGTAATTATATTTCTGGCAGTAGTGTAACAATAGGACGGCAGGGCTAGCAAAATGCTACGGGCCTCCGACCCAAGAAGACCCCGCTCCAAGAGGCCGCAAGCTCCAAAATATTTTTTCTCATTGTACATAAATGAGTTTTTATTTTATTTGCACAGTATAGGCCCGTCCACAATGAACACGACGGCGGCGAACGACAACGACGAAAAACTGAAGCTTGACGATATTTGCCGTCAAGCATTGGCGACATGATTATAATGAGAGCAGGGGCGACAGGTGCGAATCATCTTGAAAAGTAGCAAAAAATGTTGTAAAAAGTGTGAAAGAGACATATTCTGTAATAATTGGAACTTATTTTACAAGTTATTTTACTCTTCCTTTCGTTTTTATTGTCAAAAAAACCAAACGCTGCCGCTTGTCAAAATAGAATTAGATCTAATCTGGCGACAGCGGCATCTGTGATTGATTGCCGCTTTGTCGCGTCGTGTTCAAAAAATTCCTCCCCATAAGAACACGTGTAAAAATAATTTGACAGATGCCGCTTGTCGTTTGCCGTTTTCATTCTGGTTACCACTTATATTTTTATAAGTTCTTAAGACCACTATACAATTTCAAGTTTATTGTTAAGCGTTTCAACCAACCTAAACAAAGAAGTGCTGGTTCATTTTTAGAGATGAACACGTTACCCCCGACGAGCAATTTCACGTTTCTGTAACTACAGCTAGTGCTGTAACTACAGCTAGTGCTGATGAATTCATTGAGATATTATGTTCTATGGATGAATGTCGCATTGGGCTCTTGCCTAAGAGAGGAGATCTATGGCCATTAGTGGGGCATATATTTACAACGTGTAATTCAGAACGCTGAAAATCTCGAAATTAATTAAAATCAAACTGAGTACAACGTGACTTTTTTTACTGATAGGGCCCCATTAAAAGAATTTGCTATGTGCCCCAGATGGTATAGCTACGGCACTGATTTCTGGTTACACACATACATACAAATATGTATCTATTCATACGCCTTTTGAAGCGCAGTCAAGCGCAAGCGAGATGATAACAATGTCAGACACATTCCACATGCTGTCACAGCTCTTCATATGTTATTGTTCTTTGAAAACAAATCAAGTCTTTGTTTATTTCTGGTCATACCATATGACAATTTTTTTGATTTATGTTCGTCTTATTCGACTTACCTAAATTGTAATATTAGCCACTGTCTGTGGATATCTTATGCAGAAATAATTCAAACCTGAAGCATACTTTCAGGCGGCATATCAGTTAACTCCCTGCGACATCTATGGACAAACTTATCAATCATTTGAATATGTGGTAAGAAGCTTTGCTATGGTATGTCTGCTCTATTGACTACCAGGTGACACCGCTGTTTGTTTTCATAGTCCCATTTCCGGTGCAACTTGCTCTGTTACTTCGAATATTTAAGCTCGGGAAATCATTTAAATTGTGTAAAAATTAACAAATTGGCAAACATTTTTAAAATGTAGCATACAGTGCACTCGGGAAAACGTCAACTTATTAAAACCGCGGGTGTTGACATTTAACAATTGTTGACGTTTGCGAATGTAAAATTATATAATAAAAAAGTTTTTATTAAATATAAACTAAAGCCAAACATAAACAAATTCAAAAAGGAAACAAAAAAGCCATTAAACCTGACTAGAAACAAAAAAGCAACTGAACATAAATAATAAGATAATATGTATGTGCAGTTGCAACTACTTTTCTACTCTACTTGTAAGGGGAGTCCCCAATTTCAGAAATGATTTCATAAAAAAATGTGTGTGTGTATAAATTAACTGCTGCTAAATTCAAAATTTGGTTTTATTCAGAGTTGATGTTTTAGAGCTTTGTGGTTGAGTTGACGTTTTAGAGTAGGAAATGTAAAAAAATCGGGTTGACGTTTTGGAATGTTGACGTAAAAGAGTGTTGCCGTTTTCACGAGTGTACTGTATTACACAAAATAAAGAAAAGAAGGAACTCGGGCAAGAATGCAAAGTTCGGGTAATGAAATGTATCATACTAAAAACAGGTAATGAACGCTAATGGCAATTTAAGGAAAATATGGTTTTTTTTAAGATAAACCATTATTCCAAAGGCAAAAAATTTGAGGTCTGAAGCAAAATTTTACTTTTGGTGTTGAACTGTTGAACCCTAACTAGTACATACAAGTTTTCGCGATTTACGGGAATTAATATTTAGGACTGTGCAATCAGTCGCCTCTGGTTGAGTTTTGACCCTTAAGTATACTAGGCACCTCTCATGAAAAAAATTAGCATAGGATCCGCCGTCGCGACGTTATTTTTGGGATTCGACAACGGCTGAGGCCTATTATTTTGACTACTGCTTTTTGTTTTTTATACAATCTGCGTTTAATTAAACAATTTAGAAGGCTATAATTATTATTCTATTACTGAAAGAAACTTTCTTTTTACGTTTTATGCAATTAAACTTGCGTGCGTCTATCACGAATCAATTCTAGAGTGGTAGACACATTCGTTTTACGGGCAAATAAATAACTTGGAAACTTTTACGCCTTTTGGTATTATGCCGGCTTAAGTTGCAGTTCAATTTCGTAACCACCAAAAGAAGTGCTTATGTCACGTAACCGCGAAAAATTGCACGTGTTTTGTAAATATTTTTGTTGACAGAAAATACAACAAATTTTATACACATACTAGTTTACAAGAATAAATAAACAATAACAGCACTTTTTTACGCGAAGTTCGTGCGCGTTTGCATTTGCGCATTGTTTGTTTTTGACAGCGTTGCCATGTACGCTAGCATTGCGGGTACATGAACCGCATTGGCGACGGTTCCGACTTTCGGTTAGACAATCTTCTAGGTACAAAATTTCCGGTTACGCTCAGAATCGACCCGTAAGTGTATGTTTGTAAAATGCCGCATGAACCAAAAACTAACATCTAACCATATGATTAGTTAAACCATAACTTAGATTTTCTTGATTTTGTTATGTGCTTTCTAAGCATTAATTTTGATTTGTAAGCAAGCATGCATAAGCAAAAACAACGTAGAAATGTCACACCCCCAGCCACACTCATTGAGAGAAAAACAATAGCGATAACGCAAAAAACAAACAGCTACATACATACACCCACGAGAGCTACTATGCTATTAACGGTAAACAACAATTCAAAACAAAGACAATAAACAAAAACAACAAATATCAACAACTTGAAGGCGTCAAAGAGCGTCGCACATTCGCTGAACAGAGTGCAAAGCGATAAATCAAAATGGCTGTTGGCTGATGGCTGAGAAAGAGAGAAATCGTCCATTCAATTCAATCAACATCATTGGCTCGCTCCGTTTAAAAATTACTTTACAATAAGTACCCTCCAAAAATTCGCTCTTTATAGAGGGCTGAAAGAAGTGTGTATTGGAGTTTATAGGCTTATTATTTTAATGTATACTTCAGAAGGTCTTACAATGCGTAATTAAAATTTTTTTATTGAATTATCTTTTTGTCAAGCAAACATAAAAAATTTAGGGTCGTTCAAAAATTTGCCATTGTGAGTTTTGGCGTGTAAACTTTGATAATGACTCGTGTAAACTTTGATAATGACTCGGCAGATTAAACAGTTCTTAAAATAGAAAAAGGTATTTAGTATAGGTAGATTGGGTTTCAACTCAAAACTAGCACATCAGCCAAATACTGTTTCTGAACCTCTGGAAGCTTGTGGTAAAGAAATCTTTCCACTATTCAGTAACTCTTTCTGTAACATGAGTAAACAAATTCCATTTTAATCACATGAGACATTTAAAACGTTCAGCATCCCAAAAAAAATTGAATGGCTTAGCCCTTCTCTTACGCCTTCAGTGAAAAAGTGATACACAAACTTTGCGGAAAAATAGAGAGAAATGCATATACATATCGCTTCTCTAGTTCAACAACGACGCAATTGTCAATTTTAAAGTTTCGAGATAACGCTCACAAAAGCTTTAAAAAGTACTAATTATTGCTGTGTATCAATTTTATAATTGTATTACCAATAGTTTTCGCGCTAGACGCTTGCGAAGTTGTTCCAATCGTGAATAACGTATGCGCGGACAAATATTGAAACTTGCTTCACCAAAACTTTATATTTTACAATTGCGTCGTTGTTGAACTAGGGAAGCGATATGTACATATGTACATATATACATATGTAAAACTTTACTATCTTTTTTTTAATAGCTATACTTCCTTATTTCCAACGTTGGTCATCTTTATGTAAATAACAGTTTCACCTAATCATGTTTGAATTCTCTGTTAATTTAAGTTAAAATACAGAAAAACTGAAACAATGAAAAACAAAATTGAATCCCGTGATCCCCAAATAAAAATAAATTCCGCAAACTCACTTACTTTTTGGGAGTGTTATATTGAATATTACGTATTAAATTATAAATACATATGTACCTACATATGTATAAAATAAAGGCATAACCCGTCTTGACTTCTAAATGAATAAGCCGATCGTAACCAAATTTTAAACACTTACTGGATATCTTCCAAGGATGGTCATAGGCTAAAAAATAATAAATATTTTGATACGTATAGGGGGCGTAAAACCTCCAACTCAACTGAAATTTTTCATAGTCCATATATCTGGAAGTATTTAGGTGTTCGACCACTGAAATTTGGTAAGCGATTGTATGAAAGTAATCCCTAACACCTGCATGAAAACTGGGGATAGCGAAAAAGGAAGTGTGGCACAGTGGCGTTTCATAGTGCTATTACCAATTTTCTTTCTAATAAAGCAAATAAGGACAATTAGGAATTTGCTATTTACGCGGTGGAGGGACGAAAAATCGACCCGTGTAAATGAGCCTTTAGAGAAAATCAAAAAATCCATATTAACAATGATACTGCAAAATTTTCCATGTCAATTTTTAATTGTTTCAATGGCAAATTACGTATGATTTAGTGCATTTTAAAACAGCTTGCCCATGTATGGAGCATGCAAATAGAATAGGCATAGAAATCAAAAAGAACCGACTAAAATCTGGCCAGACTCAACTTAGCTGACCATTTTAAAGTGCATGTTTTTTTACCCATTTATTGACCATATAATAATGGAAATAAATACTCGATTCAATGAACATAGAACAATCTTCAGAGGGTTTGCTTCCATTTTATCAATAAACCAGAGCGAAGTTAATGACACATTAATATTCCAACTTGGTCAGTTTTATGAGCCATACGTTGAGAAAGCAATTTATGGAGGAGATTTTTAAAACGACAGAACCTTTCACCAAAAACTGCACTTGACGAACTTCAAGCTTGCGACAAAACGTCATTTAGTAACTTATTCAAGTTGCTTAAAATTTTTAATATACCTATGCTTCATTTTGATAAATATTTTGATTTATTTCCTTACTGTTTAAGGAGCGGTTGAATGGTTTAACAATGTTGGCAGTTCGCCGTGATGTAGCAATAGATAACACCAGACGAAGTCATTGAAAGTGTTACGTAAAGAATACTCAACTTCACCTTATAACAATCCAATGAAGTAAATTCCAAAAAAAAAATTTGAACTAAATTGAACTACTTATGGCCAATTTGTTTACAGAGTCGTAAAATTGTCTAGAACTCGCTTTAGTTATCTTAGTTTAAAATACGATACCACTTACAAAGCAGCTAAAATTTTCCGGTTTGTTCAAAAATAATTATATTTACTACTCGTTGTAATTATACTTTTACGACATAGATCTAAGCTACTTGCATGTGCTGAATTGTCCGTTTACGACTCATTAAATAAATTAATTTTTCAGGTCAGCCAATTCATGTCAAGAAATTGTAGGGCTCTCTCAACAAAC
Source organism: Sphenella marginata (assembly GCA_951509765.1). Lineage (NCBI taxonomy): Eukaryota > Metazoa > Arthropoda > Insecta > Diptera > Tephritidae > Sphenella > Sphenella marginata. Next base: position 83,932,786 of record OX608079.1, on the reverse strand, counting down.
CCAATTTTGCCCGAAATCGAAATTCAGAAGCTTTAAATCGTGTCGTATATTTAAATCTTTCTCAACAAATTGGGCATTAAAGTAAAAATAGATTCAGTCAAAGTTAAGAACTAGTTGCTGCGTGTCTCATTTTTAATTTCACCCGAAAAAAATTCTTGTCCCCCCTTGGCGAAATCCTGGATACGCCACTGGTGTGGCACCTCCCATACGAATGAGATTTTTCATAGTCATTTTGTTAGGGGTTACACGAGAATAATCCATAACACCTGCATAAAAACTGGGGATAACGAAATAGGATCCACTGAAATTCGGTTAAAAAAATTAATTTCTTTTATTTAAAATCCATATTTTTTTATAGAAATGTGGGGTAAAGCCCAAGGGTAAAGCTAGATAATTTATAAAAATGTACTTCAGAATTAAATTTACGAAAATGTTTTTAAAAAAATATTTTTTTTAAATGTTAGGACTCGAAACGACGTGCCCCAAATCAGTGCGCAATGCTCTACCTACTGAGCTCTCATGTATGTTATGAGAAAAGTACATATATTCACTCTCTATATGATAAATTTAAAAATTGCGTAAACCAAATTTAGGCTAACATTTTTAGCAGTGTAGTATGCCAGCTGGTATAATAAGCGCTCTTTAAACGATCCAGCATGCAGGTCATGCAATGTATATGTATGCGTTTCGTGTGACACACGTACTTTCTTCGTGTCACACGTACTTGTTGTCGGTTCTTGCATGATGAAAATCAAAAATTTTTGATTTTTGCGCTTTGCTTGAACGTTTAGCAGTCTGATTGACATGCAATAGTGCCTCAGTTGAGTGCTGACATTCGAGATGAACAAGTGTGCGGAAGAAAATGAATTTGTACTAAGATTTAATAAATTGATTTTACACTAAAAATCAACTTTTACTATAAATATTAAATATATATTTAACTTAAATAAAAAATGGAATAAAATTAGTTATAAGCTGGTTTAAAATCGAATAAAAATAGTTGAAATACCTAACCCCCCTCACAAAAAATCATCTTCCGACGACGGCATATTACGTGCGCACGCTACGAACACTCAATTCAAATGGCGCATGACATACATTTGCATGAACGTTTACGGGCTACGTCATGCACACGAAACGCACACATATACAGTGCATGACCTGCAATGCAGGATCGTTTAACGAGGGTTATACTGATGTATGTATATATATACTGACTAGTAGGACATCACCGTGTTAAAACTACCAGTTGCTATTATCGAAAAATTATAGAATTTGAACTAGTTGAGCCGGTGTGGCAAACTAGCAACATGGGCGTAGCCAAGTAGGGGCAAGTGCCCCAACCTAAACCAAAGTCCTTGAAAAATTATGCGTTTTTTAAGAAAAAATTAATCTTTTTCCTCGAGGACATTTGGAGAAAATGCTGAAACAACGAGGACTGTTTGCGTAGTGTCGTGTGAAGTAGTGCTGCTAGGTGTACCCTTACCTTAAATCTGTTCGAAATATATATTGGACTATTGTAATTTGGGTTATCATTGGTTGAGTTTTTTGTTGATGAATTAGTTCAAAGTGTTTTGCGATTTATACTTTGGAAATGTGCGTATATTTGTATAGAACCGGTTCCTCCTCCACTGTTGAGCCAAATAGAAGCTGGCAAGTCAAGACAGTGTGAAGCTGTCACGACAAGTCAAAGTAAAGCTGAAGTGTGGAATCTAAGTGCGAGTGCAATGCAGATAAATGAACCTACTGATGCAATGAAAACAGAAAATTACGATGAGCATACCGATTTCACTGAAATGCACGAAACAACTAGCGAAACCCACTAAGATTATATTCCAATGGATGATTCAACCATTGACACAACTGAAGTCATTTCCGAATTCGACTTGGGTCTATTTATGAACAAGCCATTAGGGAATGGTTTTGATATCATTTAACTCTATACAAATTGTCAGCTCCCCACCTTGAACTCCTTTAGAGATAATCAACTTGAAAAATTAAGATTATATGACAGGAGCCATGCCCCCTTTTCTGTTAACCCCACTTTTATACGCCAAAATTGTTTTGATATCATATATGTAGCTATGTACCAATTTTCAGGTCCCAACCTTAAACGCTTTTATGGGTATTCAGCTTTAAAAATTAAGTTTGTATGGGAGGCACAGTGGGTTTTAAGCATGTTTTATTGAAAGTAAATGTCCCTCCATTTTTTCTTTTGAATTCTCAAATATGCATTAAAATAAGATGATATTTTGATTTTTAGCATTTTTCCCCGAGCTCTTTTTTAAAAAACTCATTTTACAAATGTAAAATACCAAATTTTGAGATTTTTTGCATTTTTCTGGAAAACAGTTTTTATCTAGCAGTCACCAGTTCTGAGATATCACGATTGCAAATTTAAATCTATACATTACATACATGCACATAAATGCCACGTGTAGACTTTTCCGGATTTTTCTCGAAAACGGTTATATGTATCGAAAAATTTTCCTTTACCGTTTGTTCGTCACGAAGCTCCTCATTGACAATGAAAATACCTAGTTATGTTTGTAAACCCTATAGTTGCCTAGCTAGAGCCAAATTTGCTCCATTCGTGATATAAAAAAATAATAGTGGTTTAAATTTAGATATCTTGTATAACGAAATTTCGATAGAGCTAAATTTTTGTTGAGAGCTTAGGTTGACCCCCCGAAAGAAAACTGCAAAAGTACCTATCGATCCCACCTGTGCAAAAAAAGTTAATCGTGGTCAAAGATCCATATTTTAGGTTTTTTTGGATTTTTCTCGACTTTTCATTTTTAGTTATGCAGGACCTATATTTCTCAAAGCTGTGCAAAATGCAGTAAACAGTACAAACGGAGCTTTTCATACATGGCTTGTCACAGGATAATTAAATGCTGCTAAATTTAGATAACTTTTTAGTTTTAAACTGTTCAAGTACCTACAAGAATGTGTGACAAAAAAGGATAAGAAAGCATAAGCTGTTTTGCAGCTTAGATACATACATATGTACACACTGGCATATGTATACATATGTATATGAATGGTATTTCTCACCATAACGTCGGTAAGGGCAATAGTGTTTTATTGCGATAACGTAGCTTATGCTTAATCAACAGTGGGTAAATGATTCTAATAACTTACGACTATAGAGCGAGATTGAACCACAAAAAACAAACGAATTTTTGTATTTGAATTGGAAATATATCACTGCGAAACATTTCTACATGTGTACACAAGGAAATGAGAACGCAGATACGTTCCTCGGACACTTTTCCCACAAAATAAACTGTAGTTTAACTGTTGGATTATCTGTAAACTATTTATTTCGGTTAGTATTATACTTTTGAAAAACGAAGAAGTGTAAAAAGAGCAGTTCTCACCCCGTTTGTTGCTACTCATCCATTATGCCTTTTGACATTCGTTTATTCCCTTTGCTTGCGCATTTAATTGAGCCTATTAGCATTTCTAAATGGCAACACAACTTTTTTAATTCGCTTGTTGTCAATGGTTTTTGCAGCATACAACGAAGACACGACTTTTATTTCATAATTGTATTAAATTACAAAGTGTGAACGTGCAAAGAAAAAGTTCCAATAAAAACGTTTGTACGAATATAGCTAGAAAGCAGCATGATATAGGTGATAGCTGTGTTGATGTATTTTAATAGTCCAAGGCACTGGATGTGGTTTCTTGAGTGGTGCTCTTGCAAAGTGTTACTGCACCTGCTAAATATTTGCTTCGCTACAATCCGAATCAGTATGCGCTGTCAATGTTTGACAGTTAATTCACTTTTACGTAAATACTTAGTGCTGTGCGTTAAAACAACTAGTAAATGCGTTGTATGTAAGTGCATGCAAACATACATATGTACATACATACCCTGGAGGAAACAAATCTACCGTAAAAGTAATTTCAAACAATTAGTGTTGACTATTAATCTCAAATTTCATATACATATGCGATGGACGGTTACCTGTGTATTAAATCCCTACTAAACCAAACCAAAACCAAGCCATATACCTAATCAGTATTTTTCGACCATTGTATTTACCAAAACACTAAAAAGCATCTATGGATTTTAAGGGAAAAACAAGCATGATTCTTCAACTTTCAAAACTGGTTTCATAGGTTTTATTTTTCCTGATTCCTATAAAATACTTAAATAAAAGTCAACTTTATTTGCCAATTTATAATTTCTTGCATGGTACGTATGTATATATGTATGTATGTATATAACACGAATAATATGCGCCATGCGCTAAGATGCAGTCCGGTGAACAAAAGTCAGCTTTTAAAGGAGATTTTAGATGGTTGCTTAGTATATTTGTGTGTATTTTCGCATTCTCTACTAAATGATTGCGTCAAGGGAGCAAGGCACGTCAGTGAAACACATCGACGAACGGGACAAGCGTAGGACCTATATATGGCCGGTAGGAACACAATTTCTATATGATACTTAAGTCATTCAAAAAGATCATCAAAACCTTCGCTGGTGGACTTCTATATTTTTTCTAAATTCCATAAACTAAAAAATAATTTTTTTTGATCTTAATATTTGTCCTTATGTTTTTTTTTAATTGTGTTCTATTTTACAGTACTTTCGCAGGCCTGTGATTGCTAAACATATTTTAGGTGTTTCTTCATAGAATAAATATTGTTAAATATAGCATTTTTGGGCTACCTGCCAGGATATGGGGATCCATCTAGCCGACTACCAGAAAATCAAATCCCCTCAGAATACTCTTCATTTAACCCTCTCGGTTACTCTGTGCCGTATGGCATAGCATCATTTCAGTCGCTGTTTTTGGCGTAATATTAAAGCATAAATAATTTTTTTTTTTCATTTTACATTTCTCACTAAGGCTTTTTTGTAAAAATAAGAATTAAAAATTGTGAAGCCTGCGACCAGTAAGTTGTTATAATTAAAAGATTTTTTTTAAGTACATTCTATGCCATAAGGCATGGTTCCAAAAAACCACTTCTAAAAAAAGATAACTGAAAAGTTCTTTTTGCTTATTCATAACATAGGCCTTAACGCTAGGAAATTTATATTTTTTGATATTTAAGGTGAAAAAAAGAAGTACCGAAAGGGTTAACCATACATACATGTATGTCTTCCTTTTGCCATTAAACCATAAAGTTGCCGGATCTAAGAAGTAGTAAAGTGCCTCTATTAACGGTGTCACTTGTATATTCGTCGCATTTTCCTTAAAACCCACATTTAGATACCACTGGTCTTAATAAATTTCCTACCAACCTTTTTCCTACTCATTGATATGCACGTACCACGTGTTCATCTATTCCCTGGGAGCCCGTTCATATTTCAATTGGGATTCGACGTCATATTGTGGAGTGTCCTTACCAAGCTGGCCACAAATGTACAGAAACAGTCTGCTACAAAATGATAGCACAACTGGCTTGGGGTTATCTATTAGAATTATAAGCGATTTTACAAAAAGATGGCATTAATCTAAATATCAAACTTTTTTACAAAATTCTTATAAATTGGTATATGTTTTGTAATATGTAGATATTCCCATAGCAAATGTTGCAATTTTTTGGAAGAAAAATCCATAACTTATAATAGAATTGAATATACTATAAAGTCAAAAACTATCTAACATGTTTTCAAATGAGCTTTGTTTTCATACCTTTCATGAAAATGGAAATGAAACTTTGGTCCGATGTTTGTAAGTACAATAAGAAGAGATATGTAGACCCACCATTAACCGTATAATCCCAACATTTTTAAACAAAAACTTTGAAGTGAAAAAAAACATTAGCTTACCATGAGATATCAATGAGCAGGTCTTTTAAAAATTTTATACATCATTCCTGATGAGCTAAAGTGTTTTCTTTCATATAAAAAAATTTACGTTGAAGTTTATGTATGGAGGAAAACACTTTAGCTCATCAGGAAAAAAATTGCCAAAAATCAGAAAATTGTGTAACGAACTTGAGGTTAACAACTTATTATACTAAAATTTAATGGGCTAGAAAACTGCATGCTCCAAAAAATTCTAAAAACTCTTTCTGAAAAATTAAAATTTTTGATAGATTTTCTTTGAATTTTGGCGAATTTAGTGTACATTTTTAAAACAAAATTTATAGTTCTTGTATTAGGCCTTAGTACATGTTTTTATATAGCCTTTATTAAAATAATTTTGGTAAGGCCAAAACTTGTGAAAATCGCAGAAAACGGCTGTATGTACACTTATGTCCGCCACTGTATGTAATGTGTGTTGTGAAAATCAGAGAGATCGGAGCTACAAAACATATGGCTACCATACAGTCGATTGCTCCGATAAATAAGGTTTGGGATTTTCATCTTTAAATTAACAGTTTTGAAGAGCTTGTACCAATTGTAAATAAGGATCGGACACTTAAAAAAGTTATGCGTATTCATAAAAGGTATAAAGCCTCCGGCATAGCCGAACACAGCAATTTCCTTGCTTTTTTAACATTTGTAAGAACTTTTTACGCAGATTATGATAGAAAACACTGCCCAAGTTGATTTATGGCACCCACAAATCTAATCTTATTAATCATATGGCCTTGAAACTTTGACATCTATATTATACTGGGTCCGACATTTATCATTGCATCTCTGAAATCCGTTATACCTTGCAGCTTATTGGCATACCTTTTGCAGCACTAATTAGCACCTTAAATTTGATACCTATAGTGTACTAACATATTTTGGGTCGAAATAAGTCATATCTTAAATTTTAAGTTGGACGTCAAAGTCAAAGATCCATCTAACTACTATTTAAGTGATACGGTATCAAATTTAAATACATACAGACAGATAGGCAAACAGTCTAAAATCTGTTGATTTGGATTTCACTGGCTTAATAATGATTCCTCCTATCGATTTTTCTTCAATATCTGCAGTGTGCAGGCACGAACCTGTTACAATTGTATTACATGTAGAGATTATTGGTACTATCACTTTGTCGCAGGCTGTATGCCCGCAGTTGCGATTAGCACTAAACGAAGCTATGAACGGCTGAAGTGGATGTCTGGAGTTGGAGTTAACGTCAATACTAAAGTTAGTGTTGCAGAGTAGAGAGTATTTTGTAATGCATGCACGAAACAGTCTGTCAGACAAGTAACAAGCAGCCCAGACATGAGACGAAGCGTGGCTGTGTATAAGAATGTGGGGCTTCGTAAACGTTGCTTTAGTCAGTCAAAAAGATAGACCGACAGGAGAGAGACATATGGACGGGTGGACAACAATATAAGTATTTGTTCAGTGAGGCTGTGAGATAGATCGGCTGGCAGACATCGTACACTACGATCACCGTGTTAATATGAACAAGTACTTATACGTATTGTTGCATGTCAGCTTGTTTTTGATTGCAATGAGAGGGATCATGACAAGCCAACGCTTAAAGAACACCAAGTGATAATAAATCTAATTGACACATTTGCGCGCACCGATCAAGCACCACTGATGAAATTGACTGCTGTTTGAATATGAAATGCGGCCGATACCTTACAATGTGAATCGTTTCGATGCGGTTCCGTATGAGACATATAAAATGTAATTTGAGAGGAGAAAGAATTTCATTATTGAGAGTGGGAGCAAAATCAGGTCACCATGGGAAACTTTGAGATTGCATACATAAATAAAACAATAATAAATTGCCAGAGCCTCAAATAGTTACATAAAACTAATTTAGGTCATTTACTTTACTTCTGAGATGGTTTTAATTTTTAAAATAAATTTTGTCATGCCTAGAGCAATCTTTTATTTTTATAATGATTATTCGAAAAAAGGATGGTCTTAAGTGAACGCATTTGGTTGGCCATATGATAGGATTTGATACCACAAGAAAAATGCAAAATGTAACCTATTTAATAAGAAAAACTCGCAAACGATTTGGGAAATCACAAAAATTCGATTACATATATATACATATATGTAGGATTTGACCATGCACCCTGTATCACAATATGTACGACAAACCTTAAATCAAACAGAGCAACGAACGAAGACGAGAAGAGACGCTAGGAGTCAGTTCTCGCCATCTTAATATAAGATATTAACAAATGTTAAAACTAAGTTATCATATAATTTTCAAGTGTATAATTTCTATAATTTAGTATTTAACATAAAATTGAACTATCTACTATACTAAAAGTGCGTTTTATGTACATGGGCACTATTTTAAATAAATTTGTGTTTTTTGATATAATTGATAAACTGGGAAATGATTCGTTTTACGGTGGGAATGACAAACTTTACTATAAAACTGCGTAGCACGCAAATGCATAACCGTAAGCTTGACTTGGGCCAAAAACTTTCATCTGAACTTTTTCCATAAATTCGTTATTTGTCTTTAACTTAAACAATTTGTTGCTGAAAACAACCAAACTGATATATCACCAACATCAGCCAATAAGCTCTTTGCACATTCGGTATCATTATAATTTTCAACTACGGGGTTCAGTTAGTTTTTGTTTAAAAAATATGTAATATATCGCAGCTATGCACGGTACTTTCATATAAGATATAACGTTCATGTACATACATACATACATACGTATGTATGTATACACAATTACCTATAAGTATGTATGTATGTGGAAGTCAAAAGACAACAAGCCCCGTACCTAATTGAACAATTCCACGTGACGACTTTATTTTGCGAACATTTTTTCCACACCAAAAACAACGGCCAACATTAAAAAGTGAAAACAATAAAAAGCTTGTAATGGTCAAGTATTGACCAACAAATTACATACATACATACGTACAGACGTAATTGATTTAGAGGAAAAAAGCAAATAAGACATTTTCCAAGAAGAAAGAATAAAAAAGGGGCTGAAACGTGCAACAATTGTAATAAATAAAAACTTATCAATCAAAACTAAGCCAAAGCCCTGTGTGCGCTCTTTTTTGCTATAACTTTGTATATTCGTTCATCAGTGTAAGAGTACATGGCGCGTCATTTGCGGCGCGTTGTCGATTGTTGTTGTCACACTGTTATTGTCGTTGCCACTGCACTGGCGTTGTCATCGCAGTCTTTGCGGTTATGACTTTGACGCATATACGAATGGATGTATGTATGTACATACATATGTATGTGCATTTATGTATTTATCCCCCAAAATATAATGCCAATCGTTATAAAAAGCTGCAACCGTTAAGGAAACTCTGAAACTCATAAAAATGGGAACTGGAACAGTCTCAAAAATACAAAATTTGGTGATAGCGATATCTGTAGATTTATGTCCGACTCATGCACATAGTGGGAAATCTGTTTGAACAATGTCATGGGTCATACTTCTGTCCCATGTATCTTACACCTCACATAGGAAAAATATATTAAATATTTAAAAACAAAAATTCGCAGATTGGATTACTATATTTTCTTTAAAAGATTTATAACTTTGGAGTATCAAGGCTTTGTCACACTATTATTATAACTATATTTTTTAATATTTACTGTAATTTTAAGGACAATACAACAATGAAATTAGCTGAATTAACATATATGTATGTATGTATACAATACTTCTCTATTGCTAAACTATTGTTACTTGAAACTATTGAAATGTAAGTTCCGCGCATGCTCCGGCTGAACAAATAGTATTAACTGGTATCTCAGGGGTCACTATATAAAATCACAGTTTAGTGGTTGAAACGATGACAAGTCTAAATAAAACGTTTTATGCATTTATTACATCAACTGGTTTACAGCCATTCAACTTATACTATTCACATAAATGCTAGGAAAAAACAAAGCAAGCAGTGGTGTACTAACATATATTCTGTTTAGAACTGGAAAAGGTTTAAGGTGGCTAAATAGTGATTTAGATCACTTTTACAATAAAGAGATGAGATACCTGTTTCTTATTGCTAACATCAAACTTTTTTTAACACAATACCCCGAATAAGTATATTTTAAAAATTGTCCAAGGTGACAAACCTCCTTAATACTAAGGCGGAATTCTTAAAATAGTACAAATTAAAAACGACGGCTAACTTTGCATGTAATACAAGAAAAACCAAATATGTACATTTATTTGGCTATTTTTGTAATATCCGCATATTTAATACACTTTTTTTTACAAAAGTTTATCGAAAAATTTGTCTCTTTTTCTCATTGTATGTATATCTGTTCTGTAATGTTCCGGATGAACAGTTCACTAGTAGCAATATAGAAGTATTACAATACATATGTACACATGTGAAAAAACAACAAGGCCGCAACGTTTTAAAAGCAGCAGCAAAATTCTTGGTGGGTGTTATGGCTATGAATGTGGTGTGATGCCTGCCTTTTTAAAATCAATTTAATATAATTGAGGCCATTATGGCAATGTTGTACACAGGCTTTACTGGCAATGGATCAATCCCATAAGTTACTGTACCATAAAAATAAAAAGGAAGAGAAAAAATGATCATATAATTCACTAGTGGGATTAGAAGGGAACCTCGTATCACCATAATTTTACATTTTTCTCAAAGCGGGAATAATAACATGAAGTGCACATGCAATTTTCGCACATCGTTGGTGACACTGCAAAAGCGCGTAAGCTACTTTTGTGTCAAAAACTTTCATGGACCCCTGCCATTAAGATATTCCCGTATTCTCAAGAAAACTTCTTGTTGTTTTGGAAAATAACTAAAATTATAGATCTTGAAGTTTCCGTTTTTAAATGAAGCATTTTCTGATTTTATTCACTTTCTTTCCAACATAAACAAACTGTATTTAATTAATAAATTACTCAAAAAATAGTATTTCTGTATTTTTGGAATTATTGAGCACGTTTCAATAAGTTATTCCGATCCGTAACATGATTAAAATTTATCGGAACTATGCGGATCAATTGTATGCGGTTTTTTGTATATGTACATACATATATATATATATCTACATTACATACACACGTTTGTCTGTGCTACCGAAAAATCCACTACAAAAAAAAAAGAAATTTTAATCAAAACTGGCCGTTCAAAATGAACAAATGCCCTCCACACTCTGCAACATACATAATTTGTAGTTGCATTTTCAAATTTGACCTTTTTTCATAGTTCTGATTATTGAAGAACCATCAGCCGTATAGTCTTTTTCCAAATGGCATTGAAGAACCATCAGCCGTATAGTCTTTTTTGGCAGTTTCATATCTAGCGAACTACCAGCGTGATTGCCGTAGAACGCATAGCAGTACCCCAATCAATTAAGAAATGCTTCCTGTAGAAGGAATGATATGGACCGAAAGCATGGTAAATTATTGTTAGTATAACATCAACAATATCTCCCTTTTATTTCGAAAACGTTTTAGTGCGTGTAGTAGTTTAAAATTAGTTTACTTGAAAACGTATTTTTCCCTAAATTTTTTAAACCATCATCCAAGAAGGAACCACTTTCGTATGGTTATTGTTGTTATTAACAGTGATTTGTATTCACCCTGGTTTGTCCATATTTCGAATTTTTTAAGAGTTTTCTGTTTCCAGGCCCCACTTTTTATACATTTCATGAGTATGAATATGAAACGGTATTATAGCTTTGGTACGATGTTTGCAGGCATGAGAACCACCATTAAGAATACCGAAATGATCAGGGCGACGAGCTGAGTTGATTAGGAAATGCCCGTCCGTCTGTCTGTTTGAAGGCAAACTAGTTCCTCAATTTTATAGATATCTCGATGAAACTTGGTATGGAGGCGCCATTTTGTATTATATTTATCATTTGTCGGAACCAGTAAGATCGGACCAATACAACGCATAGCTCCCATACAATCGATTGTTCCGATAAACGGATTTTGGCCTATAACTCTTGCAATCAAAAAGCTAGGAGAGCGAAATTTTTGCAGGTTTAATACATATCATATTCGTAACGTGTGAAGTTAAAATCACCTAGATCAGACCAACAAAACATATAGCTCCCATATAATCGATAGTTTCGATAAATGGGTTTTGGGCTATAAATATGCAGTTAAGAAGCTAGGAACGTAAAATTTTGCAAGTTTAGTACTTATTATATATGTATGTAATGTGCGTAATGAAAATCATCCAGATTGAAGTATTATAGCATGTAGCGCAAATATAATCGATTGCTCCGAGTAATATGATTTGGCCTATGTATATTTAAATTAACTTCGGCGCAGCCGAATACAGCCCTTACCTTACTTGTTTTATTATGGTTTCTACGAAGGTGCTGATTTGTCCACACGCTATTTTTAAAGTCATTAATAATGCCAACCAATGTAAAGTGATTTTTTAGTTAGCTTTCTTTCCTGTAGGGTACTTCCGACTACAAACTTATGTATATTTATTTAAAAATGCAAAATATGTCATAAAGTTTCTTTTAGATACATATTTTTATTTTTTTTGTTTTCCACAAATATTTGTAATCTTTGTAAAGACAAACAATGTTGATTGATGTTCATGTCAACTGAGACCTTTCTTTTAAAACATAGATATTGGTTTATTTCATTCTGGATTAATATATTTTCTGCTACCTCTGAAATCTTTTATGCATTTTTGAGCATACAATTTAATCTTCTTAGCACTGTGTTGAACATCTTAAGAACAACAAATAATTTGTCTTGTAAAAAGTTCGGACTGCCGAAATTCAAGCAAATATCTGGGGTAAAATTACGATATACATACGATTAATAGTTTCAAGCCCGTAGTCCGGAATGACGTCACACGCGAGTAATTGCCTGGAACTACCGGTTATGCATTATTGTTCTTTTAAAAGGCTGCAAAGTTTCGAGGTTATTTCGATTTAAAAATTCGCATTCGCTCACGGACCGTGTGTCGTAATCCGCCCCCTGATTCGACAAAAAACCATTGTGTTATCACACTGTATCTTAATTTCTTTATTGTTATTGTTCTGATTTTTGTTCTTGTTGTTGTTGTTGTTGTTAGCAGTGCTTCGCCCTGCCCAAAGGGCCAGAACACTCCTAGTTGTCATCGGGCTCTTCTAACGGAAGTCCAAGGAAACGCGCTGTTTCAACAGGGTTGGACCAAAGTGATAAGGGAGTTAGAAGAGTATGTTCCGAAGAACACGAAAAGAGATGTTGCGTGTCATGGGGGGCCATACCGCATGCAGGGCATGTGTTAGGTATGGTAGGGTTCAGTCTGGACAAATAGGAGTTCAGCCTATTGCAATATCCAGACCGAAGTTGAGCCAGCATGACTCTAGTCTCCCTCGGAAGGACACGTTCTTCCTCAGCAAGAACGGGTGGTTGGGCACCAATAACGGGGTTCACAGGCCGGGATCTGAGGGATCTGTCCACCGACTCAGTGTGGAGGTCCTTTAGGGCCCGCCTATGGTCCCGCAGATCAAACGGCAACGAGATGTGATGCCGGATCTCATCATAATGCTTCCGGAGATGCTTCCTTATGTCTCTAGGGGGCGGAGTTTCATCCAATAGCTGTCGATTTGGATGACTGGGACGGTGGCAGTTCAGAAGGAACTGCCTACTTAAAAGTTCCGCATGCTCGCGAACGTTGAGCATTTGAGCCTCCTGGTGGAGATGAGACTCAGGAGACATAAGCAAACAACCCGTTGCAGTTCTGATGGCGGTGTTTTGGCAGACCTGCAATTTCCTCCAGTGGGTGTCGTGAAGGTTAGGCGACCATATGGGCGCTGCATAATCAATAACCGGTCGGCCAATAGCCTTATAGGTGACCAGCAACGTTTCTTTGTCTTTGCCCCAAGTACTGCCGGCGAGTGACTTGAGGATCTTGTTGCGGCTTTGTACCTTTGAAGCTATTGCGGTGGCATGATTAGCGAAGGTGAGGCTATTGTCGAATGTAACCCCTAGAATTTTGGGGTGGTTGACAGTAGGTAGTGGAACACCATCTACGTGGACATTCAACTCCTGCCCCATCTGCGCATTCCACGTAGTGAATAGGGTCGCGGTCGATTTAGTCGGGGACAGTGTCAGGTTCCGCTCTGTGAAGAAGCAGGAAAGGTCGCGCAGGTAGTCATTAAGTCTCGTACAAAGTTCGTCTGTCGAAGGTCCTTTGCCCGTGGCCATCACGGTGCAGTCGTCAGCGTACGAAACGATGGAGACCCCCTCTGGTGGGGGAGGGAGGCTCGAGATGTAGAAGTTAAACAGAAGGGGTGAAAGAACACCACCCTGCGGAACCCCTTGTCTAATTCTTCGAGGTCTACATCTCTCGTTTCGAAACTGCACTGACGCCAGCCGACCGTTCAGGTAGTTAGCGGTCCACCTTTTTAGGCCGGCAGGAAGCGGTGTCTCCTCCAGGTCTTCAAGGAGTGTGGCGTGGTTGACCGTGTCGAAGGCTTTCGACAGGTCAAGTGCCACGAGAACCGTCCTGTGGTTTGGTTGGTGTTGGTTTAAACCGAAGTTAATCTGCGTCGTGATGGCGTTCAAAGCTGATGTTGTGCTATGGTTTTTACGGAAGCCATGTTGATGATTGGCCAGCTGCAGGTTTGCAGTATAATATGGGAGCAGAATAGCCTCTAACAACTTCACTACCGGCGAAAGGAGAGATATCGGACGATAAGAGTCTCCTTGATTTGCCGGCTTCCCAGGTTTTAGTAGGGGGACCACAGTCGCATGTTTCCAGATATCTGGTATAACGAAGGTGGACAGTGAGAGGTTGAATAGAGCCGCCAAGTACTTGTGCCCCTCGTGGCCTAGGTGTTTCAGCATCTTCATGGCAATTCCGTCGGGTCCGAGTGATCTTGAAGGTTTGGCCTTCTTTATAGCTTCCTTGACCTCTGCAGCGGAGACGACAATGGGCGCGGCTGTGTGTTTGTGTTTGTGCGCGCGTCGGATGGCTTTTCTCTTAGCCCTATCCGCAGGAGAATGCAGTATAAATTGCCGGCAGAATGCGCTCGCGCATTTCCTGGGGTCCGACTTGACGTTATCGCCGAAAGCAATGGCGACCTTGTCATTGTATTTGGTCGGGTTGGATAGGGCCTTGACTGTCGACCATAATTTGCCGACCCCGCCGGAGAGGTTGCATGACTCTAGGTGTTCTTTCCACTTCTTCAATTTATGTTCATTGACAGTCCGACGGATTTCTGCGTTGAGATCCTTTATTCTTGGATCTGCGGGGTTCAAGAGTCTCACTTGGTCACGTTCTCTTGCCATTGCCGCTGCTTCCGCAGGGAAATTCGGCCGAATTTCCGGGATTCTGCCAGCAGGGATGAAGCGGCCAGAGGCTGAATCGATGACTTTGCGAAACTCTTTCTCACCTTTGCATACGTCCGTCGGTGTGGGTAGGTCAGCGAAGGAGTGCTCTGTAAAGTCCGTGAAGCGGTCCCAGTCCGCTTTACTAAAGTTAATGTACGTACGTTTTTCTGTCGTTATGAAGTCGGACGGTCGTTCGATGTCTAGTAGGATGGGTAGGTGGTCAGATGCCAGTGTAAGCATAGGTTGCCAGTTAACGTGGTTGATAAGGCCCGCACTTGAAATGGAGATGTCTGGCGAACTGTGGCAGTTACCTGCCACCCTAGTGGGGGCATCTCCATTCAATGTACAGAATGCCGAATTATCTATTTGCTCTGCGAGTGCGTGCCCTCTGCTATCTGCTGGCAAGTTGGAGTGCCAGAGATCGTGATGTGCGTTGAAATCGCCTAAGATGAGGCAGTTATCGCCCCTTAGCAACGCACTAATATCAGGGCGATAATCACGGGGACAGCACGTAACAGGGGGAATGTATATATTTAGCACTCGCAGGTCGACGTCGCCTGTCCGGACTGCTATACCCTGGCATTCTAGGGTAGAGTCCCTGGGGTCAACGTCAGGGGCAAACAGATTATATTGTACAGTATGGTGTGTAATGAATGCGAGGCCGCCCCCATGACCGCTGGGACGGTCTTTCCTATGTACGTTGTACCCATCACGAGTACGTAAGTCCGAGTTAGCATTCAGTTTGGTCTCCTGAATGGCGGCCAGTTTAATGTTGTTCGACTTCATAAAGTCTGTTATCTCCGCGATCTTACCAGCTAACCCGTTGCAGTTCAGCTGTAGGATTTTGAAGTGTGTCGGGAGGGAGGGTGGAGGCATGCTGGGGGTAAGGGACGGATGCGGTTGCCTAGGTGGAGGTGGGCATAGTCCCAAGCTGTGACGCAGTCGAGGGTTCAGTGCGTCTTGGCCGATGTTGTGTGGCGTGGAGGGCGGCTGAGTACTGCAGCAAGGGGCAATAAATGCATCCGGTGCAGTGAAATAACGCCCAAGGAAATAACGCCCATGGGCGTTATTTCCCACTCAAAAAGGAAATTACGCCCATGGGCCTTATTTCCTTTTTAAAAAGGAAATAAAGCCCATGGGTGTTATCACCTTTTGCTGATGGGTGTTATTTCCTTTTTCGAAGAGAAATAAAGCCCACGGACGTTTCAATAAATTTTAACATATTTGTTCTGTTTTTATAAGGCGGGGTGCAATAGCGCCTTGTGAAATAAGCCCTTTAAGGCCTTATTACACTATTGAAAGTGAAATAAGGCCTTTATTTCAAAAAAGGCTTTATTACACTTCGAAAGAGAAATAAAGTCTTAAAGGCCTTATTGCTCTTTTATTTTTTTTAATGAAACAATAATATTCTAATTCTTTTTGTATTTTATTGAATAGTTACACACAAATTTCATGTTAACCAAAGTGGGAAACGTGGCACGCGGAAGGACATCACCGTGGCGGTAGCCTACGCGGAAAAGTGTTCTGCACTTAAAAATCGTGGATCGGGCCTCCGTAACTATAATCCGAAGGGGGAAAAGCAATATTTTGTTTCTGTGAAAAGTTATTAGTGAAAACCCGAAAATTGACCCGGGTCAGATCCCCAATTCGGGGCCCCATCCACGTTTTTTATGTGCAGGACACCTTTCCGCGTAGGCGGCCTTCGGCCGCGCTTTAAAAAATAACCCTGGGCTACGCCATTCCAGCTCCGGGTGTGTGCCATAGCCGTGGCTACCGCCACGGTGATGTCCTTCCGCGTGCCATGTTTCCCACTCTTTTCTCACAGGGTAATTTGTGAAAAAAATGCGAATCAACAGTTCGTGTTGCTCGCGTAAAATCCTATGGGCGTTATTTCTCTTTTAAAAAGGAAATAAGAGCCATGGGCTTTATTTCTTTTTGCAGATGGGCGATATTTCCATTTAAAAAGGAAATAAGGCCCATGGGCGTTATTTCCTTTTTGAATGGGAAATAACGTCCATGGGCGTTATTTCCTTGGGCGTTATTTCACTGCACCAATGCATCCGTCCAAAGGTTCCTGTTTGCGAGCCCAGAGCACATATGGATGTGGCACAGGCCAAGGCAGTTATTGCACTTAACCGATGCCGCAGGCGTATATAGTCTTTGCCGACAAACAGTGCACGTGGTGAAAGGTACGAGGAGGTTATGTTCCTGACCCACGTGCATGCTGGAAGTAGGGGGGGACGAGAGTGGGGACTGAGGTGAGGCGGGAGCAGCAAGGCTGCAGGTCGTGAAGACCGGGCCACTGTCGTGGCCATTTGATGATGGTAGGTGCGGTGTGTGTGCGCCGGAGCGACGAGAACCGCGGGACGCGCGTGTGCGCGAACAACATGGTGCCTCAAAAGTACTGAAAAAAGTACGGGTTCTGGGGATGGCAGGGTTAAGCCCTGAGCATCCAGATCTATGCAACCATCTCTTGCATTTACTGCATTGAACAGAATGTGAACGTTTAACATATATTTTCTTCCAGCAGACGCAGCAGATCCATTCTCTCGGTCCGGGGTTGGATTCGATACCAGCCCGTAGCAAGAGACATTGGAGCAACCCTGCTGCAAGGGATTGCTCCGAGGATGACAATTTAGGAGTGGGATTGGACAAATTGGACAGGGTTACACTGAAATAACAGCCCTTGGCCGGGTAAAACCCGGGTCATTCCGGTACGTAGAACCGGCTGTTGTGGGAATGGATTTTTGTTCTTCTTCTACATGAAGTAATTGAAGCATGTTACCAGTTGAAAAGACTTCCGTGTCGTTGTACTTGTTTTTCTGGAATTATAATATCTGATCTGTTGGCACTGAACTATGACCCGCATTAGAGCTCGGACGCAGCTGCTTACATTTTTTCACGAAAGTAACATCTGATTTAAAAAGAAATAAAACTATGTACGTGCTAGGTTTACGACATCATTTTCACCGAGGTAGACAAACAGCGTACTTGAACTCACACAAAAGTTAGGTCATTCGAACAAGGTTAATTAGCTTATTTTGGCTACTTAGTTTTGACCATAAAAAATACACATCTCGCACTGCAATTAAAACTTAATTGCTTTCTGTGAGGTTACTCGCCTCGCCTTAAACTTTCTGTGTGACAAAAGCCGCAACGAATTCAACAACACTTGGGCAGCAACTCAAACAACCTAAGAGCAAAGGAACGTCAACTTCTAAGCCCTAGAGTGGCCATTACTAAGAAATTCACAGTGGTATGTGAAACAACGATTATGCAAAACTCTTACTTTATACTCAGCTGCATTGAAGTATTTTATAAAAACTGTCGGCAAAATCACTGCATTATTTAAAATGAACGAAACACTAAAATTCAAATAATTGGGGAACAAATACGTCTAGAAAGATGACTTTTAACATTTCGCTAGGGCTACGTTACATTTTCTTTAAAAGTTTCTAAAATTGGTAAATTTGAACATATATTATAAACATAACATGAAAACGGTTTTAAAAACTATAGCCCATGAAATATCAGTTCAGGTCGTATAAAAAGTTCGGGCACCGGTGGTCGATGTCAATAAAAATAATCCAAAAATTGTAAACTTTTGAAAATTGGCATTGGCATTGGAGGCTTACTGAAACTGACGACTAAGTATATTATGTTTGTTTTCACCCGGATTCACATTTCTTTTACTATGATTTATTTTTTTGATTCCTAGCGCACTTTGCTTGGTTGCGATATTATTTACAAGACTTTCAAATGTGCGATTTAAGTAAGTCCGAAAAATATTTAAATACACAATACCTTTTCATGATTTTCCTTTCAAAAGAATGCACAACACTTGTACATATGTATGTACATTTGTCCTGCTGTGTTATTGCTGTTTACGTCATTGTTGCATGGCACAGGCGCAGGTTAATGGAGAATAAAGAGAAAGATGTGTAAGATTTTAGCTCAGCAGGTTCTGTTTACAATACTATTTGCCGGCTATATCTTTGTCTCCAGTACAAAAGCGTATGAAAACAGAATATCAATCTAGGATTCGCTACGCCGGCCAAGACTAATGGCGTTTTCTTTTTCAAAAAAAGTGTACCTGTCTTGATTTTTTCCAGCTCTCTCTCTCTAGCTTATTTGTTCACTTGGAAAAATAATTTCGTATTAGCAAAAATTATGGCGCTATCGACAAAATCAGCGTTTTTGCAGACCGCTAGGTGCCATAGGTCTAGAGTTTCACCAGGGTAACATTTTTCTTTGAAAAGAAATCGGCATAAGGTACACTGAACAAGTAAAAGTAAATAACAAATCAAACGTGGAAAACTCCCTGACTCCAACACAGAAATCTTTTAAATCCATTACCAGAAAAAATCCTCGGCAATTCTGAATAGATCGGTTAGGTTCGGAAGTATTTAGGGACTACTAAGATATTGTTTATGCGATTTATTTCATAAAGTACTAATGTACATATTTCAAGAGTTACAAAATTTATATCTGTACATCGAGGTATTCTCATAAAAAGGTCAACAAGTCCAGCTGAGTCCAATGTCGTCGCCATCCCGATAAATGCTGCTAACTTCCTTAGACAAGATTTTTCAGTAGGTATAACGAAAATATCTATTGAGTGAAATCTGCATTAGATTTTCTACATTTTCGCTGCTATTTATACTTAGCAAGTTTTAGTAATATGATAGTAAACAAATAATCTGGAAATTCAGAGTGGTAAAATCGGCGTCAACTATTTTTTTTTTTTTCTTTTTATGAAGTCCTGTTGAGGGCAACCTCCCCTAATTTAATAACTAATTCAACAATTTAAAATACAAAACAACCAGAGTATTAATTAATTTAATTAAAATTAAATCTGCTGGGAACATACAAAACAAGATATCCCGTTGAGGCAAAGTCACCATTGTTGTTGGTGGGATTGACGGGTGACTCTTAGTTATGTTGTTAAACTTACTTTTTTTTTTCACTTAGTACTTATCATTTGATAAACATGAGCACATTAGCCGCTAATGGCGGTGAAACACTAATTTGATAATTACATACAACACAATAATGTTGCCTCGCGCTTTGCCTGTGGATTTACTTGTTGGCCCAAAGCGGGAATACTAGAGCTCAGATATCTATTTACTGTTGCTTTTTGTGTTACGTTTATGTAAGTACATACATACATACGTATGTGGTAAGCAATGGCTTAAATACACATTTATGTTGTCGCTGTTGGTGTTATTGTGGTTTCGCCTCAGTAATAGTAAGCATGACAAAAACAAACAAGCCTTGTGAATGGGGCTAATAAAACTCGAAAAACTAAGAGTGACAATTGGAGAGAAATTTCAGTTTTGTCCCAGTTCGGTAACGAATTTTAGAGTCGGGTGTGCACTGGTAAATAGTGATAAGTTGTCATGTACCAAGAGACTATTATGTGGCACATAACTAAAAGTGATCCAAATGTTGCGACCGTTTGGTTTGCAAAGTCGTTATATTCGCGAAAAGTTCGGTATTTTGCCTGACTTGACGTTTGTTGATTTTTAGCCATATGCACTTAAATGCATTGTGACCCACTAACTTGACGAGGATGCCACTATGGCGGCTTGTTCCGATTATGTTTTGCAAATCCCACAATTTTCATTTCAAACATTTTCATTTAACCAGAGAATTGAGAGAAATTTTCAGCAATAATTTTGTATTATTTGCATATTGTGGCGGCATGCTCATGTCCCCACACATGACTGTGTTCATCGGGTTTATGTCCAAGCCGCTTGTAGACTTTTCAATGTTACCCAGCAAAAAGAAAATACCACCAATAGTATCGCCACGCATTCACAGCTGATTTCTTATAGTGTAAGTCAACCCAGCGGTAAGACAAAATCGGGATCGACCAACAATTTTCCTAATGGGATATTCAAATACGGCGTTAATATCTGTGTCGTTTTATTATAACAACTGCAGTCGACTTAAGAAATTAGACCAGTCAAAACTTTTCTGTCGTTCTCAAATAACCAAAATGCTTCACAACTTAGCCGCGCCAGTTAGATTCAATCGTTTATATACAAAATAATATAAGACCGATAAAAGTCTTGGAAACTTGCACGATTTTCTTATTTAAAATCGTCAGAAAAAGTTTTGATTGGTCTAACTTTTTCAGTCGACTTAAGTTGTTATGTTAAAACGGCACAGATATGTACGTATAAAAAACAAATGCTCTTTTTTATATCTAAGATATTAGATATAATATATATATACATATATGGCGCGATATACAACAGTTATATCATTAACCTCCTAGGAGATTTTCGCGCCGAGCTTCTCTTCCAATTTGTGGTGTGCCGCTTTGAAATTTTTTCCTACAAATTGGCGGGACCTACGGTTTTCGCCGACTCCGAACGGCATCTAGCCGACTCCGAACGGCATCTACAAAGCAGATGAATTTTTGCTGAGAAGCCTTTCATGGCAGAAATACACTCGGAGAGTTTGCCAAACCACTGCCGAGGGGCGACCCCGTTTTGAAAAAACTTTTTCAAACCACTTTTTGATGTAACCTGTACCAGGGCTTGAACCCGGACCTTCGGTGTGGTAGGCCGGCAACACTACCTCCACACCACGGTGGCCGCCTACTAATTAGATATAATAGATTACACAATTAATAAATAATTAGTTAACAGAAGAAAGTTATTGATAAAAAAAATAAGATTCAATGAAATAAGACTTTGTTGCTATGTATTTAGGAGAAAAAGAATTGATGATGCTGCAGAATCAGACCTGTTAAATTTGATTAGTAATTAGTATTCAATTGATGAGACGGTTTTTTGATCGGGAATGATTATTTTAGTTGTATTCAGGAAAAGGCAATAATTATTTCTGTGCCATTTTAACATAACAACTTAAGTCGACTGAAAAAGTTACACCAATCAAAACTTTTTCTGACGATTTTAAATAAGAAAATCGTGCAAGTTTCCAAGACTTTTATCGGTCTTATATTATTTTGTATATAAACGATTGAATCTAACTGGCGCGGCTAAGTTGTGAGGCATTTTGGTTATTTGAGAACGACAGAAAAAGTTTTGACTGCTCTAATTTCTTAAGTCGACTTAAGTTGTTATAATAAAAATTTCTTGGACCATCGTTTAACGAACGCTAGAACACCTTTAGCCTTATTGAATGCTGCGTTAATATGACGATTCAAATTATCAAATTCCGTTGGTTGCAGTTAGACGTTGTGGGTCTATAAGCCATCTGATATATCCCCCCGACGCGTCGCGACGGTGAGAATACGTTCCAGTATATTTCGTTGAGTTTCCCACTTCTTTGGCATATACAAAAGTCAAACATAAAGAAAAAAAATCGCCCAAAACAAATATATAAATGTCTTTTCTATCTTGAAAAATGGGATAGCTATCTGAATAAGTAGTTAAAATTAAAGGGAGCTAAATATAGTGCATTAATTTACTTACTTGCATTTAATTGCTTTGCCGCCAACTTGAAGTCATGCAAACTCATTTTTAGCAAAGAGTGTGTTTAACCGAAACAGATATTCAGTATTTAGTACTGTATGCATGAAGTTCTCATCCCATAGTCTGCACGGTATTTGTTAAATCAATAATGAAAGGCACTATCTATCAGTTCCAATATGCTTATTTATTACCTTTCTTACCTCGATGTTCTCCCACTATTATTTTGATGCATTTGTCTATAAAACTGATTTGCTTTTGTTTTTTAGGTGCAATATGGCATAGTTAAGAGTTTATGATACATACACATAAACTCCCCATATACAGATCCATAGCACATGTGCATCCCCACCTTCAATTACCCCTATGCCACACATACATACATGTCGTTCCGTTCCGTCTAGTAACAGGAAGTTTACGGTTGGAAAAACTTACTTCCGATATTTACCTCGAAGCATTTGTGTGAAATTTCACTTGCGGTGAAAGGGATGAATTTTGTGGTGTTGCAGGAATTCTCATTTTTTTGGTGGCGGCTTGCTAAATTTCTATTGTACAGTCGTCAACACGCCACAGGAAAGTAGAAGAGCCTTTACACACACACAAGTAGGTATGTATGTATGAAAAAAGTGAAGCAGACAAAACAAGAAACATACGGAAAAGTAAAAACTGAATAGAAATACGGGAAACTAAAATGGCATTCGTACTCGCTGTTACCACCAACTCTCACTCCGACTGTCATCTGCCAACACTGTTATTATTGCCATAGAATAACAGTACAAAATCCACTATGGTAGTACGTCGCCATCACTATCTTAGCCAGAAGCGGCAATTCACGCATTCTCTATTCTGCACATGTAAACGCGTATGTAGCTATGTGTGTACGTTACAATGTGTGAGTGCAAATGAAACAACACAATCACGATCCGCTTCGGAGCGCTCGTAGGGGTTGTTTCACTCAGAAAATTTGTTCTTCATCGCATCAGCGGATAGCCAACTGTCGTTGTATTTGAGGAAGGTGCACAGTGGTGTAGGAATTTAAATTTCTGCCGTAAAATCAGAGAAGTGTTGCTGGCAATTGAGTGGTGCCAGTGGTGGGGATATATCAGATGGCTTATAGACCCACTAACTGCAACCAACGGAATTTGATAATTTGAATCGTCATATTAACGCAGCAGTCAATAAGGCTAAAGGTGTTCTAGCGCTCGTTAAACGATGGTCTAAGAAATTTAATGGGCCTTAATTTACTACATTAGTCAGGCTAATACTTGAATACGTTTCTATAATATAGAATCTGCGTTACCAGGTCCATATACATAGATCGCTTAGAATCAGTTAAAAACCAATTTTTACTATTTGCCTTAAGAAATTTTCATTGGGATCCCTTCTAGTTGAAGGGAAATGCCTGAATTGTTTTTATTTAGACCGTTTCTTCTGAGCGAAGTGAACTTCAATGTTCCATCTCGCCCACCAAGGTATGTATTTTAAACCGCTTATCTTGAAACAGTGCCTACCCAATTTTGAGTTGTATGAGTCTTTTCGTTGTTTGTTCAAGATTATAACTCTCGTTCTAGCCACAATAATGATTAATAATCTTAATGTTTACCGGTTTGATTGATTATTTTCCTGAGAAACCATAAATAAAAAATAATACAAGAAAAAGTCATACATTTTTCACGATTATTTATAATAACCAAAAAAAATCAATAAAAATTAAAAAAAAATAAAAAAATTTCATTAGTTTTACTTAGTACGGATTCTTTTTTGATTTTTGTTCTGATTTATAAATAAATAATGATAAATTATATTTAAACAATCTAAATCTTCAAATAAATTCTGAAATCACTACACTTGCATTTTTCTGTAAGCCTTTCTCATGGAAAATCTATTATGAAAATTAGAAATATTTCTAGTTGGAAAAAGGTCTAGTTTTCATTTTACTTTTAAAGGGAGCCCAGCTGACGTACTTCATATTTCGACTAAATTTGTTATTGCATGAGGCTACAAATATTATTCAACTGCAATTTTAAGAACTATCAGTCAATAAGCCATAGTATACGATGCATATATGTATAGGTCCATATGTATGTACTTGTAAAATAATGAAAACAAATAAATTATTAACTTTTGAAATCAAGGGAAAGAATTTAAGAAACGATATGAATCAAAAGCATTTACAAACAAAACTACGAAATTAATGTTGCATGAAATATTCTCTCCCTGGGAAACTTGGCCCCCCCCAACAATTAATTACTAACTTTCAATAAGGATACAGCAAAAACATTATCCAATAAATTTTGACAAAATAATACATATGTATGTGTTCAAAACAACTATAAGAGCTCAAGTTGTTGGATGAAGAGAGTATGCAATATCCAGTTGGTTTCATTTCTGGGACAGCATATTCGGTCTATTTTCGGTTAATTAAAAAGAGTCAGCATAAATGAAAAACAATGTTGGTAGCGCTATTTTTCTTCGCTTGATCTGATTTGCTGCAGTCGGCGTGCCTTATTACCTCCATCGGTAACAATTTCTCAAGCAATTAGGAAGTGAGCGTCGCCTTACTTCAGCACATGCACATAAAATAGCAAACAACAACGAAATGGGAAATTACAAGTGCGTCGAAAACAACCATCTACATGCCACACAAATAACTTAATTACTTACTTAAGGTTGGTTGCTGTTGTGGTGGCAGCTAACGGAGACATAAGAAATCAATGAAGAAGAGAGAGCGGTATACACATATCAAAGGTATAAAAAAAGTGTAAATTAAATGAAGCATCGATGCAAGCATTATTGTTCCTCCATACGAATTTTGTTGACAAAAGGCCACCATGCGCCATGCTCGCCAGATCCAGTTTTGAACGCGATCTTCTACAACGTTGAAACTGCATTTTTGTGTGCGATAAAAAGCTGAAAATCTCATTATCACCTTTTTACCAACAGGCTTTTGAAAGCAATGCAATGATTTCAGTTTATTGTGTTTTGCAACGCGGCGTTCTCGATCGACCAGAAAGCTACTGACCAATCGCATTCAAGATCAATGGCTTATAAATACCTAATTAATGTAATTATTGCAAACTTACAAATTGGCAATGACGGTGTATGGTGGTGGCGAAAAATGCTACAGACACTGACATGGTTTTAAGGTACACTTAAAAGATCGTTGCACTGAATTCACATTCTCTACAAACAAACTCTTTGATTAAGGATGCAATGTTGACGAAACGGTGGAGCAACAAAGGGTTAATAAAACTGAGAGAAACCTGATATGTAGATTTTATTTCTTCAAAAGTGTTGCATTGTACGTTGAATGAAGATTTTTTCTTCACTTAAAATTTTTATTTGCAATGGTAAGGACATCACGTTTAGCTTCATTCGTTGTGTTCGCACATCTCAACATTTCAAATATCACTGAATTTATTCGGACATCGCATTAGTTATAAAAATGTAGACATTAATATGCGGCTTTATTGGTAAATGTGTAGCTGTTTTCGCTCATCTAATGTGCATGAGCGGAAGGTTCGCGAACTTGCAGGCATGGCAATTGCTAACAAACCTAGTTTAAGTCTTTAATTCATGTACTTATAGGTTAAACTTTTCCTGGACCCCAGAAGAAAAACCAAATTTCAGAATTTTTTTATGATTTATCTATGTGGAATATCAATAAACCAAAAATGGTGCGTTTTAGGGGTTGCACTTTGCATAACCTTGATCTTCAGATGAATCATTTAATTTATTTTAAATGAAATAGATTTGTCTTAACTTTCAGCATCATTGGTTAGAGTGTCGTTTATGGTATTATAACTTTGGTCCGATGTTTATAAGTATGAGAAGAAGAAGAGATAGACCGGTGCAGTGAAATAACGCCCAAGGAAATAACGCCCATGGACGTTATTTCCCATTCAAAAAGGAAATAACGCCCATGGGCCTTATTTCCTTTTTAAATGGAAATATCGCCCATCTGCAGAAGGAAATAAAGCCCATGGCTCTTATTTCCTTTTTAAAAGAGAAATAACGCCGATAGGATTTTACGCGAGCAACACGAACTGTTGATTAGCATTTTTTTCACAAATTACCCTGTGAGAAAAGAGTGGGAAACGTGGCACGCGGAAGGACATCACCGTGGCGGTAGCCACGGCTATGGCACACACCCGGAGTTGGAATGGCGTAGCCCAGGGTTATTTTTTAAAGCGCGGCCGAAGGCCGCCTACGCGGAAAGGTGTCCTGCACATAAAAAACGTGGATGAGGCCCCGAATTGGGAATCTGACCCGGGTCAATTTTCGGTTTTTCACTAATAACTTTTCACAGAAACGAAATATTGCTTTTCCCCCTTCGGATTATAGTTACGGGGACCCGATCCACGATTTTTAAGTGCAGAACACCTTTCCGCGTAGGCGGCCTTCGGCCGCGCTTCAAAAAATAACCCTGGGCTACGCCATTCCAACTCCGGGTGTGTGCCATAGCCGTGGCTACCGCCACGGTGATGTCCTTCCGCGTGCCACGTTTCCCGCTTTGGTTAACGTGAAATTAGTGTGTAACTATTCAATAAAATACAAAAAGAATTAGAATATTATTGTTTCATTAAAAAAAATGAAAGAGCAATAAGGCCTTTAAGACTTTATTTCTCTTTCGAAGTGTAATAAAGCCTTTTTTGAAATAAAGGCCTTATTTCACTTTCAATAGTGTAATAAGGCCTTAAAGGGCTTATTTCACAAGGCGCTATTGCACCCCGCCTTATAAAAACAAAAAAATATGTTAAAATTTATTGAAATAAATAAAACCATATACTTAATTCTTGAATCAGCTTGTTTTAATTCGTTTTTAACGTCCGTGGGCTTTATTTCTCTTCGAAAAAGGAAATAACACCCATCAGCAAAAGGTGATAACACCCATGGGCTTTATTTCCTTTTTAAAAAGGAAATAAGGCCCATGGGCGTAATTTCCTTTTTGAGTGGGAAATAACGCCCATGGGCGTTATTTCCTTGGGCGTTATTTCACTGCACCAGATAGACCCAATATTAAGCATGATTTAGCCATATCCGCCTGCCCGTCTTTTTGAACGCAAACTAGTCCCTCAGTTTTTGCGATATCTCGAAGAAACGTTGAATGGCTTAGCCTTAACGGGTATTAATGTTCTTCGAAGAATGGAATGGAAGAATGGACACCAAAAAAGTCGTTTCTTTGTTTCTTTACAAATGACATATAAAGGCGGTTAACAAAAGCTATCTGGTTCATATTTCCCATGCACTTTATATATAATTATATAATTTTGTCCACATAACGGAACTACTTAACAGAGCAAAATAATCGAGTTAGATATAGAGTTACAGGTATGAAAGTTCTTAGTTGAAATGAGGAATTGATTAAGGCATGTCCGTCCGTGTACACGATAACTTGAGTAAAAATTGAGATATTTGCATGAAATTTTGCATACAGGTTACTTTCTGACCAAGGTAGGCTGCTGTTGAAAATTGGGGCTCACCAGGTTAACACTTCTGACAAACGGCACCGTAACGTCTCTTACCTTCAAAGTAGAAAAAACAGTTTAAAAATTGGAACTTATTTTTTTAAGCTGAATAACTCTAAAAGTATTTAAGGCAGGGAAATAGAAATCATCACTAAGGAGATACATACATATATGATAATAATACAATGTTCAAAGAAAAAAAAATATTGAAAAAGGGGGCAACCTACGCACTCAACTTTTTAGGCTGAATATTTATAAAGGGGTTAGTGATAGGGACCTGGAAACCATTGTGAAGATATACTACACCAATACTCTTACTTATTTACCTTTTTAAAATAGCCGTCTAACCGCCTAGGCGATTTTAGTCATTCAATACTCAGTGAAAATAAATTGGGGCGTAGTAGGCGGTCATTCCATACACAATATTATTTCTAATTTAATAATGAAAGCGGTAGCGGTAGCTTTTCGTGTTAAATAGTCTACATTTACGAAATAAACAGGTGCGAATGTGTAGATTATCAATATCTAATATATGTATGTATACCTACATTAATATTTTGTTTAAAAAAGTGAGTGATTTGGCAAAAATAGTTTATGTTTCGGCGAATATCAATTTACATTGGATTAGGTACAAAGTTTTTCATTCAAGTGCATATTTTTTTGAAATGAACTTAATAATAAATCTATTTTGGGCATAATGAAATTTGCCGGATCAGCTAGTTTTTTATACAAAAAAAAGGTAAAAATCCGTATTGTTTGTTCATTATCTTCGAACGTAGCGAAAATATTTGTATGTATTGTTCATATCAAATTTTTTTAGCTTTTAATTTTGGAATTGCTTAATTTGTTCTTGAGATGTACATACATAATTAATTGGAGCCCTCTTTTTTTTAACCTTGGTTTTTATAATTAGACTGGTTAATAAGATGGCAGACGTGAAAAATTTACAGTCGGGCAAATGCCAGCAGATCAGTATAGATTCTGTTCAAATATTTTGAAAAATAATATGCAGAGCCTCGGAACACCTCTCGATATTTAGACACCACCAAGCAAGCAGTTAAGCTTATAACTATTGTCGGCAAATTTGTTTATGGGTAGTCAATAAAAAGCTTGCTACTGCTGCTTATACATACGTATGTATTTAAGTACTTTGCTTAAAAGCCAACATGAGGCAAAGTTTTTGCGTTCATTGTGCACTTTTAAATCGTTGGCGGGTACACGTGCATTGTATGTACCGTGATAGAAATCTTTAGTCTGTCAATCAAACTAGCGGACGTATGACACAAGGAGCAGGCAATCAGACATTTTAAGCGACAACTTTATTCTTCTTGCACAAGCCGTTATGCATAATTACTAACATGTTTATGAATGGACTTAAACATAAAAGTGTTGATTTAAAAAAGTCGAAACATTAATGGCAATAGCGAACTATGAATTGAATGTGAAATCAAATGTAACAACGGCTATCCAAAAGTCATTACTTACAATCTCAATTACTGGTATGGAAACTGTCATGGTATGTCGTTATAGCTTAAAGAGAGTTGCAATACCGCTATGGAAGTGTTTGGTAACTGCTTGTAATGAGTTTATCATCTCCATCACTGGTTTCGTTATCCGCCATGTGACTTGGTTGTTTGACAATATTGTATGTATTTACATACCGCGGTGTAGTTGCAATGCATACAACAATGAAGTACCAAACCAGTGATTAAACATATCAACCAGAACTTTTTACTGTTACCGAAATAGTCCAAAACGGCCTAAACTTGAACCAGTAAAAACTCAAAGTTATACAACTACTAAAATGTCTATCGTTGAAAAAATCCGAGTAAAGCTCCTAGTTAAAGTTGATATTTTCCTTCACTGGGACTCGAATAAGTGAAATTGCGACTCGATCTGAATTGAGTACCTACTTATCCACTGAACCCGAAGGCATTTAAATAATTTTCGTTTATCATGAGTGAGTTGGAATTTTTTGAACATTGAAACTGATCTATTTTTGAAATCTTCAAATACACATCTCGTAGGATATCGCCATGTTAAAATACCAGTTGAAATAAAGACAGACGGACTTGGTTTTAAGTAGTTCGGAGCTAGTTGGTTTGACTGCTAGGTGTGTTTATTAGGGTGTTGGAAAAAGATTCATGAGCTGATTTTTTATGACTGGTAATGGATGCTTGCTTTTAATAAAATGATCAAAGCTTGTCACGAAACCATCGCTCATGCCATTTATTACTCAATATTTGCAGGAAATTGGACGCTTTACAAAATATGAACTTTTAATAACGTTTCCGGACATATTTTTGGTTAGATAAATCAAAAAAGTATTATATCCTTGAAATTCATTGGATAATATTAATTTTTAAGGAAGCTACACGAAAAATCCCAACTTAAGTGCTGAGGTATTATTCTTGACAGCAGAAGAAGATTGGCGTACTCGGCTCTACTGGCAATTACCCT
Source organism: Sphenella marginata (assembly GCA_951509765.1). NCBI lineage: Eukaryota > Metazoa > Arthropoda > Insecta > Diptera > Tephritidae > Sphenella > Sphenella marginata. The sequence goes on along the minus strand of OX608079.1, from coordinate 83,902,278 downwards.
TTCATACATTTCTTGAGGTCGTTGTGTTGGAGTTGAATTACAACGATATGTTTTTCAGAAATTGGTCAACCTTTGATAATGAATAACTTCGCCGGTCGATCCGATTTTTTCAAAAATCGTTTTTTTCCTCACCCTAATATACCTAAGTATATGCCACACTGAAGTGTTTGTGCGCATGAGCAAATGAATTTTAATTAAATAAAATGCCGCCGATGAGTCAATGAAAACAACGTAATTGTTATTTTCTTCGAACTCGTACATACATAGTTTCACTGATTGCGATAAGCAAATTGCCGGCGCTCGAGTTCAAAGCGCGGTGCTATTATACATTCATACATATGTTTATAAATGTGTATACTAATTTTACGTACGACACCGTATCTGAGAATCTTGTTGCAAAAATTTGAACAAATTTCTTGATTGACCAAGTAGACATTTAACTACATACATACATACATACATATGTAGAGTTTCTCAATAGTATATATCTATCTATGTATAAACATACATACATAGTTGTTAGTGTAAGCGGTAATTGCATGCATTCTTTTAATTAAGTCGTCGACTTACCGCGACGTCGATTCACTCCGTGCGCGTGCGCATTCAATAGCGTCTTTGACTAAATATGTATAAGATTTAGATTTTATTAATATTTATACTCAGTTGTGTGTAGATTAAGACAGATATCTGTATATTCATATATATTAAAGTATTTAGGGCCTGAATTCAAGTCGCAAGAAAACACTCAAGGATTTTTTTTATTTTTGACATGGAATTCAAATTTGAAGTTATTTTTATTTCGATAATGATATTATTTGTAAAATGTCATTCAGTTTGCATCCGGCATGATCATATTCGACTCCAGAGGGTTTTTTTAGCATTACTTGAGGGGGCTGATGAAAGTTGAATGACATTTTACAAATAATATCTTTAGAAAGCCATGTACGAACTTGCAAATAAAAAGGGGCTGACTGTCTGTAAACACAATACATATCTACCTACAGGTTCGTTGGGACCTATACCTCCCATTTCTATTTACACTCGTGCTCATAGAATTAAGCCACAAATTGAAACTTGCTTTATTCGTAACGTATATTTACTTATGTATTTTTATAATTTTCATTTAAAATATAGCGTAATGTTTAGTAGAAACCGAATAATTAAAATCTCTATGACTTACGCAGAATTCAGGACAATGGGTCAAACTTTGAAAAATGTTTATCATAATTTTCAACTTTTTTATCCGGATTTGGAAATTTTTTTTGAGTATGCAGTTTTGTAGCCCATTCAATTTAAGTATAATAATGTGCAAGTTAGAAGCACCCCGAATTTTCAGAATTATTATTTTGTCGAAGGTGTTAAGTGAACTTCAGCATACCGTTCCATACGTATTGATTGAAAATTCACTTTTTGTTCAGTTAATTCTATGAGCACGAGTGTAGAACAGCATGACCGTCACGTACAATTTTGTATGTATACCTATGGAATATTTGGAAAAACTAAAAAAAAAACGTATTACTTACTATTGACAACATTTAGTGTGTAAATTTAGATTGTGACATCCATTTGTTTTTGTAAACTTTTAAAAATGAGCTTGACACCGCCCACTTATTTGAGCAATCTTATTCTAACGGCAGCCATAAAATTATCATAGCAATACAATTTTTGGTAAACGAGAAGGTGTCATGGAAGTAGCTCAGTAAGCTTAAAAAAGCGATATCCCTTAAACCCAAGTGTTTTACTATTGAAATTTTGTAAAATAATAACCTTCCTCAATTACATCAAACATCCACTTTCGTAAAAATTGGTTAGCGTGCTTCCAGTGTTATAGCAAGGTAACTGCCGAAAGTTAAATCAATCGCCCATGTTCAACGTAATGATGTTGTTTAAGCTCACAGCTGACTATACGTATAATGTTTGATTACACCTGAACTTAGACTACCTTACTTTTTATACCCAGCGTACTAGTACTAGTACAAGGGTATTATAACTTTGTTGGGATAACGGTTGGTTGTACAGGTATAAAGGAATCGAGATAGATATAGACTTCCATATATCAATATGATCAGGATCGAAAAAAAATTTGATTGAGCCATGTCCGTCCGTCTGTCCGTCCGTCCGTCTGTCCGTTAACACGATAACTTGAGCAAATAATGAGATATCTTCACCAAATTCGGCATGCGTACTTATTTGGGTTCAGAATAGATTGGTATTGAAAATGGGTAAAATCGGACCATAACCACGCCCCTTTTTCGATATCGAAAATTTCGAAAAACGTATAAAACGGGTTAATTCAATATCAGAAGCAGCTACAATGATAAAATTTGCAATATGTATTGATTTAGATGTTCTAAGGCCGATTTTATCAAACTTTTTGAAAAGGGGCGTGGCACCGCCCACATATATTTGAAGAAATTTTCAAATTTTGACTCTCAATAACTTCAGAACAGTTTGTGCTAGTATAACGAAATTTTGTAGAAGGCATACTATTGTTGTGTTAAATTCAGCTATAGAAAACAAACGAAATCGCTTAGCGACCACGCCTACTTTTTCATAAAAGTTATATTGAAAGGGGGTGGAAATATTGAAAAGTCCATATCTAATTAACTGATACCGCTATAATAACATAATTTGGTACATACATCAATTTTTATATTCTTTACATTATTTTCGCAAAATTTTGGAAAGTGGGCGTGCCACCGCCCACTTATGAGTCACGCAATTTTCAAATTCGACTGCTAATAACTTCAGAACGGTGTGAGATAGGTTTACGAAACTAGGTACCAGGCATGTTATGTTTATGTAGAGTACTACCACAGGAAATAAGAAAAATCGGTTAACGACCACACCCACTTTTGGACTAAAGTTCTCTAAACGAGAGTTAGGAAACCGGAATATGCAATATCTGTTTAACTGATAAAGATATAATACTAAAATTTAGTACACTCATTCACTTGATGATGTTATTAGTGTTGTTTAAAGGTTTTTTGGTAATATTTTGGAAAATGGGCGTGGCACCGCCCAAAAGTGAATAAACAAAATATCAACATTTCACTATTAACAAGCCACTGTGAAAGTATCAGAAAGATCTGCAATGAAAACTGATCTTCAAATAGGGACAAGCAACATAATAAAATCCGTGGGCGTGCCACCACCCACTTTATAAAATTATGTAAATATTGATTAATGGACCGTATATCAAAAAATTTCACAAAATACGTTAAAAGTTATGGGCATGGCACACCTTCTTTTCCAAAGTTATATATAGGACATGGTATAACCCTTGAAAAGATCGATTCTGTACTTTGGCTCATGTAAGCGGTTAAAGCTTTATAAGCAAGGGGCGTGGCCGCGCCCACCAAATTCGCTATTGTTTAGGCTCGGAATAGATTGGTTTTTAAAATGGGCGAAATCTGATGAAAACCACGCCCCCTTTTTCTGAAAACTAACGCTGGGTATTTAATGTTCGGTTCACCCGAACTTAGACTTCCTTACTTGTTTAATCTCACTTCGTTGAGAATACTGAATATTACGAGCAAGATCACAAGTAGCTGCAGTTTGTTGTAATGAATTGGTGGCGCTATGATCAACAACAATTTGAGATGTACGATGGTGCTGGCGACGGCCACAAGTGACAACAGCTGGTTTAAGCCTTATTTGTACAACAAATAAGTGACGTTAAATGCTGTGTCTGCCGCTTCTATAATGTATCTACATACATAAATATGTACATAGGCGCATACTTTATTAAGACACATATGCGCTCCTGTATGTTAATTTGTACGCACTGACATTTTGTTTATATATTTTTTTACATGAGATATTGCTTAAAAACTGTTTCTGCTGTTGTTGGAAAGGGCCATTGTTACTATGAATTTCAAGAAAGTTTAAAATAAAACGCGTGTTGTCATTAAGTTTACAGTACACACGAGAACATACAACAATAAAAACTCTATTCTTATTCGGTCAGGTAGAAACTGAGAGAAAATACAACAATATTGACTAAAACCAAAACAAATTTATACACTGCGAGGCAGAATTAGCAACAGTGAAAAAAAGCAACATTTTTGTTTGCACATCTCCAATGGTGTCGTTATTGTTGCTTTTATATTGCTTGTTTCTTTCCTGGTTCAAATTTAACTTTTATTTAGTGATGGTGTGGCCCGCTTGTCTACCCGGCCACCAAATAAAAAAGCAAATAGCGGAGGAGACAGCTGGCAACAAAAAATGGTAACACAAATTCAAACTTTGCAATGTGCAACAAATTCAACAGCAGGCGGCCGACGGCCGATGGACGTAACGCAACGTGCACTCAGTCAGCGGACCAGGCGATTATCTTTACTTGTGACCATCGATAAGGCCGACGTATGGCCCTAAAATGGTATTTCCATTGTTCGCCAGTCAACTGCAATGCTCTCTTTGCGGCACGGTACATATACAGATATATGTATATGTATGTATGCATCTACACATGTATATATATAAAAATGTGAGAACATCCCAGACAAGAGGTTGCTAGTGGTATATATGAAGAGTAATCGCAAATTGCATAAAACTGCTCGTTCCATCCATTTAGATGGATAACTAGTTTTGAAGCATTTCTTCCAACTTCGCCAACAAAAGCTTTTCTTTTTAGATTTGGTTTCTGACTAGGTATTCAGGGCATATGGACAAGTTTTTTTATAAAAGGAATAAATTGTAAATATGTTATTTTTTTAGTTTACGCAAGTTATTAGTTTGTTCACTGGGTAGCCAAATTTCGTACGTTCACACCGTGCTCAATATCTTCCTTTTAACCATTTGCGCAATGTCTTAGCTTTTTATACCTATGTCTTGTCTTTTCGATTTTTAATTTGAAATCGGCCAGTCTCGTTCGGTTCAGGTAGGTTGTGCCTATTGTTTTCAACCACTTTGGACTGCATTAATGTCAATATTTACTTGAACTTGAATATTTTGTGCAGGCAGTTTTTTCAGCTACATTTGTATCCCTACAACATTCGAAATTGTCTTTGAAGTGCAAGCGATTTTGTATTCTTGGCATTGAAATGTCTTAAAAAATTTTAAGGGGTGAACTAAAAAGTAATAGCGGTTTCTGTTCATAAATAAGAAGGATATAACTTTCTACACGTAATATATCACACTAGCAGGGCTGTCTACGACTGTTACCGGTAATGTTGAAATACTGATATAATTTTACGCTAGTATACATATGTATATGTATACACAATTTGTAATAATTATAATAGGCTGGTGTGCACGCGTAAACTTCAAAAGTTGTATTGAAAATGTTTCTTTTATTGGATATACTACACTTAAATCAGTTGTTTACCATATTCAAATATGATCTTTTATCTTTTTTACGTCAAACTTTGTAGGAAAAACTTCATCCGTTTCTATTTTGAGTGGTTGACAAAGCTATCCTCAATACTGCTAGAAATCTTTTCTTATATAAGTATACTAAAATAATTAAATTTTAAATATTTATCTTCTTCAAGAGTTTTTTTCACATTCATAAGTTTTGCGATCTCAAGGTCAGTGATAATAAATACACAGTGCTACAACATACAAAAAATTAATATACTTTTAAAGCGACCTGGTAGAGATTGTTCATAAAGTCGAATAATACATGAAACAACGTTCAAAAAATTTGCAACACAGCTTACTAAAAAACATATTATCGGTCGTTTTAAAACTTCTCAACGGTTTTGGATAGCTGGATGTTGATTTTTACGCGAAAAGGTGATTTTTTTGACCATTTACCCGTTTTCCGATTAAATAGCACATTTCATATATGCACATATAGGCAATTCACAAGGTGTCTTATAGTCTTATGTGCTAATCTTTTTAATACAACTGTTGTGAACAATTCTTTTTCCTTGTATTTCATATTTAGTTTAATTTTTTGCTAGTTTGCATCATCGGTAGTCAGAACTAATATCGGAATTTATTTATTTACTTATTTATTTATAAGTCTTTTGTATACTGATTTAGTGCCTAGTTAAGACAAAATATTTATAAAGCACAGTTCAGCATCGTAAAGAAAACATCACTTGACATAGAGAAATCCAAAGTGATAGCATAACTTATTGAATTAGCTCGCAAAGCACGATTGACGGGGTCATTACAAGCATATAGAGTTTTCGTAATATCCCCATAAAACGGAACATTAAACCGAATCCTTTCTTGTAAGTATGGTCAGTCAATTAAGCCCTTGATAATTTTGAAGGCGAAAGGCAAGGAGAGTATAGAGTCGCGATTCTCTAAGGACTTAGGATTGAACAGCGTAAGGCGATCGGTATAAGATCGAGAAAGCGTTTTTGTATTCTCTCCAGTCAATTTATAGCTGTCACATGTTTCCCTAAACATTTCGTATATGCTTGGCATGGTGAGTTTGCGTAAAAATTTAAAAATCTTTAAGTATAGCTTATATCTACTAAAGAATAGGCTATTCTTAGTTAATAAAAATTTTTGTAGGAATTTGCTTTTAAGGCTCTTGAGTTTTTTTAATCCCTTAGTGTACAATGGTAAATTGTAATTCTTTTCAAACATTGGGTGTATTAGATCGACTTGAAGGTAGAAAAGGTAGCAGAGGTATAAAGCCCGTCCGGTAGATCCTCCCAATTAATTTCAAATAAAACACCATTAAGACTAGCAAAGTCGCACGAAGAATAATTAAAGATTAATCCACCCTCAGTAGTAACCGAAGAAAAGTGATAAAAACTAAACACAACAACAAGTGGTAGATGATATCTGTAATTGGATTCATGCACTCACTAACTTCAGCAAAAATTGTTGCTTATAAATATAAGATCCAGTTACCTATTTAAAGTATCAAAAACCTTATTAATTTAAATTAAGTTAAGACTAAGTACATTATCGATGAAATACAATTCTTTACTTGAAATGACATTATTAGGCGTGAGACCGAATTTAGATATATTTGTTGACCAATTAATACTAGAGAGATTAAAATTACCTAGTATATAAGCAGAGGTTACTTTCTTTAACGCGCTTAATGATGATAAGAACACCACCTCCCGAAGGCAGCGAGTTTTGTCAGCATCACGATCTTATTAAAGAAATTAGAGTTGAAGAATTCACCATCAAAAAAGTTCTTGTTTAACCACGTCTCGGCGAAAACAAAGATGTCGTAGTTCATTTACACACTAAAGTTATGGACTTGGTTCTCATACCAGATACATTTTGAAAGTAAATTTTCAGCCCGCAATTATTATGTTTTCGTCGACCCTTCTGAAAAATTTGAAATGGTTGTTGGTCAGATATCCGAGCATAATAATTTATCATACGAAGACTCAGGAATTCCTAATTTGAAATTAACCCTATTAGGGGGTGTTAATTGAGACGTCTTTTTTCACCAGCTTAGAGCATGATAACAAAGTTCTGTCAAGACCAGTCTGTTAAACCACATAACTTTTTATATCATCTTCAGATACGGAGAGAGGAATGGAAGGCGTAAAAAGGATGGATATTGGATCATATCGTGTTTAATATATTTAGATAGCCCTTCGTGCATTACGGTTACAATTTTTCTACGGACTAGAGTAGCCAGTTTTCCACTTGAGCCAGCAATCGACAAGGAGTTTAAGCTATTTAAACATTCTCAGAGACAAGCTATTAATCAAACTGCGGTACTTCCAAATATCTAATTAATTGTTATTGCATGGAAAACAACTATAAAAAATAAAGAAACGGTTGACGGCCCCAAGCAAATTTTCAAACTGGACGAAGAGGGAAAGTAAAAAATACCACAACTAATACACAACTGCTCCATTTTAATATACCCAAATATAAAGGAGTTATATGAATATATTATCAACTAGCAGGGTACCCGGCGTTGCTCGGGATGTAGGTTAAGTGGTTAGGGGGCCTTTCAAAATCAATAATATACTTTAAGACATGATCCAACCATAACAGGTCGTAGCAGCTCGACAAACATACAAACACACAAAAATTGTCCATGTATTTTGTTTTTGTAATTTGTGGGTTTATAGTCAAAATCGTACTGAAAAATATTTTGATTTGTCAAAATTCGAGAAAAAAATAAAAATCAGCTGGCCTATCGACACGACCTTTATTATTGGATCATGCTTTAAGATTTCGTATTTATATAATATTATTGCCTACTGAAGAATTTACCAAATTCGAATATTTTGGAAATTTTGAAAAAATAGTATTGAAAATCGGTTTTCAAAAATTTTATTTTGCCGTATTATTTGGTAACGTTAGAGGGCCTTTCAAGAACTCAATTTTGATAAATGCAAATTCAAATGTTGATTTGATACCATATTGTAGGATAATATTAAGGTTTTTCTGCAATCGCATTATTACCGATAACTCAGTTATAGATAAATTTATCAAATTATGTCGAAGTCCAAATGAAACCTGGGTCCATCCCCTTTCGTTTGATACCCATATTGTAGGGTAATTTTAAGGTTTTTCGGCAATCGCATTTTGACCGAGAATTCAGTTGTCGATAAATTTATCGCAATATATCCATCCTATACCTACATGCAAAATATCATAAGTATAGGTCAAGGACTCTGAGTTATAGGTCAAGTATACTCAGAATTGTATTGGGGAAAAAATATCAAAAAGTAATGGTCCCTAGAACCGTCCGAACCCCCAAAATTAATAAAAAAAAAATAGCCTATAACTTCTTCCAGACAATTACCTGTCTGCGTGCCAAATTTCATCAAAATTCGTCTTGCCATTCTCACGTGATTGAGTAACAGAAGCAAACGACTGGACATCCAAACATCGCTACATTCACATTTATAATACATATTAGTATGATTAATAAAAACAAATGTTTTAATTAAATAATTGTCAATATTTCACGATTTTGATTCGAAAACTCCGATTTGTGTTATTGAAGACACTTCTTTACAATTTTTTTAAGATCTTTCTTAACGAAATCGTTCAGATATTTTGTAACGAAGTCGTGCCTACTCCTAACGAATTCGAAAAAAAAGGTTCCGAGTTTGGAAAAGCCTTTAGACTCAACGCACCAGTTTCGGAAAAAAGTCGCAATTAATTTTTTAGTGGGTCAATTGTATTGTAATGATATGCATATGAGGCCGCCGTGGTGTGGCGGTGGTGTTGCCGGCCTACTATACTGAAGGTCCAAGCTACGATCCCCGGTACACGTAACATCAAAAGTGGTTTGAAAAAGATTTTTCAAAACGGGTTCGTCCCTCGGCAGTGGTTTGGCAAACATTCCGAGTGTATTTCTGCTATGGAAGGTCTGTCTCTTGGAGGTTAATGATATAACTATTGTATGTCGGGCCATACATTTATTTATATTCATTTTAGTCCATCAAATTTATTCGGAATTTGTAGGAAGGTCGATATAACAATATGATAGAACCACGTAAGTAAGTTTTCGTTGTTAGAGCCTCCGCTGGTAAGTGTGTGTACTTATATGTATATAAAATAATGGCTCGACAAGCTTAGGTAAAGTTCACACTTGGATTGGATCGACCATGTATTTTGAATCACCACTAGAGTCCATGGTGAATGTATGTACGTAGTAGTGCAAAGTTCTCTCCCATTAAAAATATGTACATTCATATATACCTACTTTAGTTCACGTATTGGTATAGTTTTTTGCCAAGTATGTGTATGATTTTAACGAGTATTGTCTTTCGAGCTTAACAAACAAAGTGTTGCTCCAGCAACAACTGTGTTCACCGCAAACATATGTACATATATAGAAGCACATATGCATATATCTGTGGTCATAAGCAATAACAGCCTAAGTCGACTTAAGAAATTAGACCAGTTGAAATTTTTGCTGGCGATTTTGAGTAGGAGCATCAAACCATTTTTCAAGACTTTCATTGGTCTTTTATTATTTTGTTTATAAACAATTAAATACAATATGTTTGCCTAAGTTATAAAGCAGTTTTGTTACAAAAAATCGCCAGAAGAAATTTCAATTGGTCTAATTTCTTAAGTCGAGTTAGGTTGTTATCGCTAATGACCACAGATATATGTATGTAATTCTGTTAGTCGTTGAGTGACTATGGTATGTACATACGTTATAGAAAAAAATGTGTATTATTTTATTTATTTACATGCATACATATGTACCCTGCAAAAAATGAGATTAGTTTAGGATGTATTGTGGATGAGTCGCAAAGAAGCACGCAACTAATGCCAGTTCTGATCAGTTTTTGTGTCGAACTGTTAACAATTGTTTGAGCACGACCTATGGGTAACCACTTGTACCCATTTATAGGCTAACGGGTACGAGAGGACTTTCTACCCAAACGGGTATTTTTAATTCCTATCAGTATGCTTCAAAAACTGAAATTTAATTATATTTATTGAATTAAAGCAACTACTATATACTAAATGGATTAATTGCAGATCACTCTTTTTAGAAAGTAGTAACACGATGTTTCGCCGAGGACGTATATATTTATATCGATATGTGTATATATACATACATATATACAATTTCATAGGCAAATGGGAGCGAAAAGCTTGGAACAGCGCCGCATCGTCAAAGCAATCAGTCGAAAATGCGCGCTTTTAAGCTGCTGCAATTCCCTTCGGCAAACAGTCTTTAAAAAAGTTCTCAAGGCATATGTATGTACATTCATTAAATACCAACTTTTTAGTAGGAAAGTTGTCTAATATTATTATGTGAGCAAAAAATAATAATACATTTTTAAAACAAAGCATTTAATTGTGACAAAAATTTATTTTGTGTAACAGTTGCGCTTTTATAACTTGTTTAGTACTTAGTTATTAAACACATTTTCAATAATACAAACTACTACTCTTACTGTTCAATAATTACTTTCTTACTATGTACTTAGAATTTACATACATACATATATGCTAATTTTTCAGTTTTATTGCAATGCGTTAAAATTGCACTTTAACACGCAACCCACTATAAGTAAAAAACATCAGACCTCAAACTTTGTTTTCATTTTCACAAACACCCAATGTCTTGTTGTTTCAGTTCTGTTTCTATTTTACTTTTAGGTCAATAAATTTTAGTTGGCTTTTTTTTCCAACATCAGTTCTTTATTTAGCTCTCACAACCAGCTTTTTAGTTTATTTATGTATATCTTGTTTTCCTCTTTGTAAAGCTCTTATATTCTCTTGTAATTTTTTGTTATTTGCATTATGGCAGTAGCTTTTGTTGTGATTGTTGCCTCATGTTTAAGTTTACGTCGAAGCAGAAAAAGCTTGTTTCAAGTGTGTGTGAAGTTCAAAAGGGCAAAAATTCCTGAAAAGTAAACAAGCTTAGCGATTGTATGCAAAAGTGTTTACCTCTTTCTTTCATTTCGAAAGGATATTACTACGCAAATATGATGATTTTAATAATAACCCTTATATACTGTCATGTAGTATAGTAGTAATATTGATAAATGTTACTAATCAGACAAGGTGGAATCGTTAGCATAAACACCAACGATACCATTTCCACAAAACGTAGTTTGAACTCTATTGGCAATATCGGTTGACTTTATTACCTTTTGCAGTATGTGCTATTTTCCTTTACGAAAAGGTAAAAAGCACAATGACAGCAATTTTTGTTTTACAACTTTGAAATTTCTTTGTAAAAACTTATTTTTGTATTTCTATAATTTCTCACTTTTGAATACATACAGTATAGAAAATAGAGAACGCTTAGCCTACAGGTTTTACATGGTGCTATCGCTTACACCTCAAAGCCGAAACAGCGAAAATAGTCTCAACCAATTTAATTGTGTCTTACTTTGGAATGTGCAGACAATAGAGATGTCTGATTTTTCCATGACTTATGGCTCGAAATTGAATTTAGTATAAAACCTACGAGATGACGCTTCGACTGTTCAAGATAAAGTTTACCCGGAAGATTTGTGGCACTTCCTGCTGGTTTAACTGACCTAGGAAAGTTATATAATGAGTTGGACCGCATTCAGTTATGCAATAATGCAATTGGGATATTTGTTAGGTAATAACAATAACGGCATCGCTATTCATATAAACGAACGACATCACTAACAGAATTTCATTTGTCCGATTAATCGCACTTTTTGTTATTGTTTATTCCCATATGACACCAGCTACTACATACAACGTTACTTTATTGTGCGAGTACCTAACTATGTCCAACATGCAATGCAATGAGTAGTGGATTTGAGAACTGTCATCTGCATTTTATACAGCTCGTATCTTTGTACTCGTATTACTGCAATTAGAGCAATTGTTATTGTTTTATTGTGCTGTAGAACTCTTTACATCTTTGTATATTTGTTTGTCCGTTATCAAGCACAGCAGGTGACAGAAACAAATTCATTTGTGTCGGCATTTACATAGGTATGTTCACAGTGCAACTTAGTACATACATATGTAAGTATGTGCTGTGTGTGATATTTCAATTTGTTTTGAATTTGCTGATTGTGTGAATACAAGTTTGACATTTTTTTATCGATAAGAGCGTACTGTGTTTCTATGAATTGATTGGATCAAAAGAGGAGCTACATATATTGAAAATTATGACTTTTGAAGTTATGCACACTGTTGCGTTTTTTAATTCAATGCGTCGGCCGTATAATCGATAGATCTACACAACACACCGATAAATGGTTGGCAAACGTTAATAGAAGGAAAATTATTGAAATTTTTTGGACTTGCCTTTAATGGAATTAGGTATGATAAAAGTCAAGTCTGTTTTACTTTTATGTTGTGAGCTTTTTAAAGAAGTCGAAAGATAACTTTGTATTTGGTTTTACTTTTAGTTTTAAAGGTAAAAATAATAGTCGAAAATTCATTTTACTATGAAAGTTAAAACAAATACATCTTAATTTTCGGAGTTTTAGTTTTTTTGATCAAAATAAAGCCCCTGTGTTTTATAACGCAAATAAAACTTAATTCTTGGTGATATTTTATTCTTCAGGAGTAAAAATTAAATTTTCAGTTTTAATTTTTTTCACGGATCGAAAAACTCAGAAAGTTTATAAATATGCTTAAATTATTAGGTACATGTACATTTTGACGAAATTAATTACTTGCAAAAAATGCGGAACAAAGCCAAATAGTTTATTTTCTATATAACGCCATAAACAAACTTTGAATTCATTACGGTAAATTGGGCATGCCGTTTGAAAATTTAAAATCTCAGGGAAGATATTTTCGGCACTTGTGATAGTCTCGAAGCCAACATTTCGGGTGTTCTATGACTATAACCACAAATAATAATATAATCACCTAAAGTAACTGTAATATAAAATGCTATATAACACACAGTCAAGTACACAAAATTTGCATGCATACAAAGATCCCTATCACTCCATAAAAAAACACCGAGCTTAGTCTAGAAAAGGTGTTTTACATTTGCCATGTTAGTCTTGTTACTCGAGACGAGTATCGCAAAGTGTGTAGACAACAAGAAAAACGCATGTCAGCCAATAACTACACACATACATATACATAGTAACAATATTACTATGCGTAACGTAGAAAATTGAAATTGAAATCCAGTGAAGGCACACTCAGTAAAAAGTCGGTGATATCCCCGTGATGGCCAGTACGGGCAAGTAGACAAGCGATGCTTCTCTATGCAAGTGCAAACGATATGCAAAGAAAGTGTCTGTCAGATAGTCAAAATGTCGCTTGCAATGCTCGCAACATTCCCCCACCTGCCGAATTGCCCTTAAGAGAAATTGTTCACTTTCAAAGTTTAGAGTTTACCTAGATATCAGAGCCTTTTTAAGGGGTGAGATGACAGCTGTGTACAGCTACATGGATTTACATGAGGTAGGCGTGATATATACATACCTATGTATGTGTAACACATTTATTCTGTTCGGTATTATTTTTAGGGGGCACATACATACATATATAGTTTTTGAAGTAACCGATACCTCTTTTATAAATTTTTAAATGTGATGCCAACTGTTAATTCAAGAGTTTATGTGTTTGTATTTATGTTATTTAAAATATCATATAGTTGTAGCTCAATTAAAGGATATTCATAATTGCAAAATCAAATAATTATGCGGTCCAACTTATATATGTTTGCCTACAGGGAATCGCTCCAACTTAATGTATGTATGTTTATGTACGAGTATGCATGTTTTTAATATGTACTTGCACACATCTTTATACGATTATGCGTGGTAGGTGCTAAGATACTACTTTTGCAATAGCTATTGGTACATATAGTTTCTTATTGATATTGGAAAAAGGCATAACTTTACACGAGTGCTGCCACAAGGTTGTGTATTTGTTTAGAAATTCCAAACAAAATTTTAAGAAAAAACAAGAGAGGATAGGTCTGTATTCGGCTGTGCCGAAGGCTGCAAATATACCTTTCACAAATACGCATCACGGTTTTACATAAGTATCCGATCTGACAATTATTACAAAATATAAAAAACCCCACTCTCCGGAGCAATCGATTATGGTAGCTATATATTATGAAGCTCCGATCTGGCTGATTTTCACTACACACATTTCACAATATGAACTATACATGCAAAATGTGGGAGCTATCCGTTGTATTGGTTCGATCATGTTGGTTTCTACAAATCATTAACATAAAACAAAGTGGCGGCCCATACTAAATTTGATCGAGATATATCTACAACTGGGGGACTAGTTTGCGTTCAAACAGACAGACAGGCATGGCTCAATTGACTCAGCTTATCGGCCTGATCATTTCGGTATACTTAATGGTGGTTTTATCTTTTCTTCTTCTCATACTTACAAACATCGACCGAAAGTTATAAGAACATTTCATGTTCATGAAAGTTATAATAATTTCATTAGTGAGAAAGCTTATCTATCTAGAAATCTATGCTACTGTCTTTGAACTAGCCTAATCTGTATGGTGACAAATGTCAACAGTCGCAAGTCCTATTTGTGAAAATTATTTGCAATATACCTACTGCAAAGATATCCAACCCAATAACCTTTTAAAATTTCTGTTATTAAATATATACATACATACGTACATATCTGCTGATTTGAGTCTGAAGTTTGAGTTTTTAATAAAATCGGTATATTTTTCTACATTGAAGTTATAAAATTCATGATTCTTGCAAAAGGGCGACACCATATAATAAATAAATAAGCGAAAAATATGCTCGTAACAAATTTAACAAAGTAGGTACAATGATTACAATAAACGAATGAAAATAAAAATATGAGTGAGATGATTTATTGCATTTTAGCGTGAAATTTTACGCATGTGTTCTTATGCATTTATACCTAGCAAACAATTTTGTTGGATATTAACGAAACCGTTCTCCGCAGAAAATTTTAAAATATGAATTTTCTTAGTTATCAAGTGGAGAAACTCCTAATTGTCAACTGGACCTCAAAGCAGCACAATATACTGTCTCTCAATATGTGTATCAACATTTTTTGGATTCTAAACCTATTAACCATTTTACAAGATGCAACTTAACTTTTTTAGAAATTAAAGTAAATTTAATTCATTTGATTGAACACTTTCATAAAGAATTTTTCTATTTAAATATGGGCATCTACCAGACTACTGTAAACAATTTTCCAAAACCTTTTAAACCATGCACAACTCGATAAATCGGCATGGAAAGTGAGGATGACTTTTGTAGTACTCTTTTACCCCTTAGGTAGTATTCTTTACATGCATGCAGATGATTTTTGTGCTTGTGTTCATATATATATACATGTATGTATGTACATGCAGTTATGACCAGAAACATAGCAGAACCATATTTAATAATACAAAGGCCCTATTTCAGAATTTTTTTCGAAAACGCCCTCTTTCAGAATAAGGTTAAAAAACGCCGTATATCAGAATTTATATGAATACGCTGTACATATTTCAAAACTCTAATCAAAGACGCCCTATCTCAGCTGAAAATGTATGAATATGAAAAAAAATTCTAAGGTTTATTATTAAAAATTTGTGGGTAAATTTTAACCACTACACCATCTCTAGTTACTATATTTTTATAATTTCACTTATAACGCTAAATAATTCTAATAATTAAGTGTAAATAAGTAGTTACAATATCAATTTTTATTTTTGATCTTTAGCCTGCAGTCTTCTTGGTGTTAAATTGTATTTAAATGACATATGTATATTACGGGTTTGAAATTTTGAATTCGAATTAAGCCGATGCTATTTTTGTGTACATAACTGTAAGAATTTGGACACTTCTGGTGTTGGTATGATTTTTACAGTAATTTATATAATTATTATTCACTCCATTGAAAATTGCAACACTGTCCCTGCTGTTAAATACACTAATTATTTCATATGTTGAGGCCAGCATACACTTGCTCTCACAAAGCTATCAGTTATGTATGTGCTTTCGCTTATCATTGTTAAAAGTGCAAAACAGCTTATCAACCTTTATAAATACGGCGTAGGCGAAATACATGATTTGCGAGGCTTCTAGTGTCACAACCTATTCATTTGTTCATTAAAGTCACAGTTTTTCTTTGGATTGGTTTTTGTTGTGTTCTATAGAATACTAAAATAAATTTAGTGTGAAAGTAGGAATTCTTTTTTGTAGCGCAAACATTTAATTTACACAAAAAAAAATGTGGCAACACTTGCTATCGTTACTGCCATATTTAATGTAGTGAATTTGCATCCGCCACACAAAACTTGAAATTTGCATGCACCCTCTGGAATATCCTCTGATCTAATTGGATTTTTAAAACTCCTTAATTCACATGTTTAGGTACATACATACATATATACTTTGCAAATCCGTCGTATTGGCAGTTGTGTCATATTTTTAGTTGAAAAGTAGCTTTTTATACACGATTATGGATATCAGCTCGCGTTTACTTGTGGAAATATGCACGCATGTACATATACTCGTACATACAGATGCCATATAGTACGCATCTAACATCACGAGTGCTTGTATGTACATACAATGTACATATGTACCTATAAACATTTGTACGAATGTATATGAGAAACTACTTGTTTGATTATTGAAGCGCTTGAAGTACATATTCACCGACTGAATATAAAATAATTTGTATCTTGTACCTATGTACATATGTATGTAGATACCGCGCAGCTTTGCATGCCGGTCGCAGCTATCGTTGTGGTTCAATGGAAAAGATTTATGAACTGTATAAATACTTTAATTAAATTGCAGTTATTATGATTTAATAAATTGATTTTTTTTATATGTAATTAATAACATTGGTATACAGATACGACAAAATGTATAGGCAACTTAATAGAAATATATGAACATATATTCAATAATCGATGAGATGACTAATAGCATTTTCATCTCGGCAAACACCAGTGTTGCCGGAATTCGGCACTAAAATTGGGCCGAAACCGCTTACCTTCGCTTTGTGACTCTCAACAGTTAATTTCTTATTTGAAAATGTCATCTTAAATTTCGAGAGCTTACACGACGTAGGTGCACATGTATTTAAAAAAAGAATGGATGAAGCGCGCCTGACATCAAATTTTCGAATTACATATTTTATTTCGATTCAAAACTTGAAACTTAGTTTAGTTTTAAAATTCTAAATATAAACTAAACATGACATGAAATGTCAATAAAATGATTTTTATGTTTCAGAATTAATTAGGGAACAGCGTAAATGGACTAGTTGCCGCACAGCGCTAGCGTCCAACACTATGTCCATTTTTTTAAATTAATAGACAATCAATAACAAATAGTCTCAAGTAACGAAACAAAACTAATGGGAGTGTTTTGTTTGAAGTATAATAAAATTAACTCTTCGGCCTAAATTATTACTGTCCCGATACTAGAACCCAAATTTAAGATGATTTCTAGTTTCCGGACAAGCTGCCTTTTAATTATCCTAAATGAAAGCTCATTATATTTTTTATGATACACAAAAATAAAAAAACATCTTTTTCTCCTTTATTTTCAGTATTCAGGGGTTTCCATGCTCTATTTGACAGCTCTTAGTGTCTGTTTAGCCCAGAATAAGTATAGTATGAAGCGGATTTGAAGTCCCAACCGCACCTTTCGGCAAACGCTTCACATGCATATATTGTAGCTTCAAGATCTATGACGATATATTGTTGTTATAGCATACGTCCAAGCTGCCCCGACGCCTTGGACCTAGTTTCACTAGTTTCAACTGCTAACACAAATCTTAATCAACGGGTGGGATGTACATCTTAGTAATTCTGTGGGGGTGTCTTTCAAACCACCCATTATACTAAATATTGATTATGTTCATTCTCTCCCCAATGTACTCCATAAGAAATTATAAACCGTGAATACCGAATTTTAAAGGAATGGTGATAGGTCTCACATGCACCCCAACACTATTTTGTATGGATAAGATGGAGTCTCTCTTAACTCTATCCCAAATTATTTCAAAAATTGTACACTTTGTTTCTTTTAGGGGTCTTACAAAGTACCGTCTAGGTACTGAGACTGTGTAGATCCACATTTTACGATCAACCCATTGTCCGATAGCCAGACCTTTTGTACAAATTTTGGGTGTGCGGGAACTACAACATAAGCCTCGCGAAACTTTACTTTACTGCCCGGACACTTAAATCAAACTTTTTTTAAATTATTAATCCAATAATTTCAACAACATTTCATTTTTAATTTAACAGCATTTCATTTAAATTTTAAATTTTAAATTCACACTACGAAATATGTATGCCATTATAAACAGAATAACTTTTTGTAGTAGCGTTCATGGTGAGAAATTGCTGTTAAGTATCCGGAATGTAGTACTTTCGGGCAATTTTAAAAACTTGTGTTATTTCTATTAGAAATTCAATTAAAACTTTTAAAATGATCCTGAGATAAAAAGAAATTAAGGACACCGCTCCGAAATCTAGAACTATTGTAGGAACCATCAACATATTAGATAAATAACACAGTGAAATAGCAAAAAAACAATGATTTTATGATCAATTTGACTTTAACCGTCCATTTCGAATTAAATAAAAAGTGTTACGAATATTATTGAAGAAGTTATTAGAATATAGCCCGGATTTATTACCGACTGCACACATATACCAACCCCTGACTTCTCCAGACAATTCTCTTATACCTCTGTATAAAAGCGGGAGTGAGTCGAGTATAGAAAACTATTGTGGAATAACAAAGTTTTCGTGTTTCCGATATTATTTGAAGCTTACTAACAAAATATGTTCGATCCCAACACTGATTGCTAATTCTCATCGTGGATTTAGACAGCACAAATCGACCCCACCAATTTACTTCATCTCACTTCCCATGTGTCGAGTAGATTTAGACACAATCTCCACACTAAAGTTATTTATACTTATATCAGTATGGCATTTGACAAAGTTTGCCACTCTTTACTCTGGTTAACTGGCCTCACCATTGAATTGCCTGTTAATTACTTGGGTGTCAAGTAAATTATATACCGTTCAATCTGCATAAATCCAAATTCATGTGGTATTCACGTCAGTTATTACACCCATATTCTTATACAATCAATATTCACAGTCTTGAGCATGTAAAGGTTTGTGTCACCTAGGCTATGGCTTCGAACTGCAATCCTTATATCTGAGTCTAGAATTCAGTGATCTTTTTGTAACTAAGTCCCCTTTTACTATCTTTTTTAGACCAATATCAAGTTAATGTGAGATAATCAATTTTAAAACAATTCCTACCTTCTGTCTTGAGAAATCTACAATGTATACTAAACGGTTGAAACTTATCGATCTAATATTATTTTTTTAGAATGACGGAAGATGTAGTTTATAGTTACAGACCTAAATATTAATTTCTAGAGATGTATCTAATATTTTAAATCAAGGACTATATTTTCTTTAAAGCTGCATTGAATTTTATTGATCTAAAAAATGTTTCAAATATTTGCCATTTGAAAGTTGTTTACTATTGAATTACTAAAAAGCTAATTAATTTTTGTATAGCAATTGAAAGGATTTATAGCGACCTTTCAGAGGCGGATCCATGGGGATGGTGTATAGGGTCCAAACCCCCTCTACTCCTTCACAATCCAAAAAGTCATACTTTTCAGCAACTGTGGATAACAGATTTTCTGGAAAACTCATAATAAAAATTTCCTGATTCCGCCACTGCGTCGATTATTATACCTAGTAGTGCTTCGCACACAAGGTATATTAACTTCATTCGCCTAACGGTAGTATGTAACGGCATAAACGAATCGAGATAGATATTGACTTATGTATATCAAAATGTTCAGGAGGAAAAGAGAAATTGATTGAGCCATGTCCGTCCGTCCGTCTGTGAACACGATAACTTGAG
The DNA here is from genome assembly GCA_951509765.1 of Sphenella marginata. Taxonomy (NCBI): domain Eukaryota; kingdom Metazoa; phylum Arthropoda; class Insecta; order Diptera; family Tephritidae; genus Sphenella; species Sphenella marginata. The sequence continues at coordinate 83,882,023 of OX608079.1, read as the reverse complement.
TAAATCTTCAGATATCTCAATGAAACTTGGTATGCAGGTTCCTTTTTACTTATCTCTGAACGCTATTGAAAATAGGCAAAATCGGTTAAAAGCCACGCCCACTTTCTATATATATAATATTTTCGAAAATACAAAAAGAGTGATTATTCAGTACATAATACACCTATAAGGATAAAACTTGGTGTGTACCTTAGCGTTAAGGCAAAAAATAAATTTCTGAAGAAATTTTTAAAAAAGGGCGTGGCACCGCCCACTTTTGAACAAGTCAAATTTGGAAATATTATTAATCATAAATCAAACACCGCTGAAGATAGCAAAATAAAATTCAGCACACATATTTCTATTAATACAGGCAATATTTCGAAAAAAAATTAGCGAAATCGGATTAGGTCCACGCCCAATTTTATACGAAAGATTTCGAAAAGGATCATGGATATATTGAATATGCTATAACTTTGCTTACACTAGCTGTATATCATTTCTATTTCACCTCTAAAGTGTTCGTGGGCAAAGAAAGTCAAAATCACAAAATTTTTGGAAAATGGGCGTGGCCCCGCCCCTTTATGGGGGATTATTCCACAAAATTTTCCATGCCATAACTCCGGTAAAAATTAATTTATTGAAACGATATTTGGAGAAAGTGTTCAACATATAAAGCTAACTCTTTGCTAAAAAAATAAACAAAATCGGTGAACGGACACGCCCACTTTTTGAACATAGTTCTAAAAAATTTCTTCGTAAAATTAAAATCGCGATATTTCCATAATTGTATAAGTTATATCAATAAGATTTTACACACATAATAAGCTTTTTAAGCAAAACTAAACTGTAAAAAAATTTTGTGGATTTTGGAGAAGTAGGCGTGGCGCCGCCCACTTTTTAGCATAAAAGCTCTGCTATTTTCAAAAGCGATTGCTTGGAATTTCAGGAACGTATTTCAATGAAGTTTAGTGAGATACTTCCCAATAGTACTGGAGTATACTCCTGCCAAAAATTACGCAAATCGAATAACAAACAAGGAAGATTTACGGGCAAGTAGTTAACACATTACTGCCTTTTTTTTATTAATTTTTTTTATTTTCATACCTTTCATGAACATGAGGAAAGCTATTTATATTTTATTATTTAGTGATAATTGAATTTACCACTCACAAAAGAAGTGTTTTTAATCGAAAACAATCAGTTGTCTTTATAACAACTTTTCCGTTATTAAAATAGACCTGAGTAAATTGGGATACCAAAACAGATCACTACTAGGTATTTAATGTTCGGTTGCACCCGAACTTAGACTTCCTTACTAGTTTAAAATTTGTTTTAATCAAAATTGTAACTAAAATACCTATAGGAATCACATAGTGTTATCTTTTTATAGAAAGATTTATTAATCAATTATCTGGTCTAGTGACTTACCTATGTTTATTACAACTCCAAAATATTTGTGTTGTTCTGGATCACAAGTTTACGTCTTTTAATGGTGATGATGATTGTGTTAATTTTAGAATATAACTTGATATATACACCTACTGATAGCACTTTTTAGATAAACGTTTTTTCACATTTTTACACTTACAATAAAATATCACAATTTCTTTTTCGGATTACGCTTAATAGTGTAGTATATATGTCATATACACACAGCTGCAGAGTAATTTACAAGTAAATTTCGCGTACGCACTGTTTATATATTTATTTGTTCGCATTTAAGTCAAGCAAATGGTCTTCAGCCGAATTAAAGTACATTTATATTGGAAATATTAAAGCAAAACCTTTTGTCGACTCCAATTCAAATGGAGTGAATTTCTCCACTTTGGTATCGCTGATTTGAATTTATTGGTTGCGTTGAGTCGATAGAAAAGCAAAATGAGTATTTGTAGCAAAACCAAGGACAAAGCGATAGTGATTTGTATGCGAACAAGGACAAAATACCAAGGGAACGATAGCACACAGCTATTAGGCAAACATAAATATTCGAAATTTTGATGCGGATGACGTGTGTATTTCTTTTTTCTACCCATAAACGAAAATATTTGCTTACTAGCAGCTAGTCTTCTAATTAAAATTTGCATTGGTATTAGATGATAAGTCAAGTTTGAAGGTTGAACCTTGTCTCGTATATGTTAGCTTCTAGATAATTGGATTGGAAAACAAGATCATCATTATAGATTTCGGTAAGCACAATTTCTCGAGCGATGAGGAACACTAACGTTGTCTCAATGTGCTTTGTCTACTACACAGGCTTTGCGATAGGAACTTTCTTCGCTGCGATCTGGTTATCAGTTACCCTCAGAAGATGTTTATGGCGCTGTTTTATTTGTTAATGTTGATTGTTTTCAGATTTGGCACCAGGCACAATGAGAATTGTGACATTTCTGTCCAGTGCTGCTAAAGACGTTGACGGGCCGACGAAGTGGCGCTGGGATGAAAAGTTCAATGCTGTTTCATTGATAAGATTGACGTCGACAGTGGCGACGTCTATTTAATTTACTGTTGCTATGATTTCGTTAAGTATGGTTGTATAAATGGAAATGAAATTTTTGAACTTTCTGTTCTTTATTTTAGTGGAATGGATGCATACATATGTACATACAGTATTTGTTAGTTTTGAATTATTTCCGCTTGAAATTTTCAGCACCGTTGCTCGTGCAAAATCTCCAACTTCGCTGATTTCAAAGCATACAGTTTTTTTTTTTTTGTTTACTGTTATTTTTGGTTTGAGTAAGTCTAGGTATATAGTTGTCACTCTGTTGATATTACGTTTCTTATTTGCGTTATTTTCATTTTTATTTTTCTGATGTCACTTGAAGCACTGCGTGTCTGACTTGCTGATTTTTTTATTCTGACATGCTAACAATAGCAAAGAAAATTATATTAGCCGTACAAAACATTGAAATACGCTGGGAAAAGAGACAAATGTACATAAAATAAAATACGTAGGTGCATATCTTTGTTAGTGTATAAAGTAAACGCTCGCATATTAGAACCTTAAGTAGTTTCTAGAAGTTAAATTCAGAGCTTACAACACATTAAAAAGTAATATCAAATTTCGGATCGTATTTTGTTTGCTTTGAAAAGTCTCTGTAACGTTAATGTTTTTTCCGATTCAAAGAAAAATTAAACAAGTAATAATAGTTACATACATATATAGAAAATATTTGAATTGTATATTTTTGTAGTAAATTTGGTGTTTTCTTTTAAATACAAATAAAAACTTTCAGTTTTTGGACTTTTGAAGTGGTTCTAATTTGTGAGCGTTCACTGTTCGTACATATGTACATATGTATGTGGTACGTTTGTTGGCTGACTAACGAACGCGCGTTTTGTTGCCAGTACAAATGTCACATGAAATAAAACTTTCTACGTATTATCCATGCCATTTTCTTTTCTTAATTTCGCAGCGTTGGACATATTCCGTTTTAAAATATCACTGATTTGCCAAAATTTATATCAAACGTTTATTCCGCGCTTTTAAAATATTTATTTATTTCTTTCTGTACAATTTTCTTGGGTCACTCTCTAACTTATATTTGTTATTAGCTTGAAGCTGCTCGCGTAAGCATTTCTAATATTTGAAATAGGCTTCTTTCTAATAGCATTTTTTTTATTCAAGGTTTCAATACTTTCTTAAATTCAGCAAAAAATATCAATAAACAGTTCAAAATATTTATTAAATACGTTTTTAACACTCAACTAGTAGTTATCACTTTGCGCCATAAACTGATAAAATACGAAAACATGAGCAATGAGATATCGTGGCAACGGCGGACTCAATAATCCAACTCGATTAGCACAGCACATAGACACAACAAAATACGGCAAACACAAGCAAACTATAGACGAGCTGAAATGCAATGTTTCACGCTTTTGATGTATATTCCTGTTGCCTTTCCGATGGCGGCTTACTACATTTTTGCTATATGCCTACCACTCTGCTAACAAACGTCTATTTTGCACGTTAACACAACAACAACTAAACCAGTGCGCTAACAATGAATCCACACTGAGTTCAGCTCGTACACATTCCAATAAATCTATTTCGCATGTTGCTAATGGCGCGCGCTACCACTTCGACGTCGGCAACATGGCAACGGCAAAGTCAAAGTAAACACATGCATACATAAACACTCATGTATGGAAAAATAAAACACAACGATAAAAACACGAGTGTTGCCGAACTGTGTAAAAGATGATGAATTGCCGAGGAAGTAAATTCTAGTTGGAAATTCAGTGTTGCTGGTGTGAATTTTATTCATTGTTGCTGAACATTGGCGAAGCGTTGGTGGTGGTTTAGTGAGGTGTTAATGTTGCGAAGGCACTAAGTGATGTTGGTCATTTGTTGATAGAGTCAATTAAAACGTACCCAGTAGGGAGAATTATAGACTTTACCGAAAGTACATATTTAAATTAATAATATTTTTGCAAATGCAAAATTAACGATGTTCCCTTGCTCGTTTAGAGTTCCCAGCAGCATTTCTAGTATAGAGTGTTATAATTAGGGCGATGACGTTTTCACATGTTGTTATCATTTTGTCTTATTATTACAAATGTGCACACATTAAACATAAACAATTTCATTGTTAAAATGCGGTTCCGAGATGTGCGGTGAAAACTGTTTGTTGAAGAACTTTTTAATTGCGTTGACACGATTTGTGCTTGCTTAATGTAGTTTCCTTTATAATTGTAAGAATAAACGTAACTTTTATACCTAGCTTAAAATGTTTGCATCTGTAAAAATTTAAAATTTTGAATTTTTGGTAATTTTGACGTTAACATCCAACATACATATGTATCAAAAATTTTAAGTAAAGCCAGAATCGGAGACTGATGAATTGGCGTATTTAGTTTTCACTTCACGTTTACCGAAACCCATAATTGACTTCCAAAACTGGTTAATATTTTCATTGAAAATAAAAGGTTTGTTCCTTTACTTTTCCAGTAAATACTCTAAAAAAGATTGTTATTGTGAAATAAAGAGTAATTTCATTAGAAGAGAAAAACTTAATATGAAAGTAAATGAAAAAACAGTAAGAAAAAAGAAATATTGACATATGTAATTAAAAAATTAATCTAAAAAATAATAAAATAAAATTTGTATAATGATTTATCCGGTCAATGGTTTATGTTGTTTTTTTAAATAAACAGATGTCCCCCTGAAGAAGCTAGAGAGACTAGCGAAACGTCGGGTAGAAAGATGAAATAAAGTTTTTATTTTGCATCGAATATACATTGGTCAAAGAAAGCCTAGCCAAAATTTTAATTCTAAATTTTTATTTTTGCGTTAGGGAAACAACTTGTCCTTCTGACACTGCTGTTGGAACGTCTTTCTTCCAGCAAGCATGTAAATATTTTACACTCAAATTTTATTTTATCACATGATACAAACACGTTAAAAAAATTTGATTTTATTTTAGTTTGGGTTGAGAGCGAATGAACACTTTGACATAAAAAGTTAGTAAGAATTCGTAACATCTAGAGCTAAAATTCAGTTATCTTAGATGTGAAAATGGTAATAATTTTTTTAAACTTTTCCCGACGTACATACTTCAGCTGTGAAAACGTCCATTAAAAATATACTGTAGATTGTTTATTAATTCACGAGGCAACTGGAAATGTTGCATTGGAAGGAAGGTCATGTTGTATATGAAGTAATGTTGTGCAACATTTTAATATGTAGTGGAGTGGTGGTTAACATATTTATGTATGTGCACTCATATACCCGTTATGTTTGAAATTTTGGATTATTTTTTTCCTAATCTCTTTTGTGCATTAACGGACATAAACACAAATATTACAATGCTCCAGTATCATGTGATACTTACAAACATTAGACTGGACAACTATAGTTGTCAAAACCTTTATCATTAAGATTGATAGTTGCTTCATAAACCTAGGAAATTTGCAGATTCTTCACTAAATCTGTATTTTATGTGTATGTAGGTATAAGAGTTCACAGTACTCTGCAGAAAATCGTGTGACTAATATCTAAAGAAAGCGTTTAATCTGCTTAGTCTGCAGTTGGTTATAATTCAATACTAATAAGAAAATGTTTATTTGTTTAGCATACTCATTCGGGTGTAAGTAAATTTTACTTGTAATTTTTAAAGCCACAAACAAATATGAAGAGTCCAATCCATTAGTTTCATTATCCTTAACAACACATCCCGGACGCATCCTGCACAAATCGCATTTTTTGCAGGGTATATACATACATAGTATGTATGAACACACATGTATATATATTGGCTATACAGAGAAACCTCTCCTAACGGACACCTCTATTGGACGGACACCTCTATTGGACGGACACCTCCTTTGGCCGGACAGTTTTTCATGCACCAAGTTGTAAGCACATTTTTTAGAACAAATTACCCTCCCTTAGGCGAACACTCTCTTGGCCGGACGCGGACAGTTATTTGCCTTAAAATTGGACAAAAAACATCCACTGAGCGGACACGAACCTCTTATCAACGGACACTGAGATCAGTTTTCATAACAAATCAATCATAAACCTCTCTCGAGCGGACGCGAACCCCTCTTAAGCGGACAAAACATATACATATAAAAATATTTTTGTACATACATATTATTTACCAAATGAAAACTGGGGATTCCCCGAATAAAACTAAATGGACGTTAGATAAACACTCAAATTTAAAAAGCTTCACATTGTAGGTTTAATTACATAACGCACTGATAGTGATTTAATTATGTTCAGTCATATCGTAAACATTTGATGTGTTATGAGATAGTGAGGTCAATCCTGAGCCTAAACCAAAAAAATTAAAATTATTAACGTTTGTGAGGAAAATAATTGGTCTGTTCGTGCATTAGCCGAAATGTAAGTTTTAATAATAAAATCCTACAAAACCTATTTTTATTTATGGTCTGTTCATTGTTTCAAATGTTATTGATTTTTTGATCAAATTCAAAATTGGAAAAACGCAGGCTGCTTTGAAAATAAAAAAGAAAGAAGAAATTCGAGTAAAATGGCTGTCTGGCAGCAATGTTGAATCCAGAAGGTCTTTTATGAAAACCGATGGGAAAAAATAGATGAAATGTGTTTTAACTGTTTTAGTAGGGCAGGAATCCAGAAATTCGCATATCTGGGTCAATTATTTAAGAAAAGGCAAAAGAAGTTGCCCAAAAACTGAGGGTCTGTGGCTTTGTGAGTTCTAACGGTTGGCTTCAAAAATGGCGAGCTCGTCATAATATAAATTTTAGATACATTTGTGGTGAAAGTGCTGCTGTTAATATGCAAGACATACAGCGATTTTTTAAATAATGAGTCCGATATTTATGGATTTATATTACTTATTATCTGAAGTATAATTTATATTTATTTTTATTTATGTTATTACTTTATCTGAAAGTATGTGAATGAGTTATGCATGTTTTGATATGAATTTTTCAAGCAGTATACATACATATATATTTTTTTCGCAATGTACACGGAGAGAAATATCAGCAAGAATATTTTAAAAATTAATGAAAAACTATGAAATTTTATAGAAATATTCGAAAAAGTATTAAATTATAATAAACATTACTGTAAAATACTAAAAAGGTTTGAACGTTTATTAAAAATTGAAGAATAGAATAGGAAATTCTATAGTCTTTAATTTTTAATACACCGAAATATTAAAATGTGATATATTCTTATACTTTTTCTTCAGCAACTACTAAGTTTTACTAATTTTTGTTCACTTTTAAAAAAATTCTTCTTTAAAACTTAAAATAATTTGCATACCAATCATTCAATAAATCATTATTTTAGTTTTTAAGAAGAATAAACGAAAAATCATTATGACCATAGTAATATTTGCTATGTGTGTTAGAAGGTATGAAGAATGGTCATTAAATTTTAGATAGCTTATACTAATAATCAGATGCGTCGACCAAAAATTATAATAATTTCTTTAAATTTTAGATACGTACTTTATGTTGTGTCTTTCAAATTCCAATTTCTACTATGTCGTTCTTGAAAAAATATAAAATGAAATAACAAAAATTGTTAAATTTTGGAGTTGGACCAACTTTAAAGTGCTGCGTAGTAAAAATTAAAGAAATTTTTCTCAGCGTGTAATATCAATATTTTTTATTTGATTTAAAATGTGGTGAGTATTTATTGCTTTGAAAATTGAAAAAAAAACAGGAATCTACAAAAAATTTGATCTGAACAAACTTCAACGTGGTCTGCAATACTTGGCATCGAAAGTTTTTGTAACATCTACGAATACTTCAACAGATATTGTTAATATGCTTAAAAATCAAACAAAGAATAACTTTAGACTAAAGAAAACATCTTTTTTTTAAGTATGTCACGAATCAGAGGGCTTTGTTTACTGTGGTTTTGGTGCTGATAAGTTTGTGAATCTGTTAGCTAAAAACGTTCTCAAGAACAGGAATAGAAAATTTTAATAGATGGAAAATTTTCAATTGTACCGCTTGGATGCTTTAAACAGTTGATTTTAATTCATATTGAATATAATGATATATCACCGATGGAAGCGGGACGGCGCGCGGACGAAAGGTCGCGACGGTAGGGTTACCGCGGCGTCCCCTTTGGTTATCGGCGAGGCTGTTCAGCTCGGTAATCAAGCACAATGTTACACCTTTTTTATTCATACTTTGAATAAATTTACATATGTATGTATAATAAATAAATAGAATGCTCCTTGGGACTTATTTCATTTGGGAGCTACTTCATTATTTTTGAGACTTGGGGTCTCAAAATTTAATAACTTCCAAATATTGCGCCTAATTTATCTTCTTTGTTTGGGAGTTTATTTCATTTCTACCTGTTGGATGTTGCTTTATTTCCATTGGGACTTATTTCATTAGGAGCTACCTTATTGGAACTTATTTCTTTTGGGAGCTTTTCGTGGTATCTTATTATTCAAGCATCTCTGTTAATACCTAGACTTGGATCTTAACATATTTCTGTGGCACGAGTTTCGTCATTTGTCGTAACATGAATGAATCAACTAATATGCATAAATGCTGTACATATGTATAGGTAAAACACACATGCGTCACATATACGGCTACTTGCAACACGTGAACTTGCTGTTTCCCAAAGTTGCGTACGCACAATCTCAATGTTTATACCGGCTTCCATCAGCTGTACGATGTGACCATGAATGAATAAAATTGAACTTGATATTTCGTTATTCTTTGCATTGTAAGCAGACTTTAACAAAAAACAAAAGGATAATACAATTTGAGAGAAGTAGAGATATCAACTTAAATAATAAGCGCGACAACTCTTCTTTTGTGTAAAATAAAGTGGCAAGGCGCATAGTGTTGTATGGAGCTGCCAAAGAGAAAACTTGGTCGTACGCAATGTGCCAGCAACAAGAGAGAAATGTCATCGCTGTTTTGGTTCTTGTTGTTGATGTTGCCGCAGCACCGAAATATTGAGAAGATTTATTACTTTTTCTATGGTGCTCAATTGTTTTATTTATTTTTGTTATTGTAAAAACATACATACATGTGTAGCTGTGAATGATACACGTATAACGTAGTCGTTGGTTTTGTTGCAGCCACTGTTTTGCCGTCGCTTGAATGTGAGTAGAGCAAATATTAAAGTTGAATATGAATTGAAAGTGAAAAGCGTGGAAAAGTGCTGTGCGTTCGAATAAGTTGTATATTTGGAGGGTAGGTCGGTCAGCTTTTTCATCTTTTCATAAACGTGCAGCCACTCCTCCTACCTCTATCCATGGCGCCGCCATGAATTTAAAATACGGTGCGGTGCATTCATTGTCTTCCTTTCATATCGACCACCATATACAAAGTTATTTGCATACATATCATACGTTGGTGTACAGACATGTTACCTCTATCTAGAATAAATTTCCTATCCAAAACAGGGTTCGTAACTAGTATGGGTGAAAAATATACAAAAAAAAACATAAGTTCAAATTTATTTAATAAAATACCTGTTTCATCAAGTAAATTTTAAAGTTAGCTGTCTGATAAGCACACATTTTTGGCAAATATATGAGGGCCTAGTTTTTCACAAAAATTGTGTTTATTAAAAAAAAAAAAATCAATAAACAGCTCCTAAATGGTCGAGAATAACCATTTGAAATCACATATCCAATGTTTCCAATAAAAATGTTGCTCATCATTTCAGATCGTTTTAAACAGAACTTGAATATGTTTTTTCATGGCATAATCTTCTTGACAACATTTTTCACCATGAAATGTTGCTAACGACTGTAATTTCAAAATCTTGATTTCCGGTCTTGAGAAACTTATAGCAATATGATAAAAGAAGTACCAAATTAGAAAAGAAACTGTATAATAAATCCATACCAAATAATTGAACTTGAACCAATTTCAAAATAAACTGCTCATATAAGATATACACTCTAAGATTTTTATATTCTTTCCACCTGAGCATAGTTCATTCAAATCGGTATAAAGAGATTCTCCCTGTCAGATACAACTGACTAGATTTTTTAGTTAAATGATTTAATAATAGTTTAGCTTTGAAACCTGTCATTTTTAACCATTTTAACCAGTTATTTATATCTACTCATTCGAAACGCCAAATCAGTGCTCCTGTTTCTCGGAATTCGAAATATTTCGACGACAAACTATAATATGTATGTTAAATTACGTTCATACTCATGCTTTAATGTTATATCATTTTTCTTGATTCTGGTGATTTCGGTAGAACACTTGTCTATGGAAAGTCACTTATCATAATTTTGATTGTTTTCACAAATGGAATCGACATTATTCTTTAGAAGACGTTTGGGGGGACTTTCATTTGTGTTCAGAATGAATCGTTTACAGCAGAGGGAGCTGGCGATTGGTAGAGGACAGTCAATTGGACTTTGGGCAAGGATGTGTAGGGAAATGAGAAAGCGGGCCCAAACCTCTGAAATTTTCTTTTTCATGTAAATGTCACAGAATATATTTACTCTTATGTTTAGGCTACATTTGAAAGAGGTATACCCAGTCATAGAATAATGTTTTAATTCCTTATATTACAGATTTACTTGGGACGACAATAAAGAAAGAAGTGCACACATTTGTTTTTATGGGAAAAAATAATAATTTTTGTTTCAAAATAACCAAGCAATCATTATTAGCGGTCCCTGTAAAAAAACCTTAGTGCGTATGAATGGGTGCAATGATGGAATGTGTTATGTTGCGCAGCCTTGTGTGGCTGACTGTTTGTATGGTTGTCCGTCCGGACCAATGTGTAGTTAGCTGTTCAAGTAAATATCTTCATTATTATTTCGTATTGTTGTATTCTCATGCACTAGTCTGCTGGTTTCATAGTATTACTCGCATTATTTTCGGCTGTAGAGCATAATTATTAGATTTAATAATTATTCATAATGTGAACCCATTTTTTATACGTATTTTTACGTATTTACTTAGCGTCCTCATGCACTTCGTGTGGTTGTATGCGTGTTCGGACCGATTTGGGTATAACGGTGATAATGAAATGACAATGGGTATGGCATATTAAAGTCCTCATAGCGTGAAGCTATAAATCTTTTATTCTCTTGAGCATTGCTGTAATTATATTGTAGTAATTTTATAGTTCTTCCTTTGCTGTGAAAGCAACCAATGATGTGTGTGGTATATTCTTACACCTGCCATTTATGTTAATGCTAGGATTGACATAGTTTCCGACATTTTCGGTTTTAGAGCTCAGGAACTATTTACAATTACAGTGCACTCGCGATAATATGAACACCCTAAAATATGTGTGTACACCCCAAAATATGAACACCCCAAAATATGAACACCGTTTCGCTTCTATTGAGTACTCTAAAATATGAACACTATTGATTTTCAAATTTCTAACGAATTACAAGAGCTTAATAAATTGGCGAATCCCATAGTTATTAAAATATAAAATGTACATAACCGTAGCTGAGAAATACTTGCGTTCATATGCTTTGCTTTCTCTTATGTTCAGTCCTCAGTAGAAATTTTAAACGTAGTTATTTGTTCATGAACAAAAGAAACAACAAAAGCGGTTTACTGATTTTTTTTCGACGTGAACTAAATTTTTTCCAAAAATTCAACAGAATACATATGAGTTTTTGTATAACTTACTTTTCGAATGTAACTAATTTTTTATTTTTGTCATGTGAAAAAATGAATAAACGTTTAATTTGCGGGTTTTAATAAAAAATGAATGTGCCTAAAACTAATTAAATAGAATATTTTTCAATTTAGTTGACTTTCGTAAATATGTATGAACAATTTCGTAAAACTGAACAGGCCTTGTTTTAATTAGTTCATATTATCGCGAGTGCACTGTATGTATTTAAAAAAACAGAACCGGAGAAGGAAGCTGTTAAAGGCTGCATATGTTAACCGCCATTTTTTTATAATTTTGACCCAGAAAAGATTGTGGGTTATGATTATTTCTTTAAGTAATTTACACTTACATACTTTCGATATTGCTAAATAGCTGTTTATAGCTTTTCTAGATAAATGCCTTTGAATTTCCACCACTCTAATATTCACGAAGCTCTTGTTTTAAGGCCCTTACAAGATTTGTATCTAAAAGGGCGTATCCTGGTTGATTTGAAATCATTCTTCCATGAAGTTTCCATAAGAAAACCTATTATTTTAAATGAAATTATAAATCCATAACACAATTTCCGAAACCACTGTTATCATGTTTAAATTTGTTCGAAGTATTCTCAGGATCTTGTGAAACATACCGAATGTTATATACACTGCAAAACCGCGTAAGTGGAAAAAGTTCGCATCAATATTTTATTTTCTAAAACGACATGTAGTTTTCTTGAAAATAAATCAAAGTTTTTGGTACAAATGTCACTTACGCGGTTTCGCATTTGCACGTTACGCGGGTTCACATTGTCTAGAACTTTTGCTAAGTTAATTTTTTTCTAAAAGTGAATTTCGTTTGTTTTAACGAGTAAATATAACCTTGCTCGTATGTACATATGTATGTATGTATGTGTGTAAGTAAATATATCTAGGTATGTACATATGTACATCTCTACATATATGTTTTTAAGCATTTCTGTTTCCTTGTTTTTTATAATAGTTTCATTATGTTTGATTTCTTGTAGTGCTTGCGGAATATTTTTTGTTGCTTTTTTCAGATTATTATTTGTATACCTAGTTGGATTTAGCACAACAAAGTATAGCATGAACGTACCCATTTACTTTCACAAATCTAAACGCTCATCATGAATAGCGCAGTCAGCTGACCAATGCCCATCTGCCCTTCATTTGCAATGCCTTTGTGTGTGTTATTCTAATTCACGTATACCCTGCTAAAAATCGTGTGGCTAATCTTTAAAGAAAGCGATCCACGATTAATCCCTTTATTTCACATGTGTCTATAACCTTGCGTACCCGCTCAAACAAATGTGAACAGCTCAACCCATAGAAAGCGACCAGAACTGGCATTAGTTGCGTGCTGCTTTGTGACTTATGTAAGTCAGATGCATCCTAGACTAATCGTATATTTCGCAGAGTATTTAATCTGAGTACTGAATTGAAAATGTCTTCGTTTTTTTTATTCATTAGAAAGTGTTTTTTAATGAAGCGCAATTTCCGATAGTATTTTATAAAGAGGTTTTTTGATAAAGTTACCTCATTTACTTAGAAAATACCCAGTACTTTAGCAGCATCCAGCAGCACAGATCACAACTAGGTGTATAATGTTTGTTGCGCCCTAATTTATAATTCCTTACTTGTTTTGTTGTTGTTTTAGTAACGCTGCCATTGCCGCTGTGCGCCCATGTTTGTTCTTTTGACAGGCAGTCAACCCGTCGTCATTTCATTTTCGTTGTTCTGGGTTCATTTGACTCACCAATTCAGAGTACCCGCCTGTTCACTCACACAGCCATACACACAAAAACATGCAAACCCAGCTAACATTTTTAATCATGTTTTAATACTGTCCTTAAAACAGCATTGGCGAAAGTAATCCTAAACAATTTGATTGCTTTACAAACATGTGCTCCCCCACCCTCCGGAAACCAAGAAGGCATATTTTCCAGGAACTGTGGGTAAAAGATATCCTCGATATGACAAAAAGTCCGGCATCCACCACTGATTGCGAGTTCAGGGAAAAGCCTGCAGATATTTACCTACTGAGGTATCTTGAACAACTGTAGTCGAATATCATTATGGTGGGAAAGCGACTCTCAAATGTTGGCTGGGAGTTCACATATTTACGCACATGCTTTTATTTTGCTTGCTCTGCTTTGCTCTCACCCTTCAATCGTTCGTTTGCGTTCTGTGTGTCTGCTTAACTACCAAAAAATGTTTACCGCACCCTTCAGCGCTTTGCCGTACATTTCTTATACGAAATCTTGTTGTGATATCTAGTAATGTTATTTTTGTTGTTGCAACTGCCATCATTCCCTTTTCATTTAATTTTCCCGTGAGCTCGTTTACCCAACTTTTGTCGGTACAGCCTTCACTCTCCCACCCCATGAAATCAATCGGCTTTATAAATTTTTCTAAATACAAATGTGCACATCTAACGGGCAAAACGTCCATCCGTAGGCCTTGTATGTTTGCTTCGTCATTTGCCCATCCGCCCGATCGTTATTCAGTCCGTTCACTCATTCGTACGTCCGTCTGCACCCTTGCCTTCTACCATCCGGTTGCCCGTCTGTCCAGCCATTTTGATTTATGTGTGCTTCATTTCTTCGTTCAATATTCGTCTCATATGCGATTTGTGATCTGCGCTGGGCAGCGTTGAGCCAAGCCCTTACACGAAATGTGGAATGTGCGGATATGACAGTTTGAAATCTTTTGTGTGCTCGTGAAGGAGCTTTCAAATGCCCCACAATGCCTACAAGAGAATATGCAAGCGGTTCTATGTAATAATACACATCCACTAGGTATTACATACATACGTAGCATCACTGACCATGACCACGGTAATCATACTCATTCATTACGTCAAACCGAACTTAACGGTTTTGTCACTTTCGGGGTGGGAGTTTACAGCTCTGTTAACTAAAAAAGCTTGACTTCGCTGTTGCCCCAGCTGGATTTTGAAATATCAATTTAGTAGATTATGTGGAAATGTCGTCGCAATTTGAAAATCGTTCATCCAGATTCCAACAAAAAAAAAAAAAAAACGCAGTCGATACTGTTTTAATGCCTTTCGGTAAAACGGTTGACTTAAGTGGAATGCATTAAATGAATGAATGATTCAATAATGGTGCAACAATAGAAGTAAATATTTACAGTAAACGCTCAGATAATCGAACAATTTCAAAAACTCAAATAAAAAAACTGTAATTTTCTGTGATGGTATTGTTGTTTCAGATTACGACAAGGTATTCATAAACACACTCAGAAATTTAGAATTTTGCCGAAATTAGATTCGTGATACAAGACTTTTATTTTCACGGACCAATTTGAAGTTGAATTTTCCCAAACCTTATAACCAGCCTTAGATCTTTTTTAAGAGGGATTTTAATGCACTCTTATCATACATTCAGACTATATTGGAAACTCAAAAGATATAGTAATCGCCAAAGTATCGTGGCATCCTGTTTTCTTAATTAATTAAAAATTTTATTTTGTATAGCAAGATAGAGGTTTTACTTGTTATATCTAGAGTTTATTATTAGAAGATTAAAAAAGAAAAGCAAATCCAAAATGAAAAATAAAACAAATCGGGCTGAAAAATTATCAAAACAACCTAAAATTTCTATTTTTCATTCATTTATGTACATATCTGTACCGGTATTTTTTTTTTTTACAATTTTCCACATTTGTTTTTAGCTTGTCATGAGCGTAACGCCATGACACTTGCACTTGTAAGTGTTCGACTTTAGCCGCCACTAGGGAAAAAATGGTGACTGATGACTACTCGGATGTCACTCATTTGGGAGTAAGCGTCAGTGAAAACTGTCTAAAGTGTGTTATTCTTCGTGACTTGTTTTAGATGTCACACATGTGGTATATGATAGCCCATCTCCTGTAGGCAGCAAAATGGTAGCCGGTCAGCCGAAGTCCAGTGACATGAATGCATTTGGAAATGTTCTTTCTTACTATCATTGTCAGTCACTTACACTACAGTGAACTTATTTTTTGCCATTTCGTTTACATATACATATATGTACAAAGATATTGGTATATATGTAGGTATGTACAAGTTGAAATGTATGTGTGTATGTATGTATGTACATACTTAAATATTTATCAATACGAATTTGATATCCTACAGTTTTTTAACAGTTATGTTAAAGCTTAGCGGTGTGTGAAGTTGAATTAGTCAAATAATTTTTAAAGTTCAATTATAGTATTTTTGTAAAATATTTTTAATGTGAATAAAATTGAAAACAGATCATTTGGAAATAAATTATAACATCGGAATAAAGGACTTAGGTGCATTTTCAACACACCCCTTGATAACAGCTTAACTTGTATTTGGAAAAGTGTAAATTTTTGATTTCCAAGTTAAGTTTGTTTCCAAGTTCAAAGAGGTACGTGAGATAACCATATCCGCTTTTTCAATATTTTTAATAAAATTTTTCATATATTGTATAGCATACTAAATTTTGGATCAATGAAATTGATATGGCAATTAGAAAGCATTAAGTCAAAAATAAAAAAAATTACGAAGGAAATTCAATCAATATGACTAGTAGGTAACATAAAAAAAAAATTTTAATTACTTTTTATACAATTGGTTCTCCGTTTTTCTGTAACCTAAGCCTAGGCTAATTAGGCTGTGTTGGCTCTTCGTACCATCTTTTGGGGAGAGGTTTAGGAGAATCAATCAGTTATACATACTTTTATTCTTTTATATTCTGTATCATAAGTTTATATGTATCTTGTGTACTTTTTGTGTCCACATTACAAATTTTTAAGTTTAAAAACTTGATCTTATATATGTATAAAGTTCTCGTGTCGCGGTTTTCGTTCCCATACTCCTCCGAAATGGCCTGACCGATTCTCATGAAATTTTGTGAGCGTATTTAGTAGGTCTAAGAATCGGCTGATATCTATTTTTCATTATTCCGGGAAGTGGACCAGGGACCGAAATATTCAAAACTTTTTTGTTTATCGCGCAATTTTTTTCAAATTTGACACAAGAGTAGTCCTTTACTTTTGTTAAAATTCGGGCTTTCTTTTTTTCCTTGAAGCAGACCAGGGACCGAAATATTCCAAACTTCTTTATTTATGGTGCGATTTCTTTCGATTTTGGTACAAAGGTACAACCTTACTTTTGTTAAAATATGGGGTTTCTTTTTTTCCGGAAAGTGGACTAGGGATCGACATATTCCAAACTTCTTTATAAATGATGCGATTTTCTTCAAATTTGGTACAAAGGTACCACTTTACTTTTGTTAAAATTTGGGGCTACTTTTTTCAGGGAAGTGGATCAGGGACCGAAATATTCTAAACTTTTTTAAGTATTTATAGTTCGATTGTTCCCTAAATTTGGGTAGGACAGCGTCTGCCGGGTCCTTCTGGTAATTATATAATAATTTATATATTTTTGCCGCTTTTCGAATATTTCTAAGAAAAATAGCTTTGAAAATTTAATCATAATTATTATCAGTTGGTTTGGAACTTTTCCCACTTGCGAAATATTATTCTATATATTTCATGTTTTATTAGCCCTCCGAATACAATTGCGCCATTACAAATTTTTACAACAAAGGTTTATGTGTCTTAACAAGTGTCCTTTTGGATCGGCATAAACATTTATGGACGACCCGTAGCACACCAAATATTTGGAAGAGAATTTTTGTATTATTATATTATTATAATTTTTTACATCTAATACGATTTCCTGTCAAACATTTTCTTTTGTACCGGTGCTACGTAATGAAATGTTTTTTTTAAATGTCTTGTTATTTCTTACCTTAAGTACACGCTAAGCTTAGGGAATATGCAAAAAAGGATTTGACCCAAAACAAAAGTTGGGAGCTGAATTCATCATACCTGAAAGTAAAGAATATCATTGAATTGAGTTAGTTTAAATTTGCTATAGTTATGTATGTTTATAATAAGCAAAAAGTGGATCGAAATCACTTATGTGCCTTTAAAATATGAATACATTTCTATTTTTGAAATTCGTCACACGTTCGCAATACGGAAATTAAATAATGGAAATTTAGTAAATCCTTTTACTCTTTTCTACGTTGACAAACTTTTCCACAATTCCTATGGCGCGTTTACTTGGTTATGTTCCAAATATGAGAACTAACATTACAACAGTTTCTAATTGAATGCACACGCTCCGGTGGTGTTAGGAAATTGCTTGCAACCCACACTACCAATAATCATTCTCGTCCTACATTACCCCAACCTTTGAATATACACAATGCTAGTCACGCAAGCAAGGCCATTGGAAAAATCGAAATAATAACATGTCGCTCCTTTTCAGCAAAACTTTAGGCGTTTGCATAGCGGAAAACACGAGTATATTTAAAATATATACATACATACATTAAGGTTGTTCTCATTTCTCAAATTTTTGGGCGCAACCTCTAGAATATGTCGCAAAGCCTAAAATATATTACAGGAGCTAGCTCAATTAAAAATACGCCATTACACAAATGTTCTTATTTCTGACTCCGTAGTTGCTTTAGACCACGTTGTTTTTTTTTTTTGTTGATTTATCTTTATTAAGCTCACTATATTTAGGAATTTTCTAGATTGAATTCGCCAAACGGTATTAGCGAGTTTCAAGAAATAGATAGATTGAAATTGTATTGTATTATATTCAAAGAAAGTTGATATATATGTAAGAAAATAAAAGATAAATAAAAATACTCTGTGAAAACTGTTATAACCATTATATCAAACCGATACGTATCGTCGGTGAACACTTAACTTCGAAAATGTCGCAAGCATTCCTTTTAGACTACATATAAATACTCTCAAAAATACTCAGCAAAAAGACCAAAAAAATAAAAAAATAATCAAAAAAAATCAAAAAAATCAAACAAAATCAAAAGTAATCAAAAACAATCAAAAAATTTTATTTTGATTACTTTTGATTAGGTTTGATTTTTTTGAGTTTTTTGATTATTTTAGATTTGATTATTTTCTAATTCTAATCTATCAGTAATTGGAAATTTCTGAAAACAATTAAAATAATCATTAATGATTGAAAAAGCTGTTCAATCAATTGATTACTCAATTCTAATGGGAATTTAACAGGTCTGATACAACCTCTCACTTACGTTATGAAGCCTGAAATAAACAAAAAGTTGGTGTTTTCTGTTTGGAAAGATTTGTGGTACAAGACACTTTTGAGCTACTCCACGTTTCTTAAACCTTAATAAGTTTCGCTGACAGAAGCATATCCAATTTGACAAGTCCGGTGGTTACATGCAAATGGGTATAAATAAGCATGCATATTGAAGCTTGCTTTAAAAAATGTCAGATATATAAAACGTATCTCTATGTATAGAGAAAATTTTCTCTGATAATATAGTTAAAATGTACTAACCCAACATCTTGCTTTCGTGAGAAAAAATTAATAGGTTTTAATGGTAGCAGCAGGTTTTGTGAAAACGTCTAAGCCCGTTTTATACCTTCACGGGCGATGGGTATATTTAAAAAAGTTAAAGATGCTATTTCTGTTTGCTACAGGAATATTGCCTTTATTATTTTCCTTTTAACTGTATGCTGTGAAATATTTTAAGGCATCTACACAGTAGTCCTAGGATTCCGATTATGTGTAGATTTTGGCAGAAAGCATATTTGCACATTTATAGATGGACGGATATACTATGTATATATATAAAGACTGTCAATTTGTATGGAGCAAAAGGAATTTTATAGGAAAGTTTGAAATGTTCAGCACTCCTAAAACTTTAATAGTAATTAAATAGTAAACGGCATTTCGGTGGTCCAGGATTGATTGATTTTTTGGCATAGGCAACAAATATAATTAAAAAAAAAATTACCTTAGGGTGCGACAAGGATCAGAGTGAAAGGAACCAGTGATACGAAAAACTTTCTTCGCAAAAACACTTGCAGGGCTAGCGGCGAATTATTTCTGGCCACGCACTAATGTGTAAACATGTATATATGTATGTACATGCAAGCATTCCAACATTGGGTTACAATATTTTTCAATTATAAATTACTCTGCTGAAAGTAATTCGATTATGTTCGGCCGGCCGAATGTTTGACTGAATCGCCTGTAGAGCCAACTCCCCATCCTTGGCTATTGGTGTCGTCTACAGTCATCGCCGCCAAACTGATGAATTGCTTTCCTATACTTAGCTGTGCTTAGCACACAAGGTATTATAATTTTCTCAGCATAACGGTTATCGGAGCGAAAAATATTTATACTTCCGTAAATTGCAATTGTTAGATTTAGACTTCTCATTTACATGATAACTTGGCCAAGACTGAAGTTGAAAACGTTGATTCAACTTATTTTGAGCCTAATTTTAAAACATTCATTGGTTTACGCACATTTTAAAATTTTTTTTTGTAATAAATTCCAAACCTTTTATTACCTCCACAGTTTTAAATTTTTTGAGGTTTAGATTTAAAACTTAACTGGGATAAACAAAAATACAACAAAAGTCGTATAGACAGCGAATATGTGTACTTTTATCATAACATTCATGAGGGCGCGGTAGCTCAGTAGGTAGAGCACTGCGCACTGATGTGGGACACTACGGTTAGAGTCCTAACATTTTCGGCTTAAAATTTAAATAACTTTTATTACGCGCATTTATTTGAAAGGCGGCATACATTTAATTCTAAACCAAATTTGGTTTTGTCACATATGTATGTACATACATATGTATGTAGCCCAAAAAAGTTTAAAATTTAGGCTGAAATTAGCCGTGTAAGAATAACCCGCACGAAAGTTCCGCTGACATCCGGCCAAACATACGAGCTCATAGGCACAACGTTTGGTTATTTAAGAAAACAAATTTTTGTAAAATCTTCGGGACCCGCATGTGCATGAAAAATATCTTGCACCTGGGTATATAATGTTACTTTTTACCGCACTTAGACCTTATTATTTGTTTTTAATCTTTGTTATAGGGAGAGAAAGTTGGCTCAACGAATAACTTGTTTAACTGTAAAGCAGTCTCATTCAGCTGTCCTAGCTAAGGAATTTCATTATTACAGACTACAAGTCGTTGTAACTTTCCTTCAATAACAAAGAATTTCATTATTTTCCATTTGAAAATTAGCCATCGTTAGATCTAAGTTCGCAACAGTTTCATTCTTGTAAGAGTATTTACGATAACTGTACTCGTATGTGTACATATAAGTTGTTTGGATTCTTACAATCCCAGGATATCTGTAATAGCGTCAGGATTGGTAAATTCGATATTTTTCAACAGTTAAGGTTGAAAAACCGAAGCAATTGGTTGTTACGACGCAAAATCATACCATATTTCCAAGTAATAAAAACGTGGTAGGGAATTAAAACACCCAAATTATCCCCGTGTAAATTTCAGTGATTTAATGGAACAAAATTTTTACCGATAACTAATTTATCACTAAATATGTATGTATATGGAAATATTGATTGGGCAATCACATTTTTACCGATAACTCAGCTATCGATAAATTCATCGAAATATATAGGAGTCTAAGGGAAACCTGGGGACTTCTTCTTTCGTTTGATACTCATATTGCATGTAAATTTTGAGGTTTTAGGGCAACCTTGTTTTCGCCGATAACTCTGTTATCGATTAATTTGTCGAAAAAATATCATATCTGTAAATCCTTCCAGATCACAGAGAATATGTGTACAAAGTTTCATACTGCTAGGTGAATTAGTTTTCGCGTGAAAACGTAACAAACATTTTCACTTTCACATTTATATGTATGAACCTATGTATATTAGTATGATGACAAGTAAGGAAGTCTAAGTTCGGGTGGAGCCGAACATTAAATACCCAGCTTTGTAAAGTGGTTGTGGTTAACTAAACAATTATTGTGGAGTTATGACCTGTAGAGGTTATAAACTTTTTCTACTGCCATGTCATCAGTCTTATAGATAAAAAGGGCACGTGTGTCTGAGGTGCAAAAGGACTGAACCGATCTCGATGAAATTTTCAGATCAGATTTTTGGATTCACTGGCTACGTTATAGGGTATTTATAATTTTGAAAATGTGGGCGCTTCCACCCTGATCTGCTGTATAAAACTTAAATCCTATGAATAAGAATGGCGTCCAAAGTAATCAACCAATATCTATGAAATTTATATATTATAGGTAATATACATACATATACTTTTAGAAAATTTTGTGGTCCCAGGTCATCATGTATATAACATTTTAAGCCTTTAAAAGCATCATAAGTACTCATTTGATATTTATGAAATTTTCACAGTATATCGCCTCTCGGGTTTACGGGTTACAGCATGGCCATACAAGTGTGCGTATATGGAATTCCTATTCGCCATAACTCTTTACGTATGTATTTGGTCTTAATTAATGTTATCCGGATCCGGATATATGTATGTATGTACAAATGAATGTGTCCTTTAAAAAATACTAGAGTTCACACCAAAGAAATTCATCTTTGGTTCACACGTGGTTGAAATTCAACCATAAAACTCTTCGCGCACTCAGGAGAGACGCCGACGCTGCTAATCGTGACTAGTGATCAATGCAATTATGCAAATAGTTAAATCTAAGACAAGTTTGCTCGAACAACAGTGGCGCTATGCTGTGAATACATATGTACTTGTTTTTCATTGGTCCACTACCAACTTTCCACTACCACTCATAGTGAGAGCCGATTACACCAGTCATAACTTGCATGACATGTCTGCTCACACAACAACGGCTATGTAGCTAAAGATGTGTCTGGTATCTGTGTTGGTGTATTTTTCAAACTGATTTTCTTGAATTAAATTAATTATTTTGATCAGCTGGCCTTCAACTTGGCCATACTTATCCACAATACTGTTTATGCCTTAGATGTATAGTTTGGCCTTAATGTGGCACAATTCTCCTCAACTTGTAGATTATATATGTATAATTTTAGAAAATATCATCCGTTGATCACAAGTACCAAATTCTAGTATTCTGTCTGCATCAGTAAAACAGATATTGCATATTCCGGTTTCCTACCTCTCGTTTAGAAAACTTTAGTAAAAGGTGGGCGTGGTCTTCCACCAATTTTTCTTATTTTCTGTGAACGTACTCTAAATGTGCATAGCATATATCGCATTTAGTTTCGTAATTCTATCTTACAGTGTTCTGAAGTTATTAGCTGTCGAATTTAAAAATTTCTTGACTCATAAGTGGGTGGTGCCACTCCCACTTTCCAAAAATTTTCAAAACCCCTATAAAGAATAACAACATTAATGTATGTTCCAAATTATATAGTTATACCTGTATCAGTTAATCAGTATTGGGCAGCTAAATATTTCTACTTCCTTTCCATATATCTTTTAGAAAAAAGTAAGCGTGATAGAAAAGCGATTTCAACAAGAATGTATGCCTCTTACGAAAGTTCGTCTACCTAGCGTACAGGGATCTTAAGTTATCAACAGCCAACGTTTGAAAATTGTTTCACTCACATGTGGATGGTTCCACGCCCCTTTTTAAAATTTTGATAAAATCTTCTATGGGATAATTTACTTAATATATCTAGCAAATTTCATCACGGTAGCTGCTTTTATTATTAAATTAGCCCATTATTTATGTTTTTCGAAATTTTCAATATCGAAAAGAGGGGCGTGGCTATGGTTCGATTTTGCCCATTTGAAAGAACAACCTACCTTGGCCGGATAGTAAACTGCGTCCCAAATTTCATTCAAATATCTCAATTTTGATTCAAGTTATCGTGTCCACGAACGGACGGACATGTCTTAATGGACTCCTCTGTTCACCCTTTCACAAATGAAGCTCCATATTTATCTTCATTATTTCGTACCGTTACAAATCACTGTTGTATGACCAAAACTATAAGACCCTATATGTATACTGGTACACCGTGGGTATAAAAAGAATAAGATGAAAGTGCAGAGGTGATGTATCGTGAAGTATAAAAATAAGATAAAACATCTAGCTCCGCTTATATTAACCCTAAAATTCATACTTCTTGAACACACATTTCGCTTCACATGATACAAGAATGAGGATTGTCCTTTGTCATATCAGTGAAACGTTTTTATCTCTTTGGACGACGAAACACCTTCGTTAGGGTTGGACTACTCCATACATATACATATGTATATCGGAAAGTATGTGGCAATAAAACAAAAGGCCAAAAACAATATAGCAAGGATTGGATCCTAAACAACAGCATCAAGCAAAACAAAATCACTTCAATCCAATGAAATGCACTAGCAGTGGCAGCACATCGCAAAAGCACTCCGCACCGTAGCCGAAGAAGTAATTGGATTCCGGCGAACGAGACGAAAAAACTGGTATGATGATGAAGGGTTAAAGAGAAGTAGAAAAACGTGAAATGAATGAACTTGAGATGCTGGTCAACGGGAATAATGCCCGAAAACTCGATTAATAAATTCGGCGAATGACCCGGGGCAAATTCCTGGAAGAACAAGAACGGCGACCTGGTGACCGATGTTCAGAGAATACTAGGGATATGGAGGGATCACTTCTCTGCCCTTTTAAATGGAGAATTTGAGCGAGAAACCAGAGAAGAGCTCGAACCCGAACGAATATTGACGTCCTGCATGCCTGAAGATTCTAATCTACATAAGTGTTCTCTGCCTAATCCACAATAAAGGTGATCATGCAAACTGCACTAATTATCGTGAAATTAGAACTTTGAATATCACATATAAGGTCTTGTCAGGCATATTGTGCGAAGGATTGAAACCTCACGTGAACATACTGGTTGGACCTTATCAGTATCGCGCAGTAACTTCTGCTTACTTCAATCTAAAAAAACGCTAAAAAGGGCTTTGGTGGTGAACAAAGGCAAAACGAAGTGGATGTTGCCATCAGGCAAAAAAGAGTCAGCGTATTCACGCCTTGGCACTTACGCAACGGGAGCAAAAAGTTCGGGATAGTAAAGGACATCGACTAGAAATCCAGCGAAGATTACTCTTTCATATCTGTAAATGCTATTTTGGACTGAGTAGGCAATTGTAAAGTAAAGTCCTCTTTCGACCAACGAGGAGAACACTCTATAAATCACTCATCTTGCTATATGGTGCAGAAGCGTGGACGAAGCGTGGACAAAGCGTGGACACTACCAACGGTACTGGTGGTATTCGAGAGAAAAGTTCTTCGAAAGATTTGTGGACCTCTTGCGTTGGCGACGCGAAGACGATTTATTGATAAGTTGTATGAGCTTCACACAGACGCCGCCATAGTTCAACGAATGAACGAATACGCTCCAGCGCAGAAGGTATTCCAATGGAAGGACTAAGTGGAGACCGATTTTCCATCCCGCGGTGTCTCCACAGGCGCCATTTTGCGGAAAGAATAAATGACTGGCGAGCTATAAAGAAGTATAAAACAAACGCACATGAACTACGTTTAAAAAGTATAAATTACTTTCGGGTATAACTATCGACGTGGGTATATGAAGTCATCTAAAACTCAGTTTCATATCACTACTTTAGAATTTACGTTTATTCTAAATAATCTAGCAGTATTTTTCAGAATAATTAAAAGAGTTTTGAAGGAAACTCAAATATCTGCACAAATGCTAAATTATAGCTTCTTTATTTATTTTTTTGTCACACAAAGATATCAAAATATAGGAAAAGTAACATACATATGGTACATGAAATTACTTAAAAAATTAAAAATGAAAACGCCATTTGATACGTGATACGAACTTCTTGGTACTACGAAACAGTTTTTTGTTTTGCAGGGTCACTCTGTGTCAACTATTTTATTCATAACCATAGCATATCTGTGAAAAGGTCAAACTCTATTTTGAAGTATGTATTTAATCATTTCATAATGTTTATTTTAGAATCAAGTTAAGAAAGATAAAACTCAATTTCAATTTGACTATGACTACGGCCATAATATTTATTAAAAGACCTTTCTATTTTTTTTTAAGAACATTCGGCCAACAAGTTTTTTTTAGGGTAAGCGACGCAAACTATTTCTTCCGTTTATTTCATTTGCGCTACACTCTACACCCAAAGTACTCTCTAAACCAATAAAATATCAAAATAAATTTAAAACAAGTAAGGAAAGGGCTGTCTTCGGCTGTGCCGAAGGCTTTATACCTTTCATGAATATTTCCTTTGGTGCTGCAGGTCTGCTATGGTGCCCAAACAAAAGTGTTCTGGGCTGTTGCGATGGAGAGCAGAAATTTATTCTTAACAGCTCAAATATTTTAAAACTTGTCTAATAAAATTTACTAAAGCTTATACATATAAAGCACTCAATTTTGTAATTATTAAGCTTGCTTTCGGTAACAGGGGAATGGAAAATATTACCCCTAGGCCAGCCATGTTTCCCCCCCCATTCCTCGCCAAATAAAAGATAGACGCTACATATACTTTCTATACGAACTTGGGTAATCTTATATCGTTCGATAATTACAACGCCTGTGGCGCTACAACTTAAATCTTGTCCTAAATGTGCCACATGCGAAATTTGATCACTGATTTTGCTGCCAATTTAGAATGAATAAAATTATGACACATGGTGTGCTAGCAATTTAGGTATCTCCACACAAAGCAAAGACAGTTTAACCCCGTATAGATCACTCAAAGCTGTTGGTCAGTCACGTCATTTCGATTGAGTATCTCGATATGTTAATTTCGTGTGTTTGCAGAGATATTCCAGAAACAGCAAGAAATGGTAATACGGGTTCCAGCATGAAGAATTGTAAACGCCTTAAGTTAGGCCTTCCAACAACTTTTTACATAATATTCATGCATGTGATGGTGGTGACTTGGTGCAGATTGTAGACAACAGATAGTGAGGTGAACACTGGATTTGGGTAATGAAGCGGTGACCGGTAGCAAAGTCACAACATGCAGATATGATGCACCTCAATCTAAAATCGGGAAGAGAGTTCACTTAGAAAGGGCGATTAAAAAAGCACAAAAGAAGTTCACATTAGATATAATTTGGATTTCACGTTAAAATTCGATTAATTTTCGCCGATATAGAGAACTACATAAGCCCCCTTAAAAAAATACATTCAAATTCTAGTCATTTTCCAATGGTCCTCTTACCTAAAGATTCTTAAGGGTAATAAAAACATACTTCGTATTAATCTAATGCCAGTTAGCGCATTGAGACAGCGCAGTACTGTGTTACTTAACACCGCTGCGCTGGGCTCTGACACCAACTTACTAGGCTGGAATACGTTCGAACCACAGTAATAATAAAAAGCTAGCTTCAATAACAACAACGATTACTATTAGAAAAACTAAGCCAATCAAGCGCAACTGCCATCAGCCGTGGACATTTCTAACATTCAATGCCCACTTCGTGATGCCAACCAAACAATGCGAAGCTAGCGTTATTGGCGGTGGTGGTAATGGTGACTACTGCCCAATCGTCTAGCTTCACAGTCACTAGCAATTCTCGCACTCTTTTACTTATTCGTTGGTTCACTTGGATTTTGATTGATTTTAAATGATTATGGCTGACATTGATTTATGGCGGTTTGTTGGACATACTGGGCCACAAGATGTCCGACGATTGCTTGTGCTTCCAATGGTTGGTTTTATTTGTATTATTGTAGACATTGGCGTGTGCCTTCACGCATGACTCCTTCCGCAATACGGGTCTGCTGACTGCATTGAAGCAAAGAACGAATTAGTGGTTTAGCCGATGGCTTCGGAGTCAAGATTACACCGTAGCCAGTGGCGTAACTATCACCGGCCCTTCTGGTTTCAGAGACCGAAAAAACACCCAGTGATAAGCAGTGTGCATACAGTGATCAGCAGTGAGGGGACAGCGATCTTCACTGTTCTCAGTGCATGTTTCATTCTTACCAATCTTTTTTTTCGCTCAAGGTTTCAAAGGTTTGTCACGCTGCTATTCGAGTCGCAAAAATCGAACAAAAACACACCTGCGTTGCACGTATTTCGTGTTTTCGTTAAGTTAAAATCATGAGTTCTAACGATTTCTGTGCGGTCAAATAATAATTGCTGTAGTTCAAGTTTAAACGTGAATTGTTTTTTAATGAGCTAATTTTATGATAAATTTTGGAGTGTAGAGTACCTCTGGAAAGTGACTGCAACCTTAAAATGAATATTATAGATCATACGTAAGTTACTTTATCAGAATTATAAATTCGAAATCGAATACTTAACATAGATGTATTCTACACAAATTGAAATTCAGAGATTGGTAAATTAAAATAAAATATTTGCAATCTAAAGCAAGACACACTTACAGTTTTTGATAAGAAAATCAAGATTCAGGCTCTCAAATTCAAATTTTTTTTTGTCAAGCAACTTGCGGATTCATTAACAATTTTAAATACTGCTCTATCTACGAGTTTTCAAAAAGTTTGCACAGATTTTATTTTATTTTGACTTTTCCGGTCACAGTTGCTACGTCGAGACGCCCTTTTCAAAATTAAAAATCATTAAAACTTGTCTTCGAAGTTCCATGGGCCAGGGGCGTTGGAGTAATTTGAGTATTCTCTCGATTGAACACGAAGCAGCTAATCGCTTGCGAAAATCGGACTGGTGCCCCGTTTCTACAGTTACGCCACTGACCATAGCATTCTCTTTAATAGTTTTATACTCGTATGTAGTACGAATATCTTTGCACTAAAGCTGAAACTATTTATGCATGTATGTGTGTACTTTTATCATACTCTTTGCAGTGATGTCTAATTCAAAATTTCCATTGCTTTTCGAAGTAGAAATTGCACCCCAGATTTATTAAGCAAAGCCAATCAATATGAGTGTTTTTCTGTTAAAACAACAACACCAATATGATCGTATAAGGAATCTTTAAAATCTGGATTGATAAAAACTTCATTGATATGACCGTTCCTTCTTGGGCATGCGGGTCACGTTCGTGACCTAATACTCATAAGAGTAAATACGCCAACTAATTACCACAAGCTGAGTCGAACGGTCGCTCCGATTGAAAAACATGTTCAAAGCACCCAAAA
The DNA here is from genome assembly GCA_951509765.1 of Sphenella marginata. NCBI lineage: Eukaryota > Metazoa > Arthropoda > Insecta > Diptera > Tephritidae > Sphenella > Sphenella marginata. The sequence continues at coordinate 83,853,009 of OX608079.1, read as the reverse complement.
AATTTACAATTTGTACAATTTTGTTACAGCTGCGTGATTATAACATGTATCATCTTCAACCAACTAATCCTTAAATTGTTATTCTGCTATCATCAGTCTTATCACTGAGACATATTTTTTGTACAAAGTTGTATGGTATGTAAAGCTCTTGACAACAGCACGTAGTCCAAGGATGCCCATGGCTCTTAGGTATATATTTTTGAAAGAGAAATAACGCCCATAGGATTTTACGCGAACAACACGAACTGTTGACTATGAAAAAGTTATTAGTGAGTTTCGGGGCGTGCTCCATGGTATTTATGTGCAGAACACCTTTCCGCATTGGCGGCCTTCGGCCGCGCTTAAAAAAAAACCCTGGGCTTCCTTGGGCTTTATTTCACTGCACCTAGTCCAAGTAGTTTACATTTAAACTAAACAATGTTGATTTGATTTTATGGTTTTCAGACAGCGTGAATTCTATATGTATGTATATTGGAACCATTTTTCGTCATCCCTTGTCAATTTTTGTATTGTCACAAACCGGTTTGGACGATCCGCCATCTTCAGTGCATGTTTTTCTTCTCCGACAAGGTATGCCGGAAAATCTTTGGTCGGTGAGTAAGCCGACGAGAGAGGCCGACATCGGTCAGAATGCTTGAAAAAAAAGCGAGAAAGCAGGGCAATTTCCCTCTGCCCTACGAGTACGGTCGGATAGGTCCATATTCTACCCCTATGAATATGATACACAAATTAAAACTGACCTATTTCAACTATGGTCATAAGAGTATAGTTGGGATCATAGCAAGAAGGGAAGATATGTATGTCTCTCTGTTTCTTATAAGTCTTGCAAGCCAGTGACTTGACCACTTTGTTGCGGCTTTGTACTTCGGTGCTAATAGCGGTTGGATGCGCAAAGCAAGTGAGTATGTTATCAAGCGTCACACCTGTTTTTTCCTCACTTGAGCAGTCTCGTGAATAAGGTCGCTGATGACTTAGTCGGTTACAGTGAAAGATTCCGGGCATTGAAAAAATGTTATACTATCGGGAGATAGGTATAGACCTGGTCGGTTTTTGGAAATTATATCAGCATGACTTGTTTTTCAACTACTTGTTTTATAATTACAAGGATCGATTCCATACTTTATAAGGTCGAGCTTCACTCACAGTTTGTGGTTTTGGGCACAATTGTATGTTGTTTTTCTCATAGATTGGGCCCAATCTTTATAATTTGTCTTATTATCTTAGAAACTAAATTCCGTAGTGTTATAAAGGTATTAACTAAAACCATTTGTCAAATGCATTTACGGAACTACACCCACGTTTATAGAAAATAAAATAGAGTTATAAAGCTTTTTAAAATAACACGCGGCCACCGTGGTGTGGAGGTAGTGTTGCCGGCCTATCACGCCGAAGGTCCGGGTTCGAGCCCTGTTACAGGTTACATCAAAAAGTGGTTTGAAACAGTTTTTTCAAAACAGGGTCGCCCCTCGGCAGTGGTTTAGCAAACTCTCCGAGTGTATTTCTGCCATGAAAGGCTTCTCAACAAAAATTCATCTGCTTGTAGATGCCGTTCGGAGTCGGCGAAAAACCGTAGGTCCCGCTAATTTGTAGGAAAAATTTCAAAGCGGCAAACCACAAATTGGAAGAGAAGCTCGGCGCAAAAATCTCCTAGGAGGCTGATGATAAAGAAATTTTATAAGCATACGCTTGAATACGCAAAACAAGTCATCAAATCCTGTTTTACTTTAGGCCACTTTTTCTTGAACACTTATCGACATAAGTAAATAAAATATCAGATTGACATTTTTTAATTTAAAATTTCCTTTCAAAATCTTAAGTTTAGGCTTAAATTTTTAACCGTTCAGTTATTTGATTTTTGCCGGGGTGACAACTTCAGTTTTCAAGCATACAGCAAAACTTTTGATGTTGAAGCATTGACTTTGCTTGTCGACATCTAACTTATGTAAAAGAAAAACATAGCAATGACGCCAAAAAGTAGGGTAATAAAACACGTCCACTCTATTGCGATTTTTTGTTCTCTTTATTTGCAGTTTTATGAAATTTTGTAAATTTGCTCAATCCCTTCATCTAAAATATACCTAATAATAGCAATAAATCAAAGAAATTACACCTTTCGATTATACTGCTGCAAACGCAGACTGTCGGGCCTCTACAAGTCGAAAATTCGCTCCCCTTTACTTTAATAATAGGTTAATTTTTGTACTTCCTTTCATTTAAGTTTCGCCACTGAAGCAGATTTTTGGGGTATGTCGGATGTCCTCACCGTAATCACTATTGCCTGACGACCAGTGCAACGCCTCCACACTGACAGCTATTAACTTAAACGGTAACACAACTACATATATACTACCTGTATATATGTACACACATAGATACAACTTTTACTTACGCCATGTGCATTTGTGACGTAATTTGTTTTCGTGGTAAAGAGTTTGTAGAACGACAACGAATGCATCGCATTCATTGCGATTACCTACAGGGTGGATACTTCACCTGTAAGTATGCATGTATGTATGTACATATGTATCCACTGGTGTGGCGCTAAGTTTCTGATTCATAATTTTGTTTACATTTGCTTTGTGAACAGTTCGTGTTGCATGCAAAATTTGGTAAAAAATGTCCGATAAAAGCATAAAATTTGATTAAGCCTAGAAAACACGAAATATTTAGCATACATATGTACATACATACATATACACCAACATGTATTTATATTTAACCAAAGTGCGTGGCACTTATAATAAATGGGCGCATTTTAAATGTCCAAGGCAACAAAACAGTAATATTTTTTATACAGAGAAACCTCTTCAAACGGACACCTCTTTCTTGTTCGGATGTTTTTTCATCACTAAGGTTAAGCTACAATTTTAAGAATGAAATTCCTTCTCTTCGGCTGACTCTCTCTTTGCCGGAAGATGATAGTTGTTTGTTGCAAAATCGAAACAAAACCTATTGTTACCGGGAAAAGGATTTCATTTCATAACAAATCAATAGAAAACTTCTCTTAGGAGAACCTCAACTCCTCATAAGCGGAGAATTTATGGGTTGGCACAGCAATATAAAATGGGGCAACGGGAAGCCCGTTCGGCTTATGTCGACGTTTACAAAGCTTCACAATGCTTTTGTTGAATAAAGAAGGCTTTCGAGCGAAATGGATGTTAGGAAACAAAGTACAAGGTTACGGTTCCCTTATGTTACTGTGTTTCAAATGGTTTATAACAGTTTTGTGACTTTTAATGAATGGATTTAAAAATTTACCAATAGAAATAATATAACTTCTCGGTTCATTTATAACAGGGTTGTAAAAGAATGCATTCATATGCGAATGCAATCAGTTGAAGTCTTATTCAATGGCTTCAAATTTTGAATGCACTGTATGAAGTCTAAAGTCTTTTTGAGAGACTTTTTATTCAACGAATGCAATCATGAATAGCCAAAAAATGAATGAAAAAAAGAATTCGAAGTCCCAGAATGAAGTCTGAATGGTGACTTCATTTTTTTAAGTCCCAGTCAAAGAATTCAAAAATGACTGCAATCTTTTTGCGATAAATCAAATGAATAATTATTCGCAAAAGAATGCTGTGTTTTACATCCCTGATTTATAGTGACAGCACTTCTTTTGAAGTGAGACAATTTTTGGAAAAAAAAACATCAAAAATGGCATTCGAGGAGTATCACAAAAAAAATTAAGTTAAGAGATAATAGTGCCTTAATAAAACCGAATTAATTCTTTTCCTATGTTACAAGAAAAATTTCCTTTACTTTGAAAATCACATCACCATTCCCCTCTTTTTCATTGGTTAATATTTATTAGTTTACTAATCTCAAATCAAAAATCTAAAATGCAGCGTAAGCAAACAAAAAAATGGTCTATTTGATCTTCATCAGGCTTGCTGGTATCACGTCAGTACCAAACCTTAATTCACCTCGCTTGAACTCGATTACGACCACTCATAATTGGCAACAAAATCAAAATGATTGATTAATTAAAATCGATTTGCTGTTTGCTGTGGTACATAAGTCTTTTAGACTGCATCTTTTATTACCTAATAAAACTTAACTTCAGTGAATTTGCCAAATACTCAAACAACCTCTTCGGTTTCTAAAAAAAAACTACATAATTTATGTATTTGTGCATTTTCCTTCTTTTCTGGAATTTTTTTTTAATGAATTGAAGATTCCGAATTATTTAAAGTTATTTTGAAACGAACTTGAATATCATAAGTTTTAAACACAATCCTCTCCCGAAATTTTAACATATGTATGTATTAATACCTCTCCACATTTACTAATGTACATACATACATATGTATGTACATATGTATGTATGTATATATTTCCCTTTCATCTACATTTTCGACAAAGCTGCGCTAAATTTTATATGCATGTACATATACATATGTATGTAACGACTGAATTCTCAGTAGGCGCCACTCATTCCTCTTTAAAATTCACAAGTTTTCTGGGATAAGGCGTATCATACATTTGTAGTATGTATGTATGTATGTACATATGCATGTGTTAGCATCCGTATCCGAATAAGCAAATAAGATGCAGAGGTGGGAAACACCAATTATAATATTTTTTTTGGTATAAAACCCAACCATACAGCCTTCAATTTGGGGTCATAAATCAATCGACGCGTCGCCTTTTAGATAATTTAAGCAGAAGTACCGAAATTAAAAGTATTCTTTTTGAAATTTGAAATTTTTATTTTTAATAATTGTGTCTATCCTTATGGTTCATTATGTATGTACATAAATATATAATTATGTTATGTTATGAATTCAGTGGTCTCCTAAGAACACACCGTTTTGATCATCTAAATATGCAGTTCTTTCGGCAAAAGTTTCTTAATCCCCATACACATATTAACACATAGGGTAAACCTGCACGATTTAGTAGTTCTTAGTTTTAGTTCTCGGTTCCGTTGAAGTTGTATTTATATAGCTATATCTAGTCCGGAGCATACTTTTCTGCAGCCAATATAAGTGCCTCTTTGTTTTTTTTGTCCATTAGTAGGAGAGTTAGATAAACCAAAAAAACATATGGTCCGCGTCGCTTCCGTATACAATGGATTTTCTGTCTTCCTCGCCCGGACTAAACTTCCCAGCAGAGAGATTTAATTGTAAAGCTATCGATCAGGAAAGCTCTAAAGTTTTACATCCATAATCCGCAGTTTACTCAACAAGTTTATTTGATATGTGCATTTTTTAACTTTGTTTTTTAAGTCACAGGCACACAAAAAGTGCCAAAAACTTTAAATATGCAGTTATTAAAAGACTAGTCGGAGCATTATGATTGTAATCAGTACTCCTTCTCCACTGTAGGGTGCATACATTCATATAAATTTATTCACTTACAGATAACGACTAGGTGATGCACGATTTCTGTGTTATGTTTTTATATTCTCAAACTTGTAGTTATTGCAGAAATATGAAAAGGGGAGAAAGTAAAAAACTTCTGGGGAAATATTTTTAGATTTTTTATTTCGAATCATATTTATTTGTTATTGTAGAAAACTTCATTAACCTAATTTAAGAAAGCATAAATATTTGAGAAATTTGGTGATACGAATAGTGTATGCGTTTTTTAAATATACTACGTATATGTAATCTATTTCACTTGGGTTTTTATGTAATGAAACTTGAGATGTGCTCTACTTATAAATGCTATTGCAACGTCGAAAGGAATGTTATTAGAATATACAGAAAAATGTATGCAATATATCACATTATTATTTGGGTATTGTTATTTGTTCGTTTTTTTTTTTTTTTTTTTGAAACCGAAACCAAAACAAATGTTGAAGCACGAAAAAGGAACCGACCCCGAAACATGTAACAAAACGAAAACGGAACGTTATTTTAATAATGGTATACCCTAGTATATACATACATATGTACATGTTCTGCATTATGTCTACAGGGCATTTAAAGAATAACACATTTTTGTATGAAGCAATACTTACTTCCTCTACTATGCTGTATAGCTGTTTTCGTTTTCAAGACTACCTTCCGCCCTGTTTGTATGTATAACTATGTTTATTATTTAGTTTATTAACAACTCATACTTGGTTGACTTTTGTTGTGGTATTACAGTTTTCGCTCCAATGTTTATTATATTATTCAAGTGCATTAAATCAATCAAAGAACTATCCAAACAATATGGCGACTCATAAACGAATCGAATAAATGAAATAAAATAAAAGCATCAAAGTTGAGTAAGCAAGCAAATTTTGTGTGGGCGTCTTTAAAATTCCTTAAGTTCTCTGATATTATTATGAAGAGAATGCATTAAGATGGATCGATAATATATGGGCCTAACTTAGGTATTTTAAGTTTAATCGGTTCTGCAAAACTTGCTCAAAGAAATGTGTGCTTCTTGAGTGAATCAAAACATACGAAATCCTTGTATATACTCATACGTATGTATGTATGTATGTATGTGTAAAATTATAGTTTTCCGTATCTAGAGCTATTAAGTAATGTAAATAAATGTTATTAATTTTTCTTTGGTAACGTATACATATTTATTTATCAGTTGAGGTTTTGACGACCCTAGTTAAGGAGAGCTAGAAGTTTTTACAGGGGAAGCTGCTAGTAGTCGGCTGCGATGGATTATTCGTAAAGACCTGCAATGCAAGCTCTTTTGATTTTTTTCAAAGCAAACCACCTTGAATTCTTGTTTCGACATTGCTGTGTATAAAATTATGACGAGTTAAGTTTTTCTAGTATTAATAAATAAAATATATTTCAAGCATATTGTTGTATTGAAAAACGATATGCCGTGAGAAACTTCCAAAGACATCACTTGAACGTGCGTTTGTAATTGAATGCGATCCATGACAAATAAGCTGATGCTAACAATGATTATGCCATAATCTAGTTTAATAGGGTGCAAACTCTTTAAAACACCCACATAACCTTCGTACAATATTATCATAGTCCTCTTACTGATGTCTGCCTTTTTGCCCTTTGCACGCTCTGATTTTATTCTCATTTAATTTTATTTCAATTGCTTGGAGTAAACATATAGCCACTTTGAGCACTAAATGGCAAAAAGATTGCTTTTTATGACCTCATAAAATTACAGGCAAATCGTTTTGTGGACTTTGTTATGTGTATGTACATATGTACTATCATTGTCTTATTTGCTTTAGGGGAGCTTTTCGTTTTTGATTATTTTTGTGTGTATTTTTTCTATATATATCAGTGATGCCACTGTGAGAAAACTTTCCTTTGTACCTAAAAAGTTGAGCGAAAAATGTGAATGAGATATTCACATTAGAAATATTATCTTTAAAATTGAACTAAATACGGAAACACAACACTGTCCAAAAAAATTTTCTTTACCAGTTCACACGATTTTGATAGAATTGTTGAGGTCAAATCCAAATCTGGGCTTGAAAATTATTAAGAAATCACCGGACTTAAGAGCATGGTGAATGTTTTGAGAGGCATGGTCGTTTGGAGTGCCTGTGTTTAATGCATCTGTCAGGCCATGGAATCATTTCCAAATTCTTTTAGACCGAACTTGGAATTGAGCGAGCTTTTTCGTTGTTGGATTAAGGAGGGCTCATTCGAAACGCCCCTGCGGGTTGGGTTAAAACAACAACAACAATAACAAACGCTAGATTTACAAATAGTAAGTAATTCTGCAGTGCATTTGACGTTGAAATGAAAATTAAAGACTCCTTCAAAATTTGAATGATACAACTTACGCGGTTTTGCAGTTACAGCTAAGATATACACCTGCAACTCCTTTCAATCTTTAGCCATTCAAAATAATAATTTTCACTCTAAAAAGCCCCTCTTTGAGACTTATGTATTTCATGGAAACGACATTTTCAATTAAGCAATCAATATAATATTAATTTCTCCATCACTTTTTGTCACAATCACTAAACTTCAATTTGTTTCTGTCTGTTCTGCATACTTATCACCGAACATAACGCACACACATATTTACATATATGTACATATCTACTAGAACTGCTAATTTTTGTAACTTCTGCGACTCCGGGATTAATTGTCTTCATCAACATTTTCCACTGCCTTAATGCGTTGCTAAAAAATGGTGACACTGTTCGGTACAAATTGAGAGTCCTAGTTCTGTAGATTATTTTGAAACAAATAAACTGGCATAATGCCATTTAATTTAGAAGTTAATATAATTTTGTTTAATAGAAATAATAATTAGTTCGTGACATGACGCGGAGTAAGTTTTCTCTAGTAAGTCTTCGTTAACCTTCTTGAAGTGCATTCGCGTTTGTGTCGTCCAATGGAAAGGATGTGCGGAACTACCTGGGAACTGAGCCAACTTATAGATGGACTTGGGTTTCGCTAGGCTGATAAAGTTGGTTCCTGCAGTCCTTTCCAAACTTAGTGGAGTTGGGATTTGGAAAGCCTCCTTAAGCTTAACTTAAAACAAAAAACAAAATGGCGCAACAACTAGGAAAGCACATGGAATTACAAGTAAAACATCAAACATTTGGTGACAAAATTATCATTTTATGAAAATGAATGAAAAATGAGAATGAAGTTACAAAAATTTAACATCATCTATATAGTGAGTATTATGCAAAAATATATACAAAACCGTGTAACGCATAAATGCAAAACCGCGTAAATGACATTTGTGTCAAAAACTTGTATGAAGATCTATTGGTTTGTTCTCAAAAAATTATATGTTGGTTTGAAAATAACTTAAATAATTGATCTTAATGGGAACTTTTTCAGTGAAGTCGATATTCGCATAAAAAGGAGGAATTTGTAGTGGAAAAACAGCCAAACTGAAATATCAGTGTCACCGATGATATGAATATTGTGGGGCAAAACCTTTAAATAAATTATTTGTTTGAAACGCTCCTTTTTTGTGCAAGCGAGGTTTCCGAGCAAAGCAATACGAAAAGAAGAAACGTTGCAAAAAAGGAGTGTCAAATTTTGATTCTAGCTCCACATTATGTTCGGGTTTGCTTTCTAGTGTTTAACATTAAATTTTCACATTGAACATCTGTGTATATCTGAATCAATTACAATTTATCAGGATAATTTTGAAAATGAAGATTTGTTTTTGAAAAATTAAATTTTTTTTATTTCAAATGATACGGTACTGTGGTCTCTAATAGCTGCTTGCTCTCGCCCATATGTATGTATAGGTATATCATTTTTGTTGAAAATGAATTCACTGCAAATATGCCTACATATGTGGGTGGAGTAAATCGGTTTGTTTGCCACAAGAATGGCATCAGCATCATGGCAAAGCCGCAATGTTTTTGTATGGAGTCGCCAAATGCAAACGAGCTGTCGTCGCTTTGTACCACACAATCCAAATAGGCAGTTATAGTGATAAAGGCAGTGTATGGGGCCGTATTAACCACAATCTCTTCATTCAATGCATTTCATTTGCATTTGTAATGCACATAGTTTGTTGCATGGATAATATGGCTAATGTGGCAACGATCACAGCTACAATCACTCATACATGCATTTGAATACATAAGGCTGCATTCATTGCGTTCACGTGCTTGCTCGTGTGAGCTGTGCCGCCAGTGGCATCTGAAGCATTTTGCGTTTATGGAATTTTGTGGTGGCAACAACGAATGCCACGGAAATTAGCCACTTACAAATGTTGAGAACTCTTTGTTAACCACAATTATATACATTTGTATACACATATGTATGTTTCAGTTCAGTATTGGCACATACATATGTACGTATGTATTTATCAAACCGCATTAAGTACAAATGCAAAACCGCTTAAGTGATAACACAGTTTGGCTGTTTTGCCTCCATAAATAATATAAGTTTAAGACGAATAGTGATTTTATGGAAAAAATTCCGAGTAAGATCGATTATGTTAATTATTTTTTAAACTAACATGGGATTTTCTTACAATTAGAACTTGGGCAGGGGAGTTTCTGATGTTGTGCGTTACGAGGTTTTGCAATGCGATCGATAGTATGTACATATATCTTAGAATTATTACGCATAAGAGTAAAAGCTCCATGTCGTCGGTGACTGCCAAACCGCGTAAGTGATATTTCAGTTTGGCTGTTCTTCGATTATGCATTTGTGCGTTACGTTGTTTTGCATTGCCACCGATGATATTAATCTTAATATGTGAGATAAACCATAAAAGCTAGAATACTTTACGTAATAAAGGATTGAAAAACAGCACTTTCTATTTAAACCAGCTCTCGACAGTAAAGTTGCGTAATATTATCCACCCGTTTTTTTTTGACCACGCCCTAATTTAAGAATTGACGAACAATCAACAAATCTACTAAAATCTGAGTGGTAGTACTCTAGAGTTGGGTACATCGAAAGGAAGAGGGGTAACTCAGGTGACAGTTACACATCTGCTTGGAGCTTGTGTCCTTATGCATTTGTGTATGAATGTATATCGGTGTGATAAGTTTGCAAATTTAATTGAGAAAGGTCCTCTAATATTTAATACTAGATACATAAATTGAATGCATGAGCTGCTTGTAGGAACATTTATGCAAGAAAAAATAAATTCACAACGATTGGCAATTTGCCCCTCATTGTGCATTGACAGTATTTGTTTCATTGCACATTGAGAAATTTAATCAAAATGTCAACTTGTACAGTGCATCTTCTTCATTGTTATTTACGAGCAATAAACTTGAGTTCTCGCCATCCTCGTTCATTAGTTTCATGTATATACATACATACATACATATGTAAGCTGTATACAATATAAAAGGCTGCATTTGTAAAAATTTTAAATAAAGGAAAATTTATGCCAAATATAGCAAGCAGAAAGCATATGTATTTTTAGTTTTTGCTTTAAAATAAGTACGTTGTTAGGCTGCGAAATTTACTTTCATAGATACGAAAGTTACTTTACCAAACTATTAGCTCCCTTAAATATTTGGTGCTCGTTCTCATTCCAACCGATGTACGAACAATAACTACTGGTAAAACTTTATTTTTCTGTCTACGGGGCCATTCGATGGGCATTCTAGTGTATAAAAATTAAAAAAACAGTGTCTTTCTATAACCTGTAAATACATATTCAAATGAGAGCAGACTAATCGTATTCGTTTCAAATCCATTCGCCCAGTGTTTAGTGTCGATGCAGTGCAATAATAACCATAGGCTTTCTTTCTAAACACAATTTTTTGATTAATTAATTATTGCACTGCACCCTTACAGTGAATGTAACTCAACTGAATCAGTTCATTTCGAAATCTTTATTTTATGCTTTTCTTTCACCGATATTTACCTAATTTACATTTGTCGTTGTAAAAAATTTTGCATTTTCAAAATTTACATCAACGGTTTCCCCTATTGGGTCAGAATTTCACAAGGAAATTTTAGGAGACGCTTCTTATAACCAGCTGCACTAGCACACAATCTATATAGCTTTGCCCATATAATGGTGGTTTGTAACGGCGTAAAATAATGGAAATAGATATGAAGTTCCATATGTCAAAGCTCTTAGAACGAACAGCGGAATCGATAACTTGAGTAAAAATTTAGGTTTCTATTTAAAACCTGTAAAATAAGTTAATTCAAAGATTAATAACAATTTTACCAAATTTTCATAAAAGTTATCTTGAAAAGAGGTAGAAATATGTGCCATTCACTGTTGCAGGTAGAATGATATAATTTGATAGTTACATAAATTTGCTTGTTCTTTATATAACTTTCGGAAAACTTTCTTGAGTTAAAAAATTTGATGTTTGACTGTCAATTACTTCAGTACGACCACGGAAAGTGAGAAAAATCCGGCAACCACACCCATTAAGGGATTTCGAAAAATCTTATATGATTGTCTAAGCTTTAGAGAAGGCGAGTTGTTTTTTAAGTTATTTTTAATATTTTATTTTATTTTATTATTTGGCTCAGGTGCTATTTGACCGTTTTGCTCAAATTGTATTTATTAAGTCATTTGGCTCAGGTTCTGACGAACAACATTTTGTTCTTTAGAGAACGGGAGGTGTAGGACACTTGTAACACCCTGTATGTATTATTTGGTGGCGAGCACACACACTTCGGCTTTATAAGTACACAATATAAACTATATCTACGAAATATTTCATAAGCTGATTCCGAATTACAACAGCTTGCAATGCTAATGAAACGAAAGAAATAACCGTAGCTTATGTCGCTTAAACAATGATATTTTTTAAACTCCCACATATGAATTAAAAAACAACAGAGACAACAAATGACTGGCATGCTTATACTTTACATATAATTTTTAACAGACTAAGTATGTTTCGAACGCTCCCGAAAAGGTTTTCTGTTGGTTTTGTGGAGTCGAAATTTACTTGTGAGGCACAGAAAAATGCCAACAAAGAAAGGAAAGTAAATGTTGCTTCTATGGTGCTAGAGACCTGTCAGACGTTGTCTTACCCAAAAATTTAAAAAATCGTACTCTCTTCCCTTCTCATTTGGTGCTTCCTCTTTATGTATTCCCATATCTAAATACTTTTCCTTCTTTTACTTTTCCCCACATCCGTATATCTTCTTTCTACGCTTTACCTTTTTCATGTGACCTGGTTTGAGAGTATCGAAATATGTACATAAGTTCGCCACCATTAACGCACGTGTTTACTTACAAAACATGATTAATGCAATAATAAGAAAAGCACTGGTTACAGAAGCAAAGAAAATAAGGTCTGTAGCAGTACAAATCCGAGTAGCTGATATTTCAGTTTGGCTGTTTTGCCACTACTAGTTTCTAATTTTTTAGACAAATATCGACTTTGTGGAAAAAGTTCCCACCAACATCGATTCTATTAATTTTATTCTAAACCAACAAGCAGTTTTCTCGAGAATATATAGATGAATAGGTCTTGGTGGCAGGGACCTATGGTTTATGACACAAATGTCGCTTACGCGCTTTGCCAGCTCGGTTACATAATTCTCTGGTGGCAAAGCTACCATTGTGGGAAGCAGATAAATAATACATTGGCAACTACTGCAATTGCTGCTGATATGTGTTAGCAACCCTAAAATTCTCAACCAAGGTATTTGTTCTTTTGTTGCAAGTAAGTATTGACGATGGCTTTACTTTGCATACACTCTTGCAATATTTGTGGGTGGCGTTCACTAAACACCCCTTTTAATTGCACAAGAAAAAAGTCCCTTATTTCACACATAAATTTAAACATGTTTATAAGTGTTTCTATGTAAAGTCTAAGGACGAAGAAGAGTAAACCTGAGAATGGGTAAGTGCTGAGGAGTGGGAAGTATGGAGTTGAATAAGCGGCACGGTCTCTATGTGGAGAAGAGTATGAGGCTCATGAATTGATTTCGCTGCCCTGATGGCGCTGACATAAAAGCTTTCATAGTGCTATGCTGGTGGTTTCAGTTGTTGTTATCATTTTTGTGCGCCGTTATTGTTGATGTAGCTGTCGTCACCACAGTTGTTGGAGTAAATTTTTTGTTGCTATTGTTTGTTTTTCGCTGCGGTTTAGCATTCCGTTGACCACCCGTGGAGCCGCTATATATGTATATGTTGGAGTGGGGGTTACGAGCTTATACATATTTAGACACAAGACTGAGCCGAAAAAAATTAAAACTTGTTGATATTATTCCAGAATCGCGATCAAATAACTTTCAGAATTTAATAATTATTTTTGGAAGTTTGGTTTCGCTAGTTTATGGTTTTAGGACTACATAATCTCAATTTCGCTTTAAAAGTAAAAAAAAAATTTTATCTACATGTTTTTTATTACAGTGAATTATCCAAAAACAATTTTCAACTGTAAAATTTCACCACTGGAGGAGGAATGTATGTTCTGAAACATTTGAAGTTTAAAATAAAATTTCCTTTTTTTTGTTGTTTTGACCCGTTTTATTCTCTCAAAGGAATTAATTCATATTCTAGATCATATAGAATTATATCCCATAGTAACACTTGAAGTGACCATTTCTCTTATCAGGTAAAAATTCGAAATCTTTTCAAATACTGAATAAAACAATGTTGGGCTATTAAAAAATATATTCAATAGCTGTACAAATGTTAGCTACTTCGATTTTATTTGGTAAACCTCTTGCACAAATTGTGCGGCGATTTACTGCAGCTCACTTCATACCTGGGTCAACAGTTCAATTTGAAGAAGCGTTTTGTGCATTTTTTTAATTTGAAAGTTGTATGGATTGGTGTATTTAGATAATTAATACGCATATTTATTGTGTAGTTTTGATAGCGTAATAAATCCATACGGAAAGTTTTAATTTGATCCAAGCCTTCCTTCCTAATTGAGCTTTTCCAATATTCTCAACAGTTGTGAGCTTTGTCTATAAATGTTTCCGTAGCACGTATGTATATCATTTCTATATCTACAGACTTTCTTAATGTTTTTATAAAAGTTTTTCTTCTATTTAAATGAAAATCTAACTACAAACATTTTTTTACTTTATTATTCTTCTTTTTTTCAAAATCTTACCATTTAGAACTTGATTGCTCTGGATAGTCTTTAAGCAAGAGTGAGATCTACTCGATATTTCACAATTCAAAATTAATATTAAGATTAGAAACTTTACAGTGTTCTTTTCGTCATTCTGACAAGTCATATCATAAAAAATATTTTTGTTTGTGTCAGGCTAATGCAAATCTGCATACATATATGTACATAAGTATAACGCTTGTTTACGTCTGTGTAGGCACACCCAGACAACAATTTTCTCCTTAAAAAGAAAACGGAATATTGTTAGGCAACTTTTTTTTTAACAAAGCGCCCGATTTTCTCAACCCTTAACTGTTTTTGAAACTGAGTGTCTGAAAAAAAGGCTTACAAAACCTTGAGATTTGTTAAGCATGGGTAGTGGTTTGAAAACCTCGCAGAGTGCCATAGAACGCTTCTCAGCAAATGCCGTTCGAAATCGGAAAAAAACCAGGACCCAACATGATTTCACAATATAGGATCTGCGCACATAACAGAGTATCTTCTTATTCTTTATAAGCGCTTATGAAAACTATAATATCTTTCTTTTTTATTTATATTATTTGTTCAAGTTCTTGGGAATGCTATTGCTTTACCTTTCGTGTTTTATTGATTTTGACTGGAAACTCGTTGTGAATGTGTGTTTTGTGACAACATATTTAAAGAATTGGTGACATACGTACATACATATGTATGTTATACATACATATTTATTTAAACAAAGCTCATAATGCTTGGACAAATTTTTAAAATTTGTATACTGATGGTGGTTTTGTTATAATTATGTACAATTTCGACTTTTGCAACTATTACTTTGGCCATGAGTGTACGTAAATGTACATTTGAAAATATGAACTCCTTAATTTCAGTGCAAAACGATTTCATGTATGTATATTTGTATACAATTGGATTTGTGTGAAAGAAAAATTAAATTCAGCTCTTGTATAAAAACGAAACAAATTTTTTATATGTATAAAAAAAAAAGTTTACATTATTCCCATATGGAAGAATGGCAAGGCGCTTAGGCAAAGTACGTCTGCGTTATTCGAGTTTGGATGGTTCTGCCTGGCTGCTCTACACAGTCGACATCTCACGAGATGCGGGCCATTATATTAGATGTGGTGGGGAGCAGATTTGAATGGTGGGAAGGCGATGACAGCATCGCCCTCCAGCTGAGTCTGTTTCCTATTCAACCAACCAAATCGTCATACCTACTAATTCAGATTTGCCTAAAAGACCTTACTCAAAAGCGGCGATCATCTTCAACCAAAAATATGCTAACAATATTTCCACCGAATGCCATTCATCGCATAGCCACCAACTGAGGTTACTCGTTGTTCGCAAAAGCTCAAAACTAAAGTTAAAGAAGTCGTTTTTTTGCTGTGGTCCTCAATTTATTATTATGTTTTTCTTCTTTTTTGTAACTATGATTTTTGTTCACTTCCTTCAGTTAAAAGCCTACATAAATCCCATGTCAACGAAACGCAATTGTTACTGTCGGTGTCGGATTTTTTGTTTAAGGTGAAAAAGCACCGAATGCGCAAATAATTTAGAAACATTTTTCTTCTTAAAACTAAACTTGAAAACTTATAAGAGGATTTTAGGGAGAATTTTCATTTTTAGTACATTATTTTTAGGTTTGGTGTTACATTTAAAAGTGGTAGTATTATATTTTCAACATATTTAGAATTTGTTTTCGTTCATTCTTGCTCCTCAAAATATTTAAAACTCCTAAATGTATTAACGGTTTAAATTCCGAAATTTAGTGAATATAAAGTAGAGGTGGCTTACGCCATATCTTGCTTAAAACTTTATGTTGTTCATTTGTTTGTTGCACTGAAGGCCTCATTTAAAAATTCAAAATCATTTCCTGTTCGCCGTTTGGGACATTTCATTTTCCGTCATTAAAATCGTTCCTATTAAATAAGGTTCAAGGATAGCGAAGTGATGCTGAAATAGATCGTTCCAGTATAGTAATTACTGCCTTCATAATTTGGTTGACCTCCAACCAACGTACGTCATATTACATAAGAATTAACCTAAAGAAAATTTTTAAATTAAAACTAATGACCGCCTCAAAGAACTCCTGTCGTGTCCACACATGTGCAACTAGTGAAAGTCGTTTTACTTTTCTATCTCTGGTAGATTGCAAATTGTATGCCTTAATATTAATAGTCTCAACACAGTCGGATGAGTGAGAAATATTACGTCATTGTCAAAAAAGTAATAAGGACTGCAGAATAATTTTTAAAACAAAACAACCGTCATTAACCGAAGTTCGTGTAAAATGCATACACGACGCATATTAAAGATGTCCTTGAAATTTATTGCAGACGTTTATGCAAAAGTAAATGGTATTATGAAGTAAATATCAAGCCCACTGTGAATTTAGCAGGTAGTCTCTTATAACTATCCCAAGGATAAAGAAGTGTGTGAGAATCAACAAAATGTAAATAAAACTAAATACATATTTACTTTGGCAGGTACAGACTTATGTATGTATACTGCTGATTTGCCTCATCCTAGTGGTACGGCTGTATGAACGTATGTATGTAAATGCAATCAACTTAAGTTTAACAATATTTCAACCCCTTTTATATGAACATAAAAAGTATGGTTTTTAAACTTTTTCGAATTACGAAAATATTTAATTTTGATTGAAAAAAACCATAAACCGAAATTTCTTATTAAAATGCGATATAAATTTTGTGATGAAGTGATAGGTATAAACATTTGAATACTTGCGTGACTAATCTCTAAACAGAACGACCCAGGATTGAACTCTTTAGCCTACAGTTAGCTATAATTCAAATTGCCAGCATGCAGTTCAGCCCGTACAAATAGAGCAGAAAAGTATTGAAATTAGTTCGGTAGTACATTGTACATCAGGTTCTGAAAAGAGTAAGAACTTAATTGCCTTACTAGTATGTACATACATATATTCACCACGTTGAAAAAAACTCAAAATCAATACGCTGTTACATTTTCGTCATGGTCTACTACGATTAAATGGATGCAAAGTTATGCAACTGGGGGAATTTTGTCTTTTAGACACTCAATACATCACAATGAAAGTACAGGTATATTCAGACTAGAAAAATGAGGTATTCCACACTCCCACTGCAACCACGATACAAACAAAAATTATATAAAAACTTGTATTTCATAAATTATTTTTCAAAAATATTTGAATCGACTTTTGTTCAGTACTAAGCGATTTGATATTTTTATTTATATTATATTATTTTATTTTTTGCCAATAATGGCTGTTGCAAAATTTACTGAGGCAAAAGAAACGTTTTGCAAAATTTTTCTACATTGTGATGATTTGTACTATGAAAATTTTATTATTTACAACGATTTGATTTTCCGTAGTTCTAGCTCTGCTGCTAACCGCCTACAACGACGACCTAGAAGATGACAACAGGTTTCCCACTGTTAAGTGAAAGTGAAATATTTATTTGTTTTCCAGCACGGTGCGCTCAGTCATTGTTTCCTTGCAAGACATACCTTTTCTCCACAAAAGAACGAAAGTAACATCTGCGCGTCTTGTTTTATGGTATTTTCACTTAAGTAGATGCAAACATAATAACAGGTAGCGACTGCAGGCGTGAAAATTCTAATTCATAACCAAAAGTGAAGGATTGCCTGTTTACAAATATTTTCAATGATTTAACTATCACTTCTAGCATAATATTGCCAACGGATTTGTTTCACAGCAGTTGCTTTAGTGTAGTGATTGTGGGTGAAAGTGAGAAATTCAATCTTTGACCGACCATGGCATTTTGTATCTGTTCAATAAAAATTTTACATATGGACGTCCTTCATACTAAATTCGATTATAACACGAATTATATTATAAAATGACTAATCCAAAAAACTAAACTCCACTCGAAGCAGGCCCATACAAAGAGGGTTTGAGGGTGCATAACTCTACGTAGATTTAGATAACAGTCCGTAAGCCTTATATAGATGTGTTTAAAATGAACATTTACATTAATGCTGACAGGTCAACAGATATCTTTATCGATATCTCCAACTAAATCGAAGGTGAATCTCTAAACGACGGGAAATCCCCATCCGTTACAGGCATTCGACTAGCAGAACTTCGATCTGAATACTGTTTTCCTTATCCAAACTAAACACCAACATACCAAATACTTGCCCTATGTGTGCCCCTTGCTAAGACGTCTGAAGGCGTATCTTCAATACACTATACCCAAACGTCTAAAAATTTGAGCCTAAATTTTAAACCATTCATTGGTTTACGCACATTTTAAAATTTCTTGTAATAAATTCCAAACCTTTCAATTACCTACAAAAATTCTCAATGTCTTGCGGTTTAGATTTAAAACTTAACTGGGATAAATAAAAATACAACAAAAGTCGTATAGACGCCGAATATGTGTACTTTTCTCATAACATTCATGAGTGTGCCGTAGCTCAGTAGGTAGAGCACTGCGTACTGATGTGGGACACGCCCATTTGAGTCCTAACATTTTTTCAAAAATTAAATTTTTATTATAAACGTTTACGGTTTAAAATTTAAATAATTTTTATTACGCGCATTTCTATTTCTTTCTTCTAAACCAAATTTGGTTGGGTCATTTATGTAGAACAAAAAAGTTTCAAATTGAGGCTAAAATTTTTAGCCGTGCACCAAATAAAGAGAATTCTTGTGCATAATTTTTCGTTTTAGAGAGTTATTATTGTTGTTATTTGTTCTTTTCACATTTTCTGTTTTATGAAATTACCCATATTTTAGCTCTGATCTCTTTCAAATGTTATAATAATGTGGAACTAGTCAGACTGAGAACTAGATATACCATTGACAATTGAAGAGTTTCACTATTTTTCTTTTTAGTACTGTTTGGTTGACTGGTTTTGACTAGTCATGGGTGCAAAAGCCTGTTGCTGTGTTTTTAATACTGTGAAACAATGTCGCACATTTTATCGCACATTTGCTAAAATTCCTTTCGTGCATGTTGAAAGTTCCAATAATGTGCCTCTGAACACGTAACAGTGCCGACGTTCACTGCAGCTGCCTCCTTTTTCAATGGAGTACTTTTTCGCTACAACAACATTGATAACCTGCGTCTTAAATTGCCATTCCATGGACTTAACTTGCTGTCTTTGCGTCTTTACATTTTTCCGTCTGTCTGGTTGTTGGTCCGTCTGTGGAGCATGCAATTGTACAATTGCTTTAGTCGTATTGGTTTGCCTGTGGGTTTGTAGATTTGCGGTGTTGCATTTACGACATTTCTTTGTTTCGTGCAACAATCGTGTGTAAGTTGTACACACGTATTGCGAAATAAAGATGTTAAACGTTTTGCTGATTCGTGTTTTATGAACTCAATTTCAATTTATAATCTCTGTCACTCAGTCACTCATTCTTCAATCGTTCAAGAAATCGACATTGAATTCAGGTTTGTTTGAGGTTCATCCTGAGGGAGAATAACACCCGCTTGCACACTGGTTGCACGTCAGCTCCTTGCTTTTTTATTGGATTTGAGTAAGTATTTCGCAAGCTTATAATTTTATTGCTGACTATGGCTATGGCTTTTCACTCCAGCGTTTTGATAGATGTAAATCAGTATCTCTCTTCATTCATTTATGCCGCTATGCCCTACCGTTAGGCGAATGGACGTGCGTTGGACTTTGGTTTAGATTTATATTATATACATGTTATACTTAAAGCCTGCCCTTTTTTAGTAAAGCGTTAGTGGTTTGTAGTAATATTATGTTATATACATATATACATATATGTATATTGTATATACATGTCTAGTTTTCTAAAATTAGTAGTTACGTCGCTTAATTAGCGCTAAGAGGCGCATAAAAACTTTTTATTAACCCTGATTCTTCAAATTGAAAGGTTCAAGCACAATTTTTTTGGTGGAGGTCATGGTCGGGAGGTCTGAATTAATCAATCTCAACTATTGTTAGTTATCGGTTTTCCCAAGGATATTAAATAGAATTTATTGCAAATACATATGTATGTATATCGTCGCCATATTGTCAAGAGAACGAATGTGAAAATGTTCTGAATTAAAAAGCTCACTGCATTTGACAAAATTCTTGCGTTTAAACCACCATCTTTCAAAAACAATTACTTTTTGAACTTAATTTTCCAATATTTTGTTTTTAAGAGGGCGATGACATTTGGAACAGTTAAAGTTTTACTTAATAAAAATTAAAAAAAGTGTGACGGTCTTTTTTTTTTTTATTTAAAAAATTAAATTCAGTTTGAATATTTTATATTAATGGTATTCATATAATCGTAGAAGTTTACGAAGTGTGTATTTTTATAAGTTTACACGGTAATCGTTTACGTGGGGTACCGAGCGCTAATACACAACCAAAAATGTTGAGATATGTATCAGGAGACGCGTTTTGGTCCCAGGAGCATGAATATAACTCCGCTGAACCAATATTTTTAGTAGTTTGCGAAATATTTGCAGTTAAAGTTCAGAATTTTCCGTCATTTTCATGTGGTTGTTGTAATCACATTACCCTGTGAGAAAAGAGTGGCACGCGGAAGGACATCACCGTGGCGGTAGCCACGGCTATGGCAACCACCCGGAGTTGGAATGGCGTAGCCCAGGGTTATATTTTGAAGCTCGGCCGAAGGCCGCCTACGCGGAAAGGTTTTCTGCACATAAAAAACATGGTTCGGGTCCCTAAACCCGGGTCATTTTTTTATAATGAAAATATTGGTTGAGCGGAGTTATATTCATGCTCCTGTGACGGAAACGCGTCTTTTGGTACCTCTCCCGACATTTTTGGACGCGTATTAGCGCTCGGTACCCCACGTAAACGATTACCGTTTACACACCCCGTTATATGAACGCACCTGTAAATAGCCTCGGAAAGTTGTCAGTCAGCGATGGTTAGATGTGTTCACTAAACGCATAATGAGTAATAACTTTACAAAAAAAAACATAAAATTATAGAAATTGTTCAAATTTATTTTATTTTACCTATTTCATATTTTTATTTTTCTTTTGGCGGCTGACAGCTGATTCAATGAGTTTGAGCATTGAGTTTACGAGCATTTACGCACCGAAATCAGTTGATAAATTTACGAAGTTTGCGTAAACTTCTTTCCATACAAATTTTGACAGTTTATTTACGCACTTCGTAAATTTACGCGTTTATAAGCTTTACACGCTGTATACACGATTACATGAATACCATTATTATGAGTTTCTCCACCGATTCCCACACATCTACTCTTCAACAATTCCCTGAAGGAAAGATTGGTCCAATCGCCCAAAGCCGACTATCATAGGTATAGTAGCTTTGTATCTATACCAAGGATGTTCCAAAAAATACATATATGCAATGTAATTAAAAGTAGGTGGATTGACCAAAAAGTAATCCGAATGTAATGCGCAGAAGGTGATTTTTTTCTCGTGTTTATGGTTTTTAAGTAGATGAAGTATACTCCGATTGTAATCAAAGTGTCATTTGGCCTAAATTTGGTTACAATGTAATGCAGTAGGGGGCAATTGGTCCGTGCCTAGGCCATACAATGTTAAACGTTAATATAATTTTATATGTGCTTGGACCAAACTTTGGACTACTTACAAACCTCTACAGTGTAGTTTGTGGTGTGGACTAAGTCTACTCCGAAATCCTACAGGGTTGTAACGCGAGTTACCGATACAAATACACACATCCATACATATGGACAAATCCCAAATAGTGTTACATTTTTGGATGCTACAAATGGGTTAATGAATTAAAGTGGGTAAAAACGCATATAAATATTTAGTTGTACGTATTGACATCTTCTTTGAAGATTTGGACGGAAAAACTGTAGACAATGACTGAAAGGTGAAAATATTTACCGCTTTTACAAGTGATACTCTTAATTTTCTTTTAGGTATTTTTTCTATAAAAATTTGAGGCATCAATGTATCGCTTTAAAATTGTAAAAATGTAAGCGGGTTTGATGTGCTCCTCCAATATTAAATGTTATCATCAATGAAAGTAGCGATACTCTATTAAGTTTTTGAGGCAACAGACTATTAAAATGTTGGTTGTACATAATGATAGCCTGGTTGGTTTGTTGGTTGGAGTGGCGAGTCCCAGTGACTCCAATTAGCGCTAGAGAGCCGTTTTGATACCACAGCTCGTGAACTAACCAATGAAGATTATTACAGAAAATTAGCGTGGTGGGACTCTTACACCCCTATAGATCCTATCTATATCCATGCCGTTAAGTCCAAGAGTTTTAGAAGTTCCCCAAGCTTCATCTCGCTTAGCTCGGAGAGACTCCCAAACAAGGTTTTTCCCAGAAATGTTGTTCTGCTCCTGCAGTGCGGCGGACAGCCGCACAGCAAGTGCTCCACAGTCTCTTCCATTCCCGGAAGGTTGCAACTGCGGCACGTGGTATTGTGCTCCATGCCCATCCGTGCGGCGTGCGCCCCGATAGTCCAACACCCAGTGAGGGCCGAAACTAATCTGAAAAGTCCCTTCTGTTATTCCCGAGAAGGGTCGAAGATCGTGCTTCATTGTACGAAGGCCATAAACTCCTTGAGATTCCCCAAGCCAGTGCTGATAGACCCGACCCTTGAGCAGTCCCAGTGGTGCAAGGACCTCCCTGCACTGATCCACAAGGCTCGAAGTGATCGTCGCTGATCCGAGAGCCCGAAGAGCCGCCCGGCTGTCTGAGAAGATGGCTATCCGATTGCCTGTTATGTTTGTATCCAGTAATGCCCTGCATGCCTAATGGATAGCGTAAATTTCTGACTGAAATACACTCTCAGAGTCTGGAAGACGCATTGGCAAGGACACGTCTGGGACACATATGTATATTATCCAACCATATTCTGTCCTTAGACTTCATTTTTACCTATGTAAATGTGCACAATATACATGAGGGCTTTTTCACTTTTCGCCGGGCGTCCACCTTTATAATGAAATGTTTTTACAAAACAAACAATTTAAACAGATTCTTCTTCTTTAAATGGCCATCTAACCGCCTGAGCGATTTTGACCGTCCAACATAGCTCGCCAGTCATTTCTTCTTTGCGCCAACTGGCGCCAATTGGAGACCCCACGAGATCGCAGGTCGGTCTCCACTTGGTCCTTCCATCGGAGTGGTGGTCTTCCTCTTCCTCTGCTTCCACCGGCGGGTGCCGATAAGTATACCTTCTGGGCTGGAGCGTCTTCGTTCATTCGCACGACGTGGCCTAGCCAGCGAAGCCGCTGTGTTTTAATGCGCTGTACTATGTCGACGTCTGCGTAAAGCTCATACAACTCATCATTAAATCTTCTTCGGTACTCGCCGTCGCCAACGCGTAGAGGCCCATAAATCTTTCGCAGAACTTTTCTCTCGAATACTCCCAATGCAGCCTCGTCAGATGTTGTTAGTGTCCACGCCTCTGCACCATATAGCAGGACGGGAGCGATGAGTGACTTGTAGAGTGTGATTTTCGTGCGTCGAGAGAGGACTTTACTTTTCAATTGCCTACTCAGTCCAAAGTAGCATTTATTTGCAAGAGCAATTCTTCGTTGGATTTCTAGGCTGGCATTATTGTTGGAGTTTATGCTAGATCCAAGGTAAACGAAGTCCTTCACTATTTCGAACTTTTTGGTGCCAGCAGTGGCGTGGGTGCCAAGGCGCGAATGCGCTGACTCTTTGCTTGATGACAGCATGTACTTCGTTTTGCCTTCGTTCACCACCAAACCCATTTTTTCCGCTTCTTTTTCTAGTTTGGAGTACGCAGAGGTTACGGCACGGTTGTTAAGGCCGATAATGTCAATGTCGTCAGCATATGCTAACAGTTGCACGCTTTTATAGAATATTGTTCCAGCGCGGTTGAGTTCTGCAGATTGTATTATTTTCTCCAACATCAAATTAAAGAAATCGCACGATAGGGGGTCACCTTGTCTGAAACCTCGTTTAGTTTCAAACGGCTCGGAGAGGTCCTTCCCAATTCTGACTGAGCTGGTGGTGTTGCTCAATGTCATTTTGCAAAGCCGTATAAGTTTTGCGGGGAAACCAAATTCAGACATAGCGGCATATAGGCAGCTCCTTTTCGTGCTATCGAAAGCGGCTTTAAAATCAACAAAGAGGTGGTGTGTGTCGATTCTTTTCTCACGGGTTTTCTCCAGGATTTGACGTATTGTAAAAATCTGGTCGATGGTAGATTTTCCAGGTCTGAAGCCACACTGATAAGGTCCAATCAGTCTGTTCACGTCAGGCTTCAATCGTTCGCACAATACGCTTGACAAGACCTTATATGCGATATTCAAAAGGCTGATTCCGCGGTAGTTGGTGCAGTTTGCAGGATCACCTTTTTTGTGGATTGGGCAAAGAACACTTAGATTCCAATCTTCGGGCATGCATTCATCCGACCATATTCTGCACAGAAGCTGGTGCATACGCCTTACCAGCTCCTCGCCGCCATGCTTGAATAGCTCAGCAGGCAAACCATCAGCGCCAGCTGCTTTATTGTTTTTTAACCGGGATATTGCTATTCGCACCTCATTATAGTCGGGTTCTGGGACGTCAATTTCGTCGTCTTCGATTGTGGGTTCGGGTTCGAGCTCTTCTCTGGTTTCTTGCTCAATTTCTCCATTTAAAAGGGCAGAGAAGTGATCCCTCCATATCTCTAGTATTCTCTGAACATCAGTCACCAGGTCGCCGTTCTCGTTCTTACAGGAATTTGCCCCGGGCTTGAAACCTTCCGTCATTCGTCGAATTTTTTGATAGAATTTTCGGGCATTATTCCCATTGGCTAGCATCTCAAGCTCATTGATTTCACGCTTTTCTGCCTCTCTTTTTTTTGCCCGGAAAAGTCGCCTCGCTTCCCTTTTCAACTCGCGGTAGTGTTCACACACACTCCTTGTTGCACTCGATCTTAGCGTTGCCTTGTAGGCTTCGTTCTTTCTTTTCGTTGCAGCTCGGCACTCTTCATCATCGTACCAGTTGTTTCTTGATTTGTTGATTTAAACAGATTAATGTTACGAAAATAATTATTTATAAATTTTAACCTAACAAAAAACAAAAAATAAAATAAATGAAATCACCAGAATGTACATACGTAAATTTATATTTACAAATTTGCGGTGCGCCTCTTCGCCGCTAATAGCTAACGAATTTTTTCTCCGGTGATAGCAAACCTCTAAAAGACAACGCCTTTGTTACTGATTTCCCCAAAGAAATGAAAGATTTCATAAATAATGGTTTTAGATTTTGAAGTTGTGCCAAACTTTGAAGTAAAGATAAAAACCACAATTATTTTTTTGCAGCATTTTCGAAGTCTTCTACTGATATTATTACTATGTTTAAAAATCAAAAAGTTTACAATAACTTTCGACTAATTTTACATGAAGGCGAAATTTCCCTCGAATCAGAGGTAGCATCACTCAAAATTTTTTGATACTAACCGTGTTCGCCAAGAGGTCGTGATGTTGCCACAGTTAAATTATTAGTTGTTCATTTTAAGAAAACAAATTCGACCAAAAATAAATATTTCAGAAAAAATTGGGAATTTTCATTTTACCAGCTTTTTGCTTTTAATTTTTTTCATTTAACTATAGAAAATATGGTGGATTTTTTTTAAAGAACTGGTAGCACGAAAAATACGGAACAAGATTTCTGTCAGATAGCTAATCAAAGTAGAACTACCTTCAAATATTTATATTTGTGAAGCTGATCGATGAAAACGTTCCCAACAACAGGAATAGAAAATACATTTTCAATTGTACCACTTGTATGTTTTAAACAGTTGGTTTTGATTCATTTTGAATATTATGAAAGAGTAAGATAAAATTACAATTTAACGGGCATCGACGTTTTCGTAACGGTTTTTGATTTAGCAAAGGTGAAATATCACTCAAGGAAGGGGAATGATGACCTCGTAAATAAGTATCGTATAACATTTTCTAGGTATTTCCAATATTTATAACTTTTATGAACATGAAATTGTATTATAGCTTTGCCCCGATGTTTGCAACTATGAGAAGAAGAAGAGATAGACCCACCATTAAGTATGCCGAAATGATCAGGGCGATGAGCTGAGTTGATTTGGTCATGTCTGTCTGTCCGTTCGTCGGTCCGTCTGTCTGTTTGAACGCAAACTAGTCCCTCAATCTCGATGAAACTTAGTATGGAGCCCCCATTTTGTATTATATTAATCATTTGTCGGAACCAGCAAGATCGGACCAATACAACGCATAGCTTCCATACAATCGATTGTTGCGATGAACGGGTTTCGGCCTATAACTCTTGTAGTTAAAAAGTTAGGAACGCACTTTTAGTAGTAAAATTACCTAGATCGGACCAACATAACACATAGCTCTTATTTAATCGATAGTTTCGATAAATGGGTTTTGGGCTTTAAATTTGTTGGGACTTATTTCATTTCTAATGTTGGGTGTTCTTTCATTTGCATTGGAACTTATTTCATGTGGTCCTTATTTCGGGGTACCGCAAACCATCACAAAACAACTGGGTTCCTTGAAACTCAATAGTGGACTCGTTTCATACATTTCCAAAGGCACCTTTCTCAGTCGGGAGCTCTTTCGGAGCCTTCTTAAGAGTTTGAGCGTTTCCCTTAGAGACTCCTGGACTTGAATTAGTAAAAATTAAGGTATCAAAAACGAATGCATTTATTATTCCCGTTAGGAAAAAATTAAAAGTGGGGCAGCACAAATTAAAGAAGAAACTTTGCTGTTAAAGAAAAGGGAAACATTTTCTATTTAGCCAGAATAGCGTCAATTAACTAATTACACGCTAAGGGATGAAAGTTGATAGCAAAACTCGACATCATTGTACATTCTGACAGCTGCGTGGTCACTTTGGTCTAGCTGGACAGAACATTTGAATCCTTTGCCACTCGGAACAATGTAAAAGCAAAACAAATAAGAAAGTCTAAGTTTGGGTGGCAACGAACATTAAATACCCAGCTGTGTAACATTGGGTTTGGTTTATTGAATCCTTGTGATTACTCACAAATTTTAAATATTTCAATATTGATTAAAATTAAGAAGTTTTACAATTTTGTGTTTTTCTTTTATATATTTATCGAAAAAAATATATATATATTCCCAGCACACCGTAGGAGTCATACATGGGTCAGAAAGTAATCCTAAATGGAAGCGTTTATGCTCTTTATGAGTCCGAAATGAGGGTATTTTCCTCCTTTCGATGGTCGTGCGATATAAGCCTGATTCCATATATCATATGAGCTTGAATAAGAGTCATATAGGACACCTTTTTTCACATAAACGGCACTTATAATCCTTGTTTATTGCAATCAATTAAAACTTTTAATCAAATTTAAATTTTGATTAATCCTTGAATTAAATTCAAAAATGAAATAAATCGTCATTTGTCGAACACAACATTTAATCCCAATCGATTAATTATTCTAAAAATATTCGATTATCCTAATATAAGAAAAAAATTATCTTGATTATCAATGATTAAGATTAATATTCATTATTTAACAGGTCTGATTATTTGTAAGAAATTTACATGAGTACATATGTACATACATACATATACAATGGTAATTAGGCGAATTCGTTTAACAACGCTCTATTTTTCAAAAAAATCGTAGATATATGTACATATGTATGTATGTATATGTCTCATACCGGGACTGTTTATTCTGTCGATAAAGGCTCTGTAGTTATTAGTTTTTGTTGTTTTTTTTATATCAAAAAAGGGGCGTGCCAAATTTCTTTAAAATATCGTGATTCTTACTCAAGATATCGTGTGTTATATAGACCAAATTATAAAAAACTGTGTACTAGTGCAGCTGGGTATACAAAGGCAAGGTGAAAAACTAGAAAATTCAATGAATAATTTCTATTAATTAACGCAATTGTGGGAATGTTTGCTTAACAAAGTAACGCAGTCGGATTGTATGTATGTATTTCCATATAGGTTTGAATCAGTTTGGATGTATGTAAGTAAGCATTTGAGCAGACATTTTCATTTGAACATTTACATACATGCTCCGCTCTTTAGTAAGAGGCGTGTTTCACCCCGCTGAAATACAATATGAAGAATACGAAAAACAAATAACGGAAAAAGAGCAATGAGTTAAATGTGTTCGGAGGTTAATAAATCACAGTAACTGTCAGCATCAACATCACCATTCGCAATCAGTGGATGAAAAAAAGACAAAAAAAGTACTCGTAACATTAAACCAATGTCATTCGACTGCTATGCCAAACAAAACAAATACAGTTGAATGGAATTATGTAATGCCAGCAACAAATTCATCATTAACGGCAGTCATCATCATCGGAAACTTCACACAGATATGCCTATGTATTTACGTTGAATGTAAAAATCGCATCAAACTATGCCCGCCAAAAAATATGCGCAATAAGGACAATTTCATTTAGTCAAAAGGTGACTGAGCTGAGCTAGTCTCACGTGCTCTTCTTCTCACTGTGAGCTGAAGCGGCAATCATACCTCCAACCTGTCCGAATTAAAGCGAGCGATGAGACCTATGCCCTTATAAGGCCTACTTTTACGATAATCTAAAACAGATGTACTACAGCTGATCTCAACAAGATAATAACACCGTGCTTGGGGACTTTAAATCCAGAGTGTACAGAGAAGATAACACAGTCGGAAAAGTGATATTCATAGGCGAATGATGTTTTCATATGTAAGTAACTAATTCACGCTGCCACTATTAATGTTACTAATTTTCGATGCTCAATTTTTTGTTGGGAAGTTAACATCACAGTCATGGGATTCTCAAACAACTAATGCATGAATAATCAACCCCTAAAATATGGAACGTGTCTATTTGATTGGTTTGTATAGATTCATTCATTTTAACTAAAATACTCTGAAATGCATTTGTATGCACTTACGCATACATACATACAAATGCACGGGCTAGCATTGCACCCATCAAAAAATCTGCACTGAAAATGGCCAATCTGAAAGCTCTGGGCAACGAGAATAACACTCTGTGGGTTAGGGGTTAGAATATACCCGAGGTAGGCACAAAGGCAATGTCGTTCACCTCGAGCGGAGAGTGTGGTAGCGTACCCGGTTCATATCCGGCAAAGGACTGCCACTTGGCATAGGACTGACACTTCCCTATGTTATACTATGCACCCCGAATGTAATACTACATTTCCACTGCACCATTACTACAGGACTTTTCTTTCGAGAGCATTGGCTTTGAAGTTTTGGAGCAAAGGAAATGTCAAAAATAAAACTTAATAAAACAGTAGATAGTAATCAAAGTAATGATACAACGGTGTGTTGTTCCCGAAAATTCCAATACTGGAGCACACAGTAAAAAATTATGTATGAAAGATGCGCAATAAAGAGTAAGAATAAGACGTGAAATTCGTTTACATGGACAAGGTAGTTTTCGGATGATAACCAATTTCCTTCCTTATTTAATTAGAAGCAGCTACAATAGCAAAATTTAGCAGTGATATTGCGTTCTTCTTCTCCTTTAAATGACCCTCTAACCGCCTGAGCGATTTTGACCGTCCAACATATCTCGCCAGTCATTTCTTCGGCGCCAATTGGAGACCCGCGAGATTGCAGGTCGGTCTCCACTTAGTCCTTCCATCGGGGTGGTGGTAGGGGCCCAATGCCGCCTCGTCAGATGTGGTTAGTATCCACGCCTCTGCACCATATAGCAGGGTGGGAGCGTTAGTGACTTGTAGAGTGTTATTTTCGTGCGTCGGGATTGCCTACTCAGTCCAAAGTAGCATTTATTTGAGAGAGTAATTCTTCGTTGGACTTCTAGGCTGACATTATTGTTGGAGTTAATGCTGGATCCAAGGTAAACGAAGTCCTTCACTATTTCGAACTTCTTGCTGCCAGCAGTGGCGTGGGTGCCAAGGCGTGAATGCGCTGAATCTTTGCTTGATGACAGCATGTACTTCGTTTCCCCCTCGTTCACCACCAAACCCATTTTACCGGCTTCTTTTTCTAGTTTGGAGTAGGCAGAGGTTACGGCGCGGTTGTTAAGGCCGATAATGTCAGTGTCGTCAGCATACATATGATAACAGTTGCCCCTTTTATAGAATATTCTTCCAGCGCGGTTAAGTTCTGCACATTGTATTATTCTCTCCAACATTAATTAATTAAAGAAATCGCAGTGATATTGGGTTGGTCATTCTTTTAACGATATTTGCAAAATGGGTGTGGCACCGCCCACAAATCAGAAAATACATTTTAAATTTCGACTGCAAATAATTTTAGAACCATTTATAATGAAATAACGAAACTAACCACGATGCATACAATTATTGTGGCAAATACACTTATGGAAAATAATCGAAACAGCTTTTTGACCACGCCCACTTTTTTATAAAAGTTTGCTTAAAGGAGGTACGAAGACAGAACATTTCTCCTTGACTGTACCACACATAATAACTTTGTAGAATACTCTCATCTACTAATATATTATACTATACCTGTTGAAACACTCAATGTACATACAGTTATGCAACACATCTTAATACATACATATACATAATCGCTATTATTATGCCTACGTACAACAGATCACTAAAAATGGACTATTGAATACATCTGGCACTGTTTGAACCGAGAAAAGAGTGTAGGGTATATTTAAATAAGCTATAAGTGAGTAAAAAACAAACAGAAAAAGATCACAGCTTTGTTGTTAGAGTAGTCTAACAGCGGCTTTGGGGCATGCACGTGGGTTCGTATCCCAGTGTCCGAAAAGGGCTCTGATGAGAAGTTGGGCACTACGAAAGATGTCATGCCATTTCCTTAATATTTAAAATAATAACAATTAACTAAGAACTATTATCAACTGGTCTTTAGCTCATAAATTTTGCAAAAATATTTGAAAACAGATCACTTTTGGTTCTAAAAGAGCGTCATACTATATGATACAAATGTTTTCTTTGCTATCTATAATGCCGATAAACTTGAAATCTACTCTCACGGCATAGAACACGACTCAATTTGACATATTTATGATGGATAG
Organism: Sphenella marginata; assembly: GCA_951509765.1. Classification (NCBI taxonomy): domain Eukaryota; kingdom Metazoa; phylum Arthropoda; class Insecta; order Diptera; family Tephritidae; genus Sphenella; species Sphenella marginata. The sequence goes on along the minus strand of OX608079.1, from coordinate 83,821,613 downwards.
AGGAATAGGGTGACGAGCAAAAAGTTCCATTCTGCTCATTAGGGTTCTGATGCATTTTCAGTCATTCGGCACTGATGTTGACCATAGCATTGCAATGGAGATGAACTTGTTATTTACCAAAAATCAAAGCAGCAATGAGAGCATTGCTGAATATGTAACGTACTTTTAAAAAATATGAGTCAAACATGTGAAAATCGCCGGCACCCCGAACCTGAACAAACTACTTTTCCAAACTTCGTATATCACTTGCTCAATTTTTTGTTGCTTATAAATTCCGTGAGTAAGTGTAGAAGTGAGCCACGCCCGTAGGTATTTATACGTTGTCCGTCAGGACATACGCCCCCCACCTCAATTTACCGGATACAGCAAACCTTCTATTCTGGACATGTCGTCAGCATTCTTTGGGTTTTGTTGTTATTTTTATTGTCATCATTTCATTTTTGCATACCTACATATAAGTTTTTTTTTGTAGTTTTCCCCATTCTCCTTTCCACATACATACATACATATTTTCTTCGAAATGACATGTGCAAACTCTGCTAATTGCAAGAAAGTGTCAAATGCCTTCGGAATGCCTTCGAGCATTTTCATTCGCCTTGCCTTGATGGTGACGTTATGAAAACTTCTTGAATTTCCTGCAAGAGTTCTGGGTTTATTTATGTATGTATTTATAGTAGTATGTGTTTGTACTTGCCAAGTAAATGTGCTTATGAAAGACATGCTTGAATATGTTCTACAAATATCTTGTTATATAATACATATTTCTCAAAAATATACATATGTAGGTATATATTTATATACATAAGTATGTACATATGTATGTACATTTGATACTTGTATATTCGATGTTAGCTCTGCTACAGGATATTAGCATGAGTTTATGAGGAAATTAGATCTTCATCATTTCAACTTGCTTCTCCTTGACTTGGCAGCATGCATATACGTACTTACGTATACATACATATGGACATATATGTATAAAAAGTGTTTTCGTACATATTTTTGTCCAACAATAATATATGCTAAGTTCATGTCAGAAATACACCTGGAGGGTTGTCGCTTGAACCTAGAACTTTTGTGTGCTAGGCCACCAACACTACTACCGCTTCTCGGCGGGTACTGCCAAATAGTTGTGTGGAAATCTGATCGATAGTAAACATGCTATGTTGGAATCAGCTTGTTGGAGGCAGGCCTTAGTCTTTGGTTAGATGAGAAAACTATAATGGCTGACGGATTCGTGTGCTATCTCTATAACACATAATCAACATATCCTATTATTTTGCTGTGTGACTATTAATTAAATGCTTGAAAACTACACGGACGTCTTGCTGCTTTGTTTGTATTACTAAAAAAAACCTATTCTGTAAGAGCAACCCCCTCTTTTACGTTTTAGAAACCTGTTTCAATACTATTTCAATTGAAGTATTGAATATTTGCTTAAAACATACATAAACATCATTTCATACTCAATTTTATAGTCTCTTGTAATCACCGCCTAAGTCGACTTAACACAATTTTGTATATTTACTGCAAACTAGGGCTGTGCGATTAATTGATTAATCAAAATTTTGATTATTCATAATTTCGATTACTAAATTAATCGATTAATTATGCTTTTTGATTAATCAAAAAGGGGGTTTTCTCGATTAAAAAAAAAATTAATTGATTAGTCACCTTTTTGATTAATCGTTTTTTGAATAAAATGATTAATCATATATTAAAACGGCACAAGTTTAGAAGTTCGTTAATACTTCAACCATTTGTTGCATCTTCGAAATTTTGCTCATACGCTATCGGGCATCTCAAAATTTTCTTAAATTTTTTTATTTTTTAATATTTTGAAGTATGTTTAGTTTTTAATTTTTTTTATTTTCAGCTATTTCAAGACAAAATTTCACATAAAAAAATTAGTAAATTAATCAGTTTTTGATTAACCATTTTAAAAAATACTCCAGTAACGCTCGTTTTGATTAGTCATAATTTTGATTAATGAAGAAAGCGATTAACTGAAAATTTGATTAATCAACTTACTCGATTAATCGAATAAAGGCACAACCCTACTGCAAACTGAAAATAAGGACGTGAAAGGTTATTGGAAATCTGTACAGAGTTAATTTATTTGGAGTTTATGTCAAAAATATCCGACTTTGAAAAACCAATCTCGAATTGGTTTTTTTTCTTTAATTCTTAATTTGAGCAATGGTGACAATTTATGATGCTGGTGTCTTCAGGCAACTAGGGAAATATAAAAAAATCTACGTGAAGGCTTGAAGAAAGTTCAAACTTGTATTTTTTACATGGATATGAACCATGGCACGGAGATACACATACATATGTACCAGTGGTAACCATGTAGTATATTTGGGAAAGTTTGCCGCTACCGAAAGCTGTTGGGGATGGTTTAATGAAGAGATGTGTGGTATAAGACAAAAACCTGAATATGTTTTCACACTTTTCTGGAAGTTTTATATGTATGTATGTCTATATACATATATATGTATATTTGTATACTCTTATGAAGGCATGTATGTATGTTTCAAAAACCAAAAAATTATTGCTATTCTTTTGCAAATTACAACAACAGAGAGCTTAAAAAAATATGTTCCAAGGTAAAATTGAAAACATGAAATGCGGTTGACAGCCGCAAAGGTGATTGAAAATAAAAACAAAACCAATTAAAGGCTGGTGAATGCAATGCGAATGGCACTGCGGTTTCTGCAAACGTACAAAATAAATGCATGAACATAAATGTTTTTTCAGGCATGCTGATAACAAAGAGAGAGAAATGCTCATGATGTTCATTGCATTCAGTTAAGAGCAAGGGAGTTTGCGTAACGGTACTTTTTTGGTTACTTTTCGCTTTTGATATTTTGATTTTTTAGCGCTTTTTGTTTATTTCCATTCACATATTGATCTGTGGCATGCTGCTGCATTTTTTATGCAATGACTTTAGCTTTCTATTTATTTGTTTGAAATTTTTGCAACATATACATATGTACATATAAGTATACCTACATACATACATACATACATACATACTTGCTGCGTAAGCTATAAATCAAAGTTCGATTTTAAAGTGAAAAGGGCGAAACGAAAAGGACATACATAAATTGGTAAGGGCATACACGTAAGCATGGTATCGTGAAAGGCCGGAGATAGGGGTAGCTTCAGGATATGTATCTATGCCTATGTGTTGATGGTGACAAGGCAGGACATTATGTTCGCGCCATGTTGCGTTAAGCAATTCATGTTACAAATCTTTTTTTTCTTTCGACCATCACCGCTGACATCAACATTCGCATTATTGCTGCTTGGATGTGTGTTCCTTGCGCTCTTATGACGAATGCAAGCACAGTTTTCTTTTTTAATTTTGCTATACATACAATTTAATATTCCAAGCATTTTCCTCACCCTTCACTTGGTCGTTTTAGTCTTTCTATTAAAATTTCAATGCGGTTTCAGTTCTTTTTCGTTTGATGTCAATAGGCAGTTAGGTACATAAATTTGATTTAAATCAACGGTCGTGGTTTAATATGAAATAGGCGAAACGTTCTCGACTTTGTATTTATAATATTTTTAACAATTCTTACTTCTCGTATTTTGTATTTCTTTTGCGTTGAACAATCTTCGGACTGCAATTTGTATTTTCTCAGAAGTTTTAATCTTGATAAGTAGGTAAGCTATTTATGTATATTACTTGTATCTTTATTTGTAGCTTTCGTTATTGTTGATGAGTTTGTTAAAGTTCAGCACAATGTTTGTGCTAAAACTTGCTTGATTTGTGCGCTCCATCATTACAAATTGAACTCTGCACTTTGGCTGTTTAAGCAGTAATATTTTGCGCCAGAAGCATCATCACATACACATACCTACTCGTAAATTTAACAATCTATTGCCTTTATCATATTTACTTTTAACCAAAACTACATCTTTTAATACGGCAAGCCGAAGTAAAACTTTGCTTTTATTTTTTAAATCGGATTTCATGCTCTAAAGTTTTTTTCTGTAATTCGCTCCATAAAAACTCGAATAGTAAATTGATTGTGATTGAGCCATTTAATGCTAAGCAACATTTAAGCATAGATACATATGCTCTGACACACAAGAAATAGTTAAACACACCGAAGTTTGGTTAAAATGTTCAACAACGGGACGTTGCATAACCGAGAGTAGCGTTAACCGGAAATTGTGAAAGCGGCTACAAGTGAAATGTAATATAATGGTTTAATAGAATCGCCACAACAGCATATGTATGTATATATTCTTTTATGCCGCCATTTTCAGTTTTAAAAATTCATAAATCCCTGCACCATTATCTGGATTTCATACGTAGTAAGTGTAGTGTATGGATTTTACCCAAATCTAAAACCTAATAAAAGTACATTAAAATAAAGCATTGATTTTAGAAATTTTAAGTCTTATAAAAGTTTCTTTTTGATATACCAATAACACGGCACAAAATCTGGGGTATTTTTTTAGCATTAATTGATAAATTGTGAGCATTTATTGATAAATTGTGACGAATGTAAATCCTTATAGCTTCTGGCAGAACTGCTCTATTATAATGCATTAGACCGGGTCGATGCGCTGATATCGGCTATTTATTTATTTATTTATTGCGGAGTCTACAGAATGAATAATTCTTACAGACTAAGTAGGATGCAAAGACGAACCCCTGGGACTGGACAGAAGGTCTAGCGAGTTTATTTGAACAAGGAGTTTTACTGAGAGCCTAGAACTGGTGAACCTTATTAACATAAGCCCTTTGGTCGTATACGTGTTGCCAAGATGTCGGTACATCTCTTCAAATTTTCCGTACATCACTCAGAATATAAAAATCAATTTTGAGAAAGCCCAAAAGGAATAAGCAAGATATATGGAAAATTTTTAAAAATGTGCAAGCCATTTTTCGATAATTTAATGTTGAGAGCTTGAGAAGAGGGGGGGGTGAAAATTTTTAATATGAAATTTCTTGGGGAGGACAACGTAAAAATTAGTACAATGAGATTTTAAATCTTTTGTACGACAACACAGAGTATAATAAAAACAATATATAACAGTTTAATAAAAACAAATAAAATTTAGAAAAGAGAAAAAAAATTAACTATAAGTAAAAACCTTAAACATGCATAAAGATTGCATAAAAAAATTAATTAATTAAATAATGCTGTTGGTCGGATTGAATTATGTGATAAAGTAGAGAAATACGAGAATATGACATTCTTGCAATTGCTTTTGTTTAGCTTACTTATAATCAGGGTTGGCCATAGTGCACTAAAAATTAAGTGCAATAAGCGTTTCACTACCACTTTTTCTTCAACATAGTTTAACCAGCACTGAGTACTGCAAATTGGATTCGCAACATGCACTACGATAATATGCAAAATTAAGTTATGATACGTGATGTGGGTTTCAAATTTTAGCCGCCAGTTAATTTTTGGTGGTTTGCTTGTTTCAGAGCTGATTGGGTAGGTAGAGCGAGAAAGGATCGGCTTAGATAGGAAGATCACCGATATTTATACAACATGTATTACAATTGGGCGCACACGCAAGCTCATAAGGGTGGTTGCTATTGCGCAATATCGTTGCCCCAAAACCTAAACTAAATAAACCCTTTGTAAGCTAGCATGACTTTCTACAATATAAGGGATACCCTAATGTACATTAATGTATCGATCGTGAGAGGATGCTGCTGCATAGAATATTTAAACATATACAGGACCGTATTTGTTATGTTGTGGCCACTGAGCATTGACAGACTTGTTTTTACAACAAGCAGATAAAGCAAATTTAAGATTTATTCAGCTACATATTACACGGCCTTTTTAGGTGACTAACGAAAAGCACTCATCAATTAGTTTTCGGGATAGACGCATTAATGTAAACAAAATATGTATTTAACATAGTTAGGAAGCAAATATGTTGGAAACGCTCAAGTATGATAGCCTGAAATGTAACATTGCAGCTATATTTAATAGTAAATGATAGTAATAATAATAATATTATTGGTGACAGCCCGAGGTGTTAACCCTACCTAGAAATGTTTTTGTTGAAGTTCCAGAACAGCAAAAATTCTAAAACTGTTTGGCTTCTTTTGGTTTATAATGACCCCTCCTACCGATTTTTCTTAAATATCTGCAATGCACCTTTTACAATTTTGTTATGCTCTTATGCAGAGATAGGATGATCGAATTACATTTTTCATACATGTAACTTGGGTTGAACTGCATTACTGAAGCCTAATTATGTACATCGAAAAATCTTTCATCGCTGAAAAGGTCATACCCACATTTAAATATAATAGGGCCATGGGGAGTTGTCCGATATCTCCAGTGGTGAAGAAGGGCCCATATATGTATTTATACACTTGCTTATTGAGCATCTGATCCTCGTTGCACGCGTATTGATGCTGACGACTCATAACTATCGATTACGATGGGTTGCGGCTTTGACTTTACCTCCAGGCCAATTTGTACAGTATTCAGCGAAGGCGATGTTCAACGATATGGCGAAGATGTCAAAATTAAAGCGGAGTAGTAAAAAAAAATTTAACATTGTGGATTATGGTAGACCCCCTAAACAATGATATCGTATTAGTGAATACGACGACTGCAATACTAATTCTCTTCAGCTATAAGCCTTATAATAATTTATTATTATATGATACTATGATTATAGTAGTTTCCATGAAGTATTCATATGTATATACATATGTAAGATATAAGCTTATTTCAGGATTAACGATATCCCATTTTTATGCATAGGTGTAGTAAAAACGCAAGACCGCCACTCCAAAAGAGAGAGTACAACCTTTGTATCAATATACCTAAATAGGGTAAAGTATAATAAGTGTTGCATACAACTCAACTACTTAAAGTGTTCATGACGTATATCATTCGCATCAAACTTTGCGAATTTTTTTGTGGGTTATACCTATAAACGAATGTACATATGTGTGTACTATGTGTACACGCCTCCATAACTCGACTTATATAAAGGAAGTGAAGCCACTCGAGTTTAGTCGAGCATTTGTTGTAATGTTGCCTCACCGCAATTTGGCTGGGTTTCGCCAATTTATTATTTTCACAAATTGATTTTTATCTAAGCTTAATCGATTGCTAGATCCGCACTACAGGTATTTTATATCCACACATACAAATGTATGCATCTGCAAACTATCATGCTGGTGTGGCATGAGTGTAGGCGAAGTAGACAGTAAAAACATTTATCGATATTTATAGGCAGGTGAAATAAAATCAAATATTACTGATATACAAATATATAACAATTTATCTAAAATAGAACATTTGAAAAACCAAAAATAGCCTTTATATCAAAAATTTACTGATGTTTCCTTAGTTTTCTGGTTTTGAATATATTTTAATTTAATCTGGGAAAAACTGATTTTTGGATTTGAAAATTATTTAAAGATCCGAACAAGATAGACACTTTTTCCATTTAATAACTATTCGTCTTCTACTTAAAATATTAATATGTAGTTGCAAAACTGCATACCTAAGAAAAAAATATTGTAACATCCTGTTTGTAACCCTGGTTGGAGAAAACATTTTTTTTTCTGGAACTGTCTAATGTGCTTGTTTTTCTGTTTTGCTCGAAGTTTGTTTATTTTTATATTGTAAGCGCTCCTATTTAGTGGTTTAAGAAAATAATTTATGTTAGTTCACACGTTGTTTTACACGTAATTTATTATCGTCATTTTCTCGTCTACTGTCAGTATCTGGAGGCAAATAATCATCCAAAAGCGTATCGATGTGGTTCCTTAGTTTTTGCACGAAATGTTACTTTTTATATGCAATTGCACTAAAAGTTAAGAGTATTAGCCATCTAGTAGCTCTTCCGTTACACACCTTAATGTGTGAAAGTGGTATTATAGTTAATACATACATATGTATGTATGTATGTATATTGGAACAAAACTGATGAATTTTACATCTTTGTAGAATTTGTTTCCATACTACATCTTGATCGTTTCGGACATAATTTCTATGTATATAAATTGTATTCATACTACATGGACTTTCTGGAAGGAGCAATCGGCAAGGTACTTAATGTTAACCCTTGAAATTTAAATGTGATGCTGTTCACCAGCAAACCCAAGATACCGAAAGAGGTATCAAGGAGGCCCACATAGCCTATTACACTAAGTAACAAAAAAAAAAAATTTCTCAGTCCTTGGGATGTAATTGTTATTTCCTAGTCTGTTATGCCTTAAAAGTATGGAAACCACCTAATATTCTTCGGAAACTTTGCTTTTGTGACCAGGCCATTCACGCTTACTGTAGTGTGCACTGTCGTTTCTGCTGTCCCACAGGCATAGAAAGCAAGGAAACTTGGTGTAACCGCCTTGCAGGCCCATTAAGAATGTCACTATTTTGAAATCTCCGATCAGTTCCCAGCCATATTGTTCATACTTCAATGCGTTCAGCACTTTCTTGACATTGTCGTAGTTCTCTTTGAGAGATACTGAATATGCCAGAGGAAGAGACGGATACTGGTTGCCATTGTGAAGCAACACGGCTTTGATACTCTTGCATGAGCTGTCAATGAAGAGGCGCCACTCTTTTGGTTCGAAATCAATTCCGATTTCCTCGAACAGACCGGTCACGTCGTGGCAGAAGCAGAACCATCATAAACGCAGATCAGCGCTGCTATGGTCACAAAAGCAAAGTTATCTTGCGACAATAGCTGTTTTCTATACTTTTGGGACCTAACTGACTAGGAAACAACCCAGGGACAAAAACCTTGTCACATAGTGTTATCCGTGCAAAAAAGTAGTTAGCAGAAACGGGCGTTTTAGACGCAAACACATGATGTGGCTCTACAATGCCAAACTTAAACCCATACCAACTTATAGGGTGTTAGTGCCGTCTAAATTTGGATTAAAAATATAACATCTAAAAACTGAACAAACGAAGTTTCCGGTAAGGTTTTTACAACCAAAAAAAAATATCCTGCATTTAATTTTTGTCAAATATGAAAATCTGGTCGACACCAGAATCGAGAGGTATGATGGCTCGAAAGTAACATCTAATCGGTTTGTCCACTAAAAAAATTGGTTTCTCAAAGCAAAGGATTCGTGAATGTGGACATATGTATGTACGTGGTGAGGAAAAATTTTGAACTGAACGTAATCAGTTTCAATTCCTATAACATAACTATGCTATTTTAATATAAACGAAAAGTTGTTAAAATATGAATACAGATAATTAGGTCAAAGTTCTTTGTTAGGTATAGCTCGGTGCTAAAACTATAGTTTTAACAATCAATAGACGAAATCATACCTTTACTATCAATAAATTTTAAGTTATAAATAGTTAGTTTTTAGTTTCGTGTTCTTTTACTTACCTTGGTCATACAAGTGTAAAATTATTTTAAATGTTTACACATTCACATGTATGCTTTTGTATTGAAATACGCCAATAAAGCAATTCCCGCAGAATTCATAATTTAATAAATCAAAATAAGCAAATACAGGAATTAGCTACCCGAGAAACTGTCCATAGCAATTGGCGTAATGTGGCGGGTGATAAACCTTTGATTTAACTTCTTATTTGTTATTTATAGAATTTTTTTCTTTTAGTTCTCAGGCGTATTTTAAAATATTTATTCAAAATTCTGGTTAGCAAACAAATGGGCTTTGTTAGTGTTAGTGGGAACATGTTAGTGTTTTACACCGACACCGCAAATTATTGAAACACAAATTTCGACGTTTCCGAAAATCGCAGGTGTACAACATTTTATTCCTGTTAGGGCATGATTACATAGATAATGTAATTGTTGCCAAATGTGTATTCAACCGACGGCACTACCACTTTATAACCATTCACTTTGTATTCGTCATATCCCTCGTTACAAGAGATGATTTTGTTCTAAGCGTGCAAGTGCCACCAAAAATATTATTATATCCTTTTCCCAAAAATTTTATAAAAACTTTATTTTTACGTATTTTTCTTGTAATATTTCCGTATAGCAGCATCAGCTCTAGAGGGGACAAAATACTCAACTGCTCCCTATTCACAGCGACATATTTTTTTGTTAATGTTCACGATGCTCTTTTTATTATCGCCTTTGTTGAATATTTTAATGTGGTAATTTCGTTTTCATTGCAATCGAAGCAGATACAAAGGCAGATTCCTCTCGTTACTTGCCAAACGGAAAAAACCAAAACAAAAAATGTGAAATAATAAATTGGAAGCAACGAGGAAGATAAGAAGTTGAGAGAGTATATGTATTACTGGAATTTCCTCTTAATTTATATTTTGCAGAAAATCAGACATGATTTCAATTCCCAGTTCTCTTCTTACTGACAACATCTGAAATTAACAAGGTCAATGTTGAGAGCATGGTAATAATATAAAAGAGAGCAATTTTCTCTTGAACACTGTACCAGTGCTCTGTATTTGTACATGGAAGATACATTAGCATGCCACACTAAAATGCTTATGCAGATTTTTACCTGGGCCGGTTAGAAAAACGAATACCTGAGATGATAAGTTTATGTATAAAATAAGTAATTAAGAATGGAATATGAAAGAAACGAGATACAAGATCACTGCAAAACCCGAAAAAAAAATGTGTATCATTTCTGAAGCTCATCTCACAAATATATTATTTTCTTAACCAAAAAAAATTACATGTTTTTTCGGAAACATATTCCAAGAATTGAAAGTAATAGGAAATTCTTACTTGCAGTCTTAAACTTATGAATTTGTAGTTGTTAAAACAAATAATTTAAACATTTCTGTTTTCCTGGCTCATTCCATTTTTAAATAACTTAAACAAAGCTGATTATAATAAAACTGTGATTTCCCTTTCAAAGTGTACCCAAAGTTTTAAAATTACATATATACATTTTTCTGCAACATTTTTTTGTAAATTTAGGCAAACAGAAAATATTTTAACTAACTGAAAGGATATTCGGTGCATGAATGAAAAGACCTATTTTATCTGGAAAAAAGTAGAACACTATTCCAAAAGGAGTTTTTCATACCAGCAACTGATAGTTTTAACATGCCGGTACCGTAGAAGATGTGAATTGGCAGATTTTTTACTGAAATATAATATTTGAAATCTAGTTTAAAATGTGCCAAAAGTGTGTTGGTAATTGTAAAGTGAAAATAGTTGAAATGCCTGCCAGCATAGTCGATAAGTACAAGGCCCACATGAAAGAGGTCGCAGATTTGATTACAAAAAATCTGGAATTCAATGTGGAATGCAAGTTAATTCGCCAATGTGAAATTGGCCTTAGTCTAAAATGACATATTTACATACATACATACATATTTCCTTAATCGGTGGCTTTTCCAAGGTGCGCATGTCGCATGAGAGAGTCAAAGTGGATTAGTTATTATACATAATAACAATCAGATTGCTAAGATAGAAAGCTATTTAAAAGCTAATAATTAATTTTACTGACGCAAAGGTCGTTGGTTATATGTCAAATATGTAGATGTAATGCATTTAATTTCAATACTAAGAGCATTCATGAGTTTCCACACTTTTCTTGAAAATCTATATTATTACAAAACAAAACTTAGTTAACCTCAAGGAAACTTCCGCACTACTATAGTGACTTTTTCTGTACAAATACCTACGCACAGAATATACATACATATACATATATGCATACATATGTACATATGTACAGAAATAACTATGGTTGCGAAACTAGCATTTGAAAGGCAAGGGAAATAGGTTTTTGTAAAGCTTCCGATTGGTAAAGCGAAAATTCAAAAATATGAATATTAAATTCACTTGTCATTATGTTTCATCGAGTTGACGTTATGACCCGCAGTGGGCCGTTTGTGAGTAGCTTCCAATATTCGCATATTAAGCAAAATGTCTGTTGAAGATTGTTGCCAGAAGCATTTACGTAGACTCTGACCTCTTGCATCGCCACTGCTTCCCTGGTCTAATGATTCGCTTTGTTATATGAGAATATGTATGTATGTGAGAGTGTTCAACAGCATCACAGCAGGATACAGCAGCAAGCAGCCGACAGACGAAGCGATAATGATCGCAAGTAGAAATTGATTTTTTTTTTCGCCATTATGAATATTTCCTTTGCCAACAGCACGACACCAACAAGGCAAGAGAAAGCTTAAAAATGAAGGACACAAATGAAAAGGACACGTTTCGAAGGTGTGAAGTTAGACAATGGGGGCCGCAATGTGGTCGGTTGGTATGAAGCATTGGCAAAAATGATTTATATGCAGTTGATGCTGCGGCTGATATCCGTTTACCGTCAGTTTTGGTAAGGGTTCATATGTTTCTATACTTTGTATGTATGTACGTTTGAGACTTTGGCTTTTTTGTTTTTATAATACATAATTGAATTTCTATTAACAGAGTTTCATAAAATGCTTGATTGTGTCCTCAAATCTCTTTGAAATTATTTAATTACACACTTTAAAGGAGGGCCAATTTAAATTTTAGTGTTGCACGATGTATGGTTAGTTCTTCATTAGGCTGTTTTATCAATGCCGAACTAGGAACTTAGCGTCAGATGTACATACATATCTATAACTTTTTCCATCGGAAGATACAGTATAGTAGGTGGGGTGATGGCGAATCCCCAGCTGTCAATAACAATTTAATCATAGATTTAAAATTTTTCAGTTAACGCTTTGATTTTGGGCGATGTTTTCAAAAGCTACTGTGGTCTATTTCATGCTTTCAAGCATCCATGAAAAACTTAAATTCTTTTAATTAAATTAGGTACATATGTATTTGTGCAAACTTTATGAGCACAAGACCAGTTAATAATAATTCTTAGTCAATTATTAGGTGACAGGTAACCAGATCGCAAATGGAAATAACGTCTATTGACGCTATTTCTCTCTTTAAAAGAGAAATAAGGTGAACGAAAATTGGGAAGTATAGTCATTGACGTTATTTCCATTCATATGATAAGATGCACTTTTTATACATATCTTTGCACTTTTTATACCCAGCGTACTAGTACTAGTACAAGGGTATTATAACTTTGTTGGGATAACGGTTGGTTGTACAGGTATAAAGGAATCGAGATAGATATAGACTTCCATATATCAATATGATCAGGATCGAAAACAAATTTGATTGAGCCATGTCTGTCCGTCCGTCCGTCTGTCCGTTAACACGATAACTTGAGCAAATAATGAGATATCTTCACCAAATTCGGCATGCGTACTTATTTGGGTTCAGAATAGATTGGTATTGAAAATGGGTAAAATCGGACCATAACCACGCCCCTTTTTCGATATCGAAAATTTCGAAAAACGTATAAAACGGGTTAATTCCATATCAGAAGCAGCTACAATGATAAAATTTGCAATATGTATTGATTTATATGTTCTAAGGCGGATTTTATCAAATTTTTTGAAAAGGGGCGTGGCACCGCCCACATGTATTTGAAGAAATTTTAAAATTTTGACTCTTAATAACTTGAGAACAGTGTATGCTAGTATAACGAAATTTTGTAGAGGGCATACTATTGTTGTGTTAAATTCAGATACAGAAAATAAACGAAATCGCTTGGCTACCACGCCTACTTTTTCATAAAAGTTATATTGAAAGGAGGTGGAAATATTGAAAAGTCCATATCTAATTAACTGATACCGCTATAATAATATAATTTGGTACATACATCGATTTTCATATTCTTTACATTATTTTTGCAAAATTTTAAAAAGTGGGCGTGGAACCGCCCACTTATGAGTCAAGCAATTTTCAAATTCGACTGCTAATAACTTCAGAACGGTGTGAAATAGGTTTACGAAACTAGGTACCAGGCATGTTATGTTTATGTAGAGTTCTACCACAGAAAATAAGAAAAATCGATGAACGACCCCGCCCCTTTTTGGACTAAAGTTCTCTAAACGAGAGTTAGGAAACCGGAATATGCAATATCTGTTTAACTGATAAAGATATAATGCTAAAATTTAGTACACTCATTCACCGTTTGTTGGGCAATGCAGAGGATCTGGCCCAAAAACCCATGCGGGTAGGGGTTTAGAATATGCCCGCGGTAGGCATACCGGTCGTAAGAGGGGACTAATATGCCCAAAGGTAATGATGTGCAACTCGATGGTTGATCTACGGAAATGAGGCTTTTCACCTCTCATTACCCATCTTCTCTTTCCTTTCGGAAGGAGGGATGACCTAGAAGGTTACATTGGTCATACTAAAGAGAAAGGAAAAAAAGTAAGGTCCCAGTAAGGAACGATTTGAGATTTACTGTTAAGTATGCTCGATAATGCTTTAGATTCACAATCCCGAACACTTTGTGATGTGGTATGACGGTGTAGAGGGAGTTGATATTTTGAGGGAGTTTTTTGTACTGCAATCTCTGTAAGTACTCATGGTATAATATTGGAATTTTTAAGGACTTAAAGTAAATTAGTCTATAGATAATCTCAAGAAAGGAGGTGGGAAAGCGGCGAGGTGTAACATCTTTCGATATTATCTAAAATAATATTACATCGCAACGATATCTATGAGTTAGGTTATATTTGGTATAGGAATCCTTTGTATGATCCATGCATGTAATTTTTTGAGCAGTACAAAAATATGCAAGTACGTATACAGATATACATACATATATCGTCGGTGACACGGCAAAACCGCGTATTGCACGAAGTTTCTCCATTTTGAGTGCAAACTAGAAATTACAAAAATGTAGTTTCTACACAGCCCCACAGAAAAAAAAAGGGATATGTTCTCGGGAGGAGACAGGTCAATCCTCATGGATTTTGGGTCGCTGAACACGAATCCGTAGTCAGAATTCAAAAGTTAGCTCCTGTTTTTTTTTTAACCTCAAAAAACTACCGTTTTTCGAGTTTTAAAGATATGCATAGTAGCCCAATTTCGTAACTTAATATAAAAATTACCTTAAATGTTGATCATTCAACAACCAACAAATATTAAAACGTTGTTTGTAACTCAAAGTTACTAATTCTGACCGAAAAACGCTCAAAATCGACCAAAAATTTCGTAATTTTTTTTTTTTTTTTTTTTTTTTTTAAATTTTTAGTTATTTTTATACAAAACACAAGAGCTAACTTTTGTAATCTGACTACGAATTCGTGTTCAGCGACCCAAAATACATGTGGAATGACCTGTCTCCTCCCGAGAACATACCGCGTTTTTTCTGTGGGGCTGTGTTATTATTATTTGACAAATAAAGATCTCTCTCGACGAACGCTCTATAAGAACAGAAAAAAGAATTTTGGAAAGATTAATGAATCTTTAGGCGTTGGCTAAGGTGAGTTCCGAAATAGAAATCGACATAGTTTAAAAATAACAATCAAATGGCACCATTTGTTGGGCAATGCAGAGGATCTGGCCCAAAAACCCATGCGGGTAGGGGCTTAGAATATGCCCGCGGTAGGCATACCGGTCGTAAGAGGCGGCTAATATGCCCAAAGGTAATGATGTGCAACTCGATGGTTGATCTACGGAAATGAGGCTTTTCTCCTCTCACTACCCATCTTCTCTTTCCTTTCGGAAGGAGGGATGACCTAGAAGGTTACATTGGTCATACTAAATCGCTACCACGACAGTCGGGCAGTACCGCAAGGGAGTACCGGAGCGTACCGGATTCATATCCGGCCAAGGACTGTTATTTCGACAACACTCCCCAAAACCTTTTTGTTGCTAAAACAACAACAACAACATTTGGCCCAAAAGGTATCCTTATCGGAAATGTCGCCGGCAGCAGAGAAAGAATAAAAAACAAGGACCCAGTAAGGAACGATTTGAGATTTACTGTTAATCCCAATTGGCTAACAGTAAACAGTCAAGCAATAATTACAACAGTAAGGGCTTCACCATCGTTAAAATTTATTCGCAGTGAAATAAGTTCACTATAACTAAATATTGGGACCATACCATATTTTTTAGCAGTCCGAGACCATTTAAGGAATTTTGAGATCAGGCGGATGTTGAAAAATATTTATTTTGTCAATTCCAGAATTTTAGATGTTTTTCTTTCTCACAAATAAAATAGTTCACATAACAGCTCTATGATATTGCCAGTAGTCCCGTCTAAAAGTATAATTTTCTGTACCAACAAAACTTACACTCATTACTTGTTTGCTTTGATTTTTCTATTCCCTAAACCAGCTTCACAATTATGCAAATTGTCTATCTTACCGACAACTACAAATATCTTGACTGTGAATGTGAAACGGAAATGAAATCAACGAGCCAGGGAAGTCAGCGCGAGGTAACAAAAGGTTATTTGCTTCAGTAACTTTCGTTTTGGTTTTTTGAATTTCGTAACTACAGAAAAGAAATGTTATTTATACTAGGGGGAGTAAAACAAAGTAATTTGTGCTGGGGATAATATATGACGGTTCGTCCGCATATCTAAAAAACTAATTTATACCAACCAGAATTATGTTAAAAAACACCAAAGTTAACAAACTGTTAATTGGTAATTAAATGTGAGCTAAAAACTGTTATTGTAACAAGCGCACCTACTATTGTATATGTTATATATAACTAGGTACAATCATATTTTTTTTATTTATAAAAGCAAATGTCGGAAGTTCCTCTGCATGGCAGGGACGGTGAGTTGGAATAATTCAAGTCGAAAACAATGCACAGTTATGAGAATACTTTGAATGACTGACTGACCACCACCGCGGCGGTATGAAATGAAGAGAAACCTGAAAACCGCGTCCCACCAGAAATCATTCACGTTTGGTTGCATCTGCGCGGCACCTCGTTTGGTATTGCCGGCTGGTGTTACTGTTTCCGTATTCTGTTTCACATATAGAATGTAGTTTTTACTCGCCTTTAATAGGTTCAAGAATGCGTATCCATATACATACGTACGTAGATATGCATATGCATTGAAATGCATACAGTATTGTGCACAATAATGGAATAACAGCTGGTGTACTTGCATATCAGACCGTGGTCTAAGGTAAGTCCCGGACTAGAAACTATCAAAATACTTGAAAAACGATTAACAACCATCGGCTTGGCCTACGAAAGCATTGCAACCATAAGACAACTTAAGCTGTAAGGGCTTCAAATGAAAGCAGCATGTTGAATTGAATTGGAATAATTTTTATTTGTGTAGAGTTTACGGACTTAGAAAACGGTGGCGATAATATATATACTATATACTAGATAATTTGAAAAATAAAAAATCAAAACCTAATAAATGTTTAGCCATTTTGATTTATTTGTTAATAATAGCACTCGAAAGAGCTTAACAAAAGCTACTCAGATTTCCATTAATTTAGTAAATATTAATTACTGATTTTTTTTTAAGATAATGTTGGGTACCTTGGACTCAATCACAGAATTATTGCAATAAAATTGCGAACCAGTCTTCGAAAGGGACAGTCTTGAGCTATTCACTCCGTGATGCGGTCAGTGGTGAGAACCCATTGACAATTGCCATGTTAAAGTAGACAGTTTAAAGCATTGCTTAAGGATTGAGCTAGGACTGGTATAGTATTCATCTTTCTATCAAGTGGACTAGGATATTTGTTGGTACCTTTTGTTGACCTTTGTACTTCAAAAATGTATCATTATATACCTACATAAAAAAACACTTCCCAGTACATTCGGGCTCTATCACCTTCAGGAACTATCTCATTTTAACTGTTGAGGGTTATCTGTCGTTTAAAAGTGTTTGATTGTAAATATTGATATTGATTATTTCAATCTTTATCTTTATGTATTGGCGCACAACTTAAAAATGGGAGTATAGCTAACACCGTTATTGCCCTACATACTATCACATACCTACAATTTTTCACAAAGTGCAGTCAAACCCCTGCAATTTTACTTCATGAAGCCAAACTAGCAACCACTTAGCTAAATTTGACAAAAGCAAAACAAAAAGCGTGGGTAATCTTGAAACTGAAAAATAAATGAAAAAATCTTTTAACATCAGTTCTGCTTGTCTTATTCTTTGACGTTTTCTGGCGTACCCACCAACCGTGGCAATGCTTAATTTCGGGGTTGCCGCAGCTGCCTCTAAAGCACGCAGTCATAACAAGTAAAATGTATAAATATATGTACATAAGAACATGCTCATAAGTAGTTACATATATAAACTTGTACTTAGATAAGTTTCTTCAGACAGTTACCTTCAAAAGTGTAGCTGGAATACTGAAAGTGCCGGGTGGTTTAAATGAACATGAAGAACATGAATGAAGTTTCAAAAAGACGTAACTCGCGTTGAACGATAAAAGCTTAAACACACGCACTTTAACATATTTACTTAGAAACATACATACATATGTACATACATATAAACAAGGTAGCAATCTCATGAGACACGATACGATTAGCATGACTGTATTCAAATACACGCACGAACAGGGCCGAATTTCCGATAGGGCTACATATCTGGGAAATTACTCAGGCGCCCTTAAGACAAGTCACCGCATGCCGAAATGTTTATTATATTTTTTTTTTTCATACCTAGCGTAATTTTTTAATCTGTATACTTAGTAAATAAATAAAAATCGCATACAATGTCCTATAAAGCATGTTGTGCAAAAAGCTAAAATAAAATGTGAGTCATGGTACAAAATATTATACTTTAGTGTTTCTGTTATATTTTACTTCATTTTGAAGGATTCATGAATAGATAATTCTTTAGATTAAATAAATTCTTTAGATTGTTCACATCGATCTGGGAAAATAGCGGTTTATGCCTGTACTGTTGTTCATGGCTTATACCACTCTTAGTGTCCAGGTTAAATCTTTTCTCAGCTAACGGGTTTTGTAAGTTAAAACATAATTTGTTTTTGTAAACATTCAATCTTTTCAACCTTTCTGCCTAAACGGTAGGTACTATAAATCAACAAAATTTTAGAATTATAGTTTTTTTTTTACTTTTACGGAACAATGCCAAAAAATAATATTAATCTTACTAATATATAAAAACGTAAGTTTGTGAGTGACTGCGGATGTTTGTGGTTCTTTATCGTCTAAACAAATAGCCCGATCATTACGAAATTTTACAGACAAGTCCTTAGGGGTGTAGAATAGGTAACAGGCATCATGAAATTTCGATACATTTATCGATAACAGAGTTATCGGTCAAAATGTGGTTTCGGGTAAACTTTGGAATATTCGCACAAAATTGGTATTATACGAAAGGGGAAGACCACAAATTTCATTTGGACTTTGGTTCATTTCGATATATTTATCGATAACAGAGTTATCGGTCAAAATGTGGTTTCGGGTAAACTTTGGAATATTCGCACAAAATTGGTATCAATCGAAAGGGGATGACCACAGCTTTCATTTGTCCTTTGGTTCAATTCGATATATTTATCGATAACAGAGTTATCGGTCAAAATGTGGTTTCGGGTAAACTTTGGAATATTCGCACAAAATTGGTATAAAAAGAAAGGGGAAGGCCACAGGTTTCATTTGGACTTTGCTTCATTTATGGAAACATCTATTTTGAGAACGGCTGTACCTAATACACATAACTAAATTTGGAAGGTAAATTTTGTATCCGCTCGAGATGGTTATACGCTAAAAAAATAAAGGCATTTGGAAAGGTTTTGGAGATGTCCCAAAATTGGAGCTACAAGGTTTTTGTGAAAAAATGGGTCTAAAATGAAAGGTCTTGATGAGATTTTTAAAATGGCGTCATTTTAAATCCTTTTGGGATTGGGATTGAGAAAGGGATAGGCATATGGATGACAATTAAAAAGCAATATGAAAAGACAAAAGCATATGAAGAGGATGGACGGAGAGAAGGATGTGGAGCTGAAATTAGGAGGGCGAATGACATATTTTAAATGCAAACAAGTTAGTGTTTGGGCAGGACAACGTCTGCCGGGTTTGCTAGTCAATGATAAAAATCTCAGAAAGTTTTCGGATTTTTAGTTAATAGGTGCATGGAATTACTTATAGCAAGTTTTAAGCTGATATACCATGCGGGTAATGGAATCACATAGTGCTGCAATCTAACTCACCTAATATGTTAAGAAAATTATAAGTAGTTGTAGGCTGGCAGACATTTATAATATGCATCAGTTATAATTGTTTCTGTCATTTTTACAGTTTAAGGGATCATCAATTTATTGATTAAAGGGCGTCAAAATTCATATTCCGGCCCTATCCACGTACATACTTTTATACTTTGGTTATCTTCAACACGGAAATACTACAACTCGTCGTCCTTGCCTCTTTCTATTGTCTTCTTGTCCGATTTACTGTTCATCGTACGCTGTTCTGCATCCTGTTACTTTCCACTTTCATCCGTCCGACATCAATGCCGGGAGTTAAGCTTCATGGGTTGTTGGGGTAGTATGGTTGATTGTGAGGACTTATTTTCGCTTCATGCAAGTGAAACGGAAATGACAGTTTCGAAGCGCGAAACGCAAGGATACGTAATGCTCAATTGTTTAACAGGAGTTGTAGATCGTATAGCATGGCGAAGAAGGCAATGAGAGGAGTAAAGAAACCGCAATGTATTATACATATATTGTATAATGTTAATATAAGATTGTAACGGTTAACCTGCATTGATATAGATAAAATCTTATATTTGTGTTTATATTAGTATCAAGAATCAATTTTACAATGTCGCAAACATTTTGATATCGCATCAGATTTTATTTGAAACGAGTTTTGTGTTTAACAGTTAATAAAAAAATATGATTTTATCTTTTCGGCAAACTTATGTATCTATCTATTTTTTAAAAGCTTTTTGTGTTTATCAGTTATTAAAAAATATTGCTTTTGGCAATTTTGCTTCTCAAAAATCTGATTTACATGTATGCCATGCTTTGTATTTGTAGATGCGTTCGGAGTTGGCGAAAAACCGTAGGCCCTACCAATTTGTAGGAAAAATTCAAAAGCGGCACATCACAAATTGGAAGAGAAGTTCAGCGCAAAAAGGAAAGAAGCTTTTGGACCCAGTTCTTGTTCATTTAGACTTTTTTGTGTTTGTTATAAAACTCGAAAATTTGTATCTATTATGTATGCTTTTAATTTTTTTTCAATTAAATTCGTGTAGATTAAGTTCTAAATATAAATTTTCTTCAGTGCTGCAATATTTTTTAAACATTTCTCATTTTAAATTTGCTAGTGTAAATTTCATTTCATTTGGAAGTGTATAGCAAATTATTTTTTTTTTGCACTTCCATCCGAATTTATATCTCTTAGGAGGTTAATGATATAACTGTTGTATGTCGCGCATTTACTCTTATTTATATTTGAATGTAATCTACATATAGTATTATTCTAAAACAAGGCGCTTAGCTAGACTAAACTACAATACGTACATAAATGAAATGTGTATCAAATGAAAACTTATCATGAGCATGTTTGCCCAAAATTACAAAAATTTCAATTGCCAGACGTCCTCCTAAAGTCATTTTGGAAGAACACAATGATGAATCGCTTCGAAATTGAAAAGCTCTTACACGAAAATCCACGTAAGTCCTTGAGAGGTATGTATTTACAATATTTTGCAGTTTCATATAAAGATAAACAAGTAAAACAAAAATTTCATTACGAAATATTTTCGAACTAATTCCCGACGGCAGTTCCAAACCATTTTAGCTCAGCTGTGTGTTTGTTATTGTTTATTTCTTTCATGAATTTAGTGACGATGGCGCTCTTATTTTCTATTTCCTGTTATTGCTTACTGGCTGCTTGTTTGATTATGAATGAAAAAAAGAATAATGGCTGCTGCTGGTGGACGACCTCCATAAAACATACGACAGCCGATTGGCATTGATCGGCCCGAAAATGTGCACAAATCGTAACACATACATAACGTGGAATGCCATCTCTACACATACCCTTATTTTAGCAAGCGCAAAAACATTTTGTTTTCAATAAACCCAGAGGTAAATTAAATTCATGATCGTTCCACTTAATGCAATACAAAACTAGTACCTTATCTCTTCTCAGAATATATGCTTACTTGTACCAAAGGCATTTTTATGAATATTTAGAGCTAAAAAGTTTTGGTTTAGTTTGGTTTTGCACGCAGGTTTTCCTTTGTTCCTTGCTTTACTTATTTGTGTCTGCGAAGTGTTAAAGAAGTATCTATTCAATTTTGTAATTAGGATTTTTTACACTGGGAAAAAGTCAGAAACCGAGTGAGCTCGCTGAGAGCAAATATACAGCCGTTGTTTCTCTTATTGCCGACCGCCAGCTTATGTTGCCACCTATGTTTTTTTTTGCCAAAAAGTATGTGATAATGATTCCTACATTTTGTACCTGCATTTATAATATTCATATCCAAACATACATATTTTCCCATACTACATATGTATTAGAGCACCCGTAAAACCAAAGTTGTGAATTTATGCACATTTTCGGAAAGCTTGAGGAACAAAACTAAGTTATGCATTAAAAAAAGGACACCTCCAGTGAGAAAATCCCAGGCCCACAGGACCTAAAGGCTAAAAAAAGATACTCTACGAAAATTGCTCATAACTCTTTATTAAATTAACCCATGCAAAAAATGCATTTAAGTAATATTGTTCAAAATTACACAGTGAACAATTTTTGGGGTAAAAACTATCGGACCATGATGCACTTTATTGCACTTTAGTGCATTTGAATGCAAAAATTTACTGAAACAATTTTTCTGAAGGCCTGTTTCATGTAATATGAACTAAGCGAATTATATGAGCTTGACATCACTGAATGGAGAATTGAATGCACTTTAACCCATGGTACCCGATTTTTGAAAATATAAAAATTTTTTAGAATATTAGAAGAAAAACCAAATTTTATATAAATATTTTCGTTAACGATCGATTAACTGAAAGCTTGGAAGACTTTGGAAAATTGTGAGCAATTGTAAATAATGTTTTTTACAGAGTCTGAAAATTAATAGATGTACATTTTTGGATAAACACTTTTGAAGCCTGAAAAGCTATACTTCATTTCTGTGCAACGGAATTAAAAAATGCTAATCAAATAGTTTTGAAAAAAAATTTTTTTTTCAACCAAGTGCATTACATAGAATTGACAGCATTTGGAAATTCCAATTTTTGTAGATAGTAAAATTAAAATAAATTATGAATACTTGCAATTTTTTTTAACAGCTTCAAATCGAAGAAAAATTAAATGAATTGAATTTTTAAAATCAATGGCTTACAGTACTTTTAGGAAAGTTCTTGGTCAAATATTCAACAAAGTTTTACTTCGAGTATTGCTTTAATGGCAAATCCTTATAATAATTTTCCATCGCATGAATGATAAATTATTTTTGCTGTTCTTGATGTGTCAAAACTGCATTGAATCGGGTTATAAGTGAGACTCCTCTTTCGGCAATGTCATTTACAACTAACATTTTTTTTTAATTTCTTTGGCCGAAAGGTAACTTGAATTTTGTTCCCATGTAGCTGGATCTTCCATTAAATTCCGAGTCAACACCAGTAATTTTTTCACTTAAAATGGTTCCGAAAAACAGGTACGTGTTGCTGGTAACAAAGTGGTTTAAATTAACTGACATAATTTCATCTATGGGATGACCTTGTTTCCTCAAATTTTAATATCCACTCTCTCGTCGGAGAACGTCAAGACAACATTTGACTCGTGAATATTTTTTATCGACTGTTTTGTAATACTCCAAATCTTTTAAAAGTTTCAAGTCATTATATGTCGTGTTTGGTGCCAAAGGCGAAAGAAACCAGTTTTCTAAGTAAATGCAAACGATGAATATGTTGAATATATTTTAAAAAATGTAGATTCATTAAAAAAACTAAGGGAAAATAAAATTGAATCAGTTCGTCCAAAAACCCTATAAGTCACAAAAAAAATGTTTACAGGAGGCAATAAAAACTGTATAATTCGCGAATAACGGCGATTTTGATAACTTTTTTAAACCTTATACACGTATTCAGCTTGATGGGCATCATGGGTTAAATTGTACTCATTCTATTTAATGATGCCAAACTTGTGTGTAAAAAAAATTTTTGAATAAATATTTGCAATACATTTTTTAATTAAGTTGCACAAAAATGCAGTAAATCGTATCAGGGGTCAAAATTGCATTCAATTCTCTATTCAGTGATGTCAAGCTCATATAATTCGCTTAGTTCATATTACATGAAACAGGCCTTCAAAACAATTATTACATTAAAATTTTGCATTCAAATGCACTTAAACGCAATAAAGTGCATCATGGGTCTAAAGTTTTTACCCAAAAAATGTTCACTGATTAATTTTGAACAATATTACTTAAATGCATTTTTTGCATGGGTTAATTTCATAAAGAGTTATGAGCAATTTTTTCTTAGAGTATCTTGTTTCAGCCCATTTTTAGCCTTTAGGTCCTGGGGTCCTTTTTTTAATACATACCTTTTTTTTTTCCTCAAGCTATCCGAAAATGCGCGGGGAGCGAATATATGTATGTATATGTAGATATGCCGCTTTTTTCATATACTTAACGGGTGCTCTAATATGTATGTATGTATGTACATATAAATCGTCGGCGACACTGCAAAACCGAGTAAGTGATATCCCAATTTGGCTCTTTTGCCACCACAAATTCCTAATTTAATAATTTATACGAATATTAACTGTATGGAAAAAGTTCCCACCAGATCATTTCTTTTAAACATGTAGTTTTCTTGTGCGTTACGCAGTTTTGCAGTGTCACTGAGGATATGGTGATACATTTTCATAGGTATAATAGTGGGTTTTCATTTGTTTAGTCTAATTAATTACCACACATTTCACTCGTGAAGCACCTTAATAAATATACATACATACATACATATTTGTATAGTTATAAAATTTTAGCATTTATTTTTTATTGCAGGGCAGGGTGTATGTATAGACTATGTCGTCTGTGACATTGCAAAACCGCGTAACACCTGCCATCTTGATTAATTGATTATTTTTCAAGAAAACTGTATGCTGGTTTGGATAATAGTTCGAAGAGTCGATCTTGATGAAAACTTTTTCTGTACAGTCGACATCGTTAAAATTTTAGGAATTTGTAGTGGGAGAACAGCCAAACTGAAATACTACATAAGCAGTTTTGCCTTAATACGTTACGCGGTTTAGCAGTGTTACCGACGATATGTATGTATGTACATACATGAATTCAATTATTAAAAATTGTACCCATTTGATAAATTCTGTAATATTCGAGACATTTTTATTTTAAATGCATCAAAATGGATTCAATTCTGTATAAACAGTAACCCAATATAACTAATAACGAATAACGTTTGTGAGAGTTAACATACTCGTAGCAGAGGTCTGAAAAGCAAATGCGGTCTCTTCCAATAGCTTTTCTCTTAGTTTTTGAGGAAAGCGCCTACATCAGTGCTCATACGTTACAACAATTGCAGTAGATTCTAGTGCACGTTTTTGAATATAACCAGTGGTACTAAAATAATTTTATATAAGGTAAATGTCCATAATTTCGTGGTAGTACGTTATTTCGTGGTATTTCGATTTTTTCTTTCAAACAAGGAGTTTGGGGAGTTTTTTTTAAAACTGAAAATTTCATAATAAAGATTAACTTATCGGGTGTAATAATGGATATTTTACAAATTTTTTAAAATTAAACCTATTAAATAACAAGCATTATAAAGTTGGAAGCTCAGAAAATGAGCCTTTTGTAGGGAGGCCTCTTAAGGAAACTGTTAAGGAGACCAGTCGATTTTGTTAAGCCTGTAAAAATTGTATCTTTACATTTTTTTTTTATGATAATTTTTTTGGTTTTATTTAACATTTCTTAAACGTTTTTATTACTGCAAAACTTATTTCAATAACTTTTCATTTACATTTTATTTAATATTTAACTTCCACGAAATTAGGGACACATGTTTTTTGTGATGTACCTAATTTCGTGGTACCCACGAAATTATGGGAATATAATACTTTATGTTTTCCTTATTTTCTTTCACATTTCATAAGATGCCCTATTATTTTAAGTATTTTAATTATTAAAGAAACCCCTGAGGAAGACTTGACGTAATTTCGTGGTACACTTTTATTAACCCATTCGTCAATATTTTAATCGAAAAGCTCTGCGAAGCACAACATTTTAACGAAATAATGGCATTATAGAACTTTTGTTTATTCAATAATTTTTCATTTAATTTAAAAAAATATGTCAAGATTTATACTTTTTTGCTTTTGTTATGAATGAATAGCGATAATAAACAAAAAAATTTATGTAAATATAAAACTCATATTACCGCTTAAAGCGATACCACGAAATTACGTACATCAATTTTATCGCATGCCCAATAATTTCGTGATATACTGCGCATTTATGTACATACATTGTTAACAAGAAATCAAAAATAAAAAAAAAGAATAAAAAAACCAAATTAAATTAAAAAAAATTTAAAAATTAAAAATACAAAAAAAATTAAAAACACACCAAAAAAATTAAAAAAAAAAAAATATTATGAAATTATAAAAAAAAAAAGTTACATCAATTGCATTAATTTTTTTTTATTGTTTATTTTTGTTGTAAAACTTAAAAGACCAAAAAACACAAAAATTAAAAAAAAAACATTTTTAGTAATAATAAATAAAAGTAATTTTGAGAAAAGTAACAAATTACATCAGTTAAATTAATTTTTATTGTTTTTTTTTTTCAATCGTAATCAATTACTAATTGCCTTTTCTCGAAAACCAATTGAAATAATCATTAACAATTAAAAAATCCGTCTAATCAATTGATTACTAAGTACTAATCAAATTTAACAGGTCTGCTTACAAGTAATTTTTTACTTACTTACTTGGTCTTAAAACGCTTTCTTTTCATAAATACAATAACAATAAAAAAATTATTTAAAATTTAAAGTTTTTGAAAATAAATTTTAATAAATAAATTTGTGTATCTTTAGGAATTTGCGTTGAAAATAACTTTTATTTTCCACAAAATTAGAGTTTAACCAAATACCACGAAGTTAGGGACACTTTACCACGAAGTTAGGTACATCAGAAAATTTTTGCCACGAAATTAGGGACATTTGAGGTACTCACACATCTTTATTTATATAAAAAAACACATTTGTTAGTTTTGTTTGAAATTAAGTGGAAAGCTATCTTAATAGATCAACTCAATGGGAAAAATTTACTTTTTTAGTTTTCCTTCATCCGTTTTTACTCAAGAGAGGTAGAAATTCAGAAAATTCCTTAGTACCACGAAATTTTGGACATTTACCTTAGAAGGGAAAATCACAATATGCATATATACTAAAATAAGTGTACACTGAGATTTTCTTTTTGTGTTTGAATAAGCACAAAGAGAATTCGAAAATGTTCTGTGGATATCTCAAAAAAAAAATTGTTTAAACGTGTTTAAGCCGTGATAGGTTACGCTTAATTGAGCTATGTAACTCAAGCAAATTTCAACCCATACATTTGGATGTTTCTACAAACGATCTCTTCTTTCGCCAATAGGTGATAAGTCCTACACCCTAAAACAAAAATCATTCCCCAAATTGTAGAAGTACGTACTTCATCTCCTTAGAAAAATATCCCTGTATTTTTATATTACTCTGTATAATAATAAAAACTACATTTCTCAAAAAATTCGCTATCCCCAGTTTTTCTTTAGGTAAAGCCTCAAAAATCAATGTTCCTAGAAAGATATAGAAACCTCAAACTTCTTTACCGATTTTTCACCTCAAAGGTGTCTTAACCCCAATTGCGATTATGCCACTTGGGATTATGTCATGGCACCCATTGTTACATATAACCTGTCCGTTTGGCATGACAACGAATTTGCATGCTCAAGAATTGTGCTTGTAGTCTTGTTAAATTTTCTAAAGGTTGTATCGCGTCTTTCTTGAAATAGGTTCAGCAACTAATCAACAGTGGGAACAGAGAAATTAAACATGAATAAGAGTACGAACATTTTGGGTTAGATGTAAATGCGTATACACTAGGAATGAAAATTCCGCGATCCCGACTCCTGGCTCCCAGTATAGAAATTTTCATTTCATAAATATTCTATTTTTCAATTGAAACGTATTCTACAACGAAAACGCAGTTTTCTCCATCAAACTTAAATGTATGTACTGATAAACATATATTTTCTTCACTCCCACATATTTAAAAAAAAAAAAATTGTATTCACAGATTTGATGCATTTTAAAAAATGGATAGTATTTGTGAAATAACTTTCGTGTCAAATGCAACATCTGTCAAAATGCAATAACTTGTTATACCTACCTATGTATATATTAGATTCACTCAAATAATTACAACTATTTTTTTAACCTAAACTGTTGGAGAATAGTGCATACCCAAATCCCAGTAATGGGTCCAGGGTTGTAAAATCCTATCCCGAAAATCCCGGTATTGTTAAAATCTTTAAAGTTGGCATCCCTACTTGGTATGTATATATGTATGTAGATGGTTTAATGCAGCTTGCGTTTTACTTATCCTGTTCGCGAGGAAACTTAGCTACTTAACATTTGCGTGCGTGATGTTCGAAAATGCCAAAAACATTGCTTGTAGTAAATACATACATATGTACATTTAAGCATTGCGAACACAAGGTGCAGAAGAGACGATGGTTAGCAATCACAATAGTTTTCTGATGCGTTGCGCATGCGCGCGCTTGTAATCTTGACGATTCACTTGTATGCACACGCACTCTATAAAGTTTGTTTATTATCAAAGAAACGCACTTTACGGCGACTTAATTTTGTGAATACAAGAGCGCTTAGGCTCCTACAATTCAAATGAAATAAAACCATAGAAAAACAAACAACAAGCGGCCACAATCTGTTATGTACATAGTACAAAATTACAAAGCTCAGAACACTGAACTTCGTAAAGCGTTTTTTCCTTCAAACAATGATAACTTGCAATAACCGTTTAAGTTTAGATAAGATATATTTGATATGGCCACGGTATGCTGTGTTTGAAGCTGCTTACTTATGCCCTTTTAGTATCTTTTTATAGGCAGTACTTTTCAGAAAAGTTATTAAAGAAAATGATGTTGGATAAAAACAAAATTTCGATACTTTCAAAAGTGTTATTTGATTATTCACAGAAACATTTTGTGCCAGGTAACATACCGGAAACAAACTTTAAATTAATAAAAATTGTATTTAAAAAAGTTCAAAAGATACTTTAATTCCCGAAATATGTAGTTACAAAAAACTTGTTTTTGTCAAATGGAATATAATTTATTTATACTTTAAGGAAACTCACCGCCTCCGTTGTAGTCTGCATCAATGCTTAAAGACCATTATGCAGATTTACGCAGTACATATTGTTTATATTATATGACTGATCACCGAGGTATAGTGCTAGTCTCCCATACCCAACTTCCCAAGGGGCAGGTACGCCCAAAATGTTTTTTCGAAAACTTCGAAAATTTCAAAAATAGATAGGTAGATATTGTTATGATACGCAAGAAGAAAAATTGAAGAAAAAATTTTTTTTTTAAATAGCACGTCATACATAGGCCAATAATTCACTAAAACTCTGTTTAGTAAATTTTGAGGCAATTGAACTTGTTCCTGTGTATATATATAAATTACTTATCTATGTATACATATTTATAGAGTAAGTAAAACAAAAAGTATGCAAAACAGTTAGCATTGACCTCTGTTTCGATAAATACCGCACAGGTTTTAATAATAGCACACCGCATATAAAAAAAAGCACAGAAAAAGTGCTCATAAAAAGAGGTTTTACTGTATATTTAATTGTGCGTGCGAGTGTTGTATGGCGATTGTTGCATTCGAATTATGTTGTTTTGTCGCATGTTTAAGCACTTTGCTGTAGAGTTTTATTTTTTTATTTGCTGTTACCTACTCCAACTTGGCGCTTTGTGGCAATGCCGTTGCACTTACATTGCATGTTCTCTGCATTGATCGCACTCCACAATCTGCTCTCATGGAATCGGCGTCAACAAAAACTTCATCTTCACGACCATATTCCAGCCGGCAGCACATTCACATTATCGGTCACGAAATGGCATTCAGTTTTTGCGCAATTTTTGCATGTTGCCAGAACTTTCTGGAGAATATCGTAAAAAGCAGAATAGGTCGTAACGTCTTATTGTATCGTTAAATTTGTATTTGATTCTCTATTACGATTTTTCCGTGGCGAAGGACTTAACTATTGCATTTAGATGTCTCCTGATATTCAGTTTCAAATTCACCAATAGTTATTTTAACCGAGGAAAGAGCTGCGTGTAAGCCCATTTTCCAGGCCACAGGAGTGTACTGGGCAGCCAAACAAGAAGAGCCTACAGAGAGTGCAGCCAAGCAAGAGAGTGCTACAAAAAAGCAGCTTGCCTTTCCAAAGGAGTACACTGGGCTACTAGCCTCCCTTCGGCTATTATCTGGGATTATAAGGTGGCCTCCGCGGTAGGGTGGTTGCGTTGCAGGCTTACCATACCGATTCAACTGATTGGACAAGTATCATTCAAACGTTTAAAACACATTTTTTTCAAAACGAGGTCCCTTTCTGCCAACGGTCGGCAATCCTCTGATCAGTTCGCTGGTTATACCCTCCGTGGAATGTATTTGCAAAGCATGTTTCGACCAAATCATGTTCCCCCGAAATCGGAAAGGGACGGGGGGAATTTTCAATCCAGAGGTCAGCCACAAAGCACATGAAATACTTCAGACTCAATAGGCTTGGAACACTTTAAACAGAATTTGGACACTTTTAAAACCCTCCTATAATGTAGCACGGTTTAGCATTTATTGAGATAAACAGAGCCTACGTATGCAGATTAGTTGCGGTGTCCAAGTATCATTGGACTGTGCAGAAGTTGCAAATCTCTAGGGAGCGGAATAGATCTCTAGGGATAAGAGAGAATGGGATTTCTAGAAAACCCCTGCTTTAGGGGAGGCTGGCGGAATTTAAGCTAATCTAATATTAAGCCGGGGAAGCTTCTAACAATAATAACATTGTTCAATTCACGAAATGTGGTACTAAACTGAGGACTCGCCACGCCACATATAGTGTTACCATACCGGCCGGAATTAAGGTAGTAAGTATTGGTTACAAATTTTGGTAACGTAATTTCCCGGTCAGAACATTATTGGTAATAGTAAAAATACGGCCGTCAGTGAAAAATGTTAATGTTTTCCCTTTTTGTTTTTGCTGCTCTTGTATTTAATATTTGTTTTTTTACTCGTAAGTGGTATTTTTGCTGCTGCTTTGGAGTTTGCCTTTTTGTATGTAGGTTTTTCTTCCACTTATTCACAAATCTACCATTCATTGGCTTACATTTTAGTCAACTATTTTAACATCTTATTTGGATTATAAAATGAAAACGTTTAGCGCAGCAATCGCTTGTTCACTGTCAATTGAATTGTCAATTGGCTCGGTGACAGGCGCAAGCACGACAACAAGTACATCCGACTGTAAGCGTCTATACGCGAGTCATGAACTGTGTCAGCTGGAGCATATTATAATGGACGCAGTAATTTCTACTTGTCAAGCATTACAAGGTGTGCGCATGCGCGTAATCTCTGGCATTTTTGTCTTCAACGTTTAAGCACCTTTTCATAGATGAGAGCCTTTATTCAAAAAGGACAATGCAAATTAAAGGCCACATGGGAAGTGCTCTCATGTTTACGAAATGCCCATTTCTAAGTCAAGAATGTGTCTTTTGTAACATCTTAAAGTGGGGAGTGCATTAGGAATCGCATAGAATGTCCAAGGCACCCTGCGGTTTTGGGGGTTAGAATAGGTCCAAGGTAGGTCAAAACCACAAATTGTAATGACGAGGCAACTTGATTGTAGATCTACGGATATGATGCCTCTCATTACCAACCTTCTTATTCATCGAAGTTGGTAAAAGATTGGTTATCAGATAATAGGGTTCAAGTCTTGGCTTGGCCATCCCAATCTCCTGATTTGAGCCCCATAGAGAATCGTTTCGGCATTTTGAAGCGTAGGGTTGGTACTTGCCTTTTTAAAAACAAAACAGAGCTGTTTTTCTACATAATAACAGAGTGGGAAAATATTCCAATAACAGTGTTTGAAAATCTGATTGAATCGATGCCAAGACGCTACGCAGAAGTTGTAAAAAACAAGGGATACCTTACTTAGTACTAAAAGTTGCTTAGGTTTGGAACAGCACAATACATATGGAGCTGTTTTTGTTTCTGTTGTATAAAAAAAGTATACTAGAATAAAAATATAAAAAAGGTTTTGAAATAAATATATGTATGTACATATATTTAAATTGTATACATGATCTCAATTACTTATTCGGAAAAAGTTGCTTAGGTTACGAACAGAATGTATGTACATACATACATACATATGTACTTAATAATTGAAACATATTAAACTATAATTTTTGATTTTTATTTAAAAAAAATAAAAAACATTATGATTAATGAGGGTGGCGAAATAACGTCAATTACGGGGCGTGATGAATAGTATTTATTTACTACCATGCACCGTTCCCACTCTATTGGCGGGATCCATGGTATTTTTGTGCAGAACACCTTTCTGAATTAGCAATAAAGATAACATAAAGGGAATAAAAATACAGTGTACATGCATATACATACATATGTAGGTAAATAGCTAATAACATAAGATGAAAATTTTAAATAAAAAATCATCAAATGAATCATTAGTTTCAGGTGATAATAAAAATCAAAATTTGGAATATAAAATCGCGCGATGCGGCGCTACTTCGTCGAATCTCAAACCCAAATGCCTCAATGACATTAATTCGCATGTCCAAAGCGAACTAAAGTCAAAATATATCACTGACGTTAATTCCACTGACGTTAGTTCGCGCCACCTTAATGAGGGATTTTTATAATACAACTCTTTACAGTTACGGTCCCTGATATTATCCTTAAAATAACTATTCTCATGAAAATTATTTGATAAATCCCTAACCTTAAACCCACTGAATGTACAAAATATAAAAAGGCCTATATACTATGAAGCGAGGCTGGGGGTATAAATCTGAGTTTCGCCTAATAAAGTAGTAAAAACTAATCTTAAACATGGTTTTCACTCAGAAGTATTTAATTTATGTTAGTTAAATACGAGAAGTAAAAGTTGTTATCAATAAGAAGTGTCTTAATGTTGTGAATGAACAATGAATTTAATGGCTCAAATATATTTGTTCCAGCAGAACAAGTTAAATTGAGAGCTCTGGTAATACTATTAGAGATACTTTTAGAGAAAAAACTTTAGTAAAGCTCACATACCTTTTTAAATATGTGGACATCTATGCAAGCATGCCAGAAAGTCAAGATGCAGTTATCCAAATTATCTGGAAAAGAAAAAATATCCTATATAAATTTGTCGCCTTTATTTTAATTAAAATTTAAAATAACTATACATATTTAAGTAAAATAGGCATTGATTCTTTAAACAGTTTTTTTTGTAAAAATGTAATGCATCATGTATGTATGTAAGTACATATGTATATCAAAAGAAAGTATGTTCAAGTATCTTTACAACGGTGTTATGTTTTTTGAAATCCGTTACAAAAATGTAAACATTAGGTTTTTAGAATTTTTTTTTTGTGTTAAAAATTTTTTGTGAAGTTAAATAAAGCACTTTTGGTAGCACATGCAAAGAAAGGAAATTCAAATCTTGATGTACATAGGTACATATACGACGTGGCATTTTCGAAGATTTGTGTCTTGCTTGCGACACAAACTCTCCAAGTCAACCAAGCAGAGAAGAAAGGAAGTCATTTTTTTCAATCGTTGAAATGCAATAAAAAAATGTCAACCATCCTATTTGGAAAGCCCATAACTATTAATTTTGGCTAACTTCTGTCTCAACCTTCTAAAAAACTGGTTGGATGCAATACCCAGAAAAAGTGTATTTTGTCTGGTAGTGTAATTAAATAGTCACGGTCTACATGAATGCACGAATTTTCCTATTTTAGCTAAGTTGATTCACTCGAATTGGTGGACCTATTCTTTTCTTGACGAAAATATGGTTTCCCGACACTTTAAGTTTAACACATCAATATTTCTGGCAATAGTGCAAAATACTCTGGAGTTTATTATTGTAATTTTAAGACAATGTGAAGCAGTCATATGTAGCTTATAAGCCGTTATAGTCGTTAAAATTTATATTTACAAGAAATGAATTTTAATGCGGATGTTCCTTATAAAAAAACCAAAGAAAGAAATAGACTGAGGGACACAGAACAAAGCAGTTAATCAAATCACATCTGCATATTTCCTAAATGTTATAAAGCTTGCTAATTCAAGATCACGCCCTTAACTCTCAACGAAGTTTTAAAATATGTATAGCCATGTGTTTTATCCGCAAAATGCCAGCTAAGCAGGGAATATCCCATTTTGCGATGGGCAGATATACCGGGGGAAAAAGATTAAGGGTCGCTTACTCAATGTCTGGTTTCCATCGCATTCATGATACAAGGCAAATAGTGTGGAAAGGAGGACGGGACACCTTATACTCACTGTTAACAGAAGACAGAATCTATTGCGTCATTGAAAACACTTTCAGTTGTTATTGCTGTTGTTAACAGTGCTTAGTGGTCACGATCACTGAACTAGAGTGCTATTGGCTTTAGACGAGTAAGTATAGTTGAACAGAAGAAAAGATGTTTGGTATCATGGGGGGCATTCCACATGCCGGGCAAGTGTTAGGTATAGTGGGGTTGAGTCTAGGTAAGTAAGAGTTTAACCTACATATTACAATACCCCGAACTAAGTTTTGCTATCATAATCTAGTCTAGTATACGCTCTTCTTCAGCTAATTCAGGTGGTTGGGTATCAATAACCGGCCGAGACTTGAGGTATCTGTATACAGATTCCGTGTCGAGGTCATTTAGAGCCGTCTATGGACGCGCAGAGCAAATGGCAAAAAATTATGACGGCGGAGATGCTTTCTTATTTCTCTTTTGGGGGGGGGGGGGCTTCATCCAATAGATGTCAATTTGCGTGGCTAGGTTTATGGCAGTTCAGTGGAAACCGTTTGCTTAGGAATTCCACGTAATCTTGAACATTGACCAGTTTAGTATTTTGACGGAGGTGAGACATAGATGACATAAGCAGGCATCCCGTGACAGTACAGATAGCGGTATTTTGACACACCAGTTGGACCTAGTAAGAGGCCTTTTACACGATATAATATTGTAATGTTTATATACATATTATTATTTATTATTTGATTAAAAATATGGTTGTGAAAATAAGACCAAGTCTTTTATAGCATCATTGCGTTTGAAAGCCAACATACCGTGTAGACGCAAATTAAATTTTCCTATCCGACACACAGAATCAAGAGGTCTTTAATTTGGTATGTAGTTAAAATTATTTTATTGTGTCAAAAGAATCAGATATGCTTAACTGTTTTATGTGTTAAAAGTCAAACGGCATTAAATTAGTGTAGAACTAGTAAGGAAGTCTAAGTTCGGGTGCAACCGAACATTAAATACCTAGTAGTGATCTGCTTTGGTATCCCAATTTACTCAGGTCTATTTTAATAACGGAAAAGTTGTTATAAAGACAACTGATTGTTTTCGATTAAAAACACTTCTTTTGTGAGTGGTAAATTCAATTATCACTAAATAACAAAATATAAATAGCTTTCCTCATGTTCATGAAAGGTATGAAAATAAAAAAAATTTATTTAAAAAAAGGCAGTGGGGTGTTAACTACTTGCCCGTAAATCTTGCTTGTTTGTTATTCGATTTGCTTAATTTTTGGCAGGAGTATACTACATACTATTGGGAAGCATCTCACAAAATTTCATTGAAATACATTCTTGAAATTCCAAGCAATCGCTTTTGAAAATAGCAGAGCTTTTATGCTAAAAAGTGGGAGGCGCCACGCCTACTTCACCAAAATCCACAACATTTTTTTACAGTTAGTTTTGTTTAAAAAGGCTAATATGTGTGTAAAATCTTATTTATATAACTTATACAATTATGGAAATATCGCGATTTTAATTTTACGAAGAAATATTTTAGAACTATGTTCAAAAAGTGGGCGTGTCCGTTCACCGATTTTGTTTATTTTTTCAGCAAAGAGTTAGCTATATATGTTGAACACTTTCTCCAAATATCGTTTTAATAAATCAATTTTTACCGGAGTTATGGCATGGAAAGTTTTGTGGAATAATCCCCCATAAAGGGGCGGGGCCACGCCCATTTTAGAAAAATTTTGTGCTTTCGACTTTCTTTGCCCACGAACACTTTAGAGGTGAAATAGAAATGATATACAGCTAGTTTAAGCAAAGTTATAGCATATTCAATATATCCATGATCCTTTTCAAAATCCTAATCCGATTTCGCTAATTTTTTTTCGAAATATTGCCTGTATTAATATAAATATGTGTGCTGAATTTTATTTTGCTATCTTGAGCGGTTTTTGATTTATGATTAATAATATTTCCAAATTTGACTTAATCAAAAGTGGGCGGTGCCATGCCCTTTTTTAAAAATTTCTTCACAAATTTATTTTTTGCCTTAACGGTAAGGTACACACCAAATTTTATCCTTATAGGTGTATTATGCACTGAATAATCACTCTTTTTGTATTTTCGAAAATATTATATATATAGAAAGTGGGCGTGGCTTGTAACCGATTTTGCCTATTTTCAATACCGTTCAGACATATGTAAAAAGGAACCTGCATACCAAGTTTCATTGAGATATCTCAAGATTTACTCAAGTTATCGTGTTCACAGACGGACGGACATGGCTCAATCAATTTCTCTTCTCCTCCTGAACATTTTGATATACATAAGTCAATATCTATCTCGATTCGTTTATGCCGTTACATACTACCGTTAGGCGAATGAAGTTAATATACCTTGTGTGCGAAGCACTACTAGGTATAAAAAGTAGCAGGCCATTTGACAAAACCATATCGTATAAAAAGCATTTAATGAGGGTTAACCCACAATACAGCAAATGTACGTATTTGCCAAATATCGCTTTTGATCGGTAGGTTAAATCTTAACTTGGTTTTAAAGCATTGCCATTTCTATTACAGTGCACTCGGGAAAACGGCAACGCTCGTTTACGTCGACTTTCCAAAACGTCTACTCGTTTTTTACTTTGCCCACTCTCAAACATCATCCCTGAATAAAACCAAATTTTGAATTTAGCAGCAGTTAATTTGTACATACACACATTTATTTTATGAAATAATTGGTGAAATTGGGGATTCCCCTTATAAGTAGAGTAGAAAAGTAGTTGCAACCGTTTTTTTTTTTAAATAGATATGTTAAACGTTAACACCCGCGATTTTAATTAGTTGACGTTTTCCCGAGTGCACTATACTGCTTGAGGAGAGAGAGAAGGCTGATTGAAGCATCCTTACCAGAGTTGAGGTGATGCCGGTGGTTAGATAATGGCCGTTTTCCCATGGCCAATGGTCTAGAGCCGGATACGAATTAAGCATGAAAATTCAACAAAAACGAATATCCGAATCACAATTTGTAGTTGCTTTTGCTTGTTTAATATTCATACGGCTCTGGAGCACTGACCATTGGAAAACGGCAAATATTTTAAATACATAATTACCGGTTACGCTGAGAATTGACCGGTTAAAAGCAAATGCTTCCCGTAATGAATTGCCCATGATATAAAAATTAGATTTTGCATAAATTTAGGATTCGTTGATAAGCATCTGCCGTTAATTGCAACGAATACGGAATTTAGATGCTCGATTGCTTTTAAAAAATAAGGATTTGGTTTGTACAAACCTCCCTCAGAGACGCAGTTAACATATGTGTAGCCATTATTTGTCGTTTCACTTGTTCTCGAACCAAACCGAACAAAACCCAATTTGGCTATAATATATCCTGAAAAGTTTTCTAGTCCATCAAACTCTATTTCATTAATTGCTGTCATATCTTCAAGGAAATCGTTGTCTTCTTCTGCAAGCTATTGAATACAAATAAGAGAATTTAACATAAATGAAGTAAACGTTTACCTCGATGACTTCTTCGTCAGATTGTCGAATTTCGTTGACTTCCCTGAAAATTTCGCGGCTGAGTAGCTCATCATCTTCAATGAGTTCCTCTCTATCAGATTCTAGATTTTTTTCCGCAATTAAAAAATTTTGGTTGAAAAATTCATCATTTATTCGGAAAAGATTCTCGATACCGGACTCCACATTTTCTTCTGAAATATTTTCATTTCGCCCTGGAAAAGTTACAAATCGCAACGGCATAAGAAAAATGTTTTTGTTCTTGCGAAACGGTTACCTAAAAAGTACGACCGGATTCTATATTTGAATTCTAGTGGGGATGGGTGATCGTGGAGACCCCCTTTCGACCGAATCGCACTGATAAAGTTTTCTGCGCAGTCCTGGTTCAGTTTGCGTGTTAAAATGCATTTTATATTGTAATTTTCCTTAAGATAATGGAGAAGGGCTTGAAGCGCATTGTTCACTTGAAGAACACCGCGTTGAAAGGGCAGAAGGCTTTTTCGTGATGGATACACATTTTTTACTATGTCACTCATTTTGTTTAGAGTTGCATTTTGCGAATCAAGTGAGAGGCCATATGCCTTGCTCAAGTCCCGGGTGTCGGTTGCTGCTTTTCTTGAATTCAGAACATCGAACCATTCATCGTTCGATCACAATCCAAGTTCTGTACATCGTCTGAGGGCCGAAGCAGTTGTATGGGAAAGCAGTTTAGCCGCATACTTCACTTTTTGTTGTGCTATCAAGCAAAATTGGGAAATATAAAAAATTAGACATAGGCAAGCATACATCTCAAACATCTATCTCCAACGTAATCGATTACTGAAAACTGAATAAATACGCTGACATAAATATTAGGTTAGGGCTAGGGTGGAAACCAAAAAACGAATTGGTTGGTTATGATATATGTACATAGTTATGGCCTTAGAGTTATGTATGTTATGGCATCACTAGGAACGTAGTATATACCCGCTCATTTGACATTCAACCTTTCCAGGGATAGCTTTTTAATAATCGGCAATTCAGACTTGCATAATGTTATGATCTCCTCCATAACTTTTCTTTTTTCTATGCTTCTATTGAAATGCAAAATGGCATCAACAAAGTGGTTTCGGAACAGCTTTAATAGGTGCGGGACATCAGCAAACACGAAAATCGGTCTTCTGCCGTGGAAAGTGTGGATAAATAATGGTTTCTCTGGTGTAACTCCCGCCTTGTTCCACAGTATATGGTTATCTGGACCAAGGTCACTGACAACCACTACCACTGTGAACCCGGCATTGTCAAGTGCGCCAATTATTTCATGTAATAAAGGCTGCGTAATTTTTGTGTCGAAACTGTAAAATATGGGCTGCTTCCAATTACCGCATAACGACCGCACCACAGCGACTTGTACCGTTTGCGAAGGGGCCAAAATAATGTCATTTTTCTATCATACGACCATTCTTCCCGAACCTTCATTTCGTCAAACGACAAAATGCAGATCTTTTCTTCAAAAGGTATGTCATAAGATTTCATGGGCGAAAGGATCTGATATTGTAACCCCGGTTCAAAGCGTAATTTTGAAGCCCATCTACGCAAAGTAGACGCAGATGGCAAATGGGGTATGTCGATTTTACGCAAATATCGAAAACAGCGAGGCCCTGCCGAGTAAATGCAAGTAGCCAATGATATATTTTCTCCTTAATCCTTAGGCACAAATTTCTTATATCCACTTGTAACCATTGCATTTTCTTTTTCAACTTTGCAATGCTTTTCTTCCTCTCCCATTACCACCCCATCCCTCTCTCTCTCCATTTTCATATCCCTGCTGCTCTCCTCCCATTCTTTCCCCTTCCTTCCTTCTCCCCAGCGCTCTTCCATTCCCACTCAGCACCCCTCTAGTTCTACCTTTCCACCCCCTCCATATTTTCTTAATCCCCACTTACTCTGTTTGCGTACTGATGGTGGTATAATATTTCCGCACCACTTTTCGCCCCACTGCGCCACTATATGCATCGGGAAACTCAATACCATTTGTTGCGTTATCATGCCTATAGGATAAGAGTTTAACCTCAGTTTTTAAACCATAATAATTCATACCTTTCAAAAGACTCCACGGACTTATCATCAATTGCAAAACTGTCGCCAATAATTGTTCTGTAGCCAAAATATATGTACAATATTTAACGCAAATAAACTAAGTTACAATTACTGCAAAAACTCACTGGGTTGTTCGTTGTTTCACTTCACTTTTCCATAAAGCGGTTTTACATATGTTCGGTTAAATGGATATCTGTTGGCCTAAAATGCATCGAGCATACTAATGGCGCTTTGGGAACATTTTCTTCATTGAGGCCGCACGCTTCCAACCACTTTTCCCTAATGAAAGGCAGTTTCGGAAACTTAAAAAAATTTACGCCACAAATTTTGCTTTTATGCATCGAGCTGCGGCAGTTTTTAAATATACAGGTCGTTTTTTTCCGTTGAAAATTTTTGTTTTGGTGTTTTAAGTATTTTCAAAATTATTGATTGGTAGCATAATTTTTATTCAGTTGACATAATTCCAATAAAAGTCAAATGGTTAAGATGGCGACAAAAGTCGTTGAGTGAAACTACTGTATACCTACTGTGGAATTGCATATGCACGCCTTCATGTTTAATTTGGCAAAACATAACATTCGATTCCTTTTTAAACTGTTTGAAGTAGTTTTGTAGTTGTTGTGTGCTGTTCTAACCTATTCACTCATAGGTGTCCGCATGTACAGCGCCATCTGCTATTCGCTAGCCAAAAATATAGGCGTTTTCCCAGCAAACATTAAGGTTAGAGGACGATTAGAAAACGACTCGAATTCTAATGTTATTCTCTAAGGTAGATGGTTAGAGAACGGTTTGTGAAACTGTCGCGAATTATAGCATTCTCGACAAAAAGGGGACTTAGTTCTCGATATCGAGAAAAAGGTTAGTTATCGATTCGAATTCTAACATGAAATTCTAATGGGATTCTAATGAGAAATTTCTAACTGAAATGAAATGAAATCCAATTGTTCTTGTTTAATTCTATTTCGATAAATTTATTGCTTTAAATATGTTTGACATGTTTTAAACTTAAATATCTAATGGGAATACAATTCAAAGTTTTTATACTTTAGTTTATAAATACATACAATACTTGACAATACACGCATCTTCGCTATTCGAGTGTTTCTCTAATCGTTCTCTACCCTACCAGAACACTGACTGTCATTTGACACAACATCTGATCTTCAGTACTGTCAGTCTAATTGTCAGCGCTTCATACAAACTTTACATCACGGACACAAGGGGGCTTGCGCAAAGCTGATGTAAACAACTGTGTAAAAAAAAAAAAAATTCAAGTTTTTCGATTATTTTTGAAAATACAGTATCGATATACCGAATGAAAAAATAACACTTGATAAACTTGCTATAATTTTTATATTTGTGAACCGATTTGCAAATGGTTTGAACATATATTATTTGCAATAGATCCATCTCCAATACTACATCAAAAAAAATGCAAACAGGTTAGTGCTTCTAAGTGTTATTTAATGTTAATGACGAAGCTGATGGAAAATGTGTCTGATTTCTGAAATGCATTTGCAAATAACTCTTAAACTCATAATCTAATTGGAAAGATTTATATGGTAGGTTGTTACGGCAATGAAAGATCTTTAATAAGATGAAAAAAGTTTTTTCATCGGATATGTAGAACTGGAGATTTTTTGAACAATACGAAAATGGCGTTTTCTCACTTTGTTAGAAACGATAACTTCGCGAAATCTCAAAACCTATGGCTTTTTTAAAATTTTTGTCTTTAGAATCGTAATCTGCATGTTTTTTCACGTGATAAATGTGAACCAAGTTTACGGCTATCAAGTTTTTTATATGATCTGCTGCAACCTGAGTGCATATGGTTTTTAAAATTTTCAAATGCAACGCGCCAGTTCTAAGAGTTATCCAATTCGAGTGAAATTTTGCACAGCTTATTTTTACAGCATAACGCATCATATTCCGCCTGGCGAAAAAAAATTTTTTTCTTAACGAACAGCTTACTGTGTACGTGTGACTTTTTATTTCACTCTAACACAGTGAAATCGCCTTTAAATTAAGCATAGAGCTGTACTGTTCACTCCACCTTTTTTATTGCATCACCGCTGTCTATAAGACTGTCATTTACTGTCATAAATGATAAAATACTGTTTACACCAGTGCTGACCATAATAATGTCACTACTGACAAATGTAAGAATGTACCAAGGCTTTTTTACATAGAAAAAATGTATTTCTCTACATCTGAATTACTGGAACATTTGTTTTCTTCTATGATTTATGTAACTAAAATAAGGACTTTAAGTAAAACATTACAAAAATTCAAAGGTAAGTACTAAATGTTCGCTATACATATTTGTTGTACGTTGGGGTGGTGGCTTTTGGAAATAGTTGCCGGCATATCCTCCCCGAAGTTCAGGAAACCTTGCTCCAACACTCCTGGAAAATAATTTTTTGTTAGAAATGATATTACTAGCCATTAACATTTAATTTACCTCTTAACACTGCATTTTTAAAAGTTTTCGCTTAGAATGCGTGCCGGTTGAAAATTTTGTAGGGATTTTGAAAATGCACCACTACTGATGATTATAATCATTTGATACTCAAATGACAGTCACTAATGACCATATGATTCAATTGGACGAACTATTCTAGCATACATACAATTACATTTGCCATAACATATCCGTCTCACACTGATATCAGCGACCCCTAATTGTCACTATTTTGGTCAGTAAATGGTCAGCACTGAAATTTTAAGTGTGAGTGTGTTAGTTAAAAAAATCATCGTCCTCTAGCCTAGTTCTCTAACGTGATTTTCGATTAGAGATCGATAGAATTGATCCTCAAAGATAATAAATGACTACTTAGCGTGCGCAATTACAAAACACCTTGACTTTTTCAATGTTGGCTCTCCTACTATTACATTACCAGAGAATATGTTTGTAAACCTCTGAAAAAAATTGTGTTCAAATGATATTTTTAATCTCCACACTGTAAAAAGTTATTTTCTATAGCGAAAGGATTATGTTTAGATATGAGTTCTTTTAAAGGATTTCTAACAAACTTCCATTATATTCTTTGTGTATATTCAGTTTGAAATATAAAACCAAATTCTTCAAATTTATAAGATACAAATACTTAGGTTGAGCCTAAAAGCTCCTCCCAAAATACACCAAATTGCTTATAAGACATTTTTAATAAATATCAGCTGCTGTGTGTGCGTTATTAAAATGTCTAACTAATTTTTATATGCGGGCTTACTTACCCTACAGTATTTAGAAAATCTGCAACACAAATGAATCAATAAAAAGCAGTAAAAAAACATTTGTTAGATCTTACAATAATTTCGGCAATTCAAGTGGGTTCGTATCATCGCACAACCTTCCTCTTATAGGTCTCGGTTGAAGTTCCTGTACTACAGAATCTTCCGCTTCTT
Organism: Sphenella marginata; assembly: GCA_951509765.1. NCBI lineage: Eukaryota > Metazoa > Arthropoda > Insecta > Diptera > Tephritidae > Sphenella > Sphenella marginata. The sequence continues at coordinate 83,778,261 of OX608079.1, read as the reverse complement.
CTTCTGCTACAATACGAAAGGCAATACTAACTTTTTTATTACTAATTTATTTAACTTAACAACATTTTATCAAAAATTTAAATATTTTTCATCCACTGATCATAAAAAGGAGTGCTAAAATCAAACGTCAAAGCAGCACAAATGATTTCGAAAATGAGTTTTTCTTTTCACTAGAAAAAGGGAATTGTCGGAATTTTTCTTGGCTAATTAAAAATGCAACCAGAGTGTATATTTCGAATCGGGATAATCGACTTTAACTTTCAGAAACGATCCCTACAATAAAACCAAACTCATTTTTAAATAGAGATAAGTTCAACTTGTCTGAAATGCCATGAAGGCACTTTTCTCCCTTTTTCTTGAGACCATGCTTGAAAAATTTCTTTATTTATGTATGTCTGGACTTTGACAAACATTATGACAACTTATAATGTAACTCGTTATTGTGTGGCGATAGTGCTGCCGGACTACAACACCGAAGGTCCAATGTGCAGGTCCTGTGACAGGTAACATCAAAAGTGTTTATTGAAGGTTTTATTGCAACCTCTCCGAGTGTATTTCTGCCATGGAAGGCTTCTCAACAAAAATCTCCTTTGCAAATGCCGCTCGGAGGCGGTAGAAAGCGTCACACTACAAATTGGTATAGAAGCTCGGCACAAAAATCTCTTCGAAGGTTTATGAAGATATACTTGTATGTATGTATATCGGGCCATTTTATAACTAGATAAATTATGCCCTATCTACCCTGCAAATAAATAAATAAAATAAATACTTACATATATACATATGTGTGTATGTACGACCAGGGGCGGATCCAGGAAAATTTTTCGGGGGGGGTCCAGATTTGAAATCTCCAATACAACATTCACAAGAAAAGTTGGAAGATAATAATCGGAGGTATGAATAACAAAAACTCACTCATATATGAAGGGCTTAGAACCAAAAGGATCTAAGTAACATCTACATTGAATTGAGATAATTAAGGTTAAAGTAAATTACTTATTGTAAATTCTGGGTAAATGCATTTGAAATGATTCCTGTCTAAATGAATGCAGGTTAGTCAGCTAATTCAAAGGATGTCTACTGAAGATGGAAAATAACTGTAAATTTACAAACATTATTGCAAAAATTTCCAAAAATTATTGCAATAAAATTTCGAACGTTGATTGCTCGGCTAAAATAAGATTTAAAAATTTTCCGAGTATGTGGTCTTGTAGCCCGTTTAATTTTAGTATAATAAAGTGCTGAACTTAATTTCGTAGGTCGTCTATAGTTCTATATAATTTCCTATTCAAATATGAGCTAATATCTAATAAAAAAAATTGCCAAAAATCAGCGAGACTTCCTACGAACTTAAGTTTAGCACTTTATTTCACTAAAATTAAACGGGCTACAAGACTGCATACTCGAAAAAATTCTACATGTTATTTTGGACGAGCAATTTAATTTTATTGCTTGGAGGAGCGCACTTAGATCCTTTTGGCTCCAATCATTAATGCAATATAATTTAGTACGTTTTTGGCCTGGCAAATATGTGGCACTACAATGTCCGAAAGGACTCGGATCTCTTTGCCAACAAATAAACACCATATTTCACTATACAAATATGGGTATAACTCAATTTCAAAAAAAATGTCACTTAGATCCTTTTGGTTCTGAGCCCTTCATATGTATACTTACACAGTAAAATTATTATATATGTATTTGCAATGTATTCTTAAATTTTCGAATGAGAGACGATATGTACATACATACATACATATAAGGCTACGGACTTTTCTTTCTGGGGGTCAACCTAAGCTCTCCACAAAAATTTAGCTCTATCGAAATTTCGTTATACAAGATATCTAAATTTAAAGCACTATTACTTTTTGATATCACAAATGGAGCAAATTTGGTTCTAGCTAGGGAACTATAGTGTTTACAAAAATATCTATTTTCATTGTCAATGAGGAGCTTCGTGACGAACAAACGGTAAAAGAAAATGTTTCGATACATATAACCGTTTTCGAGAAAAATCCGGAAAAGTCTATACGTGGCATTTATGTTCTTATAATGTACAGAATAAGATTTGCAATCGCGATATCTCAGAACTGGTGACTCGTAGATAAAAACTGTTCACACTTTTTGTAGAGAATTTTCAGGTCTACAACTTTGTCTCTGGTAGTTTTAAGATAAAACTTAACGTTTTCCAGAAAAATTCAAAAAATCTCAAAATTTGGTATTTTACATTTTTAAAATGAGTTTTTTAAAAAAGAGCTTGGGGAAAAATGCTAAAAATCAACATATCATCTTATTTTAAAACACATTCGAGCATTCAAAAGAAAAAATGGACGGACGTGAACCTTTTAATAAAACATGCTTAAAACCCATCGTGATGAGTAACTTCGAAATCTCTGTGAAGTGAATATTCAACATTGCCAATCCATTCAAACGTTCTTCTCCAGTTTTATTTCGCAAATAGGTTTTCTGCAGATACGTTCGAACAAAATCTGTAATAAGTAACTGGTCATCCATTTCGGGGGGGGAGGTCCGGACCCCCTGGACCCCTCATCTGAATCCGTCCCTGTGTACGACCATACATAAATATGTTGTACAAAGATTACGATCGTTTTTATCACTACACAATTAACACCTTTTGCGATGCTTTATTTGACATTTTCCCATCTTTGTTGGTTATCCATTTGGGCAATGATGGCAGAGAATAAGCTGAGAGCCAATTGTTACTTAAACCCCGAGCTGCCTAACTGTCCAAGCTTATCATATCCTCAAAGAGACAGCCGCGACCAGCTAGAGGATGTAAAAGCAAACAATGGAGTTTCAGTAGCGATCACACAGGAAATTAAAAGTGCGATAATAAACTCAGAGTTGCCACTTCATTACAATTACAAGGGAAAACGGTTCATTCTTTTTAAATCAAAAGTTATAAAATATGCAAATAAAAATGAAGGGTTAGAGCCAAATGGATCTAAGTGACTCCGAAATTGATTGAGATATTTAAATTTAAAGTTTACTGCCTTTTGAAAATTCTATGTAAAATATGGGTAGGGCGTTTATTGTATGGGAAATAGATAGCACTACAATGTCCGAAAAGACTCGGATCTCTTTGCCAACAAATAAACACCATATTTCACTACACAAATATATGTTTGTATAACTCAATTAAAAAAAAAAATGTCACTTAGGTCCTTTTGGTTCTGAGCCCTACAAATGTTTTCATCCGTGTTGTTATGTCATCATTCGTGAAATTGACAGTAATAGGTTACGTTGAAGAACAACGCATCTACAACACCCCTAAAAGTCATCTGTCGGTATTAGAAATTAAGGAAGGGAAATCTGTTCAGTTTCAATTTCGAAATACACCAAAATAACATTAACGGATTTGCAGAGTTTGTAATAATTATAAGTAAGATTGGACACCTAAAGCCTTCGGCACAGCTGAAACTCAATAACCAATAAAAAGTTTAGAAACAAATTTTTCGTGATGAACCTTTAAAATTAAAACTAAACCATGAAACTAACTAATAGTCTTTTTGTTTTTTGCTATTCTGAAAAAGAACATCAGCACAAAATTCAAACCCAGTTTGTTTAACCTGTGATATGTTAGACATACATATGTATCATATATGAGGCTTTCAAAATCCACTATTTTTCCTAATAATTTGGAAATCAAACACAAATTAAAAGAGCTGGAGCCTCAGAACATTTAAAAAAAAATTTTTTACGCTAGTTATTTGGAGAAAAGCGTTTTTGAAGTTCGACCGACGATATGTATGAATGTTATAGGAATTTATAATGGATTCTTGGTTATCTATACTTTAATGGTGGCAACTATGAAATCATCTTGAATAACTAAAAAAAATCGCTTTGTGGTTCAATGCATTGACTCTTTGGTTGTGTACCCCAGCATACTAGAATATATATGTATACTTTTATTTTAAGAACTTGCTATTCTCTCAAATGTGATTGCAGTTTTGCTGGCAAAACCAACGGATCGTTGCAAATGTTTTCAAACAATAAATAGTAACTATGCGTTGTTCTCTCAGCCGGCAATTCCTATGGCTTCACAATAACTGATCTCATATAACCAGCTCAAATCCGACATTAAAATTTTTAATGTAAATAAATTAAAAATGGAACTATTCTCCATAAAGATTTTCAGTAAATTTTGAAACTTGTTATTTGCCAAATTATAATTCAACTACCTCTAAGTTTATGTGCCCCAGAGAATGTTATTCAATTAGGAACACGAACGGTTATGTAAAGTTACCTGCACCGATTTTAACATCTTTTAACTTTGTGCCCATGTGAAAATGAAAGGATGCCGTACTCCAGTCAACTGACACATGTATGCAGTTGGTTCGACAACATGTACTCGTTCCTACATTTGTACAATCAACAATGCCACTTTACTTTATCTCTATACTGGATATGTTGTCAACGAATGGTGTTAATTGTGAAGTGTGAATATGAGAACAATCGAATTTGGTGACTATCAGCGGTTCAAGAGATTGAAAAAAGTGTAACAAGTTGGCTGTTATTCAATAAATTTCTTCTATCGAAATTTTGTAAATCCTTACGTACATACATATGTATGTATGTATTATAAAAGTGTGTTTACGTACGTCGACACCGCAGACCTAGTTCTAAACAGATCTAGCTCAAAAATTTTAATTTTATTTATAACTCAGGATTCCTAATTTCCACATAAACCTATCTTGTTCATCAGAGACGCAGCAGTGTGGTCGTATACGAGTATGTAGGTGTCTAGTAGGAAGTGTGCTTGAGTGCTCATTTAACATAAAATTTTGGAACAAATGTAAAAGTTAATTATTTTGGGATTTTTCTTAATTCCACGTATCTTTGCCTAAAACATTGCTTGAACCATCCGGGCAGTCTAGGTACGTAACGTCAATTTGTACCGTCTGACAAAAGTCCTCGTGCCGTCCAATAAGACAGTGACACATTTGGTCTGCAACTCAAGTAAATATTTTCCAGAAACAACATCAAAAACGTGGTTTTGTCAGCCAACTCAAGACACGTGAAATAATGCCAGCCTAGAAATCCAGCAAAGAATTACTCTTGCAAATAAATGCTACTTTGGACTGAGTAGGCACGGAAATCACACTCTGCAAGTCACTCATCGCTCCCGTCTTGCTATATGGTGCAGGCGACATTGGGAGTATTCGAGAGAAAAGTTCTTCGAAAGAATTGGGGGTCTCTACGCGTTGGCGACGGCGATTACCGAAGAAGATTTGAAGTTGACATAGTTCAGCGGAATAAAGCACAGCGGCTTCGGAAGGTATAGGGTAAAACCGGGATAGATGCCCCACTTTTTGGAAAAGCTGCCTAAATTTGAAAATATTAGTTTTATTTGAATAACTTTTTTTAATATAGCTAGTTCAATATTTTAACTTTAATTATTTAAATTTTGGTTTACTTATCTTACACAGTTTTTCCAGAAATTAGTTTTTCCTGAAACCTTCTTTTTGAGGGATAGATGCCTACCTTAGGGATAGTTGCCCCACCATGAAAATATTGCGAAGGATAGATGCCCTTTATGGCATGTAAGCGAAAAACACAAATCGAACGCAACGTATGTAGTTCTACCCCTACTCAAAACCATAATAAATTAAACATGTTGGGTTTTTAATCTTTTAATTACTATTATTAGAAGATACCTAAATCTAGTATAAGGTACATCAATGGCCATACCTACCTTATTAAATTGAAGCGTTTGCTTTCAAGAATTGACATGCATGGTTATATATGTTTATTAAACTCAATTTCATTTATTTAGAAAAAAATAAAAATTATATTTTTATAAAAATACATTTTACATACAATCTTACACTCAAATAAAAACTACTTAGTAAATCTATAGGAAACTAGAGGCAGCCAATAGTTAGATAAACGTTTATTATATCCCTTTTTTGTTTTTTTAGCAGCATATCGTCGAATTAATTTCCTCGATGGAATCCCATATTTTTGGGATAATTCGTTTATCCCCATCGTATTTTTGTTCATTTCGCCGAACGCGGCCTGCAGGCTTGCTGTAGTCCCTTCCTTTTGTACTTTCGCGGCATAATTTTGCTGAAAACTGTTAAAAGTCCATAAAGTAGTACATAAAACATATATCAGACTCCAAAAGTATGTAAAAAATATATACTTACTCCTTTGCCCCTAAGGGCATCTATCCCTCGAAAAATCAGGGCAACTATCCTTTTTGATAGGGATAGATGCCTACGAATTTTTTTAATAAATTATAAACAAAAAAACATCTATTTTTAGTTAGATGCAGTCTCAATGAATCAGTTTATTAAGGTACTAAAAAATATAATGGAATTTATTACTAGTTATAAAGTTATACAAAGCACAATACTTACCTTTAAAACTTTTACGGGTATTTCAATTTCGTCGCAAACAAAATGTTTTATACTAACAAAACGCGTGTTCACTGCTCGAAGCCCTTAGATAACTAAAATGCGCTGTGGCTGCTGCTGATAATTATTAAATTAATTGTTAGTCACGAGCTCGGGAAGTTAGATTTTTTGAATATGGGGCATCTATCCCGTTGGGGCATCTATCCCGGTTTTACCCTACTTATCGGCACCCGCCGGTGGAAGCAGAGGAAAAGGAAGACCAACACTATCACGCCAATTTAACACTAGCTCGAATCGACCACCAGATATAAAAAAAAACCTAAGTGATGTGAAATAATAGAAAATGTTCTTTGCTCAAAAGAAATCTCAGCAACTGAAAGGGGGCTTTAATGGATTTTCATAAGCAACACACTATTTAAAGGCTCTTTTTAATTGGTTTAACAAAACATAGCAATATCATATTCGTTTCCATTCTGAGTACAAAAAAACTATATTATACTGTATTTATTTTAACGTACATATATTACAACAGTTATCGAAATAAAATTCCATTTTTCCAAGTTGTGTTCCATGGCTGTCGTGGTGGCTAGCGAAGTGCCGAAAATCGTGAGCTCAGTGATACATTTTCTACTCTATTTTTATATCCTTCGTGAACATGAAATTGTAATATAACTTAGGTCCGATGTTTTTAGGTAAGTACATACGAGAAGAATAAGAGATATAGCCACCAATAAGTATACTGAAATGAGGTGATCTAAGTCGATACAGCTTTGTCGAATTTCTAATCACTTGTCGGAACCAGCATTGTCGAACCAATGCAAAGCATTCGATTGTGTAGTTATTAAGGTTGGACCAATATGTCGTATTACCTCTCTGCAACACATTTCTCCGTTAATGTGCTATGCACAATTCAATTAACGTGGTGAGACCGCTAAATTTTGCACAGTTTGTACTTATTGTAAATAAAGATTAAACACTGAAATCCGTGATGCGTTTTCATGAAATATACATATCAACAGCCACACTGCAAAACCCTGTATATTCAAAACCAAAAAGTTTTCAGGAGAGGGAAACAACTGTGATAATCGATCTATGGGAAAGGCTCAGAACCTTATTTTTGGAAAAATAGTTTCTTACGAGTTTTCGGCACAGCCGAAGAAAGCGCTTCCTTTACTTATTCATTATTACAGCAGGTACTTATGTATGTATATTTATGTACATATGTGACATACTTTTTAGAAAGTGTCTAGCCCTAGACCTACAGCACGGCGTTTGTATATACTTATATATGTACCCGTATGCAGTTTGTATAGCACCTTCAGTGATTTCCATAATGTAACATAACTATTTGTCTGTTTTTGTGCAATTTGCGATATGATCAATTTGCAACTAATAAATATTTCGTGCAGGTTGGTCGATAAGCACTTTGTCGGCAAGCGGCGCGTTTGTTATTTTAATCAACATTTGAAAAGCGCCGTTTGAAAAATGTATGCAAAGCTCTTAGGTATACGCCTAAGGGGTTTGGCGATTCTAGTGCCAATTATTAATAGTTAGGTTTTATTTACATATGTAGGTACTCGTACATGTTTGCTTACTTGAATTAATTTGTATGCAGTTTAGGTAGGCATGAATCACCAAATCTGTAAGTATGTAGGTACGCAGTTATATGGAAGGCCTCTCCTCATTGAACACTCAGGCATTTCATGCTATCTGAAGTCTTATACATCCTGCCGAACAAGAATATTAAATCAAGTGACAATTTCAGCAAGGACACACACCTCAAACAAAAACTTTATCCTTAGAAGTCTATGTAAATAGTACACGTTTATTACTCTAGGTGGCGCTCAGCAGGACTGACAAATTGACTCAACAAGATAAGATTGAAAAGTTTACATTAATATCCCCTGCCCATAATACATATGTTGAAAAATCCTGTTCATAACATATGTGCTTGTAAAAGTACAATGTCCTGTTAATAACATTTGCCACTCTGTTCATAACATATATCCTTGTGCTTGTAAAAGTACAATGTCCTGTTAATAACATATATCCTTGTGCTTATAAAAGTACAATGTCCTGTTAATAACATTTGCCACTCTGCATATAAAATGAAAATATCCTGTGCATAACATATGTCCTTGTGCTTATAAACTGAAAATATCCTGTTAAGAACAGTTACCCTTCTGTATATAAACTTAAAACTTTCCGTTAATAATAGAAATCCGAGTGCTTACAAACTGAAAATATCCTGTTAATAACAGTTGCCCTTCTGCTTATAAACTAAAATATCCTTCTTATAGCAAATGTCCTTTATAAACATAAAGTATCTGTGCCCATCTGCAAAGTATCCTGTGAATAGCAAGTGTTTTAATGTCACTTGATCCGATGTGGGAAAACCTTGTAATAACGTTTTCCTTGTGCTTTTAAACAAAAATATTCTTTGCGAAATAAATAGCTTTTTTCCGGGCTTTTAATATAAGAAGTACATACTTATTGAGTATGTTACTTTCATACATATGTATATGAAAAGCTTTATGGAAATAAAAGAAATTTCGTAGGCTTTTGCTTTTGTTACCAGAAACGAGGATGACAAGTTAATAGATATAATAGATAAAATTGCTATAAAAGATTATGTAAACATCGACCAGACCTCCGAAAACTACCACTAGTATTTGTGTAACTGACACAAAGTTACCTAGCACTCAAATAAACTGTCGTAGATAAATATTGAGTATGAGAGTTAAACGGAATCTTTTGGTATTAGCCAAAATTAGTGAATTCGAAAAAAGCAAGCGGCATTTGGCGTCATTAAATACTATAACTATACCGTTCGTGCACATAAAATGGTGGTATATCTTTGGTGCGATGTTTGTAAGTATGAGAAGCAGAAGAGATAGACCAACAGTTGATGTATGTTTCAACGCAAACTAGTCCCTAATTTTTAGAGATATCCCGATGAAATATTGCAAGCGGGTGCCATTTTGTGTGGGATTAACCATTTGTCGGAACCAGAAAGATCCGACCAATAACGCATAGCTCCCATACAATCGATTGTTCCGATAAACGAGTTTTGGCTTATTGTTTAAGCGACTTAAGCAATTTCATTCGTTTATTTCATTTGCAACCCTTTTTATAATTCTCACCCAGCTTATGAAATATTCTGAAGATATTGTTTTTGGCTGCCTAACCCAACTGCGGTTTTTCCGAACGAAAATGAGGAAGCCAATCTTGTGCTCAGAGTGCTCGCCCCCAACGAATACATACAAGGTGTAACAGGTGCTCTGCACCCTCCCAGTTCTATATAGAATATGTTAATATGTGCTCTGCACGCCCGCTTTTCCACCCAAAAAATATAATATAATTAAGAATCTCAAATAAAAATTAAATAAAATTAAAAAAAACTTCTCGCTCCCTCAAAGTTTAGCCACCTATAACTCTTGCAATTCAAAAGCTAGGAATTCTAAGTTTTGCAGGTTTAGGGAATATTATATGGGTAACGTGTGTAGTGAAAATCACCCAGATTGGACCAACATATAGCTCCTATATAATCGATAGTTTCGATAAATAGGTTTTGGGCTATAAATTTTGTAGTTAAAAAGCTAGGAAGGTAAAATTTTGCCGGTTTGGTACTTATTATATATGTGATGTGTGTAGTAAAAATTATACATTTTAACTGTCCGTTGGCTACCACGGTGGCTTACGGTGACTTGTATTAATTTAACTATAACGAGTCGCTGCGGATAGTTTCGGATGATGTTCACTTCAGTCCCGGACAGCTCATACGGGCTTTCAAGAACATCGCTACCGAAGTAGTAACGCCTTGTCCTGGCAAAAGCTGGGCAGCTCAGCATAAAATGACTTCGTGTTTCTACCTCGTCATCCTCCATGCAGCTGGGGCAGCTGGCGTTTTCTTGTTTCAGTTACCACTCCAATCACCATAGACAGATGAGTCTTAGAAAATCTTATTTATTAGCTACAGTATTACAAAATTCCACACTTTACTGAAAGCGCAATCTGTAAATAGGCGGGAGCATGGAAATACCACAACCAAGTGCATTAACCTATCATTCTGTCATATTCCCAAAATTATTTATTTTTCATAAAACCACAACTATGTATCTAAAACTAAAATTTTATCACTAGGATTTAAAATCTACGACGTCTGAGATTCCCATGGAATTCAGGCTTTAAAGCTCTTCGTTTACAGCGAAATACAAAAGCCTGCCATATAACATTCATCTATTTACGTCTTATAATACAAAAACTCAGATATTTATATAAACATTTTTCACCGAATTGAATACTTTGAAGATGTACCTGATACTAAGCCACACATGAACACTGAGGCGACTTATAATATTTGTTGGAAAAAAACATGCATTGAGCATGTACATATGTATGCTTGCTATTGTTTTGCGAAAGCTTCTGAAACACTATTTGTTATTGCGGTTTTATGTTCTCTTTTCCTTCCAAGATTGCTATGATGATATTCGGTGTTTCATCTGCGCCGACGATCGAAATCCATTAGGTTAACAAAAATTTAACAAAGCAAATGCTAGCTATTCTGATTGTTATCGTAGAGACTTGAGGTTGCCCGAATTATTCCGTGCGATTATCAGAGCAGTTTAAAAGCCCGTCAGTCAAAACTTGAATGTTGGACTCCCCCAATCAATCTATGTAATAAATAGTGTTAGTGTGTGCATACCCCAAAGAAAAAATGTTTATTCAAATTGTCAAAAACAACATAAGTAATTGATCGGTTACTAAAACTTTGCTCGCTTTTAGCTAACTACCAAAAACTATTTTTTTAACTGGTTGTGGAATTAAAAAAAGTCAAATAAAAATAATTTAACAGTTCCACCACTGATAAAATCACAATGTCTGCCAAAAATTTCTTATGCCTATATATATAATTTGTATAAGAGCAATTTAAAATGTGTACATTACGAATTTAAACTTCCGCAATCAGAAGATTTTATATTTGAATGTATGTATGTATGTATGTAGTTGAGTCACAGTCACATGCAAAGTTGCCAAGATGCCAACCGAAAAGTTACCAATTTCTATAAATTTAATGAAATAGTGCCAGTTAGTTTTTTGTCAGGTAATAGTTGTCTTATTTTCCTGCAAGGTAGGTTGAAAGGCATATCTTGACATCTCCGCATATCTGCACATATGTAGTATCACAGCCAGAAAAACGATGTGTCTATAGCGGTGGCATTGTTTACTTCATTATTATGGAAACATTTGCGGGAGCAGGGAGTTATAGAAACGCAGTGGCGTATCTACACTTATGGGATTTTCGAAATATAGCAATTGACTCGTTTGTTTCATTTAAACTAGTACATAGTTGACATTGAAACCTATTGTAAAAAATAGTGTCATAGAAAGGTATGAAATAACAGATGGTTTGAAAATTAACGACATGCTATTTTTCTTTGTGGTTATCAGTTAAGGTGAATAAAAAAATCTAGATACATATACTTACATACATATATAACAAGTACGGAAAGGGCTGTTCTCGGCTCTGCTGATAGTACCTATACCTTTCATGAATACGCATAACTTTTGTAAGTGCCCGATGGTTACTTACAATTGGTACAAACTTTTTAAAACTGTTAATTTAAAGATACGCAGCCCAAATATTATTTATCGGAACAATCGATTGTATGGTAGCTATATGTTACGTAGGACCGATCTGGCTGATTTTCACTGCACACATTACATATATAATAAGTACCAAAGAAAAAGAATGCATAAAAAAAAATCGGTGTCGTTGCCGTTCGAGAATCCTTCGAAGTAAGTATGCTTTTCTTGTCCTTCATCTTTAAAAACGTGTATATGTTGCTTGTAATCTCCGCGAATGCATTGTGTAAGAATGGATATAACGTATGCGCTTTTTCTGCATTTTTTAAATTTATCACTCCAACCTTCGTTTCATTCGTTTCAGAAGATAAATAGCAATAAAACCGTTCCAACATTGCTTCGCGAATGCATTCGCGGAGATAACATCCGAAAACTGAAACGACATATCGTCTCTGTTTTGGCAAAACCACCCGTCGGCCAGATGCAAAACCACCTATCTGAATGCAGCCAAATTTTACAGGATAGCTAAAAAATGTTATTTCTTCTCATCATTCATTTTCCATTTCCGTTAAGGCTGGTGAGGAAGTTTTAGAAAGGTGCTTTTAAATGATACTTTATAACTTATTTATACACCAGGAGAGTAGTTTAGGACACGCAAATCGAAAATTGGACCTGACGGTTGGATATAGATGGTTTTGTATTATACCGTTTTCTGGAAAACTTATGGCTGGAATGCGAAATTTATTAATTTTTTTGATGAACCTCGATGCCTGGGTTCCCAAATCTCAATTTTACCATTTCGGCGATTTGGAAGGTTTTGCATTTGGCCGATGGGTGGTTTTGCCAAAACAGCGACGATATAAAATTGTATGCCTTCTCCTTCGCGAATGGAAATGCAAAAGTTTTTCACAGAAAACCGCACTTCAAGTTGCTTTCTTGGCAGAAATCGCTCACTAAAGAGATGGCCAACCAATGCGTGACATAATTTTACTCTAACTATAATAGAAATTGGGGTTGTCATATTGCAAATGTCTGGAAGTATTTATTCTGCACGATTGAAAACCGGTAAGGAGTTATATGATGTAAATATACAACTCCTTAATATAAGGAGGTAGATACGTATCTCTGGAAGTATTTATCACATACAAAGAGGATTTCTTATTCGGAATAGATACATAAAAATCAATAAAGCTAAAGGACAGTCATTAGCTGTGGCAGGAGTCAATCACACCAGCTCAGGATTCGCCCCTGGTCAATTATGTATACGTAGCCTGCTCTAGATATGGCAAAGATAAAACCTTTTAGATTTATTCCCTCAAATATTACCACGAAATTGAAAAATGTAAACTGCGTACCGGTAAAAAATACCGGTCGTCTGTAGTAAAGGGTTAAACGGTAATTGACCGATGATGACAAATGTGAGATCGGCTCCAAAGTTAACGGGCGACGAAAATACAAAACTGATTGAACGACTAAATATTCAGGACCTATGTATGTATGTTGATATGAAATATAACAGCAAATTGGGTAAATGTACCTATGTATCTATATTTATTTTTATCTATGTACGTATGCTCGTAGATATTCATAAATGTCGGCAAGTCTGTCAAACAAACAAGTGAACATTTAGAACATATTTATAACCTGTTGGAGACGTAGCCCTTTCATCTGCTTTTCATATCATGCATAACGACCAAAGGTTTTTTGCAGCTTTAATTGCTAATTTAGAGTGCTAGGTAAAGCTGGTATAGTGCTACACAATTTTTTTTATTTATATATTTATACATATGTGTGGTATGCACTATTTGAAATTGAATGTGAAATCTGTTTTCTGCTTCTAGATGACTTTTAAAAAGTAAACTTAAAGAAATTGTTTATTAATAAAAAAGATGTATATCTATGTATGTATGTATGTATACAGATTATCTTTTAATCTAACACAAACAAAGATATTATCACATATGCTTTAAAATTTAAATAGTATTTACAGGTTCCCGAAAAACAAAATGCGAGTCTATTTTATTAATTTCTGTGTCACGGTGTTTACATAAAAAACGTTTTGTTCCCCATTCTCGAAAAGATTTATGTGCATATTTACGGTGTGTAACCTTTATAGTTTCGAAAAAACTTTACTATAAAGCTGCTAGTGCTCGTTCGGGTAAAACAAAATAATTTTAAGAAATTGTTTCAAACTCGCTTTGAAAAAGTCTATTGAATGAGAGAAATTTTGAAACCGTTATCCTAGATCTAAATGAAATCACTTTTTTGTTTTTTTTTTTGAAGAGGCTTAATGCCCTTCCTCGAGTATAGTTTGCATGCGAATTTTAAGTTTTTTTCGTGCAGATAGGTAAATCTTAAAATTTACATGACCAAACTGTATTAACCTTAAAATTATTTTCTAAGCTTTGTATGTTGTAACTTATTTTCCATAAAGATACCTTAATATGAAACACTCTAATGTACAATACTCGTACATGCCAAACAGCTTCAACAAAAACCTTATGGTAGACATTTTTTTTCATTTAACAGGTCAAGTTAGGCGGTTGCAAGTGCCACATGGGGAATTCAATCAGTTTTGTAAGCTCGGACTCCATTAGCTTTACCGTTCATCCATCATCTTCCCTGTCCTTGCCCTTCCACTTGTTGTGTCACTTGTATTCTCATCCATTCATTTTCATTTCATTCTCCACATACATACATAAATATAACTTCCTTACTCAGACTCTATAGTGCTGGATACGAACTTGTGGGCTCGGCAATGTTACTGTATTCCTCGAACTAGCCCGCATGTATCCTACTAATTTACTAGACAGAAATACGCCTTTAACCCCCAAAGCTCATTTATTATGAAGCAACTACAACGACAACAAAAGTAAAATGGAATCCTTTATAAGCCCAAAGAATGACGCCACTTGCTTCTATTCGGCCTTCAGAAGATGTGTTTCACATTTGTCGCACTGCTTGCGTAAATTACTTGACTACGATCACATTCTACGTATTACAAAGTTTAGGTAGGTGTTGGATATTGGCAACGGGTTTGAATCATGCAACAAGGTAATTCCAACCCTTTTTGAAATTAACCCTCTAGTGCCCAAATTTTATTTTTTAATGAAAAAAATTGCTTTGGGTGGGGATTATGGTAAAATGATATGTTCTTTATCAAGAAAGTGAAATTTTGTACGTTGATCCGATTATATAGGGCTAAAACCTTACCCCGCCTGCAGGCGGCTTTGGGAAAGAACGCCAAAAAAAATCTGAATGAAAAGTTTGCAAATTTAGTGTATTACGTACGTTTATTAAACAAAACTGAAAGTTTTTAACAGAAATCAATACAAAACAAACAGCAAGTCTTATTTCAAATAGTTTTACAAAAATTTCTACAAAAGAAAGGCATGCTTTGGGGATAAATAGGCAGTTGGTGCAAGTTATTTATGGTGAAAATTGTGAAAGCAGTCCTTTTGCTGAGAAAAACAAAGATGCAGATTACATTTACGGCACTCGATTTGAGTTTCGGAGGTGCAGCCAGGAAATTTGCACCTTTTTTTACCGGTGCGTGGTAGAAACTTTGCAAAATGTCCAACTCCGTCGTAGCGAACGTCGTCAGGAGGTAAGTAAGTTTTTCTTCCTGTAAATTTCACTTGAGGAGTTTGTCGTGGACGCCCTGGAGCTCTTGGTATTGAAGAATATTGGTGTTTGCTGAGTACGTATGCGATCTCTGCCCGAAAGTTCGGCAGTTGGTACTGCCTAGCATGCGTGTCAATCTCGTTAATTCTTCTGAACAAAACGTAAGCGTTTATCATGGCCATATCAAGCAGATGTATTAAAAGCCGGTTTGTGTACTTATTGCTCTTTACTGGAATCTTATATCGCCCAATTAGTCCATCCATGAGGTCGACGCCCCCCATATGACTATTATATTCACGGATTACATTGGGGCAATCGACAGCAACAATTTTTTTTTCTGAGCGGACGAAACGCGACACCTTGTTTATAACATACACTATTTTATTATCCTTCCAAACTGATAAAGAAATGTCAACTCCTAAAGCAGATCCACAAAATTCAGCTGAATATCCACGGGGTTGTTTCCTGAGATCAATATCTGTCGGAAGTTTGCAATTCGGAATTCGATTTGAACGAATAGTCCCCAACGAATGTATACCGCGTGACTTAAGATAAACTAGAAGTGGCAGTGACGTGTAATAGTTGTCGAAATATATTACATGGTTTTTGAAATCTGGAACATTGCGGGACAATCGGACCACCACGTTCGCGGATGGCCCAAGATCTGGTGTATCAGTCAGCACAACATTGTCTCCCGCGCCGCAATATATTTCGAAATTATAACAAAATCCGAAGGAGTCCCACAAAAGGAAGAGTTTTATACCCCATTTATGTGGTTTATCGGGCAGATATTGTCGAAGGAAAGTCCTCATCTTCGTTGCGCACATTTGTTCATCGACACATAAACGTTGAGTCATCGGAATGGACTGAAATCTGTTATTGAAATGATCCACGATAGGTCGTATTTTATACAAACGGTCGTAATCTGGAGCATTTTTATCAGGTAACTTATCGTTGTCATTGAAATGTAAGTTGCTTCTTATTAGATCAAATCGATTTCGAGACATTGTGTCCTGAATCATTTGGAACGCATATTCACCCCAATACGAACGGACGTTTGGGTAGCGAAACACGGACATATAAAATAAAATACCAATATATTTTCGTATTTCCGAGTTGGTTGTTGAAAAGGTGGTGCTGATATTCTTTTGAGCGCTATATAGGTTGGTTTGTTCCACTATATGGTCGATGACACTATCGCCCAAAAAGTACTCAAAGCACTTAAAGGGAGTGTCAAGACATTTGACGTCTTCTCCCAAATCGGGTTCAGAAAAATCAATCGCAGATTTATCTAGCACTAAGTTCTTTTTTCGCCACAACATTTTCTTGAAAGTCTGCGATTTAGGATCGATATCTTTAACAGACCCAACAAACTCACCTGGATCGGTTATGATAGTCTCAATACGTTGAGTGACAATCTGCTCCCCAGGAGCTTTGCGTTTGCGATTCTGTGATTGCGGAATATTTGAGGAAGTCGAAGTAGATGGGGATAATACATGTGCAAACGACGCGGGACTTCCGTTTAAATTGACACACACTTCTGATTCCAGCATAGAATCTGACAAATTTACCGCCCTGTTAATCACCTCGTCAATTCCAGTGTCGATAGGTAATTCTGCATCATCCACATCTTCGTCTAAAAGATCTTCCAAATCTTCTTCCACGTCTGTATCATCGTCGATTTCTAATAAATCCAAAAATGTAGCAATATCTTCATCATTGAGGGATGATAATTTACTCTTTTGTCGTTGATCCATTTCTAAAAAACCAAAACTTTTAGCTCAGTTCCTTTAAAAATATCAAACTTTCAAACTTACCGAATAGTGTTATTTACTCCGAGTTATCCCAGGACCGCCTCTAGGCGGGCTATCTTCAAAGTTATATAAAATACAGGAAAATCCTTTTTTTTTTATTATTTGTAATTTTCGTATTTTGAACACAACCAGCAACACTAGAATAATTTTTATTATTAGCTAAATCCACTTCTGGTATTTTTATTTAATTTTTAAAATACACCACTTTTGCGTAACAATTAATTTGACCGCACTTCACTACTTTCCGACTTCAACTGACCTTGACGGCTGATTAAATAACAAGAAGCTGGTGCAAATGCAACAGCAATAATTTTGGGACTTCCCCGAACTAGACAGAGTTTAAAAAGTAACGAAATGGTATTTGAAAAGCAAATGAGCGTGAAATAAACTTAGGCCGTCTACAGGCGGTTTTGGGTACTAGAGGGTTAAAAACCGAAATGTGTGTGCCAGGCAAATAAAAGGACAATGCAGTCGGGAGTTAAGGGTGAGTTGAAATTATGAATAAATATTAGTTTTCATGTATTTTGTTTTATTAATATAAAAGTAAGTGAAATCAGAGACAGCCTAGTAATAGTTTGTGAAATAAAAAGATTAGTGGTGTAAAAGTTGTCGGAAGGAAGCACTTATTAGAGTTGTGTAAAAATGTACTCTCTTAGTGGCCGATCTAGGCCTTAGACAGTAGAAAGTTTTTATATGTACATAGATACATATATAGGAAAGTGATGCAACTTTTCGAAGGGGCTTTTCCGTATAGCTTACATGATCAAATTTTAACATTAACTTATAAACAGATGAAAATATGTATGAAATGAAGAGAGGATCCCATATTAAATGACGATCCCAAAATTACGCTACATTGCAAATCTCAAAATAATCATATTTATTACCAAGATAACCTTGTGTTATGCTGGCTCAAGGTCTTCCAAACTTAGTGTGGATAAAAACTACTCACATTTAATTTTTTTTGGAATATATTCCGACTACACTAAGGAAACCGTCTTCAGGGAAATTAGATTTACAGAGGAGTTTAGTACCAATCCAAGTGTTTATAAAATGCTATCTTTAGACCACAATCACCTTTCAAATTTGGTATTTAAGATTTTGTAAATAATAGATATAGATTTACTAATACACATTGCTCTAAATTTTTTTTCAAAAACACTTTTCACATTTGCTGAATCTGTTTGTGCTGGTGCTAGCTGACATTATTTAAAATATTATGCAAGGGGGATGTAGTCGGTATCAGTGGACTTGCTTTAGAAGTAATTCAACTTTCAGCTACTAGCTTAATGAGACTGTATTTCTGGCAAGACAAGCTTCTCAACTAAAATTCATCTGCCTTTTGGAGCGGGAATAAAACATGTAGGTCACGCCAATTTGTTTAGAAATGTAGAAGCAACATACTGATACTTGTACACCGCCCCAAATATTTTTTTTTCAGACTACTTACTTGCATGTAGTTTTCTGTCTGAAATTACTCTGTGAATGAAGGAAAGTCATGCTACTTCCAAAAATAGACAGATCTAGCCCCACCATAAAATTATTCATGGCACTATCCTTTCGCATAGAAAACATTAGAAGCATACATGCAATGCAAATCGTGATAGATGAAAGACTTTCTCATTAAAATTTAATTAAAGGAGTTCTGTTGGACACACAGCAGTAAATATAAAAATAAGCTAAAGTAAATCAAAAAAGCATTAAACAAAACTAAGCGATGGCGACCGTCATGCTGAAATTAAAAATTTATTAATTCCCACCAGCGAAAGAGAAAACTTTTGTTGCATTTCTGCTTTTGGATTTTCACAAAAGTCGATTTTCCTTACTCTGCCTTTAAATTTCAACAAACACAGCAAAGTGAGGGCAATTGCAATGCGTAGCTACCGAATTTAAATTAAGAAACACAGCCATTCATATTAGGGTTGGTAATCCCGGGATCTGAGGTGAGGAAAATCCCGCAATTTCTTTCTTGCGACCCTGCTCTTTCTGGGTTGACAATATAAAAAGAAATACAAATGATTTATTTATGATTCATGAGCCTTCTAGCAACTAAAAAGAAACCTTAGGAGTTTAATAAATAATAAAACATCTTCCATACAAAACATGAAATGCGATAATTGAAAATTGATGAGGCACTACTCAACATAAAAATTAACGGCTCATATTTTTAGGGATCTGTTTTTGGATCTAAGCAAATTTTCTGGTCCGAAGCGATACGCAAATAATTTGTTGCTAAACGCGCTAGGGTATGTATGGGACAATATCCCAGCAATCTTTTATTTTACTATGAATATAATATCAAATACTTTCATCAAGTCTCAGTTTTCTTAAGTCATCAGGTTACGGAACTGCTATTCCCAACATGAACGAAAGGCTAATTAGAATATCATTCACTTCAAGTTTGATATTGTTTCACTGAATTTTTTACTCAAAACTCGCAAAACTCATTTTTGGATGCGTATTATCTCAAATAAAAGTTTTGTATAAGTTATTACAAGAAAGAAAGAAAGTAGCATGTAACGGTAAAAGAGAACTATCGAATTAAAAATTTACACAACTTCGACGAATATATATTTTCGTGCTTATTGGGTATAGACTAGTTGTGAACAAAATATAGCGGCAGCCACACTGCAAAACCCTGTATGTTCAAAACCAAAAAGTTTTCAGGAGAGGGAAAAAAACTGTGATAATTATAACATACATATGTATGTACATATATGAACGACGGTTATTACATTTCACCACTGGAAAGAAACGGGAAGTTGTAATCCGATTTTGACTGCATTTTAATGCGCGAAATATCACGATCTATGGGAAAGACTCAGAACCTTATTTTTGGAAAAATAGTGACTTACGGGGTTTTGCAGTGTGGCTGTCGATATGCACGTATACAAATACCCATAAAAAAATCGTATAAGTAATGAAGTTTGAGCTCAAGGTTTTAAAACAAATATTACAAGATTTATAAAAAGTTTAAAATACTATATGAACTTCATATCATCAGCAGACATAATGGGGTGAAAGGTGGGTGTCGCTAAAATTACCTAATCTATTTAACCGAACTGTTACTACTTTTGGAACTTCTTCAACACTTTCAAAATGATAGCCGCAGCCGCTTTCGTTCCTACAATAATTACCCGCCGATAAAGACCTATTGAAACTATCATGAACAATCTAAGACGCCAAATTACAAGCCTTTTCATCAAACAAAATTAGCCTCAAATAAGGCACACATTTTTTGGATGGGTTTTATTCAGTTTTATTTGAATGTATGTTTGTACATTTCACTTGGTAAGTAAATTTAACTTTACAATGAGGTGAATGTGCAGCGTGAAACTAGCAGAGTTGGGGTGAGCAAATGGAAAGGGTTCCAATTTAACATGGTGTCGTCTCTGCTATGATTTATGTTCGCTCCAAAAAGCCATATTGCCATTTTGCTTTTGCTTTCAACCATGCTACATGCGCAGACACTCTACCAGCAGTTCAATAAAACAAAACCAGAAAAGCCAAATCCGAAAATCATATGTACGCGACAATTGCATGAGAATAGGATTGAGTAAATACACATACATATGTATGTATCTGTGTCTGTATATATATATATTGTGGGCTCCGTGCGGAAATTGCGTAGGTATCTCATTTTGTTCCAAATCGGGGGTTCTTGCATATTCTGTTTAATTACTCTCTAGTACCTAATCGCCTGAATGCTGTGCTTTATTATAAATTTTGAAGCATGTCTTTAAAATTGTGCGATTATTTTAAGTCTTTGCAAAGTTTCAGTGTTTTCATGCAATAGCATTATCGTGCATTGCCCTAATGCCTTCGAATGTCAATTAAAGGGTCCGTAAACCGGCCAAGTCCACATTTTGAGTTAGGTTCGGATTCTTGTACAATTTTGAACTCTGAATCTTAAACTGTGTCAAAACTGGAGTGTATAAACCGGTCAAGTCACATAAGAAAATTTAAAAAAAATGTTTAGTGTAAAAGATTATAAAATTAATAAATAAATAAGTTATGACAATAAGTGGATCAATGGACTTGACCGGTTTATGCAAGGTATGCCACCAATTATAGATTCCAGGTTTGACGATGTACAGCTTTAGCAAATCAGTATCACTGCTTAGCAAAATTATATTAAAGAAGTAAGCAAGTTAAATTCGGGTGAAACCTAACATCAAATACACAGCTGCGTAAAAGAGGTCGTGGTAATATTGTAAATTATTGTGGGGCTATGTATGACCTGTAGGAGGCAGTGTCTATTACACAAGGAAAATTCAAAACTGTACAAGAATATGAACTTTACTCATTTCATGGTTCTTTAAGGAAATCAGAAAATAGTATTAGAGCTTTATTCCGGTCGACAAAGAAGCTTTCGCATCAGATCCGTTGATGATTAATAATGCTAAATTTGTGTCAAAAGTTTTATTATGCCTTGTAGTTTTTGGTCATTTCATTTAATTACTTCATAAAGTGCGGTTTTTCAAACCAAAAAAATTATTTATTTTGTTCTTCCCCCTTAAAAAAATAAAATTACTATAATGTAAGCTAATCAGAAATTGGGCAAAACAACCACGCCCCACCTATGTGAAAACCTGGAAACGCCCTCGAGAACACCTCAAGTTGGTAGAAAAGCTCGGCCTGAATATCCTCGGAGGTATATCTTGCCAAATAATTATGATTGTTTATTTATTATATTTAATGAAATTCCACACATATTTTTGTTAAAACTGCATTTACTTTCACCTAGAATATCGTTAATATTGTTTTAATAATTTTTATAAATAAAGTAGCATTATTAACTCTACCTCTAAGGCCTGTCTACCTAATTCAGTATATAACGGTTGAAATATGTATCTTTAAGTACATACATACATTACTCTGCACACCACCTTCTCTCCTTAGTGTATAGTATGTGCTACTATGATTAATTACTTATGCATAAATTTACATACATGAATTTGTAGTTACTATGTCTGTTGAAAATGCTATCTTGGCAAAACTGTATGAGATGGGGAAAATTCGGAAGTTGGGCTGACTATTCGGAGTTTGTTGAGTAAATTGCCCAACACGAAAGGATTTTGCTTTATACATTGCGAAGTTATTTAATTTTACAAGTTTCCTTTGGTTCCTTTTAAGTTGTATTAAAGTTGAAGCTTGTATGTAAATGTGTACTCTTATGCGGATTTAGGATGGGGCTGGGACAACGGAATAATGCACGTGCTCGTAGAAACGACAAATTTAGATGATATTCGTGTTGACTTTTGCTTCCGGTGTAAGTGTTAGCCTACATACCAATAAACGAAAGTAATCCTTCTATTATAGTACTAGAAAATCTGGTGGGTTTAAAACTAAAATTTATGCATATTTAAGTATTCCTCTTAAAGAGTATATTCAAGTAAATGAAATAATAAACATTTGTTGGTGCCGATGTATTAATACATTATTAATATGTTAATTACTGAGTCTTATTTTTTATAATATGTAGTGTTTTAACGAAAAAGTATTATTTTTGTAATTTCTTTATCGCTAGTTAACAAAATTATTTTAAAAGTTTTCGGTAAACATTTGTATTAACCCTATAAAAAAGGATATTGTATACCCCTGCAAAGAAGAAGATACGTCATTATGACATACATATGTATGTACCTTAATTCAAAATATTTATGTTTACAAGTTTTTTAGTTTCTTTACAAAAGAACAAAAGAGTATTTCAAAACCAAAAAAATGTTTTCAAATTAAGAAACTAAAAGTGTAAGAAATATAAAGCCATGCTTAAGATAACGCTACGTCTTTATGAAATACGTTGTGATCATAAGTCCGACGAAAAAAACTCCAACGTAAAAAATCAACCAAAAACTGAGCGTATGAAGTTGTTTCGAAAATATGTAAATGAGTGTCCGAGAGCACAAAAAAAGAAGTTACGTCATTTCGACGTATCTTATCTTTTTTAGGGTTTATGTTACGATGCACGATCTGCATCAATTAAACGACGAATTGGCCCTTCTTATTGCCGGAGACATGATGCCGACCAGTATTCCTAAAGGCGAAATAAAACTGTCATGAGTCTCAAGTTTGGCCAAATTACACATATTGCCCAATTACTCATAAAGGCCAAAAGTATCTATAGTTTTAAAATATCTGAAAATCTGCATATTTTGAACAAAGTTGGGAAATCGCATGTTTAGTCACCACTGATTGTGATAATATGAATTCATATTTGTGCATTTTCTATAATTTTTTAATCAATTTATGTATGTACATGTTTTATTGAAAATTATTGAAATTATACTACAATATTGTTTTATGATGTTCGATTATTGTTAACAAAATAAAAAACAACAAGTTAAATAAAAAACAAGTAAGGAAATCTTTTTTAAGTGTCCTACATGGCCAAACCACATTTATCGGACAACCGGTTATATGGAAGCTATATGTTATGTTACTCCGATCTGTATGATTTTCATTACACACATCACATTTATAATAAGTACCAACTTTGCAAAATTTTACGTTCCTAGCTTCTTAACTGCAAAATTTATAGCCCAAAACCCATTTATCGGATCAATCGATTATATGGGAGCTATATGTTTTGTTGGTCCGATCTGGGTGGTTTTCACTACACAGGTTACACATATAATATGTACTAAACCTGCAAAATTTCGCTCTCCTAGATTTTAGATTGCAAGAGTTATAGGCCAAAACCCATTTATCGGAACAATCGATTGTATGGGAGCTATGCGTTGTATTGGCCCGATCTTACTGGTTCCGACAAATGATTAATATAATACCAAATTTCATCGAGATATCTCTAAAATTGAGGGACTAGTTTGCATTCAAACAGACAGACGGACAGACGGACATGGCTAAATCAACTCAGCTCGTCGCCCTGACCATTTCAGTATACTTAATGGTGGGTCTATCTCTTCTTCTTCTCATACTTACAAACATCGGACCAAAGTTATAATACCATTTCATGTTCATGAAAGGTATAATAAAAATTTGACATGTCTAAGCTTTAGAGAAGGCTAGTTGTGTTTAAGTTATTTTTAATATTTTATTTTATTTTATTATTATGATAAATTCTTTTTGTTCTTTAGGGAACAGGAGGTGCGGGACACCCTATATGAATTAAACCAATCAATCCACACTTTGGCTTTAAACAACATAAACTATATCTACGGAATATTTTATAAGCTGATTGCGAATTACAATAGCTTGCAATGCTAATGAAATAAACGAACAAAATAACGGTAGCTCATGTCGCTTAAACACAAAGAGTTACCTTTTCTGATTTATTATGGCCGTGAAACCTCTCATACTACAGCTACATATGTATTTTCAATTACTTTCTTTTACTTTGACATTTTGAGTTCCAAAAACCTGAGGATAATCAGGTCAAATATATGTCGCTTGATACCAACTTTTATATGTGAATTCGCTTTGGCTCAAGTTATAAAGATACTTGTAAGCCCTCTTTAATTTAATTAGTATGTTATGTAGTTGTGAGGAGCATAGTCACAAGTATAATTAAACAGGATATGGTTACACTGACTCTATATATACATACATACATATGTACATCAAACAAAATTTACGAAACATGTGAAATTAATCTGCTACAGAAGGTATAAATTTTAAATTTCATAAAATCGCAATTTCTCTTCCTAACACCATCACCACTCTAAAGGCCATGCGCCAAAATTGTTATTCCACACATTTTGTGAAAAGTTGCCCTGCGTTGACCAAACCCTTAGAGACCATTTCGTACAAATGTTGACTCAGACGTTTTCTTTTTCGCATTATTCATGCAACTGTTTCGCATTCCATTCCACTTGCAGCGCGATGACCGTGACGATGGTGTGGAAGATATTTATGCACATACATACGTATGGATGCATTTTTGTACATATACAGACATATGTATTATATGTAGTAGAGATGATACGGAGTGAGTTTATAGGAGTCGGAGCCACATTTGTTTTGTCCGAATCAAAATCATATGAGCGAAATGTAGAAGGGTACGAGAACCCATATCTCAAAAACTATACATATGACTATAATAATGTACTACATGCATTGATATAAATAATCAAATATTTAAAATATATAAATAAATAAATATATGTATGGCGCGATATACATCAGGTATATCATGATAACCCCTTTAGAGCGTTTGCGGAACCACTGAAAAGGGGTTTTGAAAATAACTATTTCAAACCATTTTTTATGTTATCTGTCCTAGGGCTCGAACCTTGCACCTTCAGTGTGGCAGGCCTACACTGATACTACACCACGGCGGCTTGGACATACGTATATACATATAGTTATGTTGCTTGTCTAGGCATATTTCTTTCATGCTAGCTCCGATACAAACATTCCGACATTCCAGCCTTTTACAATTTTAATTGAAGCTCCGTAACATACTCGGATTGTCTTATGATGTATTTAAGTTTGTATTGCCGAAATTATTACAGTTAATTCGGTTGGAGGTGTTGTGGGACCCAAACCCGGTGCGACACCAACTCTGAACTCGGGCGTTAGCCTGTAGCAGGGTGTATGATTCAACTATCTTCTGACACATATGTAAGTACAGTGGGAACACGAACAAACTTTCACCCCGAAAGTCGAATAAAATTAAAAAGATCCTACGCGTATATTCAGCAATTTTCCACTTGGTGGTGCTAGCGCACAAAAGGCAAAACAAACGCACAACGCATACTCGACCATCTGGCGTAGACACAGAGTTGAGGGTAAGCATGGCAACTACTACAGTAGCCACAGGAATGTATGCTAGTTATTTAACCACAACTGGAGGATACCCACCTACACCAATGACAATAACAACGGAGACCATCGTCGCGATTGTAAGAACGTTGACAGACAGCAACACTTAATTTAGATTAATTAATCATTAACACCGAAACTCCACACCACGCCCTTTGAGCATATCATACATTCTACATTTTTTTTTTAAATACATACTATAATTCACATTAAAACAAAAGCCTCCGATTAAGTTTGACATATTTTATTCCTAACAACGTTAAAACTGGCCCTACTTATTGCCAAACGCCTGTTGGGGCTCCAACGTCCTGCCGGCCATTTTTAAATTGGGATACAAATCAACAAATCTTTTGTTATAAAAGCTTAATTTAATAAACGTTTCCTCAAGAGTCAGACAATTTCGGCGGAACCTTCCTCCTGCGTAGCGTTTGGTTTATCAAAGCAGAAGCTAATTAAATTCACTCCACTTTAATTAAAATTTAAAATTAATTAAACTGTATTGTTTATTGTTCACAATAACAATATTTGTGAAAACACGAAACTTTCTTCAAAAACCTATTCCAATATAAATCTTAACCATATTCGGAGTTACCGTCGATATTTTTCATATGTTTCTGCAATAAATTATAAAATGTCACAAATTTGTATCCATCTTAATAATTACATACCCAATATAGCTTTTAGGGAGTTTGATAGCAGAGGTAAACGCTTTTTAATTTAGCACTAACCGATTTGTAGCGGGAAAATGTAAGGAAAGGGCTGTCTTTGGCTGTGCCGAAGGCTTTATACCTTTCGTGAATACGCATAACTTTTTTAAGTGTCCGATGCTTACTTAAAATTGGTACGAACTCTTCAAAACTGTTAATTTAAAGCCCAAAACACACTTATCCGAACAATCGATTGTATGGGAGCTATACGTTATGTTGGTCCGATCTGGCTGATTTTCCCTACATACGTTACATATATAATATGTAGCAAACGTGCAAAGCTTTACGTTCCTAGCTTTTGAATTGCAAGAGTTATAGGCCAAAACCCATTTATCGGAACAATCGATTGTATGGGAGCTACATATGCCTTGTATTGGTCCGATCTTGCTGGTTCCGACAAATGATTAATCCAATGCAAAATGGCGCCTGCGGGACTAGTTTGCGTTCAAACAGACGGACGGACGGACGGACAGACGGACATGGCTAAATCAACTCGGCTCCTCGACCCGATCATTTCGGTATACTTAATAGTGGGTCTATCTCTTCTTCTTCTCATACTTACAAACATCGGACCAAAGTTATAATACCATTTCATGTTCATGAAAGGTATAAAAAATATTGTATTACTAAAAATATTTTGTCTTGTAGTTAGCTCAAAGTCAGCTTAAAAAAACACGAAAGTAAAATTGTTTGGTTTTAAGTGGA
Source organism: Sphenella marginata (assembly GCA_951509765.1). Classification (NCBI taxonomy): domain Eukaryota; kingdom Metazoa; phylum Arthropoda; class Insecta; order Diptera; family Tephritidae; genus Sphenella; species Sphenella marginata. The sequence continues at coordinate 83,750,661 of OX608079.1, read as the reverse complement.
TGGATTCGCATGACTTAGCGGTTGACTACAAGTCAGGTTAGAAAAATGGATCAACGTAAAAAAAATATTTTTTTATACCTATATTTTTCTGCAAGGGCTCACTTCTAAAGCCCTTTGAACGTTTAAAAGTGCCAGACCCTTAATTTTTTTATCCGATTTTTCGTCTTACTACTTTTCAACGGAAATGCCGTATTTTGCTTTCAAAAAATTACTGCCGCGTTGAAATATGCATATTTTCTACTATTACTTATAACAATTAACTATCATTCCAAGCTCCTGATTGGGAAATTTTGGTTCAGTTTACAAGAAAAATTTGGACTTTTAAGGTCAAATTTCGTGGGAAAACAGTGGCCCTATAGTCACGAAAGGTTTAAATAAGTTTGTACATATATGCTTCTTCTCTAGTAGTACAACAGCTTCTGTGTTGGCCTATGGGGTTTGTTGATATGTTTGTCTGTCCTTTCCGTCTTGCTGTAGTAGTCGAACCAGCAGCAGCCTCAATGTTGCACGAAAGCTACTATTTATGTTGCTGCCACATATGCCCTGTTTTGGTAAGGTTAGGGTTTAAATGGTTACTAACATAGATAGGCGGCAGCAACAAAATGCCATAAAAAAACCAAAGCAGAATAACAGAAGCGAACAGAAGCCGCTCAGTGCATTGCGACGTGCAACTATGAATGGCCGATTGAATAAAACTCGCATACACCCACAATGCATCAGAAGCGAACCATACAAAAAACAACAACAATCAACATAAAAATCTCGTCCAAATATTCTCCAACAAGAGTTTCCTTATTCGTGTATGCATATACATACATATAAGTAAATACAACAACGACAGACCAGACAACATTGGTCCAGCAGGGACGCAGCCTGGAAATTTGGGGGAGTTTAATTTTTTTTGTACATATTAACATTTTTTTAATCTTATTTTCCTAACCCAACAATTTAAAAAATTACCTTTAAGCTCAGCAATTAGTGGAATATATGTGCATAACTATATACGAATAAAAAAGATCCTATCAATTTGTTTGTAGTTATACACCCTTAAAACACGTTCAGTGGTCGAAGTGAGGAAAATTAGCGGTCACCTGAAGGTTATGTTTATGTCAAAACAATGGAGAGACTTCAAATATATTAACCTGATAAGCCTCGTTTAGACAGTATTTTAAAAATCTCTTGTAAGGGATTTTACTTTTTGTTACCAGAAATATGTAGTATCTCAGGTATTCAATAATTTATGTTTTCATATAACTTTACAGTGCAAGAAAGAACAAATTTTTAGATTTTACCAAATTTTCACATTGTCCTTTTAATATATTGACATATGAGGTAAAGGCTGTTATTCACAACTTTAACTTTTTGAAGCAAAATCTGTTTGATAACCACGAACTCGATTAAGAAAATACCCTTATTCATAAAACGTAAGAAAGTTTATAGAGTTCCCAAATATGTATATTTTATTTTAAATTTATGTGTTGTTGATTAAGTGGTGCTTGCTTAGGATAATTTAGCTTATTATTTAACGAATAAATTTACCAAACCCCTACTACTTTAATAGGAAGTGATATTTAAAGTACAAAAAATGTTGGAAGAAACCGCGCCATTTATGTTTTATGATGACGCATAAATTCATGAAATGTTCTAGCACTAAAAAAAATCATCTGGGAATTGTTCAATTAAGACAGAAGAAAACGAAAGTTAAAAAAAAAAACAATGTATTACTAGTTAGTTCTTTTATTGATTAAAAAAAGCAAAACCTCCCAAACCCCCCCGGCTGCGTGCCTGGTTTACAGTCTCATTTGTTATTGCCATCAACTGCTGCTGCATGTGCAATAACAGAGTTGCAGCCAGGAAAACAACAGCACCGATACATGGGCAGTGTAGTGCGAATGAAGAGATTTTTATCGCTGATCTCACTGATTTCATGCCAAATAAATCGCTCATTTTCGCTTAATTGGAAAATTATGGCTTTTGCGTTGTTGTGTGCGCGCTTTAAATTTATCTCTGAGAGTAACACAAACACCAGGCTATGTGCACAAGGTCGAACTCACGGATGGTGGGAGAAAAAGGGGTAAAAACTTTCCTCTTACTGACAAATATATGAGAAAAGTCAACTTTTTTATAATACACAAATGCAGTTCGCTAAAGTTAGTATAGTTTTTGCAACGATGAACTACTTGTGTCTGTAAACAAATTTAATCAAAACCTGTATATAACCCAGGTGTGGTATATTGTGGTATGCTTGCCTTCTATATCGAATGCCCCAGGTTCTAGTCTGACTATGTATATACTATAATAACCGCCAAAATATGAGCAAAATTTTTACTTGAACAAATATCTTGGCCTAAAACTCCTCCGAAATGTATTCCTGCCAAATTCATTATTGTTATTATGTATTGCAATATGTGTTATTATTATTATTTTAATAGGATGCATTTTTGTCCTTTTCTGCATTTATGACGCGGTCAAATGGAAAAATCATTGGGTTTCATGTCGAATTCGCAATTTCACATTTATGAGCACAGCGGCTACCACTCACTGCACTCAATCAGCGAGCAACAAAATAAATATGAAGAGTAGTGTTGGTAATAACAGGATCCAATATTTTTTCTACATTCCCGACGTTCTCGGGATTCTGTCCTTTGTACGAAGTTGTTGTTTTTGTGATCGCTTGTCATTTGGAACAAATGTTAACAAATAAGCTATCGTTTTAAAGGTACAGCTTAACTCTACATGACAAATTTTTATTTTATTTTGCAGCTGGTTCATCTGGTAATTCAATAAACACGCAATTCAAAATGTCTAGTTTTTTTGCTATTTTTTGTTTGTTCTATGTTTTTATAACTTTGCTAATAGATAAAATGAAAACAATAAAAGGCCTCAGACTTTCAAACAAATTTTACTCTCATAATATATTGGCTGAGGAAAAGATTTCCGCATTGTTTCCAATAAGCCCTATATGATTTAGCTGTTTAAAGATGTCCAACCACAGGTGAAAACATATTAAAGCGAATGCTGAGATAAGGTCTTAAAAACAAAATGATTAACTTCCTGTGATTTTCTATTCGGGCGTTGTTATATGAACATCACTTCGCTCTACTATCCAGCACACCCCCTCATCTCTTGTTTGGGTAAAATCATAGTCATCCGACTATTGACTGCAGGTCATAATACTGATAATCAGTTTGCTTGTACTTTTAGTTTATTACTTGATCTAAGTATTTTGAAAGGCCTACAAATTTTCCAGGTTTGCTTTCAAACTTGCCTACATATGCATATACATACATATGTGAAGGATCTCGAGTTTATTATTGTTATTGAAAATTAAAATTAATAAATCAACTAAAATACTCTGATATTTAAAATATTGGAATCTATCTAGAAAAACATGAAATAGGTTTGATTGAATTTTGCCAGCTAAAGTGTTGAAAAAATTACTAATCTTAGCTTAGCCAGATGTCAAATGTCATCTAAAAAATCCCGGACTCGCAAAAGCCAAAATATTTGCGCCGCTAGTAAAGATGTATGCACAAACATATATTATTCATCGGCGGAGCGCAACAGTAGTGTTGCTACCAAGCAGAGGAAATGCATGTAAATTTATTAAAAATTAATTTTTAAAATGTTAATTGAGTGTTTATTGCTTGTAAAAATCGCATCGTATCGCATAGTCCGAATCGGTAATTTACGCCGCTGCGCAAAAGTAATGGCTTACACAAAATTTATTTTACAATTTATTACACTGAAATGCCACACAACCTTTCAATATGCACTTGAATAAAACAAGCCAAATATAATAAAATAAGAGAACTTCACACATGTAATATATATAAATTTTGTGTGTTTATATAAATGTGTACTTGTATCTAGGTGCGGAAGATGCCTGCGGGTTAACCAAGGTATGCCCACCACCATTTAATTTTTCCAAATCCAAATTCCCTTCGCACTAGGACGAGTCTCTATTTGTTCCTGAGCAGACGACTACGCCGATGAGTTGTGTTTCGAAACAAAGTATTATTATTATCGTTCACCGTCGGGCATTTTTTAATGAAATTGTTTAGATTTAATACAGAGTAGTAATCTCAAATATAGTTGCAACGAACTTAAGCTGCCCAACTCAATTCAAAAATATCTCAATGCGAAAAGGTAGCGATATACGATTACGAACTTCTTAAGTAGATGAAAATTCGACCACTATTGGCCGGGGACCCGTTTTGAGAAAGCTTTCATTATGCATTTTTATTTTTGATTTTACTGAGACCTTAGGTATTGTTGGGTGTGTTATTTACCTTCATATCGTCGGTGACAGTGCAAAGCCGCTTGAGTATTATCACAGTTTTTCTAGTGACTTTCGCAAAAAGTTCCCATCAGGTCGTTTCTTATAATTAATTTCCAAACTAACATGGGCTGGAGCAGATACATGTTTTTGAATCAAATGTAGCTTACGCGATTTTTGATTTGTACGTTACGCGGCTTTAGTTCCACAAAAGTATATACATAAGTATGTACACCAAATACAAGGTTGCAATCTATTGAATCAGTAACAAGAAAGTGAATTTCAAATAAGTTACATGCCTGGCAACAGTAGCCAAAGCGCAAACAGGACACGCACTCGAAGTTATCGTCAGCTTTAGTTGCATTTGTTGTTGTTTTTGTTATCTCCAAAATGCTAAAATGTAGTATACAAGAAATGTCTGCAGTCACGTAAAATGTCGCTCACATTCACCCCAGACGTTGCACCAGACGGAGTTGCTCCCCTTCGTCACCGCCCACTAACTGGTCGTGGTGGCTTTAGCTTCACGTCGTCAGCTGCACGTCACGTCAATTGGCGCGATTTGCGATTTGCATAGCTGTTTAAATCATTTTGCTACAGCATTTGTTGCCCATTTGTTTGCATTAGGTTTTTGTTTGTGTGTGAGATGGTGTGCATATGTAAATTCGCATGTTCGCGTGTTGGCGCCCTCATGTGTTTTGAAAATACATACGTTGCTTCTACCTTTGCTAGGTTGTGATGCATCTATGCATATGTGTTTCGTATGAAAGCGCATAACAATAATAAACAATATTTCTCACATAAATTCACACTTTGAGCAATTTGCATACGAAATGTGAGGGTGCAGGTTGTTGCACCGACATCAACTCCGTCGGCAACATCGATATTGATAGTCTAGTAACGATTTGTTCTTATATTTATTGTTTGCTGCCAATGCATTCGGTATAAAATCTGACACTGCTTCATATGCGATATTTAAAATGAATTGTTATCGTAAAATACGCCGTTAAGCGTGTGGGCGTAAAACTTGCGCTAACAAAAAATACTGATAAAAAGCTAAATATTTACCAAGGTCAGCAGTTGACTAATTTACAAATAAATACCATATCCAGGTAGCCCACAATGCTCCAGCTACGCAGACAAGGACCATTTTAAATGAATTGGGAAGTCCCACCCTATACGAAAGGCAGATTTCGGGGAAATTCAACAGTCAATAACAAGTAATCGATGGGAAGAGGACATCAATTACCATCAGATCGAGTTTATTCAGGATACGTGCTGACAGATAAGATGAACGAGCGGATAAGAACTCCCTCTATGATAAACAAAAAAAATTTGAGAGCTGTCCGACTTGGCCTATCTCCCAACTTCCAAAGATTTCACGTTAGGTTGAGGTGTTTGCTGGGTACGCAATGAGCTGTATATATTATATGTCCAAATAGTGTTGTCGATCTCTGTGAAATAAAATAGTCCATCTATGTATTTATGGACGTAAATTACGGATAATGTATGTATCTATGTATACACCTAAGCGCTATTTCGATTTACCAATTCGATTTTTGCTTTTCCTAGTTCCAAGGTTATTTATGCAATGTAAAGAAAACTAAGCCAGAGCAAGTACGATGAATCTGACTTTAGCACAAGAAGATGTATGTACAATGAGACATAGCATTTGAGCCTGGTGTAAACAAGCGCAGCTCAATAAATGAAACTAATACAAATAGTCTTAAATGTATAAAAAATACTAAAAATGTTATCTTTGAAATACAATGCCTATTATTCCTTAGGAGCGCCAATATCTAATTCTTTCTAATCTTATACGAACATACTTGAACCTCCTGAGACTTTTATCAGTGCCGTGAAGAATTGATATATGTAAGTATTTTGATTTTTCCGGCGATCCAAGAAACCGTTTCTATTAATAGCTTCAAAATTACCAATCCTCTGTTAGTTTGATGCATTTTGTAATATGATTCAAGCTTACCTGGAAAGATAAACAAATATATTGAAATTAATTTTAGTTGTTGTGAATGGAACAACTATTTATTAATGAATTCATATATGAAAATCTTCTGAAAAAAAATTTAAATATAAGAGATGCAAGTGGGTGCGGGGCATATCAGACGCTTACATATTCCAACAGTAATAAACAAAGGCAAATCCGCAACATTCGTTACCATTTGGAATTAGCATTTCCACCTCTGCTCATCTCTTGCTGTACAGAATTTTATAAGCATTTGAGAAACTGTTAATGGAAAACAGACCCAGTTGTACGAGTATTTACACAACAAAGTTGGTTGTCGAAAACTAAATGAATCAACAAACCCAATATTACAAACATTTATTTTTATTTATCAAAAGTTGCTACTCTTTTACTTAACGAAGCCTTCGTCTAAAATTACTATTTACAATGATAAGAAGGATTTTAGAACGGAAGAAGTCATCAATATACATTTGCCCACATTGTATAAATCATAAGCATCAGAAATAAGGTTATTGACCGAATTTCCGGCTTCCCAGGAACAACTTAACGATACTATAAAAAAATTCAGTATCCTTCGTTTCTGCTGTTATTGTTCCCAGAAATGCATAAATATAAAAACATAATTAGAAACTGAATGACTGGATCCGTTCAAAATGAGTAACAGAAGTGTAACGAAACTCTACGCAAAAAAAAATTCTATTCCATATTGTATAATATCTATTGCTAGTGATTTTGATTAGTGTAAATATGTCACGCTATGTATATGAATCAATATTTGTATTTCCCATCCACATCGTATGCTTATTTATACGAATCACAATGTAGACTTTTTAGATATAACATTTCATATCATCTTAGAATAAACAATTTCTGAAAGCAATGAGCAAATATGTACATTAAGGCGCCTCACGCTCCATACAAAAAAAAAATGGGCATGCTGTTTCTATCGGAATTATAAACTTCAATGTATTCTAAGACCTTGGTCAAAATATTTCGAGAAAATATTAAGATTTAACGGAGCTAAACCGCGTTAAAAATAGCTAAAAATGCCTTTTTTTATGTATAAAAGGAGTATGAAAAAATATTTTTTAATAAAAAGCACCTGAGATGATGAATTAGCTGGAGTACAAAAGGCAAGCATAAACAAGTAAGGAAAGGGCTGTCTTCGGCTGTGCCGAAGGCTTTATACCTTTCATGAATACTAAACCACACTTATCGGAACAATCGCTTTTGAATTGCAAGAGTTATAGGCCAAAACCCATTTATCGGAACAATCGATTGTATGGGAGCTATGCCTTGTATCGGTCCGATCTTGCTGGTTCCGACAAATGATTAATCCTATGCAAAATGACGCCTGCTTGCAAAATTTCATCGAGATATCTCTAAAACTGAGGGACTAGTTTGCGTTCAAACAGACGGACGGACGGACGGACAGACGGACATGGCTAAATCAACTCGCCTCATCGCCCTGATCATTTCGGTATACTTAATAGTGGGTATATCTCTTCTTCTTCTCATACTTACAAACATCGGACCAAAGTTATAATACCATTTCATGTTCATGAAAGGTATAAAAAGTTTGAAAATTTTATCAACGCAATCCAAATATTGAGATGTATGATGCTGTTTTTGGTCATATTTCGAGGGGTAAGTTTGTGGAAAACTTTAATAACTCAGCCAATTATTGACGGATTTGGACGATTAGGATATCAAAGGTATTTTCGAGACGTTGCCATTTCTGCAAAATTTTACCTTTTCTGGTCCAATTTTACACATTGCAAATATTAGCACAATTAACAATAGTATACAACTATAGTATTGATACAATTTTTAAACTTTTTTATGCTTACCTTTTGCACTCTATCATCTCATATGCTTTTTATTAAAAAATATTTCTTCATACTCCTTTTATACATAAAAAAGGATATTTTTAGCTTTTTTTAACGCGGTTTAGCTCCGGTAAATCTTAATATTTTTTCGAAGTATTTTGGGGGCGTCCTTAGAAAAGAGTGAATTTTGAAATTCCGGTGGAAACAGTGCAATTTTTTTTTTGGCGAGGCACCTTAATGTAGATACATAAATGTTTTTAACTCCATGGCTTTATCTACTGGGTTTAAGGTCCGTTAAAAGCTGTTTACATCAATGAATGTTACAGTTAACTTGTTGTTGCATGGTGTAAACGGGTCGTGCAACAATTGCAGGCAGTTCAGTTGGTTGGCAGACAACTTTTGGTAACATTAGGATATAAAGACACCTTTTTTCATGGTATCTCGTTCTTATTAGTTAGCAAACAATTTTCACCGCATTTTAATGCCCAATGAAGTAAAGAAAAGAAAACGTCAAATGATTACCAAAACGCAAAGATTTTTTTAATTTCACCATAACGCATTACCGGGTTTGATCGCTAGATGATTTTGTGTATGTGTTTGGATTACAATAATTATTGTAGATTTTGGTTAAAAGGCAAACCAACAAAAGTGGAGCACACCCACTGACCTTAATTGTGTTTACCGTCAATCACCAACATTAAACTTGCGAAGTCTTTTTTCACAAATGTGTTATCCTTTACCATAACTTATGAATTGGGTATGTACTTATTACACTTGCAATAGCAAAACGCACAGCTTGAAGTTTTTGTCAAAGATGTCTCATGTCAATAGAAACAGTACGAAAGCAACTGAATTCCGTGCGTTTCAAGATATTTTAAAACTTGTATGCGTCGGCAAACCCTGCTTTTATACATTTACTTTTATTACTTTTATTCGCGTTTAATAACTTCTTATCAGTTATTGAGAGTTGATATACCACTATAAACTCATTCAACAATACAAAATTAAACAATTTCATAAAATTTTACAGTTGTTTTAGTTAAAGGACTTCACAGTCTAAAACTCACTAGTATTCATATACATATGTACATAATTCATTTTCATATGCATAATGAATTGGTTTCTGGAGTTTGTTTGACAAACCAGTCATAGTCAAAAATTAAAGGAAAAATTCAAAACTTTCATTAAGAATGTGCTCAGTAACTTTCCAAATAAGAAGATTATGGCCTCCCTTTAAAAAATTAACCACTTGCCTTCTTTCAAACCCTTCCTTCACAGAGTGTTTGCTTTTGCTTATTTTCGAAAACATGTTAACATAGCTTGAAGTTTGTCAATATTATGGTAGCGCGGACAATTAAAATTAACTTAATTCTTTCAAATTATTTCATTATTTCAAAATAAACGGTAAAATGAGAATGTCCTGGAAAGGTTGTAGCATTAAGTGAGTGCACTTTCAGGACATGAGCCGAGCTAACTAATAGGCGTGAATACGAGTTGCGTTGGACACAAAACTGGCAAAACGCCTGCGAAATGTAGGGTCAAGGTTTTCGTAAAAAAGTGTTTTAGTGCTACCAATACGATAATAATAAAAATAACATAAATGTCGAATTGAACAGAAGCTTGCAAACACGGTGTTTGTTTTTGGTGGAAATAGTCGATTGAAAACACTGTTTCACGGATTCATGTTGCATTCATTACACTTTGTTGAGTCGATGAAAACTGAAGTTGGTGTCGAAGAGTGTTAGTGGGGAAAACATTATTCGGGTTTAGTCTGGATAAGTAAGAGTTTTAATTAATGAAATATCCTTACCGAAGTAGAGCCAATGTAGAGCCTGCCACAGGGTGCTGGTCGCGAATATTTGGATCGTCTTTTGACCACTTTTATGCTCATCAGCAATCTAGATGCCACTAGCTCAAAAGTTAGGGTAAATACTACTTCTGACCAAATTGTCTAGAGGGGGTTGATATCATAATGTAGCCATCCCATTCTTATCAGACGTTATTTGCTACGGGCCACTACTACCCTCGCACTCTAATTAAAGCAACAAAACAATATCCGGTTTGATGCATTGCACAGTGGCAGCGCACAACAGCGTGACATAAGCCCCATGCCTTATGTTCAAAGAAGTTATTTACATATGCACAGCCGTGTACTTCTTTAAATAACTGTGCCTAAGGGTATTTCTTATATTCTAGTGGATGATTTTTATCGCAAATTAAATTGGTTTCTACACATGCTCATTTATAGATATGCTTTTACCACCCTACATATCGCTGGTATGTATGAATACGTATATTGGCAATAACTGCTTAAGTCGAAATGCCCAAATTTCTGTTACAGTCGAACTCCCATAACTCGAACTTCCATAACTCGAAGTTCTCCATAACTCGAAAGAAAATCCATACACATCCATATAAAGCGTTTCTCTAACTCGAAGCAACGCATACTCGTATTTGTTTTTGAATTTCGATTCGTAATTCGGGGAAATCCCCTTTTGTACATGAACAGCTTTGACCATAAGTTAGTTAAACGTCAGTCGCACTTATTGTCAGGTCTGAAGTAGACGCAGTTTGTTCATTATAATGGCAATTAAACGAGTTTAAAATCTTTGTCGATTGAAGAGAAATATAAGCTTATTATAGAAGTGGAAGGCGGGTTAAAGAAAAAACGAGCTGCTGAAAAATATGATATTCCGGCGAGTACTGTATCCACAATTTTAAAAAATGAGCAGTCAGTTATAAAGGCAACCAATGACACTACTACTGAGGAACACTACAAAGCTTTACGCACATTTGATTCCTCTTTTTGCTGAAAAAAACCAAAAGAATTTAAACTTTCAGTCATTAATTTCAGAATATTTCACTGTATTGTAACTTTCTCTAATAGTTTTTTGTAGAACAATGTTTTAAAGTAAAAATTGCCATTCAAATGTAGTTTACAAAATACAAACATGTATGAAATGGTATTATAACTTTGGTCCCATGTTTGGAAGTCATAAGGTCTTTAAGTGTGAGAAGAAGATAAATGTGTTTTGAAGAGTTTGTACCAGTTGTAGACAGCCCTTTTCTTACTTGTTTTTACTAAAAATTAAAAAATTCTATAACTCGAAGTCTCCGACTATATATTACAACAAACATTCAATACTTACATATTTTTCTTACAATAAATATTTCTGATAAAACCAACAAAAAAAGTCGTGCTGATAAAATTTGAAAAAAAAAATCATGATAGTCATGTCATTTTAAACTTAAAATCTTATACTACATTTACACGGCACCAAATGAGGCAGTGTCCATTTACACGGCACCAAATCCAAATGCGTCGCATTTTCCCATCTTGGAAAGACAATTTTTTGCCATACAAAATAGTTCCCGTTTTGATAAGATAGTGTTAAAGACCTTATGACCTAAAACTATTTATATGTTTATTTAGATGAAAATACTTTTTCTCAAACCAGTGCATGCTAAATAAACACAAATGTGAGGCTTTGCTAAAATGCGTTAATCCTGTTTTAACATGTTGGGTGCCATTGTTTCTCCGTCACAAAACTACTCTCACATGCTATAAGCGGTTTGTTTTAAGATGATATTCTGTTGTATAGGGGCCTAACCGATTGATTTTATTGAAATATAAATAAAATAGTAATTTTGAAGAAATTAGAAATTCATGGCACTAAATTAGAGGGATGTGGAATTATTCAAGGAACCTCACATGTCAATCAAACTAACCTTTTTACTTGATACATTTATTCATCAGAGAATAATCACTATCAGGCCCGGATTAACCATATAGGCACAGTAGGCAGTTGCCTCGGGCGGCAGGAATTGAAGGGCGGCAAATTTTGGGAATTTTTTGTACATTTATTATTTTTCTTACATTTATTCTATTATATTTATTACTCCCGAAAAAGAATTTTGACTAAACATTATCGATGAGTTTGCCGTCCGAAAATCGAGACGTAAAAATTTCAAGCAATAATCAATAATCGCTTGCATAATACTAATTGTTAATTGATTTTGATAAACTGACTATAATGAAATAAAAAATTCGCTCTCAGAAAGGTACATTTTATTTATTGAAAAACTTTCCGAACCAAACTTATTCCACCATTAAAAAAGTTTCATAGGGGGGGCGCGTCAATTTTCGCAACTGCCTAGGGGCGGCAAATATCTTAATCCGGGCCTGATCACTATTGATTAACCAATACGATTATTTTCACTAAAACTTAATACAATTTTTTTTAATATTAATGCTTCTTCTCTTCTTTAAACGGCACTTAACTGCCTTAACGATTTTTGTTTCTGACAATTGGCGTTAGTTTGCAAGCACCACGAGCTGCTGGATTTTAGGATGTAGAACTATGTCGTCGTAGCACATCTTCGAGAAACCTTTCTCTAGAATACTCCCAGAGCCACCTCTACAGATGTTGTGAGAATCCAAGCTTTTGAAACATAAAGCAGGACGCATAAACTGGACATTTTAGATCATTGGTCGGCAAACCTAACCCGTGCGGGTATTACGCTCTTCACATATATTCTAACGCTCTTCTGATGAGAGCGAAAGAACACTTGCGGCACAGTGGTACGTACTGTCGCTTTGTTGATTGTTGTATGTGATAGTAAATTATTCGCGATTTGAAATGAATGAAAAAGCAATTCTAAACAATATAAAAAAAATAAATAAATATAAAATAAAAACGCCCACCACTGTTTTAGATCAATTACCTACTCAGTCCGATTGGATTTCTAGTACTATTGTTGGTGTGGCCTGGTTGGCAAGATGCAAGCTAGTTGTCTCTTTGGTTGATAACAACCTGCACTTCGTTTTGCACTCGTTTGCCATCAAACCTATATTTCCGTTTCTTTTTTTAGCTTCAAGTATGAAATGGTCTCAATTAGCATACGCCAACCTGTCAATCTGCACAAGGTATGCTATTATAAAATATTGTTCCCAAGCGGTTAAGCCTTGTAGCTTTTATCACGATGTTGGGGCTACCGTGCCTGAATAGTCCGTCCGGTAATACATCTGTGCCTGTTGATTTGTTGTTTTTCAATAGGAATATTGCTATGAGCACCTCTTCATGATCGGGTTGGGGTTCTATCAATTCCATCTTATTCGATTATGGGGTGCCAATCCTTCTCTGGGCTATTCCTCGATTTTTCATTTAATAATAATTATAACTAAATGTGCTTTTTTCAAAATCCGACGAGATCGATAGCATTTTAAATGCAGTTGGAGTGAGTAATATACAGCAGTATAATATTATTTTTGTACTTTGCTGCGCCTCATACATACATAAATTATTGGTTTATTGTCTTGCATTTACAGTACTTTTTCACATGATTTCCTTGATTTCTCGTTCTGAAGTAATGCATGTTAACATAATTTAAAAATTTCTTACAAAATTTAGGATGGAGAAGCTACGCTGTTGTTGTTTTAGCAACAAAATCATTCCCCGAAGTTTTTGGGGAGTGTTGTCGAAATCATAGTCCTTGACCGGATATGAATCCGGTACGCTACGGTACTCCCTTGCGGTACTGCCCGGCTGTAGTGGTAGCGATTTGGTATGATTCATCCCTCCTTCCGAAAGGAAAGAGATGAAGCTAAATTTAAGTATTTTCATCAGAATTTTTAGAATTCTTCTAAGTATGCATGTTTGTGTTCAATTTCTATATTATTTTTGAATATATTTTTTCATCATTTGAAGGGCTAGAAATGTTTGCCTAAATTTTAAACTTCTTTAGGCTACAACCAAATTTGGGTTAGAATTACATTTTGAAGCCGACGTGCCGCATCAGTGTCTCTACCTACTGAGCTACGGCGCACACATGAATTTTGAGAGAAAAATGCACATATTCGCTGGGTATACGGTTATTGTTGTGTTTTCGTTTTTCCCAATCAAGTTTTAAATCTAAACCGCAAAAAATTGAGAGTTAGTGTAGATGATTGAAAGGTTTAAAATTTTCTATTAAAGAAAATTCAAAAATGCGTAAACCAATGAATGGTTTACAATTTAGAATCAAATTTTTAGCAGTGTGAACTTATAATTTGAACATATGTACATATATATGTATGTACAATAAATAATTGGAATAATTTACAAAAGTTGCATTTTATTCCGATCTTTGGATATGTATGTACATACATACATAAGCCGATTAACCCTACCGATTTCCCAGATAAATAATTTTTTAAACATATCTTTGAATGTAATTGTCTTTTGTATGTTTGTTAAGCTGACAGAAAATACCTCCTCGTTGGCATATGTATATATGTGTGAAATAATTATTGAAGCAATTTTCATTATAATAACTTATTTGAAGGGACTTGATTAACAAAATATATTTTTACTCTGAAGCAAGTGTTCCTTGGGCGCTTAACGACAACCACTTTACAAAGGACAAGTGTTTTTGTGCAGAATAGTAAAAAGTAATATGGGGGTAGTTGCTGCCCTACCACACCGAAGGTCAATGTTCAAGTGCCGGATAGGTAACTTTAAAAGTGTTTTGTAACAAGGCAGACAAGCTAGGCACACAAATCTCCTCGACACTTTATGATGATACAGCATTTATTTATTTGTAAAAAATTGGTGGGCATGTTAAAAAAATGTACAGTTATATACTTGTATACATACAGGTGTATGTTTTTATAAATCTACTTAGTAACTATATATACACATAAACACGCTCTAATAGCATGAGGTTCAAGCGGATGTAAATTAGGAAAGACTGGTGCACCAAAATGCAATCAGATTTATATATCTATGTTTGTGGGATTGTTTGCTTAAGACTTTGGACACTTTTATGCATCACTTATATCCTATTCTATCCCCTACCTTCTTGGTACCTATTCTCGTGTGGTTCTGCTCCTGGCGGTGTGCTAGTTTAGATAGATTGCATTGGCGCGCCAAAGATTTATTACCTTTCGAGAATTTCCCGTTCCGCTGAGCCGTTTATCTTCATCTGCTATTACTCTAACACATTCGCCTTTCTAGCTGCCAGCTAGACTTTTTATTCATCCTTTTTTCCCTCACTTGTGATTTAATTTTTTCTTTTCATCCATTTATTTTTAAACAAGAGAAATGGTATACAAACTCATGCTTTAGAAGATGCTGCGACAGTAAGTATATATTTATGCATATGTAGGAGTAGATGTGTATGTACATACTTAAACATCTTCATATACATTCATATATATGTACATACAAATTCTGGTGTTAAACGGGTGGGTGCAGAGGTAAATTAGATGAGATGTCTCCCGGTTTCGTGCTTGGGATGCTTGTGGTATTTTTACTTGCCGATATATGTATGTATTTGTATGATAGGGTCAGACAATCGGTCAGACAGAAAATGTGGAAAATTGCCACAAAAACATGGAAGACCTGGACATGAAAATAACTTTGATGAATTGCGCTATGGAGCCAAGGAAAATAGCAAGTGAAAGACTAGATAGACATACAAATACATGTTCATATGCAGATACACAGAAGTATTTACATACATACATGCAATGTTAATTGACAAACACATGTACATATGTACGTGCATGTACTAAAGTCAAAACTTTAGTTGGATTGCTTTATATGAAGTCTCATTCCATACTTTTTATTATTAGTTGAGTTACCTAAGGGTATATACATACAATAGGTGTGCAATATTTATCCTAAAAACCTATAGGTTATAATCCAACAACGTTATTTCAGCCATATAGTTGTGGGGTAGAGTTGGGCGGTTTCGTTCAATTCAATCATCGAACAAACTAGTTTCAACAAACGTTTTTCAAATATGAAATGGGTCTTTCAGTCGATCGGCTGTTCAATACAAATTTTTTTTTTAAAACAGTTTGTGTAGCCATGAACGCAGGAATCAAGGAAACAAGTGTGGACAAAAGCTATAGGGGACTCAGCTAGGAATAAGAGCAAAGGTCTTAACATTGGCTGGTTCTTGGCCCTAAGTCGTTCACTAGTTAGTTAGCGAGCTGCACAACTCTGGTAAGGAATGTAAGCTAATAAAAACATGTTGCCACAGCAATAAAAAAGAAGTAACAAAAATTCATACATCAAATAATATAAAAAACTTTCATTTCAGGTGGAATTATTAAAAGAAAAAGAAACAAAAAATTGCCAAAACAGGGAAGAAATGTCTGGTTTAAATAAACTTTATCCTATGATAACCTAATCATGAATTTGTGAACGCATAAATAATATGTGTACGAAATAATTTATCACGAAATCTGATGTTTACTTTCAGTTTTGTTTTTACACTTAATCAGAGGTCCAACCCTTGATAACTTTTATCAAAAGATAATTAGCGTATCATCGATAATTAGACATTGAGTAAAATATTTTTGGGCCAACCTCTGATAAAGTCTTGTTTAAGCAGATCATCAGATATTGAGTAACCGTGCTTACGTCTTTTTACACCGTCAGGTTATATAACATTACAAAAGCCAATTCACATTCTTTAAATCGTTTATTATAATTATAAGCCTTTGCTTGGCTATTCAAAGTTTGAATTGCAAAGGAGATTCGCTAAAAGATTGTGGTTTTCTAATTTGCATTTTAACTATCAAAAGTAGCGACAAGTGGTTCTAGAACCTGTGGACATTTTTTGCATGCAGATTTCGCTATGACAAAGAGGTGTGACGCTCAGTATGGTAAAGTTGCAATTCACTATCAACTATTCCCTATCATCTATTCCGGTGGCTTATGTCGCTTTATGAAAAGGCGCTGAAACTTGCGCCACACTACGGTGCTGACAAATTGTCAACATGACACATGCAGATGACAATTGATACAACCAGCAAAATCACCAACAATAACAATAATAAATACAATAAAGCAATTAAAATGGTTGCGCAATGGACGTGTCAAGTCAATTCAGTGCTGCTACTCCAAAGATAGTAAGTATTAATTAGCTTGTTTGGTAGTAAAAAAGTCACAACGAATATTACAAATGAAAAGAATTAATAAACTTTGGCTTAAATGTAAACAGCGTTCTGCATATCCAGAGAAGAAGGGACGAAGGATTGCGGAAAAATATTTATGCTAAGCACGTACAGGCATATTTAGCAACTCAAGGCATTGAAGCGGATTTGAATATTAGAAGTGCTAATGGAAAACAGTAAAAATTACAATGGAAGTGTCTGGAGAAATATAAACACACATTAAGCTACACCAGCCGGAGCTAAGTTAGCGACAGTGCTAATAATGTTTTCACGCATGCGCAGCACGCTCTTATACTCGTAGTAGACAGGTGGTCACACAATTTTTCTAGCTTATTCATTTTGAACGAAAGATTGCAAATATTTTAGAACACAATAAGGCATGATAATAGCATGCAATTAAAGAGAAAGAAATTACAAATACAAAAAAAGAAAGTTTGCTACGAACATTGCAAAAAGTGCATCCGCAATTAAAATATTTGTTAGCATCAAGTTTGCATGTGTCCAGGGCCACCAATTGCGGGGCTTGGACTGCCAGGATATTGGACAGCAGTATGACAATGACATTAATATAACAATTCAATATAGAACGAGTCATATCCTGAGAGATTATTATGGATGCAGATTAACAATTCTCTCGAAGACATATATGTGTGTATGTAAGTATGATCCTCGACAGCATCCGAACAGACGCCTGGTCACGAGAATCCGCCCCCAAGGAGCATAAGAAGCCATCTACGCAAACATTTCGATGAGATCAGGCACCTGATTTCCACGCCGTTTGATCCCAAGGTGCACCGGCAGGCCCTCACCGTCATCCACACCGATTCGGTAAATTCTTTTGCCAGCTCTCTCCCAGCGAACGCCGTCCTTCAGGCAACAACACCACCCGTTGCCGGAGAGGAGCACGAACTGCGAAGGGAGCCAAGGGTGATGCTGGCCCAACTCTGGTCTGGATACTGTAATAGGTTAAACTCTTACTTATCCAGACTGAACCCCGACTTGCTGAATGTTTGTCCGGCATGCGGCTTGTCCCCCCCATAATACTAACCACCTTTTTGTCTGCTCAACCGAGCCTACTCTTCTAACACCCATATCCCTCTGGTCCACCCCTGTCAAAGCCGCTAGGTTTCTAGGACTTCCGTTAGAAGAGTTTGATGATACTACTGGGTAAGATACTGACTACCTCAGTAGGGTGAGGCTGTATAAGGCTTAACAACAAACTAATATTTTATGGAAGTATACATAAGTGCCAGTATACAAGACTTGAATTATTACCATCAGATTGTAGATATATAATTATACATCTCTATAATTTTCCTTAAAAGAAGAGAAAGTCAAATTTTATTACAATGATTTAATTGTTCACTTAAAAATACTAGTATTAAACGAACAAAATCCGTGAAATATACATAACTGTGTTCCACTCTAGTCAGCCAGCATGTGGAGATTTCGTATGCAGATCACAATTAGAATGTTTCATTTCGGCACGGTATGACTGCTTGTTAACCACTGACTATTGACGCTGATTGAAGTTTAAAAGCTACGTGGGCAAAGCATCAAATAATTTGAAAATACCCAATTAGCATAATGGTTTTGTTCAGAATTCTAGTTGTCTGACAATATTATCGCTGCAATAGATCAGCGAATCCGAATTCCAAGGTAAGTGATTTTTATTAACGATTTGCGCATTTTAACTTTCTCGGATCGATTTTACTTTCTCGATCGTGGCAATCATTTCAATAATTTTTAGACGAAATTTTTATCTAAAAAAGGCTAAAACTATGTCGCGACTTAAGTTAACACAGGTTTGCGACTTACTACATTTTGGGTTTTCCCAACTTAGCAACTTAAACAGTTCTGAACACAACAAATCGGTCAGCTGTTAGGATCGCTGACAAATTATTATTTTATTTTTTGTTTCTTATTTGTTAATTAGATATTATTTTTAAAACAATATAAATGGTTTTTAAAACTATATAATGGAGTTTAACCCATCATTTGACTTTAACTCAAAGTTCAAGATAACATACCATTCTGCAAGTGGACCAAAGTGTCCTAATTGTGCAAATCGTTCCACAGTTTCTATAATATCAATTAATATATAAAAATTATATTAAATTATATTATTATTAACTATATTTCTTCAAATTTGTTTTTCGCTGCGAATCGAAGCTTTTTAGTTAACATGTTAAAGGAAATATGAAAAGGATACGAATGGAAACAAAAGGAATGGAAAGGAAAATAAATGTAGGGTAAGGAAAGGAAATTAGAGGGAAGTAAATGAAATCACAGAGGAGGAAAGCAGAAAGAAAAGAAAAAAAATGGAAAAGGAGAATAACATGAATGTTATGAAAATAGGAATATAAATGTTATTATTGTCTGTTGTGGAAAATAAAGGAAGGAAAAGACACAAAGAACTGCAACTGGAAAGAAAAAAGGATTAAGGAAAGGACAGCAAACAATGTATAATTTGCTTAAATTATCAGTTGAACAGCCATAGCCATAATTCAAGCAATTACACAATTAAACGTTGTAAATAATCTTATCAATAAAGACGTATGTAAATGTAAATTGCTTGATAAAAAAAAAATCTACCAAAAGAAAAGAACATTTAACGTGTATCATAAATTCCCAACATAAAATCAGACTGCTACCGCCGACACCACCGAAATCACTGTCGGCCTCGATTGACACCACCAAAATAAACACTGAGCGTGAAGTTGACATCGTATGGGATTGAGCACCTATTTCATTATCATGCACATCGTGAGTGATTTGTAAATTATGAACGTGATCGAACATTTTCCGGCGCACGAAATAACCAGACACCAATTGATAAAAAAGAGGAACGGTGGGCCACTAAGCAAACCGTGTTATTTACCCTGCCAGTAAAGCTGTATGGACATGGCATGGTTTCAGTTTGAAGCAAGAAATATACATATATAAATTATTGACGTGACCATATTTATTATTTGCCTTATGCAGTACATTACAAAAATCACAATTGAAAATATATTTCCTACTTTTCGATAGTTTATACACATCGTGTTCTTAGCAACTTCGACTATTTCAAAAAATTAATCTCTTGTTTATTATGTGAACTCACATTTGGTAGTCATTTTTCTTTGTTGGGGTTTTTGAGTTTTATTTTTTTGATCAAACAAAAAACTTATTCTTTGAGTTTTATTATTTTGAGAGAAAATAAAACATACGCCATAGAGGCGCAGCGGCCTTTTACGTTTTTCGATCCTTGAACGATAAAATATCACTCAAAGAATAACGTTTACTGTAGAGCAAAAATATAAAACTCCGTAGTATGTTTTATGTTCGATCAAAAAAATATAACTCAAAAAGTGATCATTACGCTTAATCAAAAAAATAAAACTTGAGCGTAACGATTATTGTTGATTTTTATTGAAAAAAAAAAAAACAGAAAATAATGATCAAATGTTGAGTTCCATAATTAAACTTATGACAGTTACGGTCCCTGTTATATTTTCAATATCGGTCCGTGTATTGGTGGTGGTGTGGGGAGGCTATCATACTGAAGATGCTAGCTTTTCTCAACCATAAAATTGACCAGTGCAGTAGGAAATTAGATATACATATGTACATAGTGAGATTTAATTTTTCATTTTAATGGTGCCAGAACATTGAAAACCAACTCAATTATGATCGAGTTCTAAAGTTAACCGCAGCAGGATATCATAACCCAAATGAGCAGCAACAGCCTACTGACTTATTGTGCTTATAAAAAAATTATTGTCTAAGCTTTAGAGAAGGCGAGTTGTTTTTTAATTTATTATTATTTTTTATTTTATTTTATTATTTGGCTCAGGTGCTATGTGACCGTTTTGCTCAAATTGTATGTATTCATGTGGCTCAGGTTCTGACGACCATGTTTGCCTAAAAATGTTCTTTGGAGAACGAGAGTGTATGTATGTATTATTGGTGGCGAGCACTGTTGGCTCTGAGGCATGGCGCGATTGGCTTCCTCATTTCCTGTATGAAAAACCACACTTTTGCTTTCCAAACCATAAATTATATCTTCGAAATATTTTATAAGCTTAGTGCGAATTACAATAGCATGCAATGCAAATAAAATAAACGAATGAAATAACCGTAGCTTATGTATGTATGTATGTCGCTTAAACAATTATATTTTATGAAAATGAATATGGGTTGGAGATAATAAAAACTTTATATTAATTAACAGGGAAATCTATTATAGCCAAAGGAAATTTAGCTTGGCTAACTACGAATGCAATGACATTTTTTATTTCATTAGAAAGTAAATAATTTTTCAATGAATAATGTATGCGATAACGGGTTGGATGTCGAATGAGCGTCGCTGAAGTTCCTTAACTGAACACCAACCATTCTCTACGTTCATTGTAAGGTAAAAAAATATATATGTAGGTGTTGAAAAATATACACAAACATTAACGAAGCGCATATTTCACTCTCGTATCTTATTTGCATTATTTGTTTTATTTTTGACATTTCCAAACTTGTCTGCATTCCCGGCAACACTTCAATAAATCTTGCAATCATAATAATTTGTTTCAATGTTAATACCATCAAAATACCAAAGAACTCAATAAATAACCGTCGATTTCTAGTGCATTCGGGAATCTCTATAGCCGAGGCAAGCTGGGAGGTGGCGTGCGACATGTCCTGTTTGCTGTTAATGTCATACTGAAGAATACTTCATTTATCATTCCGCCAATGAACTAAGAAATAACAAAAACATGCAAACAGACAAATAATCGGTACGTAAAAGTGCGTTGCGGGCTTCTTAGGGTCTCACTTTTAGTTCTCAAGTTGATATTCATGTTGTTGTTGTAGCAGTGCACGCTAGTGTATAGTGGTTGCAAAAACGCTTAAACGGCAATGGACAAGAAAAAAGTTTTTTTTTTTATATTTTTCATTTGGATTTGTAGTTGATATGCGATACAAATTAATCCAAAACCAGTGAAAAACAAGACAACGCAACGACAACGATGAAGACAACAGCTCCGGCACTTGATTTGCTGGTCGCCGATATGTTTGACTGTGGCTTCGACTGGCTTACTGGTTTCTTACAAGTTCAACCTGTCCATACATAAAATTGGTAAAGCTGATGATGACGAGGCTGGAACTTAATGTAGCCCAAATGCTAGGAAGTGAGAGAAAAAAAACCCCAATGATGGAAATGGTCGCAAGTTAGTCAAGTGATGTTTTGGAACAGAGACGTTCGCCAAAGCTACAAGAAAAACAGATTTCGATCATATATTGAAATAAACGACCGTCAGATTGTCAACAGGTATATATGTAGTTGCACAGCGTCGGCAAATACACTTTGTCGCCTCTGCTGTCGTAGCGATGTACGCTTACTCATGCCCGCGTCCTTATATGAAAATCATCCTCAATGTTGGTTGAATAACTCAATTAATTTCTGTCACCTGATTTATCACCTTTCTTGTATTTGCGTTACACATTCGACTTTTAATTTTATTTATTATTGCTTTTCAACATTTGCATTTCGATTGGTTAATTCTTGTTGTTGTTAGTTTTCACACCTCGTTGAACATTTGCTAAATTGTGGTTGAGTTAATGGTGTCAAAGAAGTGAGCATATGTATTATGCAGTAAATGGATTCCAGAAATTTCCACATGGATATTATAATTATGAATATTAAGTAATATCAGTTAGAAGAAACCTATCAAGGTTGGCATAGCAATAGAAGAGATATCAAGCAATTAAAAAAAAAAAAAACTAATTACATTAAAATTTGCCAGCAAAGCAATCCAAGGTACAAAAAAAGACGGTGAAGCACGGCGGTGGAAATTTAAAAGATTGGTGGCCATTTTCGGGGCTCGGGGTTGGACCGGTGGTCAAGATAGAACGGAATATTTATAAAAACATTTATCCTGACATCGTCAGGAGTAAGATGAAACCATATTATTTCGAGTTTATGCCAGTAAACTGGATATTTATGACCCCAAACATACTGCAAAAGTGGTCAAAAACTGGATTTCGTAGGAACAAAGTACTCAACTCGATTGGCCAGCTTAAAGTCCGGACCTGAAATCAATTGAAAATTTATGGAATGATGTTAAGACTGAAAAAAAAAATCAAAAATATCGATGAACTTTGGGTAGGTGTACAAGAAGCTTGGAACTCTATTCCTTTGGACAGGTGACAAAAGTTAATAGAGCGTGTTTACCACGCAGGAGTAAGGAAAAAAAACAGAATAATGGTTATTCTACCAAGTACTAATAAGGTAAATAATAATAGTAAAAAAATGTCTTTGAATTGTTACAAATACTTTGTATTTTTTACACAAATTCAAAACTGCGCTAAGTCTCTGTCAAACAAAACTTTGACCAAATAAGAGTTACATTTAATTTATCATACTATTACTAAGGAAAATTTTTTACTTTAAGCTGTTTAATCTTATAATGAATTAATAAATGTATTTAGCTAAAAAAAACCGGTTTTAATTTGTTTAAATATATTTTTATTAAGCTTTATAGCGAACTCTTTCTAAGTGCGATAAAGCTCTGACCATAGCTGTATATATCGGCGGTGACACTGCAAAACTGTGGTTTTGCATTTATACATATACGTACATACATATGTATTCAGTAGTTTATGTATTTACGACCCAAAGTTAGGTGTGTAAAAATTGCTGTCGGGGCATGGCAACAAATAGCTGCTGTTGAATTTAATCATAAGCTTATTTACTTATTTCCATTGAACTTTGTTCCTATTGTTATGGTTGCCCCTTACGTTTTGTTACCATGAAGCCTAATTTAGTTCGAAAACTAAAAATAAAAATTGAAATGAAAGACAGTGAAAGAAGAAGGAAATAAGTCAAGATGATTAATGGTTTTTCATTCAATCCGTACACAGGCACACATACACAAATGCGCATATACACTGCAATCGAGGGCATTTAATTGTCACAGTTGTTTTTGAGCGAGCATCATACCAATCCACATGAATATCCCGTAGTTACATACACATATTTATGAATATCTACCTACCTACTACGAGTATGTTAAAAATGGGAATGCAAATGGCTGTGTCAATGTGTTTTACTAATTCTATAATTGAGTAACCGCTGCTTCGATTCCCTAGCTCACCATCAATTTATCACTACACACACCATCCTTACCGAATTCAATATACATATGTTGTTTTTATACATATGTATATGTATGTGTGGATATGTATATGCATCTGCCGAGGGTAGCATCATTATGAGTATACTCTTAAAATATAAAGCAAGCTGATATTTATGGATGCCAAAATATAGCCTATCTCTCTCTAACAAATGCTTGGTAAAGTTCTATCATTTTAAAATATGGCTGCCAGTGCTATAATTTTCATGGCGGAATAACCGTAAAGTGCAAAGGAGATTCTACGGCAGACGAGTAATAGAGTAAATTACAGAGGAGTGGTATAGTAGGTACTGTTCTTCACCAGGAAACCGAAAATCTTCGCTAAAGTTCAGGGACAGGTAGCATTTACGTTTTAAGAACCGGAGTGCAGATGTTTTTTTTTTTTACAAATTATAAGGATACAACTATTGTACTCCGATGCTTTAGATGTAATATCTCTACAAAACTATATTAAAATATATGAAAAAGTACTTTAGGTAGATAGATACTATCCATATACATATACGCCAATTTGCATCAAATGAACTTATTGTGTATACGGAGGTCTTTTGCAAAGGCACACTAGTCAAAGTACACGAAGGCAGTCTAAAGTTGGTTCGTGTAGGCGTATAGCGTTTATTTACGGAAACACCCCAATAACGGTTAATTTTCCAATTGAAGGGGTAAGAAGCAACCGGCTGAAATTGTTAAATTGTTTCGAGATATTCAAGTTAAAAGTAAATTATTTCTTATTAAATTCTGGGTAGTGCGTTTATCTCCCTCAAATTTATAGCACTGAAATGTCAAATAACTTGGATCTCTTTGACAACCAGTAAACACTAAAACTATTTTACCATACAAATATGGGTATATGTAAAAATGTCCTTTAGCTTCTGGCCATTTCAATTATATTTAGAAGTACTTGATCACAGTAGGCATTGTTCTATATTAAAACTTGTTTGATATTTAACTAAATAGTTTGTCATTTTATCTTTCTTATCATGCGTATCGTCATCGAATTTTGGTTACTTAATATGTACTAAAATCAAATTGTTAGCAAAGTGTTTGGCAAGGGTAAGGGTATTGGGTAACTTATGCCTCTAAAACAATTTGGGAACTAACATTTTTTTGAGTATTCATCTCTGCTGTTTATTGATGCCATTATAAAAACGACAAGAAGCAGCAGTGCAAGTCGTAACTAAAGTCAATAAATCAAAAATGTTTCTAATATTTTTACATATGCATCACACAATAGAGAGAGTTTTGATTTATTTAAAGTGGCAGTAAATAACTTAGTGAATCGGCTGCCTGCGAAAAGAAAACATAAATCATTGAGAACAGGATACGACACGCACACATATTGGCACATTTATGCATGAACAAAAAATATATGCACGGCTATGTGCAACATTAACCTGAGAAAATTGCAATACACCCTGCAAATATTTTGACAAAAGAGGACGACGATAGAGTCCTATGTATAAATTTTTTTTTTATATCTACCTGGAGTGCTTCCAATAAGTGACTCAAGCTAGACCATGCTCATTTGGCTTTGCGATTATAAAGGACGGAAAATCTATCTTAGCCCTACATATTCAGAGCCGTTGTGTGGTGGTAGTGTTGCTGGCCTACCCCACCGAAGATCAAAGGTTTAGCCCTGGTAATTGGCAAAAACCTGTTGGGATGTTAATGATATAACTGTTGTACGTCGCGCCACATACATATTTAGTTATAGTATTTATTTATATGTAGCTGTTTTGATTATTGCGGTCGCATAAAATGATGAGATACCAGTATCAAAACACAAAATAACTAATAGCTGAATTTAATGCCTTCGCCAAATAGTTGGATCCCGAACAGATTCCCTAGTTCTAAGAATTCTCTAGTTTTAAGACCTTTGAAATTTGAGTTAAATTTGTCAATGGTTACGTTTAGACCAAGGTAGGTAATCAAGATATTTTTATTTGTATTAAAATATCGAAATCGAAGGAACTTTATCTCTAAGGCTATTAGGTCGCAGGCATCTATAAAATTAGGTAAGACTTAAATTAAGTTCCAAGTTGTTGACAGGTAGCGCAAATCTGTCTCCGAAATAAATCTTAAAATTAGATAATTCTTGCTTGCAAAGCCTAGTATTAAGATAACACTTACGCGGTTTTTAAAAGCTGTGATATGCAGTTTTCCACACTAACCGACGTGCATGCGGCTAACATTTATGTATATGCAATTTTGCATATTTTGGCACAGTCGATCTCTAGCAAAGATGCAATAATAACACGACACATCTTTACATACAGTTTAAAGTTTTGAATGCTTGAATACAATAAGAGGCACTGAAGCAGATTTCATAAAGCATTTATGATTTTTATTTTGGCAAATTTTTACTTGCAAATTTAAAGAAGGCAACCAGTGAGCGTGTGAAATGCGACACAATTGCAGTTATGAATAATATTTTTACATTTGCAAATGCGGAAATTGGCAGTACGCGTGAAGTATTACAAAGCAACTAAAAATGCTCAAACTGATTAGTAACGCTCCAATTTTAGGAAATGTCATACCAAAAAGATTGCGAAACATGATTGCTGACACAACGTGTATGTGCTTACTTTAGTTGCGGCTAAAAAGTTGTTGCATAAGGCATAAGGATGACCCAAAAAAAAAGGTCAATAGAAGTACAAACGAAGATGTATTCATTCATATTTACATATGCAGGTATGAATGAAGATTTGAAAAGAGCAAGTTTGTACACATTTGCGCGTGTTTTGTGAAAACATAACGCTGTGTAAATTTTGGAATAAACAAAATGCGCTGCTTTGTGTTGACCTGCGCAGTTAGCGCTCTACAAACCGATAAGTCAGTTGACAACCGAAAAAAAAAAACAAAATTAATACAAATAAACCGATGGGCATAAATGTGAGCAAATCTAAAGTAAGCAATTCTAACTAAATACAACATGTGACAGACAAACAGAAGCGGATTTGCAAGATACTACAAAAACTTCAACCAAAGTATATGGTTGAACATGGGTTAGGGGCCAAATTAACAAATAAAAACTTGTTGGAATAAAACCGTGTACCATAGAGTTATTTAAAAACAACGAAAAATGGTCGGCAAAAGATGGTAAAGCGACATTGTCACACATGTCAAAGTTAAGTTGGCCTCGAGTGACACAAATAAACCAAAGCGACGCCTCTAACAACTCAACCAAATGTCCGACCAACAAATGTTTCAGCAAAAGCTATGAAATTACTGACCGACTTACTAGCAACATGGCGGCCCGTTTCACTGTTACTATTGTTTTTATTTCATGTGCAACTAAATTCGTAGAATTTTTCGTAAGCTTACTTGAAAGAGCCAGCGCACCGGCAGTGACACCACAAAACCGCTTAACGCAAATATGCAAAACAGCGTAAGCTACGTTTGTGTCAAAAACTTGAATATGCCCCTGACATCAGGATCTATTCATTTATTTTAAAAAAATCCAAATATTGTTTTGGGAAATAAGCAGAAGTTCTTTTCTTATCTTATTCCATAAGGTATCTGTCTTAAAACTAATCAATTTGCAGTTGAAAAACAGCCAAACTGTGATATCACTTACGAGGCTTTGCATGAGTGCCTTGCGCGGTTTTGCAGTGCCACCGACACACAGTCTAACACAAAAGTAATAAAACATTCAGTCCTGAAAATAAACAAGCAAATATCAAACACTTTCGTGTTAAAAACCCTAACTGCTTATACTTATGTGAAAGAAGAGGGTCGTGTTGACAAGAGTGATTCTCGGTGGAATTTTTTAGCTGACCTTCGGTGGTAACGCTAGGTCCAAATTCACGAAGCCCCATATAATATCAAATTTGCAAATATCAGTGGAATTGCTGCTAAGGGCAAAGTTCGTCGATTTGATGACAACAAATACTAAATACTCCGTGTTCTTCCGTTCACAGTAAGTTCCACTTTATTCTCTCGTTTATTCACACTAAAAAAGCAAAGCTCACGAAGCCCTTGATGTTACTGAAATCAATATCATCAGGACACGACAGTTGCACTTACTAATAATAAAGCGTATCAGTACGATTAAGCTCTGATGATCGATTTAGCTTTTTCGCACCAAAGCGCCTTGTTTAAAGCTTCAGTAGCTTTTGAATGGCTAGTGAAGGTCTTTTCCATTGCTGACAAAGCTGTAGGTATTGCTCCACCTCATTTTAATATAGCCGATATTGCGTCTGACCATATTCTGCTTAAGAGTTGCCTTGTGCGACCTCATCACCTTCGGACACGTTAACTTTCAAATTTAAGCATTATTTTATATGCACTTCTCAGATATATAGCTCGAACGATACTTCATTTATATTTGAACGGTTTCTTGTTATGCAGGCCCGTGTACGAATGTGCTTACAAAAAATCCATGGAAGGGATTTCTCGGAAGAAAGCGACACAAAAAGACGATGAGTAAAATACCTGTATACCAAATTTTTGTACCGAGGGTTTATCCTGTTTGCTTGTTTTCACGCTCAGCTTGCCATTCTACCTATAGCATAAGCGTACGATGTTTTTTCGTTTTTTTGTGTTGATGTTTTTAGACATTGGGATAAGGTAAAAAGAAACATTTTTTTGTAGGCACCTAAAAATTGAACACACCTTTGTACAGGTAAAACATGAACTCATAAATAATACTTCTGAAACGCAATGCTTCAATACTACTTTCGCTGCTATGCACAGTGTGAAATTATTATACAACTTCTGGCCAAAATTATTACTGCCCTCCGCTTTAACTTAAAAATAATCTCAATAAAACCCTTGACTATAAGTTATGTGCTAGTTGGGAAACTTAAGAAAACTTATGTCATTTGGTGGTTCCAAAGGTTTGATATCTCTATATCCAGTACCAATAACAATTGGCAAATTGTGTTTTTTTTTAAATCGTTATAAACTTGTATTAGATATGGAATATTTTCAGTTTATAAACTCTTAATTTTTAAAACAATTAATTTAAGAAAAAAACATAGCTTCAACTCTTATATCTCGATTGGAATTAACAGTTGTTCGAAATTCTAGAAATATTTTTTAGCAATTTTAGTGTAATTTAATGCACTGTACGTAGCAGCAACGGATATAAAACTCCAGGCTATATGCAACGAAACTTGAATGTTAAAAAACAACGAACAAAAATAAAAGGAAAATATAAATGAGGAGAAAGAATAAAAGATAACAAAAGAAAATTTGAAGGACACTCGGTACAGAAATTGGACAACCTATTGACTAAGTGACTCATTAGAGGGTTTCATAGAATGCGTAGTGCATTGACTTAATGACTGTAGTAGCGCTGTATTGATAGTTTTGTGTTGAGATGGAAAGTAAATTGTCACATTCAAGGTCACATATAAATTGTTATGGCCGTTCAAAATTACTGTTACGTAACCATGCCACACAATTATTTATGTACTTATTTATTCTTTAAAGCTACAAACATTAACCTTAGGTCAAACCTGGACCAGCAGGTGAGTTTTAGACGAATTTTCGTGGTAAAAGTGCAAGTGGTTAATAAACACATACCTCTATACTTGCTTATATGCAAACCAAGGACCCGCGTTAATGATTCTTTTCATATTTTCAATGAAAAAAATTAAAGGCCTCCCGGTATCGGATTACGGTTTAAAGTTAATGAGCATGTCTCAAACGTGCTCAACGGAAATCTGCATTGATTGAAAAACATTTAAGCGAAACCTATCTAAATTACGTATGTATGTTGATGAAATTATACCAACCAATGACATGAAAGAGTAAAAAAAATAATCCAAAAATATGCAGAGCATGTTAATAAGTAGAAAAGTTAGATAAACCAAGAAAATTTAAGGTTCGCGACACTTCCAAGAGCCATTCCATAGTAATCACACTTTAAAAGTACCTATTATCGTCAATTTTCGAATATTTCGATACTTTGCCACGCCCACAATTTTTCGAAAATGCAATTTCTAAAAATGAGGTTGTGTTTGGGTCGGTAAGATGTACCCCTATGCAAAATTTCATGAAATTCTGAGGGGGTCGGGTTCAAAATGTACGTTTTTTTCAGCCTTTGATATGAAATTTATCACCTAGAGAACACATTTTCTAGACGAAAACGTGAGGAGACGTTCGTCTGAGCTTTCGTTCTCAATACAGAATGAGGCTCTAAAACTTGAAGATAACTATTATTGTTGATTTTTATTTAAAATTTTTAGAAAATAATGATTAATTAGCGATTTTTATAATAAATCCCATAACCGTTAAGGTCCCTGATGTTATCACATTTCTTTTTTGCCTCTAGGTTTTTGAGGTAGATGTAATAAAGTGTGTAAGGGTCGTGATTTCGAAGACTACTCCATGCTGTGATGGTCTTCAGAGGTAACATATCGACAGCCACACTGCAAAACCCTGTATGTTCAAAACCAAAAAGTTTTCAGGAGAGGGAAAAAACTGTAATATTTATAACGTATGTATATGAGCGACGGTTATTACATTTCACCACTGGAAAGAAACGGGAAGTTGTAACCCGATTTTGACTGCAGTTCAATACGCGTAATATCAGGATCTATTGAAAAGGCTCAGAACCTTATTTTTAGAAAAATAGTGACTTACGGGGTTTTGCAGTGTGGCTGTCGATATGTATTTTAGAGGCATGGAGTTTTTCCGCCAAAATGCCAAAATGTTTTAGGAAGTTTCGCGCTCATTAATGACGATGAAGATATACAAGGCGCGTAGCCAGGAAAGAATTTCGGGGGGGGGGGTTTGGCCAAAGTCTCAGTAAATAAGAATTACCTGTAAATACATACATATTTATATTTTTACATATTACATATATATACTTTTATTTATTTGAAATTTTTCTCTTTCTACACCGCTAAAAATTTGAGCCTAACTTTTAAACCATTCATTGGTTTACACAATGTTTAATCATTTTGGTAATAATTCCCAATTCTTTCAATTTCCTACAAAAATTCTCAATTTTTTAAAACTTTACTGGGATAAACAGCGAATATGTGTACTTTTCGCACAAAATTCATGGGTGCGCGGTATTTCACTAGGTAGAGCATTGCGCACTGATTTGGGGCACGTCGGTTCGAGTCCTAACATTTTCGGTTTAAATTAAAAATAATTTTATTTACGCGCAATTCTATGACAAACGGCGTCAATTTAATTCTAAACCAAATTCGGTTTGGTCATACACCTTGACCAGTATGTCTGCGTTCAAAAGGTTTTTGGAATTTCCAGTAAAATTAACTTCAACTAATTTCATTATTTTGTATGTGTAAAAACACAATAAAAATACTGCAACTCAAAGTTAAGAACTTTGTGGAAAATTCATGAAAATTTAAGAAAACTCGAAAAATTTTCATCAAAATTTCTAACTTTTTACTAAAATTTTAAATTTTTTTCGCGTATGCTGTTTTGTAGTTCGTTCAATTGTAGTGAACAAAAATACCAATCTTAAGCTACTAGAAGATTTACTCGATTTTAGCAATTTTAAAAACTTTTACTAAAAAGTTAGAAATTTTGATGAGAATTTTGCGAGGTTTCTTGAATTTTCTTGAATTTTCCACAAAGTTCTTAACAAACCACACTTTGAACGCAGACATTCTGGTCTAGGTGTATATGCAGCCCCAAAAAGTTTTAAATCTAGGCTAAAACTTTTAGCCGTGTACAAAATAATATTTATTTTTCTTGTTTGTTTTGAAATTTTGTTTAGGGTTTCTTCAGAAGTTACTTCAAAAGTAGAGTGGATGTTGAGTAGAGCCAGCATCTCCTGGCGAAGTTTTTAACCTTCGAAGGGAAGAGAAGGACCGTTCGCTAGGAGCAACGGAAACTGGAAGCGTTGCAGCAATTTTTATATATCGATATACTATAGGGAAAAAAGACACGGAACAATTATTTAATGCATCAATAAACGTGCTCGGTCGCTCCTCCTTTGGGATTGGAAAATATTTTTCTTGTTTAGGGCTTTACGCTGTTCAAAGGAAATCCAAAAAATCTATATAAAATGACACTTATGAAACGCTTAAGACAAATTTTTTTTTAAGAATATATTCTACTTTTCTACTGCTAATTTCTGGAAAATGTTTACAAAACCGAGACCTGCGCAACTCTGGCTTTGGCAAGAAATAAATAGTTGTCGCTTTAGAAAACTGAAGCTTCGGAAAAACAAAAAAAAAAATATAGCAAAATAACATTGAAATTCATAGAAAAGGCGGGTTATTTGCAATTATTCAACATTCAAAACGGAACGTCAAAACTTCTTGGCTATTCATGACAATTTCATGGTCAAGAAATAATTGATAATATTTCATGAGCATTTTCTTTTCAAAAGCATACCGGGCTTTTACTTTTAAACTTTTTCAATCCTTTTTTGCCAAATTAGCGTCACTTTTTATTATCACCCGACAAGTATAAGTACAATTTAATTGTCACTTGCTCTGGTAATTCAATACCACTGCGTTGTGTACTGCTTGGGAATTTTTGGTATTTTTTTTTAACTTCTTGGTGATGGTTTTGGTTAAGCTTATTGCAACTGTGACTACAATAACGAGAGGCACCGTTGCAGGAATTTAGTTGTGACCTCTCAGACTTGCTCTGATAATTGATTAGCGACTACCAATATCTTCTCTCAGTGTGAAATATTATATAATTTTATTCTTTCGAGCTTTTATTTTGCAATTAATGCTAATTTCTTAACAGGGTTTTAAAAATGATTAGAGTAATTATTATAGTACAGACGTATATTTTTTAATTTTCGGAAATTTCGGGGGGGGGTTTGAACCCCCGAAACCCCCCCTGAATACGCGCCTGAGATATACATATAATATAATAAAATATTAATATTCCTTAAAGCTTTGTTAGTATTGGCTCAGCAATATCAATATATAACTGTTGTACTCCTTGAGAGAAATCGATATATGTAAACTATAAGTGGTCCATAGCATAGTGCATTGGTCATAACAGTACATATGAATCATTTTAATGTTGGCCTTTCGCCATATCTATAAGCTTTTGATGTTTACGGCGTGGAATTAATTCAAATTTTGCAGCTTCCATTTTCTTTTTCGTTGCATTTCCCTTGGCAAGTTAGTAGTTTCTATTTTATTAAATTTGCAGATTTTGTTCACTAAGCCATCAAAATTTAATCGCTATGGACTTTTATGCATACTCTGTGGTGTGGTTGACACGTTATAAATAAGTTATCTTCCGTTCTTGCTTCAGTAAATGCAAATGATCTAAAGAGAAAATTTACTGTTTTATTACGTGTTACCGCCAGTAATGTTCGGTCAGCGTGATTAAACAAATATCGGAGACGCATAAGCTCTCTGACTCAGAGTCAACCAAAAAAATTTAGTGAAGATTTATTTGCTTACAAAAATTTGCGACAACTACTCGCGATCACATTAATCAAAGTTTCAAATTAAAAAAATGTTGAAAAATTCACGCTCTACTAACATAAATATAGTATATATGCGTAAACCCAGGCAACATAAGCAAATCGACAATAAGCCAATAACTAAATGACCCTTAACTGCCTAAATGGCCGGCAAGCATCGGAAGTAATCAGTCACACAATATTTAAACCAAGAAGAATAAGACGGGGGTACCACATGGTGGTATACACCGCAATCAGAACTAATAAGTAGTGTCCTCTTATGCCACCTGAGGCTTACTTCCATCAAGAGGCAAAAATGTTACATGTCAGAGAGAAGGCGGGATAACGAGCCAGTTTTTACTAAATTCCCATAGCCATTCAAACAGACATCTGTTCAACAAAGACTCAACGCCCATTGACATGAGGAAATATCTCGGATAGCCTAATAACCTAATAATAACATCGCATTACATCTCTCAGATGGCTGATCCGTGTAACCAGAGGTGAGCTAAAAGACCCGCCAGCTTCGGAACATAACCTAATAGGTTTTAGGTGCATTTGCCGGTAAAATTTCCTTTAAAGAGTTATTTGTTTTAACTACATCTACATCAACTAATCTGCTATAATATAATGTAATATAAAATAATAAAATATAATATAATAACGTAATATTATATAAGATAATTTATTAATTTCACATGCATCTATATGTACATACATTCTTAATGGTCAACATTTCCCATCATTGTCCGATGGACAACCTAAATATTAATATTCTAGGTTCATATTCTTACATACATATGTATCTCTTCTAGCATTTATGAAAAGCTTCTAAGGCTTATTTCAAATAACTGCAAACATATTTTTTTTCATCCACTCTAATGTATACATAACACCCTAATGATTTAAATATATGTACGTACTTTTGTTTAAATTTCAGTGGTTATTTAACTTCAAGCAATATCGTGACCGTGACCCGTGACAGACGAAAAAAATTTTCGATGCGGTAAATTATCGAAATTTACGCGAAAACGACTATACACCGACTAAATAGTAACACAATAAATTAGTGGTTTTAATAGTATCAATTGTATGAAGTTACAAGGATAATATTTATCACGGCCACCACTGTTTTCTAGAAATCATCTTCAAAATGCTGGCTGGGTAGTGGTATGTGGTGAACTTAGAAAATACTAAAAATATATAACCAGTCGACATGAAAAGCTTAAAGCAAACAAAACTTGTTTAGTTAGGATTTTCGGTTTACTTTAAAAACAATATAGATATGTACATACATACATACATGCATAACAAAAACAATTTCTGTAAAATATTTCAAAAATTAATTTACGGAGAGAGTATAAATTACGGGCTTTGCGACAGAAAAGCTTAATTAATCACAGGCAGATGTACATAGGTATACACATATATGTACATATGTTTGTAATATGAATGTATGTATATTTGTATGTGTATGGGCACCTCTGAGGCTGCATACATCATGTATGCATTGTGAATGAAAAAATAGAATAAAGATGATGAATAAAAATTATAAAAAACAAAATTTCCTTTGCGTTACAAATATATGTACACTAGCTGACCGTTCTGCCCAAAATTGATTTTTTATTAATTTCATTTCAAAAATTGTTATTACAGCGGTATTATTTTTAATACGCCACGTCCCCTGATATTTTTAAATTTTTTCTTCGACAAACAAGCCCCCCTAAGGAAGAATTTGATTTGGTTCAGCCGTTTTCAAGTTTTTGCGTTACAATTAAACAGCAAATCATTTCTAGATACATATATAAATAACTACATATCGTCATATGAATTCCCCCTAGGTAAGTTACAAAAAATTCAAAATCGACTTTTTAGTTGATTATCATGTACCGTATCATAATACATGTTCCTTTAAAATTGTATAATCCAACAACCAATAATGACGTTGATATATGTAAACAAAATTCGAAAAGCCCTAAGTGCAAGCGTAACTAATTTGCCAACCAAAACTGTAACTTACGCCTTTAGAGAAATAATAAACAACAAACACATGAAGGGATAGCATGCCATGGCATTCTGTGTGGTTCTTATTTATCAGTTTTCCTTTTGTAATATTTCTAATAGAACATGTGTTATTTTGGTTTTTTGCATCACCTGTGAAATTTTTAAAATGTTACTTAGGGCTTTTTTGATTTCATGTGACGATATGTATAAATGTATATATATTGAAGTAAGAACTTTAGAAATAAAACAATTTGTTCAAAATGTACTGAAAGAAATGTTCTGTCAATTGCTACGCTACCGTTGGTCAGAAACCTTATTGCAATGTTTAAGAGCCAATGTTTCAATGTTGTTTTTATATCTCTACCTAGCCCTGCAAAAACGCGATTAGTCTAGGATCTAGCCGGGATAAGTCGCAAAATCTATGAAACACGTTTAGAATGGTGCAGTGAAATAACGCCCAAGGAAATAACGCCCATGGGCGTTATTTCCCACTCAAAAAGGAAAGCCCTTTAAGGCCTTATTACACTATTGAAAGTGAAATAAGGCCTTTATTTCAAAAAAGGCTTTATTACACTTCGAAAGAGAAATAAAGTCTTAAAGGCCTTATTGCTCTTTCATTTTTTTTAATGAAACAATCATATTCTAATTCTTTTTGTATTTTATTGAATAGTTACACACAAATTTCATGTTAACCAAAGTGGGAAACGTGGCACGCGGAAGGACATCACCGTGGCGGTAGCCACGGCTATGGCACACACCCGGAGTTGGAATGGCGTAGCCCAGGGTTATTTTTTGAAGCGCGGCCGAAGGCCGCCTACGCGGAAAGGTGTTCTGCACTTAAAAATCGTGGATCGGGCCTCCGTAACTATAATCCGAAGGGGGAAAAGCAATATTTTGTTTCTGTGAAAAGTTATTAGTGAAAACCCGAAAATTGACCCGGGTCAGATCCCCAATTCGGGGCCCCATCCACGTTTTTTATGTGCAGGACACCTTTCCGCGTAGGCGGCCTTCGGCCGCGCTTTAAAAAATAACCCTGGGCTACGCCATTCCAACTCCGGGTGTGTGCCATAGCCGTGGCTACCGCCACGGTGATGTCCTTCCGCGTGCCATGTTTCCCACTCTTTTCTCACAGGGTAATTTGTGAAAAAAATGCTAATCAACAGTTCGTGTTGCTCGCGTAAAATCCTATGGGCGTTATTTCTCTTTTAAAAAGGAAATAAGAGCCATGGGCTTTATTTCTTTTTCCAGATGGGCGATATTTCCATTTAAAAAGGAAATAAGGCCCATGGGCGTTATTTCCTTTTTGAATGGGAAATAACCGCCATGGGCGTTATTTCCTTGGGCGTTATTTCACTGCACCGTTTAGAATATGGGTAGGAATTTCTAAAACGGATCACTCAAAACACTGAATGATTTTTTAACAACAATTGAACAATTTTTACGGCACAAAAAACAGGATTTAAAACTTCTTCAAGATCACTGTTATTATTTCCTTTAAATTTAATCTCTACATACATATAATAAAATTGTAACAGGTCCGATGTCTGTACATTGAAGATATTTAAAAAAAAAAAATGATGTCAGGGGTCATTATTAAGCCTCTAGAACCCAAATCAGCCGTTTTTAGAATTTTTGTCTGTCTGTCTGTATGGTTGTCCGGGCATCACTCAAAAACTACTGAACAGAATTGAATGAAATTACCGCTCTTTCACTTAACGTCTAACTTAAAATTTGGGCTAACTTTCATTTAGATATCTCATCCAGTTCCCGAGTTATTGACCAAAATGTGGGTCCGGGTGACCAAAAATGTTCGTTTTTTACAATTATGCCCACTACACATAAAAACTATGAATGAAAATTTCACCATTATAATACTAGACGTCTATCCTAAAATTTAGGACATCTTCCATTAGGATATCTAATCCCGTTCCAAAGATATTGACAAAATGTGACCCAAAATTAGTTTTTCCAACTGGGTGTCAAACGAAATGTAGAAATGAATACTACATAGTGATATGAGTTTTATTTCAATATCTCAAATGATTTCGGAGATTTCACAAAAAATAGTAAAAATCTCTGGTCATAAGCAATAACAGCCTAAGTCGACTTCAGAAAAAAGACCAGTTGAAATTTTTACTGGCAATTTTGAATAGCAACATCGAGACATTTTTCAAGACTATCATTGGTCTATTATTACTTTATTTAAAAACAATTAACATCTTTTAATATTGCCTGCCCTGTTACTTGAAACAAAGATACCTCTCGGTATATTAGTCAAGTTCACGAAGACGGCGCCACGGCACCGCCACGTTTTCAGTTGGTGATAGCATACATATTTGGGAAGCCCGTGGAACAAGCGCCATTTAGAGATTAGGTAAGAGGCCCTCGTGCTGCAACAAAGAATCAATTGTGATATAAACCTCTCTTCAAATATACAAACATAGCCATGCATACACACGCTTGC
Organism: Sphenella marginata; assembly: GCA_951509765.1. Taxonomy (NCBI): domain Eukaryota; kingdom Metazoa; phylum Arthropoda; class Insecta; order Diptera; family Tephritidae; genus Sphenella; species Sphenella marginata. Next base: position 83,712,627 of record OX608079.1, on the reverse strand, counting down.
ATGCAAAAATCGTATGACTAATCTCTAAAGAGAGTGATCCACGATTAATCCCTTTAGGCTACACTTGTCTATAATTCAATATACAAAGTACATATATAAGTAAATTTTTATTTGTTCAGGTATAAAAATGTGCACTTGGTCTCTCCATAGGACAAACTAAAACAAATGTGAACAGTTCAACATACAAAGTGCTCAGAACTGGCATTAGTCGCATTCTTTTTATATCAACCGTTATAAGAATGTCTGAGGAAGGGCTATCCATAAATATAAGATAAATTTTTCTGACATTTGCTGAATGTAACGTTTTGATTTAATTTGTAACAGAGATGTAGAATAATTGCATTACTTTTTTGAAATAATTTAAATTTTATGTGCTATCTTAGGCCACATCTCGACAATTGTCCCAAAGCCCCAAAATCCCCAAATCCGACCATCGCTATCACCCACAACTAAAATGCTTTGCAACCCAATTTGTATTTTTAACTTTGATTTCTGTTTGTCGCTTCCTCTACCAGCACTTCTTCTTCTCTTTTTGTTATAATACGAAACTGAACGAAAACAAAAACATTAACACAACATCAGACTCGGGTGGTAACGCTACAAAGAAGCAAACATTTTATTGTATAGAATTTTAAAATAGCTTTGCGCAATGCCGCTTATCGGTATGCAACGTGTTTATGACACAATTTTTTATATCGATTTCCACGTTTTGCTGCTATTGTAGTTTAAGGCTAGTAGTAAAGTTGCTTTTTTAAAAGTTATATTCTTGTAATTGCATAGCAGCTCACAGAGATACTGGTACAGAAATACAAAGCCTTTAAGTAACTACTATCTACTATACTTATCGGCCACCGACGGTGGAAGCAGAGGAAGACTAAGACCACAACTCCAATGGGAGGACCAAGTGGAGACCAACCTGCGATCTCCAATTGGCGCCAGTTGGCGCAACGAAAAAATTATTAGCGAGCCGCTGAGGCGGTTAGATGACCATTTAAAGAAGATAGTAACTACAGAGTTTGTGTGGAAATTATACATATCGAAATTGATTTTTATTCTGTGATTTTGACCGACCGATTTCGGAAAGAGTTTCAAATGTTCAAGTTGATCAGTAAACTGCAATGGCAGGGCCCAATATTTGGCCAAAATGAATTAAGTTCAGATACGTTACATCCTTTACATCATAATTTTAAACCAGAAATAATTTTTGCAATTCCTCAAAATTTTTCCTTATTGGATGTAGCCGGTTTTCACATTGAAACCGTCAATTGTTCTCCAACCTTTCGGACAGTTTTCAAAATTTAAAGTTGACCTCCGTCCTATTAGACATTTCAAGAAATGCATGCTTCTGAGTTGATACTCAGTACATTCCTCCTGTGGTTATCCTACTATGGAAAGTAAGGTGAAGTTGGAAATACAAATTTTTCCCACAGTGACATCAGCGAAGTCAACAGCAATTATAGCAAATTACTAATGACGCTATAAATCAAAAAACAAATATGTACATATTGACTTTCATTTTCAGCATGGTAATCATGAATTTTGGTGAACTTTCTAGGAAAAATGATTAACTAATTTTTTCTCAGCTTGAAAACATAAAAATTTACCCTACAAAAAACTAATTTTTGTTTAAATCAATCATCGTGTATTTACTTGCATATACATACATTTATAAGTAGTCATGTATTTCATAATGAATGTACATATATACATTTGTACATATGTTTGTATATATTACAATGGCTTAGCTTGAGCGTTACACGCGACGACAAACTGACGTTGTGTTTTTGCAGAGACTTTTAAAGTTGACGCCGCTATTCCCGCACTGCGCTATTTTTTTCTGGAAAGTGCACTTGGGTTTTCCAAACGCCGTTCCGTATAGGCGCTGCAGTTAAAGCAGCATCGCTTTGGCGTTAGTTCTTGGTCAGCGCAGCGGGGGGCGCTCCACTCGAAGTGACATTGCTGCACATTGAATGGTTGACAATGATTTATATTCAAAAGATACCAGAGGCAATGAGCCAAGTAGTCGCGAGAATACGCGAAGTACAGAAGCTATAATATATAGTACATACATATATTTATTTATGTGTGGGTATGAAAAATCGCTTGGCGTTGTGAAAAATAAAAATAGTATGCGCTGCTAAGTTCGTGAATTAAATATGATTTCTTATATTAACACTAAATTGTCAATATTATAGGGACCTACGCACGTTTTTATAAAAGTAGAATTATTTCGTAGTAAAGCTTACATAATGCATTCGATAATCTATTAGGGATAAAAACGTTCAATATTTAGCCCGACTCCAAGTGCCATTTGCAGGGAACTCCTTCTTAGAAATTCCTAAAATTCTCTCTTCTTACTGAAAAGAAAATTGGCGAATCGGAGTTTGAATTTTCGCAATCAGTTATATTTTGGCAATAAATTTTGTAAATGAAATAGGTAAGTTGTTCAATGATGTAATGAGTTTTATTTTCGATAAAAAAAAAATGTAAAATAAAAAAAAAGATTAATTAAATGTAACGACGAGACATACACGTTCATATACTATAAACTGTCCTCCGATACCGGGAAGCCTTCCCTTTTTTTCACTAAAAAAATAAAAGCAATCATTATCGGGGTACCAGTGTAAAGTTATGTAGTCCTGACTAGCACTACAAAATAATTTATTTAAATTGATGTTTTAGGAAATTCAAATAGGTAAATACATATGTATGTAAGTACAGATACATAATTGCATTATAATTTTTCATGTATCACTAAAAACCACACCAATTATAATAAAATTAACTCAGAAATGTAGTTTACATAATAGCTTACAGAATTTTCCTTGGAAATCACATTTTTTGTATGTATGTATCTGTTCAGTGCCCTATTTTATTTTATATTCTTGTTGTTAAAATATTATTTACATACATTTCGTTCTGGTAAGTAATCTAAAACAACAATCATCAAAATAGTGAAATCAGTACTTAAGATGACAAGATCAAGCAATAACAAATTCATTACAGAGTTTATTAAAAAGCAATTTATCATAGCAATCTCGTATCGGTCAACAATTAGATATTAACATAATTTCCACACATAACTTATTTGCAGCAGTTGTGTCGCAAGCCTAACGGTTAACAGCTCTGGCAACACTTCCGTTTCGCCTATTTATAGGGCTATCATTTTGCTAATAAATTTTGACAAAAACTCTATTATATCAAAAGATGCAAAAACAATGGACCAAAAGTGGGATTTCACACATAACTTGATGCAACAAAAATTCCAACTATAGTGCTAGTGGGAGCATAAGCAATAAATATCTTAATTTACCAAACTCCATGTTTATTTGTAAGGACGACTCAAAATGTAAATGAATATGGATGAATCAAGGCGGCAACAGTAAAGGCAATAGGAAAAACATCCATAAAAATACAACAATTTAAACTCATGTTCTAATTTTTATACAATTGCATATATTTATGTATGTACATCCATTGTTTTCCATTGTCTATTTGCAGCAGACTTGCAGTTTCAGACACAACAGCTATCCCTTTCATTTGCACTTTTATGTTTCTGCATAAATTCATTGAACGTTGCATGTGTGTAACATACAAAAACAATTCGGAAGTAGAGTGGAAATATATTGCCGACACATATAAAGCAAAATGCACACTAATACACATCTACATTTACTTTGTTTCCTCGGACAACAACTGCGCACGGACCCACATGGAATTTCATAATTCAAAACTTAAGCTCCAAGTTCAAAGCGACCATAACTTGTAAACTACTACTATGCTTGAATATTAGTGCATGTGATTGTGAACATACCCGATACGTATATCCTTACACATGTGCGTGTATACCGTACACAAGACCCTTGTATGAATAAATCTGAATTCGAATAACAAGGAGACATGCCGTTGCACCGTCAGTGGTTCAAACAGGAGACGACACATGCTAGCGGGAGGCCACTGGGCCATTGGGCTGTAGAGCTTAATAAGCCTGTCAACAGCAAATCATAAACGTGTTGCAGCTTTGTGCACTGAGATGCTGTAAACGCAATTGCTTTAAACAAGTTGGAGAGTCGTCAGACGTCACTGTGGCATGAATACAAATATTTCGTCGCAACAAAATACTAGGTAATATACGTAAAACAACAGATTACAACAAACAATTTGCAAATATGTTATACGAACAATAAAATTCAAAATATAAGAGTGGCTTTTGGGATCTACATGTGCGCATATATATACATACATATATTTACTGCTCGTAGTACGACTATGAATTATTGAGTGTCACAATGATTGGATTTAATTTGAAATTTGCAATTTTGAAATTTATGATGATTAAAATTTAATGCGACACATATTGTTATAAAGTGAGGCAAGTTTAAATACTATATACACTTGTACTTTTAGTTATGTGTACACATTACTAATAATTATCTTCTAAAGGTAAAAATTACAAACTTTTTGAAGTTCATCCTACCATCCCTAGTAAGAATGGAGAGCAAAAAATTATACACTCTTAAAACTTTATGTTAATTTACTAAAGATTACGTCATAAATTTTAAGTTACAGTAATCTACCTGTTCATCTGTCGTACTATAGCCAGTATAAAAGCACATGCGAACATCTTTATTGCACATATTTAGCAAACGTATCGTAGATTTTCTCTTGTTTACCCAAAACTCCATCAACATCGGTCCATTAGTTCAAAAATTCAGTCACATATAGACATACAAAATTGTATATATAAATATTATCCCATAACCATTAGGACATTAAAGGGCTGTTAAAGATACATAGCCGAAACCACATTTATCGAAGCAATCGATTGTATGGGAGCTTTATATTAGGTAAGTCTGATCTGTATAATTTTTACCACACACATTACATATATAATAAGTACCAAACCTGCAAAATTTAACGCACCTAACTTTTAAACTGCAAAATTTATAGCTTAAAATCTTTATCGAAACTATCGATTATATAGAAGCTATATGTTATGTTGGTTCGATCTGGATGATTTTCAAGCTTTTTAATTGCCAGAGTTATAGGCCAAACCCCGTTTATCGGAACAATAGATTGTATGGGAGCTATGCGTTTATTGGTCCGATCTTGCTGGTTCCCACAAATGATTAATGTTATACAAACTAGCGCCGCTTTAAAAATTTTATTGAGATATCGCTAAACCGAGGGAATAGTTTGCCTTCAAATCGATAGACGGCCATGGCTAAGTCAACTCAGTTCATCGCCCTGATCATTTCGATATATGTACTTAATGTAGGTCTATCGCTTCTTCTTTTTATACTTACAAACATCAACAAATTACAAAGGTAATCACAGCGATGGCATGGGAAGACACGTGTCGAAATGTCCAGCTTCTCATCAGAACCCTTACCGGACACTGGCATATGAAACCAAGTGACTGCACCAAAGCCGCTGTTAGAATAGTTAACACACACAGTCACATTCTTTCGTCCATATATTTTATATGCAAAATCAAGGCCTTTAGAAAAATATATATTACTCTGCAGGGTGCAGACGTTGCTCTGCCTAAATTTGGCTTGCTTCCTCATAATTTATCCCTAAACCTTTTTTTCCCTCTCTCCCCACCTCCATATATCGTTACTCGTCTTCACTCTCTTCATTTTTCTCCAACAGCACCTCTATGTCTCAATTTCTATTCCTACTGCCTCTGCTAGTACTGATATGTACATAGTTTCTGAGATAAAGCGAATTAACTTTTATTTGATCCTGATGTCGCTTAATTAATCCGAGGTTTTTTTGATATGTTTCGCAGAAATCAACAATAAACTTTGGGCACGAATGAAGAACAGACAACACACAAAAGTGTGGGCGTGGCACCGCCCACTTTTCCAAAATTATGGAATATCCATAAAAGGCACATAAACACATTTTCATATTTCCAATTCTAACGTCAGGAAGTACGCTTATTCTAATTGAAGAATCCGAAATAATTACCAACCTAGTCAGACTTGAAAGGATCGCTCCGAGCCCTATGCCGCGATTTGTTTAATTTGATGTTGGAGAATTTAATACAAACAATAATATAATCAGCGAACAATATCTGACAACTTTGACATTACTGGCCTTAACAATCGCCCTTTGTGTTTTGCTTTCAAACTATGAACGGTTACAAATCGTAAGCTGTGAACGACTTTGTTTGTTTGGAAACCAGCGTTGAAAGTTAAAACCATTCTAGGCCAGTAATATATACCAGTAAGTGGTACCTGATACACAATTGCGAAACTCCGGTCCATAAAGCGCTCCCACTGACACCAGAATTTAATAACAGAAGAATACGGAGGCCCCCACTATTCAATCCTACTACAGTAAATTAAGGAACAGTGACTGAAGTTTTCTAAGGTGTATTCAGTCTTTGAATACAGATCATATCACTCGTCGGTCGGGAGCCGACAAAAGTACCAGCCGACGTTTTGTGGATGTTGTTCACCAAAATGATCTAGTCGAGGAAGATTAGGACCCGTGACATTTCTTTATGTTGCAAGGGATGTAGTCAAAGTTTGGCTCTACGTGCATACATGCGTTTAGCTCAACCGTGACTTCAAAGCTGTTTCTTATGTTACTCGGAGTCTTTTATTTATAACTAAATATTGGCACTCTTCTCGTTGTTAGATAATTAGCTCTTTATATCTATGTATAGAGGATCAATTTTATGTTATGAACAGCTCTATTAAGTTTTCATAAATAAACAGGATTGAATATCATTCGTTTGAACTACATGCACTTATGAATAGTGGTATCGCTTACCATCTTACGTATTTCGTCCCATTTTCTTTATTCCATGGAAAGCTTTAGTAAATATGCATCTTGCCCATTTGTAAAGAAAACTCCTACCACGTAGTATTTAGTGATAATTATGATTTTTATTATCTAGGTACATATGCATTCATGTTTCAAACACACTAAAGTACATACACAACAATAATAATAATTAGCACAAAATAATTGCGATTCTAAAACCAACTGTCAGTGTAGAGCAAACTTTTTTATGATTGAATCATGAGCTAATAGCATAGTGTGTGTTGAAGATTTAGCCATGTAGTCTGTCCGTCTAATATTAGATGGCCCTATAAAACCCTGGCAGGAAGATGACCGGCAAACATGAAACACGTCTATGAACCTCTCGAGAGCTTTAAGAACGAAATACTTTGAGTTGAAAAACAAACATAAGGACCTAACGAAAAGTATGATGAAATCGGCAACGTTCGGAAAGGGTAGTACTTAATAAGAAACAAACTTTATGACACATATCACCTGCAGTTTGCTAAGTTGTAAAAACAACCATTTAAACAACTTCCGAGGAAGACTAGAACTATCATAACTTCGATCTAAACTTTTACTTATCGCAACTCAATCCCACCATCCTCACCGCAATCAATTTGGTTCGACCTTCCTTGTTGAAATTGAGTTTTTCCTAGAACTTCCGTTACACAAGCCTGATGACGATTATTAGAGTGATAGTGGCATTGATGGTACCTTACAATGTGCTTACATACAAGACAAGAATTCGTTAAAAAGCGTTGACTATGTAATAAATACTTAAATGTGGCTTCTTTTGGGTCGATTAAGGAAACAACACCCTCTGAAAAATCGGTGACCACGTTGAAGGATCTATCTATATATGTACATAAATATAAAATCCAAGTTATGTAGGTATACCCCGACTTGGCTTCTAAATTTCAAACACGCACGCAATATTTTCATGAGAATCATCCCTAACACCTACATGCCTTGGTTTAACACCAATATTAAGTATTTAATCAATATCCCCAACAAAGCTTTCTCATATTGGAAGAGGTACTGATATTCTTAATCATTTGCGATCGGCTGGAATAACTGCTACCAAATCATTTAGATAAGCTAAAACCTTGTTTTATAAAGAAAATTCTGGAATACCATAAGGACAATTGGAAAATGAAATGAACATTAATTTTGCTACTCTGCCAGTATGCAATCCAGACCTGTTAAATAATGATTATTAATCTAAATCATTGATAATCAAATAAAATATATTATATTTATATTAAAATATTAATATATGCAATAATTGATTATAATAATCAAACATTTTTAGAATAATTAATCGATTAGGATAAATTTTTGTGTTCGATTAATGAGGATTTCGTTTTCAAATTTAATCCTAGGATTACTCAAATTAATCAATTTGATAACAATTTTTGATTAGTTGCGATTAACAAAGATTAATAATAAATTTAAGTATTTTATACATAAACTAAATAAATAATAACCATTAATTTTTAAATTTAACAGTGGCTTTTAGTATGAGATCCACGCCCTGGAGTATTGACTATTCCGGCAAAGGAGAACAGTCTTTCTACCGGTGCTACAGAGGTTAGAGGTGTATTGAAAAATATTAATTCTTGCCTTAACAAGCCACGTTTCTCCCAAACATCTGGTCCGTAAGAAACATTACTGATGCACTCGAAAAATTGATCGGAAACCACGCGTTCTACATCAATTTGGTCTCTGTCCAGATAATTGGTTTCCCTTGTTTTGTCGTCATCTAAAAAATTATGTAATTTCAATGCCAAAAGGTGTAATTTGAAAGCCAAAAATGTGCATTTTATGAGTTTTATAACAATTATAAATGAATCTAAAGCTGTTTCATAAATGAGCCTTTTTTGAGTCCAATAAGTGCCGTTTATTCAAGCTCATATGAAGAAAGGGGAATACTCTCATTTCGGACTTATAAACGAGATCATAAAGAGCATAAACGCTACCATTTAGGACTAATTTCTGGCTCATGTATGACTCCTATGGTTTGCTGGGAATATTTAATTTTTTTTTGATGAATTTATAAAAAAAACACCATGTTGTAAAATTGTTTAACTTTAATTAATTTTGAAATATTAAATATTTGTTATTAATCCTCGTTAATCGCAATAATTGAAAAATTTTAATAAAATTGAAGTTTCGATTAATTTGATTAAGCCTAAGGATTAAACTTTAAAAATAAAAAAAACCTCATTAATGGAACACAAAATTTAATCCTAATCGATTAATTATTATAAAAATGTTCGATTATCATAATCAATCAATTAAATTAATAGATCAGTTTAATTAAATTGATTTATAATTTTAGTCCAGATTTAAAAGGTCTGACCCAATCCTAGTGGACGTCCTGATAACTATTGTGAGCGTGTAAATGTTGATATCAGTCCCATAGAATTTGTTTGTGTCCGCGACGACGATGTGGTGTAAGCCATACTTTCAGTCAAGTCCAGCTCCGTGGGTTTTGATGGTACCAGTGCAAATTTCCTTAAAATTATACTACCTAAGATTCTATCACATGTCACTTATTTCGTTAACTCCATCCTGACGACCTGTACTTTTCCTATGTTCTGGAAAATTGCTAAAATAATTCCTGCGCATAAGAATAATAATGAGCTTAGACCTATTGCTATCTTGCCCTTTCTATCGAAAGCTTTTAAACGTATTTTACACAAGCAAATAAGTAATGTGTTATGTGCATGTTAATAAATTCCTCACAGATCGTCAGCCAGGTTTCAGCCCGAAGCGTAGTTGCACATCAGTACTCTTGGATGTAATCGAATGCATCCATGACAAAATCGAGTTCAATAATCTAGCCTTCCCAACCTTTCTTGATCATTCCAAGGCATTTAACTCCGTCGATCACGGGCTGCTATGTTCCAAGCTACAAAATGAATTTAATTTCTCTGATAATGTCATTGCACTTATTGGTTCTTATCTTGCTGGAAAAACATGGGCTAGGTATGTTGGTGGCAGAAGGTGCAATTTCTATGCTCAAGGGGGTTCCGCAAGGCTCTATCCTTTTGCCTCTCCTATTTGTGTTGTATGTGAATGACCTGCCTAACCATCTACATAAAGCATTGTAATGTTCATATTTATGCAGATGATGTTCTACTATACGTTTTCTCCCAGTAAGACACCGAAGGTGGAAATAATGAATATGTACTTTCAGCCTTACGCTTCACCAGCGTATCATAACAATTTCCATGACTTTTCCCCATCACTAACGCACGGCGATGGCCGCCTTCGCATGAATGTTATTGCTTTTGTATCCGACATCTTCCTAAAGATCCTGAATTCGTAGCTGCTCACAGCCTTACTTTGTCATCAGATAACTTCGGCTTCTCCTACTTTATACCTGCTATAGTAAGGTGGAAAATGAGTTACTCAAAACTGTCATGACCAGCTAACACATTTTACAAAAATCATGCATTCTGGAATGAATAACACAAGTAGCACCTAACGAAAATACCTGGTGGGCTGTTCTCTCGACTGTATTAGTATGTGTATTGATATCGATTTGAGTCGAATACGTGTTTGGGCACAATCTGCTTAAAGTCCCCAGTAGGCCACCGAAGGTGGAAATCATGTATACTTTCAGCCTTACTCTTCACCAGCGGAGCATAACAACTTCCATGACTTTTCCCCATGACTAACGCACGGCGATGGCCGCCTTCGCATGAATGACTTTGTATAGTACAAAAAGGAATGAAGAGTGATCGTTCGGAAATAATCGTGCGTACATGCTAATATAGCTGCCTTTTTCATTTGGTTGTTATGATACATACGTTAGGTGGAAGGAAGGTAAGATAGTGAGTATACGAACCAGCTCAGTATATAACTCCTTCATACCTGAAAATAGCAGCAGACCTCACTTCACAGCTGCCAGTTTCATGTACTCGTCAGTAGCTCTGACCACACGCGTAATTTTTTTTTATAACATTAGCGCTTACGACCCTTTTTATCACTGAAATCAGGTTTAAAAAAATCATTTTTCGCAATCATATTTGTTACTGCTTTTGTATCCGACATCTTCCTAAAGATCCTGAATTCGTAGCTGCTCACAGCCTTACTTTGTCATCTGATAACTTCGGCTTCTCCTACTTTAAGCTGCTATAGTAAGGTGGAAAATGAGATACTCAAAAATGTCATGACCAGCTAACACATTTTAGCAGCACCTGCGATGAACCTAACAAAATCATGCATGCTGGAATGAATAACACAAGTAGGACCTAACGAAAATTCCTGGTGGGTCAGAATACTATTATTCATACACAATGTCATTCATACTAAGGAACCTAACTACTTATATTTAAGGCTTTAGTTTCTCCAAACCTCAAGATTAGTACTACTTGTATATACTAAGCATAGTACATTGACATCTGAACGATAATTTTTTACGTCTATGGAGCTCACTCCCTGTTATATTAAGACTGCTTGTAAGTACACTGCATTTCAAAAGCGAGCGTACCAGATTCTATAATAATTGATATATAGGAATGTGCTAACTATTATTGATTTATGTATATGCACTTTGTTTTCTTTTTGTTTTTTTTTTTTCTATTTTTGTGCTTATTCTTCTTTTTTTGTATATTTCTTAACACTGCCTTCTTCCTTGTTTAGTTATAAGAATAACACCTAAATAAAAACTGGGGATAACGAAAGAGGGGCATGGTCCCTCCCATAAAAATAAAGCTCTTTATAGTCCATATCTCTGAAAATACTTACATTAGACCACTGAAATTCGGTTATAGGTTATGTGAGACTAATTTGTAACACCTGCATGAAAACTGGTGCTGTGGCACATCACATACGAATGGAAGTATTCTTAGCCCATGTTTCTGTAAGTATTTAGGCTAAACTACTGAAATTCGATAATGGGTTATATAAGGTTAAAAAAAATTAACTTGTTCTATTTACATTGCATATTTTTATAGAAATGTTAGGTGGAACCCACGGGCAAAGGCTAATAAAGTATACACCTGCTTATGTTTATACTAATATACATAAGAGAAACATATAAATCTTAGTATTTTTATCTACATACATAAGGAATAAAAAATTGATTTTGCAAACCTTTTTGGCCCCTTAAATCTCGGCCACCTTGCCTGAAAGTCGCATAAGAACACAAAGTGGCTTATCCTTGTGCTTTCTTCTTATGTTATATGTACGGCTAGTAATACTTCTCCTTCTCACAAAGAATATTTTATAAATCACTGGTCTACACTCGGTTTTATTTTCTGTCTATTTCTTTAAATTATAGTTTGGGGAAGTAGTTGCTGCTGCGCGCATATGCCGTTTTTCGTGGCAGTAATGTTGGAATCCTTTTACCACAAATCCTACTTATTCACTCGTTGACACAGTGGGGCGGATTAAATCAAATGTGTATAAATATTTGTATTGAAGAAAATAGTAGATTTATTCTATATTGAAAATTGCAGATTTATTTCTATATTAAGCGCCATTTCTTTCTTTTAAATGATCATGTACTCATTAGTGAAGATATTTTTTGTTGTATAATATTGCTGGTTTTTAACGACTAGATTTGCTTTATTCCTTTTTATGTTACTTTTCACAATTTTAAGAACAATTTTAAGTATAAGATTTGGCATTAAGTTTTCACTTTGGGTTCTCTTTCGGAACTTAGTTAAGAATAGTTGAGCTAATTAGCTTGTATAATTATAACTCTCTGTTGGCACAGCTTTTATTGTTTTTCACTTTTGAGTTGAAATTGTTGTAAATTTTTGTTTGTATCTTGAGGGAAGCTCTCTTAATTTATTGCACAATTTTGAGATATCTAGGGTATTTTCATTTTAATCCGTTATTCACTATATCTATATTGTAGGCCTTGCTTGCAACTTCATTCATTCCATTCTATGTATTATATTTCTACTCAGTTTGAACCACTCTTAATTAACTTATACACCAAACTTTCATGTATTGACACACCCATCAAAAATGAAATTAGTTGGGTTTAACTTTAGTGAAGATAAACAAAATTTGTTCACGAATTTATAAAGCCTTTTGCACCTGTACGGGCTGTTGTATTAATTTATCCGTAACTTAATTAATTTTTTGCACATAAGCCCGAACCAATACTTCGAGTACTTCACTTAGACAAATTAGTTTTAATACCGTTCCATTATTTTCGAAAAGGAGTTGTTCACCGAATGTTTTCTATTTCTCGAGTCCAATTATCCGTGTATCTACAAAATTTCATATAGCGACCAGGGTAGTGCAACAGTAATTTGAAGGTTTTTTAGTTGAATTGGCAGACTACAACAACTTGCTATACAGTGCTACCTAACCTATCTTCGTTCTTGAGCGCAGCAGCTGCTAGCTAGTCTTAATATGAGTAGTGTTTTTTTGTAGAATGATGAATTTCGAAATAGTTGAATATGCACGATAGTTGAAAGTGTGTTCATACGGGTGCGTTCATTATACGAACATTTCTCCGTGTACTCTCAATTAGATCATTTGCGGTTTATTAGTTCATTCGTTCACACTTTAAGTGAAAATTTGCAAATTACCGCCCACAACAATTTTGGGTTGTATTATTGGCAATTATTATTATATGTTATTATGTAAGGTAATATTTCTTTGTGTATTGTTTGATGATGTTGATTTCTTTACGACTTCTATCAAACTAAACCCATAAAGCATTCAATTCAAGGCATATACTTCACATATCAAACGAGCGCGGCGGCTGCATGTGAAATTCTGTCCGTCTGTCCGAGCGCACTGCTACACGAGTAATCGAAAGCGAGCAAACAGTCAGCAGCAGCAGTAGTAGCAGCTGCAGAATTGACGCAAACGTGCGAGCGGCATTACTATTGCCCAGAGCAACGCCAATGTAGTGAAAGAGTAGGGTTGAGGTACATACAAACAACGATATTATGATATTATCAGCAGTAAAGGCAGTTAACGCACAACTCAACAACAACAGTAATAAAGTCGACTGAAGAAACAATAGACATACTGTCGTTTGAGGGCGAATGCTAAAGCTCTTCATATACTACCTCCATCACCCCGCAATGAACACTTGCCTATACTTTTAGCTAAAAACAACAAATTATCAACATGCAAGAGAATAAATACATAAATATGTATATAAACAACGTACATGCATACATATTTATATGTTCATATACATATGTATGTATGTACGAATTTTGAAAAATATATTTCCTAATCGCTGCTACCATATGAGCTATCATGGGATTGAGAGCGATCGGCTCAGGCAATTACTCGAGAAAGATTCTTATAAGAAAACCAGCCGCTAAAGCACCACAACAAGACTCAGCAATGCTCACCATTTATTTATGTAGCTGACGTAGACGCTGACACTGGCGCAACCAATGCTGCCGACTGCAATGCTGGTGTTGCCGTTAATTTATGTCGTCTTGCAGCTGTTGGCTGCTTGAAGTTCAGTATGCCGTGCTGCGTCCTTTTTTTATGTTAAGCGAGCATACGACGTCGATTGTAGAGCGCCGAAGCAATAAAGTATCTACTGGATACCGAAAAATATACTCTGAGAAGATTGGTAAAATTTATTGTGTGAACTTCTTGTTTTTGTTTTTTTTTTTGATTCCTACCAAGGCGAGCACGACAACTTTAGAAATGAGTGAGTGAGCAATTACTTTGGCAATAAACTCAATCCAACTGTGAGTGCAACAACTCATTTGCTTGTTGGTTTGGTTAAGTTTTTTTTCTGAAATTTATGTGAGATTTTTTGTGTCTATTGGGTGGGAATACACGCAGCTGAGAGGCAGACTTGGTTTTACTTGGTATGGTATTTGTATATTCTCTGGTGCTCCCCGCCTTAAGGTATGGTGGCACATAAACAAAATTTCTCATTTCGGTCCCACATCCGCTCTTCTTCCAAACAGTAAAAAGCTCACCAATTCTGTTATGTACCCCTTATTTAGTTGTGTGCATGTAAGTATGTATTTGGGTTACTGAAAGCTTTATTGCTTGATGGTTGAGTTATGAACACATTTTTGTTGAATATACGAGCAACAGCAGGATAAAATAACCCAACTGTGGAGAGCTCAAAGCTGAGTAGAGGGTCTTGTTATTTTTTTGTTGCTCTGCAGAGCAGTATTTTTGCTTTGCGAATTCTCAGTGAGTAATTTTTTTGCGAGCAGTAATCATTTGTTGTGGTATAAAGCATTTCGCAGCGCATATCGTTTGTTTTATGACCAAAACAAACACCGACAGGGTTGCCAGCCATATACATTTTGTGGGTAATAAATAAATGCATACATTTAAGTGTCATGTACGAAGTTCATCTAACAATAATAAAACCATTTAATATTAAAATACATATGTATGTTTATATGTATGTAGGTATATATGTATTTTGTTGTAGGAACCCTGCATAACTTACCGGGCTATATAACTTGATCATGGTTGGCCGACACGAACTACCGAAATGCCATGAAATTGAACCCCGACTTGCCTAATGTTTGTCCGGCATGTGGCTTGTCCCCCCATAATACTAACCACCTTTTCGTCTGCTCAGCTGAGCCTACTCTTCTAACACCCATATCCCTCTGGTCCGCCCCTGTCGAAGCCGCTAGGTTTCTAGGACTTCCGTTAGAAGAGCCTGATGACAATATTGGGTAGATACTGACTACCTAGGCAGGGCTACGTGGCGTTACAACAACAACAACAACAACATGAAATTGACGATTCATTGAAAGGAAGAAATAGTATTGGTATGGCAATAAGACCCTTATTTCCTAAAACTGGTCGGAGTTGTTGAGAAGTAGTTGTTAAACAAATTTTGTGAATAAACGTCACCAAAATTTTAAAACGTTGTTGGAAGTGAAAGTGTTCTACTGTGTATTAAAATAAATAAACATTTGCCGCGATATGCCTTCTAAGACATTAAGCCCATTGGTGGTGTGCTTAAACTTTTTTCAAACTCAGATGAATATTTGCTGATTTTTTAATGGCATACATAGGGTTCATGACTTCTTCGAAGGGGTGACCTAGTTTATGAAAATAAAAACTGTTTCTAAACATTTTGATGTTACCGGTATAATTACGCCACTGGTGACTCGAATCTTTATGAAGAGTTGGGTCTACCTATTCGGAAAATACTTATTACAGTGGCAACTCTGTCGTTATAAGCTTCAAACACATCAGTGAGTTGCTCTTCAAGAAATAACTACAAACGTATTCTTGTATATTACCGTCTTTCATTCATTTGTTGCAAGTAAGCAAAAGTAAATTTAGCTGATTCTAAGAGAGAGCTACTTACTGGGTTGCCTAGCTCATTTCACACCGCGGTAAAAGTTGCTAAGCCCACTTCTTAGTTAAAACAATTTACTGGTTCTGACTATTATGTTAAGTCCAAAAAATGTACCAAAGGCAACAAAAATTAGAATTTTGAAAACCGATTATAAGATTTCATTCAATTTGGATGTTCGTTCTACCGAAAAACGTTGCAAGATGGATATAGCAGCCCTTACCGCGGGGCCGACTAAATGCTACTGCCGTTCAGTTGGATATACATTTTATATACACTGTCTTGGTTGCATTTACCGACGGCATTCAAATAGTAGTATCGCCAGTATATCTGCAAGTAACGTTATTGAATGAATGTAGTTGAATCCGTGATCATGCTACATTCATAAAATATGTATATAAAAAATTGTGCACAAATTCACAAATAGTGAGGGTCAACTTAAACTTTTTCTTTTATGGAGATCTGTTAGAATGTAGTTCATGTCACCATGTTTAATTTTACAAAGTTTGTATTGCGCATGAATACTGGTCAGTGAAAAAAAAAAAAACTAAAGACTTCGAGGTATGGCTTATCAAAGTTTTCAGAGTCGAAATCTGCACTCAACCTTCAAAATTTTGAAATGTGTATGTACATTGATCCTATTATTTTCTTTCACTTCCAAGGACAGAAATCTTTGACTAATGAGAAAGCGCGGGGCTACTATAAGTGCCTTAAATAAAAAGTTTTATAAAAGTTGTTAACACTATTCCGAAAGATTTAACAATGGAACGAAAAGCCCAATTTAAAAAAAAAATACATTTAAAAATATTTTGAAAATGTATGAAGTTAGAATCTTTACATATTTTTACGGAGGTAACACAACACCTCATTTACATACTTCCACCACCGAGTACAGAAGTTTTTAACCTTACCCCAAAAATTCGTTTTGAATTAGAATGGACCTGCCAAACTTTTACAGCCACGACGACTTTATATTTGTAACAATTACGATGACCTCTTCATTTTTTTAAACTAGCATATCTAATAAAATTGACAGAACGTACATATTCTCAAGCTTTACTGTGAATATAAAATTTTTCAGTATTTTAATTAAAAGTATTGTATAATAACACAAAATTTTATAAAGAAATCATAAAACTATCGTAAGTAATACTTCTATCATTCTTGTTTCAACAACGTCTGCCATATTATAACCAGATATATGGTCGAATTTTGGTTTATGAATTTTTGAAATGTGTTAAAGTTGAACAAAGGAATATTTTTTCATGGGTTTTATTTAGAGTAATTAAAACAATTTTTGCGTCCGTGTTTACTAAATTTTTTTCCGATGGAATCGAACCGATTTCGTTTATATTGGAATGTTTGTCTTGTTACGTGCTAGCACAATAAAAGATTACAATATTCACCATATTATAAAATTATGGCGACCATCCCCATTGTAATTGCAGTGGAATTTCAGCTTCCATATTTACCGTCGGCAAAAACAATCATGGCCGGGAAT
The DNA here is from genome assembly GCA_951509765.1 of Sphenella marginata. Lineage (NCBI taxonomy): Eukaryota > Metazoa > Arthropoda > Insecta > Diptera > Tephritidae > Sphenella > Sphenella marginata. The sequence continues at coordinate 83,695,039 of OX608079.1, read as the reverse complement.
AGAAACAAACAATCCGTTATACAACAACTTTCAGCAGTGTATTGAACAGTTACCAGAGTACACGCATGTACACATCGAACTCGTACAACATACCTAAATACAAAAACCATTTTTTTAATATGGCGGGCAAGCTCTGACTCATTTAAAACGCATTCGCTCAATTCTAGTCATAAAGTAATCAACAACGCAGGAGAGAATAATCCGAATACAACAAAACAAGAAAATATGAGAAAAAGAATTGAAAGATTTCAGTGCAAACCGAAATATGTTTCTCTCCCTACACTAGCATTATACACGAACAACTGTGAATAACAGAGAGTGCGTGCGTCTCTTGTTTTGAAGAGAGAAAAATTAAACCCCCACGTGATGCTGCTTTTATTACCCTTAAAATCAGCACCGTACAAAAATACTCCTACCTCATCGGCACAATCCAATTGGCATAAGTAGTACCAGATTTCTGAGGGAGGAGCCGAGCTCATAAAGCATTTCCACTTCGCTATGCAGTGCGGCAGCTGTCAGTCCAAAGTGTTATCGCTGCTTTGCCTGCCAGAGAGCGCGCAAGCAAATAGTTCGAAAGATGAATGGCTTTGTGTGAATGCGTCAGCAATAAATACAGATATTGCTAAAGAGCGAGTGGGATGCCATACAATGGGCTGCGTTGAATGTGACGAATTGCGTTATTATTTTGTTTTATGTAAGGCATTGACAACAATGAAAGTTACAATGGCACTGCTGCCTATGAGCCATGCTACTTTTTTTTTGGACACTGCCGTTTTTATTTCACACATAAATATCGAAAGGCATTGGCAGCGTAGTAGACAAGCAGATGTCATGAGAGCAGGCAGTGTATTGTGGGTTTCAATAACTGTATTGCGTGACCTGTCGGTACATAAAAAGAAATCTAGCAAATATCTGATATACAATTCTAGCGGTTAATTTGAGTTTCAAGAAATGTGACGGCATTCTATACGATAGAAATTTCTTGAGGTATCCTACATATGTAAATAGAAATACTTAAACTGAAACAGGGCCAGGAAAGCCCAGTTTGCTTTTATCTCATACAACATAACATCTAATATAAGTAGATACATATTTTAAGTTTTCAAACGTTACCCGAAAAAAACTTAAGAACTCGAAATTTTACATTGCCCTCATTTTTAATTTGGTATTTTCATACATATAAATAAACCATAAATATTTTCTGAGGTACATACATGCAGAGGCAAGCTTTGGTGTTTTCTATCGCTGTGGAAACAGGAGTATTATGCCCATTCGAAACAATACAACACTAGTAAAAGTTTAAAGGTCTGAAGCAAATTTACTTAGGGGGGAGGAGGTACATATGTATGTATGTATGTATATAGCAGTGAGCTCCCTACAGGGTTACCTGTGATTAAATTAGTACCATAGTAAGTATGAATAAAAATGCGAAAATCTGTATTGCAACTAGTAGCTCTACTACTACTAACTAAATAAATGTTTTTATTTATGTAGCACTATAAACGAATTATCAATTTTGGATTTTCCTTAGATTCTTCTGAATGGAGAGCTGCTACACAGTTGATGTCACCGCCACTGAGTATTCAAAATCCCAAGAAAAATACTTTTGAATATGATACTCTATCCGCAGTGCCCTGATCCCTTATTGCTTCTTGTCATTGCGGCTCTCAGAGAAGTGTAATTAAAAAAATTGGGATAGTGACATTCCCCTTGCAGTCAGTTGGAATAATGTAATGCCATCATTATGGCATGTTCCCGCTTTTAATGGACTTTAAAAGAGTATGGGTTCGCCGCTGTCTAAATTAAATTAAATTGCGGTTATACTTTGTTGTAGTACAGTTTTCCCGTCGTATTACCTGAAATCTCCTCAGATACTAATGCCTCTTTCGTACTTATCGAATACCTGATGCATCGTGCAAGGCCAATCAAAAAGTCTTGACATAATATACCAAATATATGTAATTTCTGCCTATGTCTATCAATAAACTGCAAATTAGGCGATAACCCTTCTGGTTTGCCATCAAACAAACAACGAAAACTTTGTTTTCGCTCAGTAGGACTTCTAATTGCAATGTGAACCACTTTGCACCGAGGCTTTTTAGTTGTCTGTAGCTAAGAAATCTTGTAATTCTATTTCATTTCATGCATGCTTTGTAAGGTTGGCTGCCCTTAGCCCTTGGAGATGGCCTACATATAGATACATATGTATATGTATGTTGATAAATGGAAAGTCTTGCAGACAATTATATTAAATGAATTTGGAATTTATTAAAAAATTGTACACTATTAAATGAAATCCATTTATGATTTCAAAAAACAAAAATGTTCAAGATAAAAAAAATCGCTCTATGCTTAAAGCATGCCAGTATTAGAAGTGTTCCTAATGGTGCAATAAAAGCAAATATGTTTTTAAACGTTTTTCTGTGACAATTTTTCATGTGGAAAAAAAAGATTAACCCCTGAAGATGCCAAGGAGATTTGCGGAACGTATGAAACATTATAAACAGAAAATTCTACTTTTTCGTGTTTATTAAGTGTGCTAGACCAGCACCTCCAGACTTAATCTAATACAAATTGAAACTGGCAAAAATCATCAAAAATAAAACGATATTTTTCTTTTTAATATCAGCTGCGTTAAACGAAATTAATTTTTTGTTTTGTATAACAGAACAAAGCTAATATTTAGAATAAAAAGCTCTGCGGTTTTTAAGTCCTTTTTCAAAAAATACAAATTTTCTGGGCGTCGATTGGTGCCTAAAATAGAGTAATCAGTCAGTTCCGATGCATTAAACTGTCTACTTTAACATGCCGTTGTCTTTGGCGGTGACAATTGTCACCAGTGGATTACTTGGCAACCCGTCCTGAGATAGTTCGGCTTTTGACTAGTTCTGAACTGGTTCCACGGAAGGCGTCAAGAAGTGGATAGTTCAAGACTGTCCCTCTTGGAGACTGGTTCTCAAAAACACCTTCAACAACGACTCACGTTTGTTAAAATTTGAATGTGCAATACATACATAAATACCAGATGATAATAATGATTTGTACTTTAGTAATTGTATGATACTGAAATCGTGGTTGATGAATTGTTCATAAAATGTTGTCACATATTTCCCCACCAACAACTGTTGGAATTGCAGCAATGCAAACACCAAAACATGTACATGGCACATTCGTATATACATACATACATACATAAGTGCTACTGTGCCACGCGCAACACATCCGATGCAATAATGCAAGGTAAACAACAATAATAAGAATTTAGTGAGCGCCAACAAGCAAGTAGTATAGTTGTTTGTTTTATTTATTGACTCGGCTGATCAAACTGACTGATTGCTATTAAACATGCACGATTAAGGCAACACCAACAAACAATGCGACAATATAGCCCTCTTTAAACAAAGGGCATTGACAAATAAAGGAGAAAGTTAAACATTTAAGAGTACAATACATAAAAGAGTTAAATAGCAGTTGCTTATCTTGACTTAACCTTTACTTATTGCAGAAATGTAGGAAAATCCAAAACTCCTCATAGCTACGCATTAATGTAAAAATATGTATTAAAGTTAAAACCAAATATTTAAAAAAAATAAACCCAAAGATGATAGTATATACATATGTATGTATGTAAGTATGCAGATATATATCGAGGGTAAATTTAAAACGATTATCTCGTTGCAGGCAATATAGCAATCCAACTTGTTTTTGAATCACAAACAAGAGTCAACAAACAACAACTACATACATATACAAATAAAATAAGCAATAAAATAACCCAGAACCCAACATTCAAGTCCATTCAAAGTTGCACGTCGTAAATTTTATGTTCAACTTAATCGATCATTCGCCATCCAACAAAAGTGTGCTCATCTGTTATTCACCCTTCTCAGTAAAGGTATGCTCTTTACTTAACTCAGTGCTGCCAGTTTTCGAGACGTCACCATTTTCGGTATTTTTGGCTTATGGTATTTCACATTAAGCATACTTACTAACAACATTTAATGTAGTTGATATAATCGTCGCCTGACCAAAGTTTCATATGAATACGTATACTAAGTCCGGAGCGAACTGATGAAGACATGAGGGCGGCAACCTGGTAGCCGATGTTCATAGATCACTTCATTACCCTCTGAAATGGAAAAATCGATACAAAACCCTGCGAAGATGTGGAGACCCAGGCCGACTAAGAATATCTGAAAAGCGTATTTCGAGCGATTTTATCAATTTGAAAATATATACCTTGAACGGTAGTTTGAGACGCACGATTGCATGAATGACCTGGTAGCTAAGTTTATCTCGGTTAATTTATAAATGTATATATATGAAAATGGGGCTATTATAAATAGTGGATTTTTTTCTTTTAGAAAGAAGTTAGTTAGAAATACACTCACGATTTCTGTTGTTAAATGTCTAACGGGTTTTTAGTTATATTTTGACGAGATTTTTTTAACTCATTTTCTGGCAGCACTGCTATTACAATGTGTCTGTAGATGCTAAGGATGGTGATATTGACATACATATGTATATGTATAGCTTAGTGTATTTTCCTGTTTAGCGTTTTCAGCTTAATTACATCGACCATTTCCACAGATGTTGAACTCCTACCACCAAATTAGGAGAAAATCGCGTTGTAAATACTTTCTAGAATAAAAATAGAAAAAATTGTGTACACTATAGCTTTGCAGGTGCCGTTAAGAGTCGGAAAAAACTGTAGATCCCATTTTTCGGTTATAGGCTTACCCGTCATGTTCAGAATAAAGCCTTAACTACAACAATTTTGTGCTACAAATATGATCAAGGAAGGAAGACAGAAAACCGACTGAATACGGGCGTGACGCTGGCTATAGGCTTTTTTGGTTTATCTCTCTTCTAATGGTGGACATGGTAAAAAGGGTCAAAAAGCAATCCAAAAATATGCAGAGCATACTTTTAAGCAGCCAATTAAAGTGCAGGTTTTTTCTTTTTTTTTTAATAATTTGGGTATAATAGCTCAAAAAATTTTCTACAGTTTGTTGCCGAGGTCATTCTTCATCAAAAGTGTCTTTTCTTGTGAATGCTATTGTTTTCCCTTTATAATCACTTTTTCCCATTGCATTATTACAAAAAAACATGCAAACAACTAGTTTTTTGTGATGCAGTTTGTATGCAAAATAATTTTGTTTAGCAAAATTAAAAATTATTTCGGGGATCCGGTGGAATGTTAAGTTGCAATGAATGATTGTTTTAGCTAGAATGTTTCTAGAAATGACTTGATTAAAATTTACAGCTTTGTAGTCCAAAATGTCATAAGAATAAAGGGTATATTTAAAGAGAGTTGCCACCTATTTAGTCATATCATGGGTATAATTAACGGCAGCCGCCTGGGTCAGGTGGTAGTATTGCCGCCTACCACACCGAAGGTTCAAGGTTGGAGCCTTGGGTCAGGTAACATGAAAAGTGGTTTGGAAAAGTTTTTTCCGTATTAAATCAATGTCGTCTGGACTACTAGCAATTTTAACAACTTCCCTGTACAATGAGTCATATGTGAGTCACATGTGACTCATTTCCCTATACAACTTTAAGAAGCTTTCTTGCTATGAACGTGTCGTTATATATTTGTGAATTTTATGTGAGCGTATAGCAAAAGACCCAAACTTTAGGCAATTGAAAGAAAATTTCGCAATTTTTTTCTGAAATTGTAAAAATTGTCCATCATGTCTCATTGAGCGAGAATACTTGAAAATTGAGAATAAATTCGTTGCTGGATAATTCGTACTGAACTTTTAGACAAACGCGCCTAAAAACTTATCTGTCATGCAGATTATTTAATTATAATCTACTTATGGTCCTATATGTTCACATGTGACTCATTGAACGTGTCCAATGAACGTGGACAGGGAAGTTGTTAAGAAAAGTAGTGCGTACACCCTGTGTTGGATAACCACAAAAATTGAGATTGAGTACATGTATCGCTGTATAAAATGAGCCAGTATACCAAAATGTAAAATTATGTTTCCGCCATTTGGAACATGGTCCTATTAATTTCTTTAATTTAAGAATATAGAAGCGGAACAACAACATTTTCACATGCATACATACATACATATTTATTAATTATTTGTGTAGGCCGTACAAGCTTTGCTAGATAAATGTCAAAAAACCCACAAAGGCCCAAAGAATGTGCCATGCAATATATTAAAATCTTTCACCAAACACCCTTGTTGCCTAGACGTAATGCTTATTTTGAAGAATTATTGCTTTAATAACGAAACGTGAGAAAAAATACGTTTATCATCCATTACTAAAAGAACCATCCGCAAAAAAAATTAAATAAATAAAAAAAGAAGCATTCATGAGCATTTTCACAAAACGCCTAGTTGCTATCTATAAGAGTGTGTGTTAAATCCATATAGGAATCGGTGTTTAGATGATAATAATATCTTTATGTTAATGGAACATGAATCTTCTCCCAAAAACGTAAATTGTTGTGAAGGCCAAAAATGTAGGAAGAGAAGGCAATGAAAACAAAAGCAGAAGCAAAAGAAAAAACACCGTCATGGTATCATAAGAAAAAATAAACAATGCTAAAAAGGTAAACAGTGAATAAATATTAGAACCGACTTACAAAGAAACAATTGAAACAGATGATGCCTAACTCAAGCAAACGAGGTAGTAAGTAAAATAAGCCATGGTCGCAATCCCGTCCAGTCAAACCTCATAGGACATTCTTCATTTTTCATTCCTCGCTGCACTCTGCCTTCTCGTTGTTAACAGCCAACAACTTACATGACCATCTGATCGCCACATGGCCTCAGGCGGATGACCGCCCGACCCGTCGCTTTGCAATATGCGAGCGCATCATAAAGCCAAAAGACGCAACTCATAAGCATTGACACTGAACTGAATACCATCAAAAGCAGGGTTGGGCGCAAGATGGAGCTATGTGGTGTGGTGTGAGTAGTGGCGCGTTAGCTGTGGTGCTGCCGCGAATCCAAAAGCATCTTCATCTTTTTTGACTGGCGGTGTCATAAATCTTTTTATATTGGACTTTTAGGCAATATCAATGAAATTGTATCTCTTTATCCGCATTATTATAATATACGAGTGCGGATACAGATATGCGTACACATTTGGCCTGGGCTAAGATATGTCCATATCCCATATGTAGGTGTGCACATACAACAATTGTGTGCTTATATACATACGAGACTACATATACATGGAAGTGTTTCACAATTTATACAAAAAATGGAAAATTTGAAAAAATACAGCAAACTTTGTTTCGAACTCAGCAAAAGTAGCGGATTGAAAAAAAAATTCTAGTTTGAAACTTTACCTATACTTACATTAGGAATGTGGCATTGAAAGTACTCCCAGCTCACTTAAATCTTGTTGTCCAAATATGTCCAGTTTGGCTGTTTTTCCAACAAATTCCTGGTTTTTAGACGTATATCAAAAAGTGACCATCGATAACGATTATTTTAATTGTTCTCAAATCAACATGTATGTAGTTTTCTCGAAAATAAATCAATACATCTCGATGGCAGTGGCCCATAAAAATGTTTGACGCAAACGCCACTTGCGGGTTTTGCTGTGTTTAAAAGATCATCTATCGCCCTAACAAACTGCCATATAACACTTCCAAATTTTTATATGAGCTTAAGAATTATTTGTAAATATATTTCATCTGGTACATTTTACGCCAACATCATCAACATTAAAAACAACTTATTCGGATGTGGTATTGGAGATGGATGGATCGATTGTGTCCTAATCTTGGGGAAATGGGTTTATAAATATAAAAGTTAAAGAAAGGGCATTTCTTTATGCGATGCTGTACTCTCAGATCCAAAAGAAATACATCTACTGATCACTACTATTCTTGAGATCGTGATAATGACTTCATGCTGAAGTCGAAACAGCGACGGGATAAACTAACAGCAAATCAAGGCTTCGAGCTCATGAAAACTTGTGTTTATAGGAGTCTAAGATATGTGGATTCTGAGTATTTTAGAGGTATTTTGTATATACATACATTCTATAGACGGCTTCGAAGTTGCTATTCTTTAGTAGTCCAAGTGTAACTTCGGAATAAAACACAGACTTTGAATAATTATAAACGGAGGTAGGTAGGTAGGTAGGATGGCTGCGACTCAGGTCGCCCAAGTAGCTTTTAAAAGCCGTTTTGATGCCATAAAAACTCGTTTAACCTACTTATATAGTAGTGATATTTATTACAGCCAACCAGAGTTGTTTATAAATTCGAGGAAATTTGGAATCCCTATCTCGGATATACAATCCAAGTTTCCCAAGAAGGGGCTCCCAAAGGATTTCATTCGCCTACCGGCTAGAGCCGGGCAACCACACAGGAGATGCTCAACGGTCTCTTCGGCATCAATGTCTTCGCAGCTTCTACAGTGATCACGGTGCGGAATTCCCATCTTTTCTGCATGCGTGCCTATCGCCCAGTGACCTGTGAGGACTGCTATGAGTTTGTGAGTGCTAACTCTTGACCTGCTTAGAAGACTTCTCGTCCTCTTTTCGCTATAGTTTGGCCAGGTGGATCTTGATATTGCACAACTATTGGTGTTTCTCCATCTCAGTTGTGCTTTGTTCCGGTAATACTTTTGGATGCTTCCCTTGGCTACTGCTAAGGGTGCCCCTATATCTATATTGATTGCTTCCTCATCACCCTCCGAGGAGCCACTGCGCGCCAGCTCATCGGCTTTCTCATTACCTTCGATACCTCTATGACCCGGAACCCAGGTAATGGATAGTTCAAGGTTAGTTAGTTCAGCCAAGATCTGCTTACATGAGTGCACCACGTTCGAACTAGTATGTGGTGCTGCTATTGCCTTAATTGCTGCTTGGCTGTCTGAAAAGATAGTGACTTTACCAGTTGTGTTCAGGTCCCTGAGTGATCTGCCGGCCTGCAAGATCGCAAGAACTTCAGCTTGGAACACACTGCAATGTGATGGAAGTCTGAATGATACGGCAATGTCTAGGGACTCAGAGAAGACGCCGGCCCCCACCCCTGAATCCATCTTGGACCCGTCGGTGTAGATTTGGATGCCGCTGTCAACTCCGACCCTGCCCCTTTTCCAGTCATTCCTGCTTGGAATTGAAGTAATAGTATTGCTCTCAAACTCCAGTTTGTGAGGATAAAAGTCGGTTCTGGTATTTATAGTGCCAGCTGGAAGATGGTTAAGAATGCTACTGGGCCCTGCTGAGTATCCCTCCAGCACCCGGACTCCCTGAGTCTGAGTGCGGTTTGCGCCGATGTACTCAGTATGTGCAAGTCTATTGGAAGAAGGTTTAGAATCGGATCCAAGGCCGCAGTGGGACAAGTGCGCAAGGCCCCGGTGGCACCAACACATGCCGCCCGCTGGACCTTTTGTAGGCTGATGAGGTTGTAGTTCTTCCGGAGAGCTTCCCACCATACTGCAGATCCATAGGTCAGCACAGGCCGCACCACCGCCTCGTACAACCAAAGCACCATCTTTGGCCTTAGACCCCATTTTTTACCAAACATTGATTTGCAGGCGTAGAAAGCGACACAGGCCTTCCGCACCCGCTCCTCAATACACGCTTTCCAGTTTAGCTTACAGTCAATTATGAGCCCCAGATATTTAGTGCTAGTAGATAGGGATAGCCGCTGGCCATTTAGTTTCGGTAGCTCGAAAGTAGGCGGCTTGTACTTCCTCGTAAAGAGTAGTAAATCCGTCTTCTCCGGATTTAGCCTGAGGCCACAATCATGTGCCCACCTACTTAGTCTTGCCAACGTTCTTTCCATGATCTCGCTCATCACGGAAGGGAAGGGACCCGAGACTAGGATCGCCACGTCGTCGGCGTACGCCACGACTTTTGCCCCGCTTGAGGTAAGTTTTATTAGTATGTCGTTCATAGTGAGGAGCCATAGCAGAGGTGAGAGCACCCCGCCCTGCGGTGTGCCTCTGCATATCTGCTTCCTAACTTTTGCTCCCCCCAGCTCGGCTGATATTTCGCCATTAAGGAGTAGGGTCGTGATCCAGTTCCTTATTGGCTCTTCCACCCCTACCCTTACGAGTGCTTCCGATATCGCGTCGGCTCTCACGTTGTTGAAAGCGCCTTCCACATAAACGAACGCCGCTAGAGTAAATTCTTTGAACAAAAGTGACTTCTCGACAGTCCGCACCACCTCGTGTAGTGCGGTCTCCGTGGATTTCCCCCTTAGGTACGCGTGCTGCGCTTCCGAAAAGGGGGTGTCCTGAAGAAGTCCCCGTATGTGGATATCTAATAGTCTCTCGAAAGTTTTTAACACAAAGGATGTAAGGCTTATCGGCCGAAAGTCCTTGGCCACCTCATGCCCTCTTCTGCCAGATTTGGGAATGAAAACCACCCTTGTTTCTTTCCACGTGGACGGGATGTGATTATGGATAATGCATGCTGCGAAGATCTCCTTCAGTTCCTTAACCAAAGATGCCTGAGTCTTCTGCAGCATAATGGGAAGTATTCCATCTACTCCCGATGATTTATAGGGTGAGAAGCTGTTAATTGCCCAGGCAATTTTGTCTTCTCCTAAAATTTTTTCTATCAAGGAGGTCGGCGCCTCCAGTTGCGCCACCCCTCCTCTACGCTCCAGTTCCCCAGAAGTATCCGGAAAGTGAGCTCCTATTAGAATGTCAAGGGTTTCCGCTGATGACCCTGCCCATGTCCCATCAGCGCGTTTAACGAACGTCTTGTTCGTGTGGCTCCTGGCGAGGATCTTCCCAAGCCTTGCTGAGTCCTTCGTGGACTCGATTGACTCGCAGTGTTCCTGCCAGGATCTCGTTTTCGCTGTTCTTACTGCTTTCTTGTACTCTCTCAAGCAGATCTTATACTCCTGGAAGTTCTTCCTTGAGTAGCAGTCATTAAAGACCCTCCTGAGATTCGACCTTAGGTCGCCAAGGTTCTCATCCCACCATGGTGGAAAAGTCTTTTTGCTTCTTGATATTGGACAAGCAACTTTGTAGGCTACCTGAAAGCTTTTCTCTAGAGATCTAACTCGATCGTCCAGGCAGTTACTAGATTGTATTGATTTTTTATTCCTACTGAGCCTATTACTGACTATCTTGTCGAACAGACCCCACGAAGTTCGCTTCGGGTTCCTATAGGGTTTTCTTATCTCCCTCTCCCATTCTACACCAAAGAGGATTATCTTATGGTCAGACAGAGATAGACGCTTGGACACCTCCCAATCCCTTACTATAAGTTCCTGGGAGTCAGATTTCATGGTAATGTCTAGGACTTCTTCCCACCCTGCGAAGTTCTCTGAACTTGGAAAAGCAAAGGTAGGAGAGCTGCCCGTGTTACATATACATAGGTTAAGGTAAATGTCCATAATTTCGTGGTACTAAGGAATTTTCTGACTTTCTACCTCTCTTGCGTAAAAACGGATGAAGGAAAACTAAAAAAGTAAATTTTTCCCATTGAGTTGATCTATTAAGATAGCTTTCCATTTAATTTCAAACAAAACTAACAAATGTTTTATTTTATATAAATAAAAATGTGTGAGTACCTCAAATGTCCCTAATTTCGTGGCAAAAATTTTCTGATGTACCTAACTTCGTGGTAAAGTGTCCCTAATTTCGTGGTATTTGGTTAAACTCTAATTTTATGGAAAATGAAAGTTATTTTAAACGCAAATTCCTAAAATTTATTAATTAAAATTTATGTTCAAAAATTTCAAATTTTAAATAATTTTTTTATTGTTATTGTATTTATGAAAAGAAAGCGTTTTAAGACCAAGTAAGTATTAATTTGTTTAGTACTTAGTAATCAATTGATTAGACGGATTTTTTAATTGTTAATGATTACTTCAATTGGTTTTTGAGAAAAGGCAATTAGTAATTGATTGCGATTGAAAAAATCAAAAAAAAACCAATAAAAAAAAATTTATTTAACTGATGTAATTTGTTACTTTTCTCAAAATTTCTTTTATTTATTATTAATAAAAATGTTTTTTTTTTTAATTTTTGTGTTTTTTTGGTCTTTTAAGTTTTTTTATTTTTAAACAAAATAAATAATTAAAAAAAATAGTTTTAAAACAAAAATAAACAATAAAAAAAATTAGTTCAATAATTGATGTAGCTTATTATTTTTTATTACATATTTCAAAAAATGTTTTTTTTTTTAATTTTTTTGGTATATTTTTAATTTATTTGTATTTTTTTAATTTTTATTTTTTTTTAATTTAATTTGGTTTTTTATTCTTTTTTTTAATTTTTTGGTTTCTTGTTAACAATGTATCTAAATGCGCAGTATACCACGAAATTAGGGGCATGCGATAAAATTGATGTAGGTAATTTCGTGGTATCGCTTTAAGCGGTAATATGAGTTTTATATTTAAATTTTTTTGTTTATTATCGCTATTCATTCATAACAAAAGCAAAAAAGTATAAATCTTGACATATTTTTTTAAATTAAATCAAAATTTATTGAATAAACAAAAGTTCTATAATGCCATTATTTCGTTAAAATGTTGTGCTTCGCAGAGCTTTTCGATTAAAATATTGACGAATGGGTTAATAAAAGTGTACCACGAAATTACGTCAAAATCTTCCTCAGGGGTCTATTTAATAATTAAAATACTTAAAATAATAGGGTATCCTATGAAATGTGAAAGAAAATAAGGAAAACATAAAGTATTATATTCCCCTTATTTCGTGGGTACCACGAAATTAGGTACATCACAAAAAACATGTGTCCCTAAATTCGTGGTATTTAAATATTAAATAAAATGTAAATGAAAAGTTATTGAAATAAGTTTTGCAGTACTAAAAACGTTTAAGAAATGTTAAATAAAACCAAAAAAATTATCATCAAAAAAAAATTTGTAAGATACAATTTTTACAGGCTTAACAAAATCTACTGGTCTCCTTAACAGTTTCCTTAAGAGGCCTCCCTACAAAAGGCTCATTTTATGAGCTTCCAACTTTATAATGCTTGTTATTTAATAGGTTCAATTTTGAAAAATTTGCAAAATATCCATTATTACACCCGAAAAGTTAATCTTTATTATGAAATTTTCAGTTTTAAAAAAAACTCGCCAAATTCCTTGTTTGAAAGAAAATATCGAAATACCACGAAATAACGTACTACCACGAAATTATGGACATTTACCTTATTAGATAGTAAGAAATCAAAAAGAGACTCACCACGGAACAAAGAGAAAAAAAATGCAGCAAAAGCGGTTTGTCCAGCATTCTTCAGTTAAAGTTCCACATTAATCTATGTATGTATATAAAATCAACAGTTTACCCCTTTTATAAGTAAACACATAGATCTGCAACCGCTGGGAATAGTTAATGAATCAAGAATTGCAGTAATCTCCAAATTATTTTCGATGCGCTTATATACATATGTGGCACTAAAAATTATTAAAATAAAATGCTGTTATGTCGCTACGGATGGACAGTACTGTACATTTATGTATGTATATGTATGTCTTGTCGGTATTTTTCGTACACCAGAGAAAAGCCGACCTGGAAAAGCACTTATTTAATCTGGGCAGTGCCAGTACAAGTGCCAAAGTGAAATTGAATGATGAGAAGGCATTGGAGTTGGAAAACAGTACAGAAAAAACACTGATTTACGAAGTGTAAGGATAAATAGAAACGGCAGCCAAATTTCTTTGAAGCGTAATATATTTTTGCACAAAATTTTGTGAATATTATCGATCCAAGCCAATAAATAGGTTTAGGCTCTCACAACGAAGCTACAGAAAAACAAGTAAGGAAGTCTAAGTTCGGGTGAACCGAACATTAAATACCCAGCGTTACTTTTCAGAAAAGGGGGGCGTGGTTTTCATCCGATTTCGCCCATTTTAAAAACCAATCTATTCCGAGCCTAAGCAATAGCGAATTTGGTGGGCGCGGCCACGCCCCTTGCTTATAAATCTTTAACCGCTTACATGAGCCAAAAGTACTGAATCGATCTTTTCAAGGGTTATACCATGTCCTATATATAACTTTGGAAAAGAAGGCGTGCCATGCCCATAACTTTTAACGTATTTTGTGAAATTTTTTGATACACGGATACATGTGTCCATTAATCAATATTTACCTAATTTTAAAAAAGTGGGTGGTGGCACGCCCACGGATTTTATTATGTTGTTTGTCCCTATTTGAAGATCAGTTTTCATTGCAGATCTTTATGATACTTTCACAGTGGCTTGTTAATAGTGAAATGTTGATATTTTGTTTATTCACTTGTGGGCGGTGCCACGCCCATTTTCCAAAATATTACCAAAAAAACTTTAAACATCACTAATAACATCATCAAGTGAATGAGTGTACTAAATTTTAGCATTTTATCTTTACCAGTTAAACAGATATTGCATATTCCGGTTTCCTAACTCTCGTTTAGAGAACTTTAGTCCAAAAAGGGGCGTGGTCGTTCACCGATTTTTCTTATTTTCTGTGGTAGTACTCTACATAAACATAACATGCCTAGTTTCGTAAACCTATCTCACACCGTTCTGAAGTTATTAGCAGTCGAATTTGAAAATTGCCTGACTCATAAGTGGGCGGTGCCACGCCCACTTTCCAAAATTTTGCAAAAATAATGTTAAGAATATGAAAATTGATGTATGTACCAAATTATATTATTATAGCGGTATCAGTTAATTAGATATGGACTTTTCAATATTTCCACCTCCTTTCAATATAACTTTTATAAAAAAATAGGCGTGGTCGCCAAGCGATTTCGTTTATTTTCTATATCTGAATTTAGCACAACAATAGTATGCCCTCTACAAAATTTCGTTATACTAGCATAAACTGTTCTCAAGTTATTAAGAGTCAAAATTTGAAAATTTCTTCAAATATATGTGGGCGGTGCCACGCCCCTTTTCAAAAAATTTGATAAAATCCGTCTAGAACATATAAATCAATACATATTGCAAATTTTATCATTGTAGCTGCTTCTGATATGGAATTAACCCGTTTTATACGTTTTTCGAAATTTTCGATATCGAAAAACGGGGCGTGGTTATCATCCGATTTCGCCCATTTTCAATAGCAACCTACCTTGGCCAGAAAGTAACCCCTATGCAAAATTTCATGCAAATATCTCAATTTTTACTCAAGTTATCGTGTACACGGACGGACAGACGGGCGGACGGACGGACGGACATGCCTTAACCAATTCCTCTTTTCAACCTAAGAACTTTCATATATGGAACCCTATATCTAACTCGATTATTTTGCGCCGTTACATAGTACCGTTATGTGGACAAAATTAATATACCCTTGTACTAGTACTAGTACGCTGGGTATAAAAAAACTTTAACAATATTCAACGACACCCTGAACCACAAATCATATAGATAAGAACGCACAAAAGAATTTATTTTTATTTTGGCATTTTTGGGTTCACTTTCATTTTCCCCTCTTAGTAATATCTATTACTTGTCTTTTCTTTGTTGCTGCATTAGCTTGTTTTCCTTTTTTTCTCGCTTTTTTCATATCAGCTTACATATGTGTGTATGTATTTTGCTTTCAGCTATTTTCACCCCAAAACGTATAATGTCTTTTCCTTACCACCCACTCCTATACACTTTTCCAAACGCACGGAAATCGCTGACGTGAACACACACTTACGCAACGTAACCGCTAAGCACATTGTAAAGAACAATTTGCTCCACACTGCTGTTGTTTTTGTTTTTAACGACAAAAACGCTCCCCGAAGCTTTTGAGGAGTGTTTTCAAAAGTGGCAGTCCTTTGACCGTATACCCCTTGCGATACATACACGACTGTAACGGGAGCGTTTTGGTATGACCAGTGCAACATTTTAGGTCATGTGACCCGGTAGGGAAGAAGCTCAAGTTCATTTTAGTCGCCTTTTACAACAGGAATGCCTACCTCTCTTCTTCTTTAAATGCCCATCTAACCGCCTCAGCAATTTTGACCGTCCAACATAGCGCGGCAGTCATGTTTTCGTTGCGCCCACTCGCGCCAATTGGAGACCCCGCCAGATGGCAGATCGGTCCCCACTTGGTCCTTCCATCGTGGTCACCTTTCTTGTGTATTGGCATTCGAATCTGCATTCATCTGACTATCTTCTGCATAGGAGCTGGTGCATGCGCTATACCAGCTCATTATAGTTGGGCTGTGGGACGTCAATTTCATCATCTTCGATTATGGGTTGAGATTCGAGCTCTTCTCTGGCTTTTTGCTCAGTTTCTCCAATTAAAAAGCAGAGAAGTGATCCCTCCATATCCCTAGTATTCTCTGAACATCGTTCAAAAGGTAGCCGTCCTCGTTCTTACAGGAATTTGCACGGGGTTATTCGCCGAATTTTTTGATAGAATTTTTGGGCATTATTCCCGATGGCTAGCATATCAAGCTGATTGATTTCACGATTTTCTGCCTCTCTGTTTTTTGCCCGGAAAAGCTGCCTTGTTCAACTCGCGGTGGTGTTCACACACTCCTTTTTGCATTCTTTTCGTAGCAGCTCGGCACTCTTCATCATCGTACCAGTTGTTTATTCTCGTTCGCCGGAATCCAATTACTTCTTCGACTATGGTACGAAGTGATCCTGTGATGTGCTCCAAATCCTCATGCATTCCACTTGTTTGAATCATGCTCTCAGAGAGCAGGTGTGAGTGGCGGTCTGCAAAATCATTGGCGATCTGTTGTAATTGCAGCTTTTCGAAGTTGCGTTTTTTGTTGCACCTGTTTTGTAGTATAGAGTAGATGTTTGGTCTTCTTATTGTGCGAACATCTAAAACGCTACAGGCATGCCGTCCATTCATCACAATGGATACGCGTTTTTCTAGTGGGAGACAGCCATATGGCCTGATGGATCTTCTTGTGCATAAACCTAGTGCTGTGTATGCCCTTAAACCGAGTATGTCGGAGCGGCCTTACCAGGTTGTCGAACCGCATACAAAAGAATCTCTCTGGGCATTCCCAAGTGGATGGTGTTCATAAACTTTCCCTACTTATACACACGGCTTAACCGGCTCCTAGTCTGAGAGTTCCACGATAGTTTGGCTTGGGCAGAACTATTTCAAAATACCACTATAATTATGAGCTTAGGGTACACAAATGAATACGCTTCAAATTCTAAAGACAACCTATGGTTTATGGAACGTCGTACAGTCTTAGGAGAATCATTTTAAATATTCTCTTTCTATTTCATTTTATTTCGATTCGAATAAGTGCATTAGTGTTTAAAATTTGTGTTCATAATTTTCTGACTGCGTATGCACTCCTATGTACATTTATAAATTTTGTTATTCGGAAAATGTCCACGTCATTCGCGTACGCACCGGAAGTTTCCATCGTTCAAAGCTCACCATGTGCCATGTGCTTTCAAGCCACCATTCGCCTCTCACGGGCTCTGATATTTACTGCCGTATGGATTGTATATGTATACTCGTACGTATTTTATATATTACTGAACAAAGTGCCCCTTATTTAGAGTTTATTGAATTCTATCAAGAGGCTTATGACATTTAAGGAGTAGAGCTGCAAATTTCCTTTTCCCTCCCTGTCCTAATTTTCCCAAACGTAATGTTGAGCTTTCTTTGTAAGAAACCCGTATGCATTAATCTGCAATTGTATGCAATACGATGTTTTATAAATTTTAATAAAGGTCATCAGTCATCGGCTTTTGCAGCTCTGCCGCCGTAATTTTTAATTATTCAGATCTTTTACTCAATTTTGTGGTGGACTTTGAGGCATAATACACATACTTGCATATATGTATTGGAGGTAGATTCCAGGCGTGCCTGTCCAAGTGCGTGCACGCACCCATTCGTGCGTGTTGGCAGTGGTTCTTGCGTGATGTGCGGGGCAACTGTTGGGTGGATTTAATATTGGACTTCATTTGGAAATGTATTGCCACGTCGTATTTCACCACTTGTGCAAGGACTGTCAGGCATAGTTTGTGCAAAGCACCAAATGTGAAAAATCACACACCCCAAAACGAACATTTCGTATACGTGTACATACATATGTATGTATGTATGTATATGCGCATACATATGTATCTATGCATACATATATAAGTAACTTGTATCAAACAAACCCAAGATAAATAAGTGGGCTTTTACTTAGAAACCTTTCATGACGGGAACTGCACTCGGAGGCTTGCGGCCCTTTGCCGACAGGCGGTTCTGTTTTTTAAAACTGTTTTCAATACCTAGTATTTTTTGTTACTTACCATATCACAATGGCCGCCAAAATATTCGAATTAAATTCAAAGCAATTTCTATACGTGTCTCTAAATTTTGGTATTAGACCCAGCCCTGCTCAAAACTTATATTTTCTTGCTTCTATTACTCTTTCTCTTTTCTTTCTGTTGCTGTGAAATTAGACACATAACAACTCGTACTCAGATTAGTTAAAAAAAATTTATCAGTTGAGTGAAAAAACTCAATTGGATTGAAATTAAACTTTACGTTTCAAAATATGTACAAAATTTATGGGCGTAAATAGAAGCTTTTTAAACTTTTGTAGAACTACCAAATACCGAATTCTCCCAGTATAACGTTTAAGATAAATCTTCTCAGGTAAACTGATCAGATATAAGGAAATCACATAGAAATACCATCAGAGCTTTACAACTGTCGATAAAGAAACTTCCGCATCAGAATTTGGTGATGATGAATAATAAAACTATGCTAAACCTTGTATCTGTTTATTTCAATAATGCAAATTAATTATTCTGTTCTTCCCCGATAAAAAATCAAATTACTACTCCATAAGCTAATCAGAAATTATGAAGAGCTGGGTACGCTTTTGGCTCGACGTCGTTCACGCCATAAGAAAGTTGAAAAAAGTTAGCTTTACAATTAATTATGCCACATATTACATATTCTAAGCTATTGCAAAGTGATAATATATATATATTATATGTGTTAAATATTTAGCAGCCAGAAACTATGTATTTACGAATTGTCTGTATTTGAATATAAAATTTACAGATCTAAGTGTTCCTATTTGTCCTAGACATCACCCACTTACCTGTTTCATGCTAAACTGGTGGAGAAGAACCAATACTTAAACTCCGCGATCTCAGGACTGCAAACATTGAAAAATGGCAATCTCTCGCAAGTTCCAATGTGGTGTCTTTTCATTTGTTGGTAACATAATACAATCCATTAAAGGTATACGTATTGTGTGTAACGGGTACTTTCACTTTCTTCCCCAATTCTAAATTGCAAATATTTTAGTAACCTTTGGATGGCAGTTAAAAAGTTCACTTTTTAGAATACTATTGAGGAAATTATTGCCCACCATGTACCCTAGGCTAAATACTAACGTCTATCCTTATTTGAGATTAATTATATGAAAAATGTGTATACATACATTGGTTATCTAGGTCATTGACTTATTTGAATCGGCTGGTACAAAAGAACATACCCTAGGTCTGTTTTTACACGGTCTTTTTGTACACGGTTTTGATATAACACGGTTTGAAAATTGAATACATATTTTTAATTTTTTTACACGGTTTTATTCCATTTAGCACGATTTGAAAGTACATATGTATTTATGAAAGAAAAAAAGTCTGAAACCATCGATAGTATCGTCTTTATCTTTATGTCTTTTTTTACACGGTTTTTTTTTACACGGCTTCTTCTGGAACCAATCTACCGTGTAAAAACAGACTTGGGTGTATATGTAAATCGTTGCTTACATGAATTTTAAAGTAAAGAACCGTATTAATCAATTCCCTCTAGATAATTATTGGATGATATTTCTAATCTTTAACTCTCCGGGTACCTACGTATTGTATTAGCATGACACTGCAGAAACAGGTAGGTGGCATTTGTGCCATAAACCTTTATAGGCCCGTGCCATCCAGAGCTGTTAATTTATTCTCAAGAACACCCTGGCTTATAAAATAACGGGATCTTCTCTTAATTTAATAAAATTTCCTGTCACCTGAAACTAGCTCATGGCATTTGTTCCCACATACATCAATCAAAAGTCAAATAAAATAAAATAAATCAGTTATCAACAAATAATAAGCGCACGAAAATGATACAAAATACGCTTACTAGACGCAATACATAATGATGCCTTTTATGTTGTTATTTGATTTTCAGAGTACAATTATTTTTTTAGGAATAACAATTAATAATAGGGTAGACCCACAGTTCCATTAATGTAAACTCGATTTTAAAACCCACATAGAAGGCTCTGTGAGCAGGACCATGTGATTTTGGTATTAGTTAAACTTTGGTCTAAGGAATTTCATGACCTTTACATTACTAAATGATTTTTGATAACGCTTATTAGTATGGAATGCCCAGCCTCCTGATAAAAAAAAATTTTAATTTTGCGTTGAGAAATGTTATTGTTGTTTGTAACGAAAAAGTGATAGTCCTTTGCCGCATATGAACCCTATCTATACACTATATATGCATTTCTCATCTCCTTCCCACGGTAGGCAGGAAGCATCGATAGGTTGCACAAAAATGTCGACGAAAACTGCATGCAGGGTTGTATTTGTGGATGTTTATAGGTTCAAAATCCGTTGGAATTAAAATCCGATCTGATCCTTTTCAAAAGTTATGCATATTTTTATATTTCAGTTCGGGAAATGTTATTGTTGTTTGTAACGAAAAAGTGATAGTCCTTTGCCGGATATGAACCCTATCTATATATATATGCACTTCTCATCTCCTTCCATACTAGACCATTGTAAAGCTTCTCCAGCTGCTTGCATACAAAATTGGAAAATCATCATGAAACTTTGAGAGGCAATATTGAATCGTCCATTCTTGTTTGACCCGTTTATTTTGAGTGTCCTTATTAGACGGCCAAAGCGACACTTACAGGTACTCTAATACCTTTAATTTGATAACTAAAATAACTATTTGTCCCACCACTTAAAATTATTAAATCGATCTAATTAGAAGGTAGGTGGCCTAACACGCTCTCTGCAACCTTCCAGTTAGTTACACATAGCTAAATAAATGACTCGATTTTCTCTCTCAACCATGATTTCTTAAGCTCCCTTGGTGTAACTAGGGAGTCCTTAAAGTAAATAGGGAGTGCTCCTACGCTCAACGTTTTATTGTTTATACATTTATTTGTGCAGCTTAATTACATCTAAGCTCATGCTATAACGTTCGGTATGTTTTATTTTATATTTGTGTTGTGTAGTCTGTGAGATTTGTTCTGGGGAGTTGTACTTCCGGCTTTGGGTGCGCTTCGTTAAAACGACTTCCAATGGAAACTTTGCCGGTTTTACTATTCGTTCGAATAACAAGTACTTATTGCAACTACAATTATCCAAAATATAAACTAGTTCTAAGGCATGTGCTGTTCATTTACCCACTTGACGTGCACCGCCCCATATTACGTACATACTGGCAACCCATTTCGAAATATTTACATATACTCGTACATAAAACGATACATGGTGACACATCCAACTGCGTGTAAATTGATAAAAGTAATAATTGCTAAGCGTTGAGATTGTTTCACCTCACGTTTTTAAGCCCTGTCCTCGATTTTTAGCTCCTATGTGATTCTAAGGATATTTTTTTGTCTGATGTTCGT
Organism: Sphenella marginata; assembly: GCA_951509765.1. NCBI lineage: Eukaryota > Metazoa > Arthropoda > Insecta > Diptera > Tephritidae > Sphenella > Sphenella marginata. The sequence goes on along the minus strand of OX608079.1, from coordinate 83,673,517 downwards.
TTTGGCGCGCGCCGTATAAATTGCACACTTGTAGATTCCGCCCTACGAAATGCTTTCTATTCTTTGCTTTTTACGATCCCCAATTACAGTGCATAATAAACGACGCTGGTAAACATTGAACGCTAGTAAAAAGCGTCTAGTCTTTGTACTTGACACAGAAGTAAATAAGCTGACACATCCTCGGCATTGTTGTTGTAAATTCCAGTGGGAGTGACGGTGGTTTTCGAGCGTTTGGCTTCCGAATAATTCGCGCCATTCATAACTGTTTGTGGCTGCATTTTACGATTATTTTACGATTATTGCAAACAGTTAAAACGATTTTATACATTTCTGTATGTTCTTTGCAAATGCCAGCAATGAGTGTAACTATGATTGTGTAATAGCAATTGAATGTGTTAATGTAACAAGTGTTTATTAGTAAAACCTGTTGCTACAATTGGCACCCTTTATAGTAAAATTCGTAGCTGTTGGAAACAATTTATACAATTAAACTCGTTTACATTTGGGCATACCTTATCGTGGCGGTATATTTTTCTTACTGATGGACCCTTAACAACAGAGGGGATTCTGGTCAATGTCGGTGATAACTGACTACAACAGCGGTTAAAATTGTTAGAATATTGTAGAATGTAGTGGTACCGTTTAGTATTGTATTCATTCAAGCAAAAGGACTTTCCGTTTTGGGAGCACTGTCAAAGGATCGGGGGAGGGCTTTCTCCGTAACAAAAATAGTGATATCTGAGTCCATTTGGAGAGGTCACATTGGACATTTTTTGTATTTTTTAAACCTTCTTGGGAACTCTCTCGAATACTCCCAGTGCCGCTTCATCAGATTTTGTTAGTGTCCACGCTTCAGCTAGCTATAGACAGGTACACTTGGCCGGCACACCCGGTCTCATATTGAGATCTATACACTATTACAAATGCGTAGTATAGACATCAGTTGCAGTGATCGTTGAACGAGTGAACATGATGTCATCGGAAATCGCAGAAATAATGGCTTGCGGGTCAATTTCTTTATATTTTACTAGAAGAATCTGCCAACTTTGAGCACGCTTAATTTTGCTTTTATAATGTTCATTTTCAATTTCCCGCAACACTTTTTCGCCGCTAAAGGTTTCAATGAAAACGCGCTAAAATTCGTTACCGACTATAGCCACGTATGAGTTGCGCCCTATACACATGCACACATGTAGCAACAACGACTAGAAAAATTTAACGATTCGATTTTCTGCAAACTTGAGGGCAGACCAAAATTTTGTTGTACAAATTCGCCTATCCACGATGCGACGGCCTGCAATACTTTGACAGGTAGTACAGACCGTCTGCTCGTCTATAGCTAGCTTTCTGCACCATATAGCAAGACGGGTGCGAAGAGTGACTTAATGTGATTTTCGTTCGTCGAGAGAGGCCTTTACTTTTCAATTGCCTACTCAGTCCAAAGTAGCAATAATTTGCAAGAGTAATTTTTTTAGGCCGACATTATTGTTGGTGTTAATGCTGGATCCCAGGTAGACGAAGTCCTTTACTATCTCCAACTTTTTGCTGCCAGCGGTGGTGGGGGTGCGAAGGCGTGATGATATCATGTGCTTTGTTTTGCCCTCGTTCACCACCAAACCCATTTATTCCGCTTCTTCGTAACGGAAGTTCCGGCGCGGTGTTTAAGGCCGACGATATCAAAAATAAAATATAAAATATAAAATATTGTTGCCGGGCGGTTAAGTTCTACACATTGTATTATTTTCTCCAAAATCAGATAAAATAAATCGCGGGAAACCTCGCTTAGTTTCGAACGGCTCGGGGAAGTCCTTCCCAATTATGACTGAGCTAGTGGTGTTGCTTAATATCATTTTGCATAGCAGTTACTTACTTACAATTGATACAAACTCTTCAAAACTGTTAATTTCGAGATACATAGCCCAAACCTCATTTATCGGGACAACGGATTGTATGGAATCTATATGTTATGTAGGTCCGATTTGACTGTTTTTCACTACACACATTATATGTATAATATGTATCAAACCTGCAAAAGTTTACCCACCAAGCTTTTAAATTCCAAGAGTAATAGGTCAGCTATGCTGTATATTGGTCCGATCATGTTGGTTCTGACAAATGATTAATCCTTTATGAAATGGCTGCCTACGTTTCATCGAGATATCTCTAAAACTGATCTCCATTCACTTAGGAATGGCAAGAGCGATTCTTTTGCATGCAGTACAAGCAGTTCAGTACTTCGTGGAGCTTGGTCCCGAGCATCCTCTGGCTAGCTACCGAGCACAGATTTGGTGGATAGCTAAACCTGAAAAGGCGACAACCTGGTAAGGCCACTCCGACATAATCGGATAAAGAGCTTGATAGGGGTTTCAAACAAGCAGCTCGCTACTAATCGTGTAATTCAATTACAGCTTACAGCCCCCGTCGAGACGCAACAATGAAATTCAACAGGGACATCACTAAATTTTCAATATTATACGGCTAACCATTCAGTTTCAACCTATGGAATATTTTTAATGTGATTTTTATACATCATTCATATTTATTAAACCTTAAACCGCGTGACGCATAAATGTAAAACCGTGTAAAAGATATTTAAGTTTGGCTTTTTTTCCCTAAAAATTCATAATTTTTTAGACGAATATCGACTTTATGGACAAAGTTCCCATCAAGGTCGATTATCTTCATCATTTTCCAAACCTATGTTTAGTTTTCATCAGATCTTAATGAAATGGGCCTACAAAACTTGTTGATAGAAATGTCACTTACGCGGTACTGATTTTACGCTTTACGCGGTTTTACAGTGTCATGTGAGCTTTGAATAAATCGTTGTGTAATAAAACGAGGTTTACCATTTCTTACGCATTACATACTGTAAACCAAGATCTGAACACATATCATCTCGAAAACCTTGCAGTTTAGATAACGCGGAAACCCGATTGCTATATTAAGTTTAAAGAAAGCATTTTTCTTTTGGGGTATTTTATTATTGAGATAGTAAAGTCGGTGGTGCTGATTTAGGAAATCCAGTGGCATGCATGTTTTGAAATCCAACTAAGAATCACTGTTACGACCAGTGCTACTTAAAGTAAAATCCTTTGTGTATGAAAATAGATCACTTTCTATAAGTCGCTCCACTCTAAAAACAGTGGCAAAAATTAGAATTTCTGTTTATTCTGTATCTACTAAGTTCTTATTGGCTAGGCAGAATACCAAAAGGTTTTACAAGTTTACTGCTTATTTCTTTATATATTTCTACTACTCTAAAATCAGGGTTCTATTACATTCTTCTTTACAAGGAATTTTGGAGACATACGGCCAGTCGTTTTGAGCACAGTCCTGTCAAATGACAGCCCTTTCCTTACTTGCTTCTTATTGGACTTATATATTATAATTTTAAGTATTAGATCCCCTTTAAATTGTTTATTACCTCAGTATAAGGTAAATGTCCATAATTTCGTGGTAGTACGTTATTTCGTGGTATTTCGATTTTTTCATTCAAACAAGGAATTTGGGGAGTTTTTTTTAAAACTGAAAATTTCATAATAAAGATTAACTTTTCGGGTGTAATAATGGATATTTTACAAATTTTTTAAAATTAAACCTATTAAATAACAAGCATTATAAAGTTGGAAGCTCAGAAAATGAGCCTTTTGTAGGGAGGCCTCTTAAGGAAACTGTTAAGGAGACCAGTCGATTTTGTTAAGCCTGTAAAAATTGTATCTTAAAAATTTTTTTTTTGATGATAATTTTTTTGGTTTTATTTAACATTTCTTAAACGTTTTTATTACTGCAAAACTTATTTCAATAACTTTTCATTTACATTTTATTTAATATTTAAATACCACGAAATTAGGGACACATGTTTTTTGTGATGTACCTAATTTCGTGGTACCCACGAAATTATGGGAATATAATACTTTATGTTTTCCTTATTTTCTTTCACATTTCATAAGATACCCTATTATTTTAAGTAATTTGATTATTAAATAAACCCCTGAGGAAGATTTTGACGTAATTTCGTGGTACACTTTTATTAACCGATTCGTCAATATTTTAATCGAAAAGCTCTGCGAAGCACAACATTTTAACGAAATAATGGCATTATAGAACTTTTGGTTATTCAATAATTTTTCATTTAATTTAAAAAAATATGTCAAGATTTATACTTTTTTGCTTTTGTTATGAATGAATAGCGATAATAAACAAAAAAATTTAAATATAAAACTCATATTACCGCTTAAAGCGATACCACGAAATTACGTACATCAATTTTATCGCATGCCCCCTAATTTCGTGGTATGCTGCGCATTTACATACATTGTTAACAAGAAATCAAAAAATAAAAAAACCAAATTAAATTAAAAAAAATTTAAAAATTAAAAATGCAAATAAAATTAAAAACACACCAAAAAAATTAAAAAAAAAAAACATTTTTTGAAATAATTAAAAAAGAAATAAGTTACATCAATTGCATAAATTTTTTTTTATTGTTTATTTTTGTTGTAAAACTTAAAAGACCAAAAAACACAAAAATTAAAAAAAAAAAACATTTTTAGTAATAATAAATTAAAGTAATTTTGAGAAAAGTAACAAATTACATCAGTTAAATTAATTTTTTTATTGGTTTTTTTTTTTCAATCGTAATCAATTACTAATTGCCTTTTCTCGAAAACCAATTGAAATAATCATTAACAATTAAAAAATCCGTCTAATCAATTGATTACTAAGTACTAATCAAATTTAACAGGTCTGCTTACAAGTAATTTTTTACTTACTTACTTGGTCTTAAAACGCTTTCTTTTCATAAATACAATAACAATAAAAAAAAGGGATCTGATGATGAGCTTGGAATAGGGACACGAATTTCGATACGATACGATACCATATCGATACTTTTGCCCTTCGATACCGATATTTCGTACTCGATGCATTCGTGACGATACTTTTCGGCATCGAGTATCTAGAGCCCGGTATCGTATCGAATTTTCGAAATAAATGTGGAACTAATAGAGCAAAAATACCGCTCTGCTGGTTGTCTCCCTCTAAGTAGTGACGCGAATCGAAGGAAAATCAGAACCAAATATTTACAGTTAATTTTGTTTGGAGTATGCAGTTTTTTAAATTGCCTAGTACACAAAGGTGTTAGTCTTAACCCTTTCGCTCCTGCTGGGACAATGTTATCCCAGAGGATTTTCACTTAGCCCTGAAACTTGAAATTTTCGTTGTAAACTAAACAAAACATATCCCAATCAGTAGCCGTAAGCATTAACTGAAATTTACCGTTACCCACGCTGCATTCAGTTTCGATCGTGTTTTGTTTTGCTCAGTTGTTTGTGAGCAGCCGCCAATATTGCATCGAATTTACACGTAATTTTGACAAAATACTACGTATATATATAAGTGGAGTTGATTTTTATAAAGAAAAGTAGTTGTCTCGTACTGGTAAGTAGAAATATATATTTTTGTGAGTGTTTTTTTGAAATATATTTAGAAAAAATTTGGTTTGGGATGAATGCGTCCCAATAGGGTTTTATACAGGGATACGTATGTCCCAGCAGTACGTTGCTTATACAATTGCTTTTTTTCTTTTTGCTACACCATAGACTGCAAAAATGTCGAAATTGAGTTCCAAAGAAATAAGTGCATTACTAGAAGAAGATGACGATGATGGCAGTGAATCAGGTACGGATTTCAGCAAGGGAAGTGATGATATATATAGTCCTTCCTCAGATATATCCACTGCCAATGACGATCGTCGCAGTGATTCAGAGGATAGCCAGTTGAGTGACGATGAATCTACCTCGGACGATGGCATAGATAAGCAACTTTCATGCGGAGAACCTGCATGCGAGCAACCCTCTACCACGTTTATTTGGACTACACCGGATGCTACGTTTATTCCAAGAAAATCGGTTACTAACCAACGTGGTTGCAAAATCGCAGACAATATTTCGCGTCACTTTACGCCCTATGAAATTTTTCGCAAATTATTTCCAAGGAGTATGTCCTTGTACATCGCTCAATGCACTAATGAGAGGCTCAAAAAAATACCCTTATCGGGAAAAAACAAGAAATAGCTTCTTCAAACGGACTCCGGCGAAATCAACATAATTCTTGGGTGCATGTTTATCATGTCTTATAACCACGTGCCATCGATAAAAGACTACTGGTCGAATCACAAGTCTTTGAGCAACGATACTATAAAATCAGCCATATCACGTGATCGTTTTGAGGCGATAATGTCTAAGCTATATTTTGCTCCAGTTGACAAGCCCGCAGATGCAGGCAGAACCTATTACATTGATGATTTCGTGAATTGCTTGAAAACAACCTTCAAAGCCTGTCGTGATGACAGTAGCTTCCAAAGTATCGATGAACAAATGACCAAATTCAAAGGGCGCTCATCACTCAAGCAATACATGCCCCTAAAACCAATAAAGCGGGGTATCAAAATGTGGCTACGCTGTGATTCCTTGAGTGGCTACACCTATGACATGAATATCTACTGTGGAAAAGAAGCATCTATACTTGAAGGGACACTTGGCGAACGAGTTGTGAAGGAACTTTCAGCAACTATTTCGAACCCTGACGTGACACTTTGCTTTGATCGTTTTTTTACCTCGGTTCATCTCATAAACAGCATACAATTTCCAGCTTTGGGAACATGCATGCCCAACCGTAAGAATGTTCCAAAAATGCCAGAGAAGTTACATCGAGGCGAAGCCATTTTCAAAGTTAATTCGGCAGGTACAAAATAAAATTCAATAACTTCTGGTTTGTTACTACAATCTCATTTTCAATATTTTTCATTACAGGTACCATTGCGGTGAAGTGGATGGACGTCAAGGAGGTAATGCTGCTCAGTAACTGCCACACATCCGAAATGAGCACAGTAAAACGCAAAATGAAAGATGGGACTGAACAAGACTTTCCGTGTCCTGACATCGTCAAGACATACCGTGCTATAATGGGTGGTGTGGACTTGGCGGATCAAATGTCTGGATTATATGACATAAATAGAAAATCAAACAAATGGTGGAAAAAAATTTTTTATCGTGGCATGATGATGGCTGCTGTCAACACCTGGATTATATATTCAGAACTAAACAGGAAGAAACGTCCTTTTTTGCCAGTGCTTGTCGAAATTGCTGAGTCGCTAATTGAAAAAGGGAAGGAATCTACCATATATAAACGATCGCGTCGAACTGGAAGGTCGTCAAATAGATACAAATCTATGAAAAACGTGGGTGATCATTTACCCATCGAACAATCTAAAAGACGCAGATGCGTTGCATGTGCTAATCGAAAAGTTGAGAAGAGAACAAAAATTATTTGCCGTTCTTGTAACTTGCCATTCTGTATTCAATGTTTCGCTACATCTCATTCATAATTTAATTAAATAAAAATAAAAGTCATTTGGTATAACCAAACAAGTTTTCTCTTTTCTATCTGTAGTTTCTATCCTGCTGGGACAAATATGTCCCATTCTGAAATACTGCTGGGACTCACATGTCCCACCTAAAAATACCGTTATATATATGAGGAACAAGATTCATCTAATTTATGCACACTTAAAAGTACCATTGGGTATCCAAAATTAAAAAAATTAAGTTTGTGCAAACCCCGTACAAAAGTCGGAGCGAAAGGGTTAAGGCCGTAATACATTTTGCAATTTTTTTTTGGATTGTGCATTTTCTTTCTTACAAAACCGCTAGAAATCAGAAAAATGTATCACGGAATTTTGCGTATGTATTAAAAATATAGTTAACATTTTTCGTATGTAATTTCGGCCTATGCATATATTTGACAAAATTATGTGAAATAATTTCACGGGCCGCTTAATACAAAAAACTATAGCTGTGTTCGGTGAGTGATAATTTGTACGAATTTATAATAATTTTCACTAAACTCCGTTCGGTGAACCAAAAGCTCACCAAAATTAGCAACGAGAGACCGCGATTTTGACATTTCATTTGGAGGGAAAGTTGCTAATTCCTGCTGCACAAATTTCTGTTAGCAGAAATTAGTAAGCAAGAAAACATATGTTTTGACATCAGCTGACTGCATTTTTAGTCAACTAAACAAAAATTTCAAAGATATTAAAATTAGTGATTTGTTGGTAAATGGGGTAAAAAAATGTGACTAATAAATGTATTTGGATGATTAAAACACTTTAATAATTAATTAAGGTCTCCGGCAGAAGGAAATGTGTTAGTGCCAGCGCTGTGGAATCATTGCCTCCACAACTAGCAGTCTGCATTGAGGAAACTGAGCAACTGTTTTTGCAGTTTTCTTGCAAATATTTACTAATTCCTGTTCGGTGAAAACCTAGCAAGTTTCACTTTTTGAGAGAGTAAGACGCTTTATTCTCTTTTTTTCCTTGCTGAACAATTCTGGCTAACTTTTTCACCGAACACACCTTATATGTGGCTAGTGTTTTAAGATTGTAAACTGAAACTTATTGTACATATTCATTTGCATAACCTCATCATAAATAAAAATTAAAAGTTATAAATAAATATTTATGTACATATAAATAATTATTTTCATGGTTAGGATATCGTTAATGCGAGATAGAGCCCCAACTTCCAATTGGAAATTAAGATGCCAATGTTAAGGTACAACTTCTCCATTGGGTTATTGAACTGCTTGTTTGTCATGTAAATAAAGCATCGATATTTTGACTATCGAGTCTTTTTGTTTCGATACTATCGGATACCCGATACATTTACAGCGATACTTCAAATGAGTACAGAATCGATACTTTGCACTCGATATGGTGTCCCTAGCTTGGAAACTCTGAAACATGTAATCCTATCCATCGCTGTGATTTAACAATGTAATTTTTCTCCAATTATCAATTTTTCCCAAAAACTGACAATTAAAATTCATTACGAATTATTGTTTCTCTGATCTCAAGCTTGCAAAACTTACAAATATGTAAAAACAAGAAAGATCGCAAAAACCAACAACAAAATAAAAAAATTATTTAAAATTTAAAATTTTTGAACATAAATTTTAATAAATAAATTTGTGTATCTTTAGGAATTTGCGTTGAAAATAACTTTTATTTTCCACAAAATTAGAGTTTAACCAAATACCACGAAATTAGGGACACTTTACCACGAAGTTAGGTACATCAGAAAATTTTTGCCACGAAATTAGGGACATTTGAGGTACTCACACATCTATATTTATATAAAAAGAAACATTTGTTAGTTTTGTTTGAAATTAAGTGGAAAGCTATCTTAATAGATCAACTCAATGGGAAAAATTTACTTTTTTAGTTTTCCTTCATCCGTTTTTACTCAAGAGAAGTAGAAAATCAGAAAATTCCTTAGTACCACGAAATTATGGACATTTACCTTACTATACTCGGATCAAAATAATATACATAGCATCATGTCCGTAATTATGAAAAAAAACAAAAAAGTTTGCTTACTAGTTCTATTTATCTCTTATATTGGTTTGCAACTATGTGGTCACTAGACATACGCCTGTACTATTATTACTTAACTTAAATTATTTTTTAAGTTTTGACAAAATTGATGGAAAAAATGGTTTGAACTTTTCCGATAAATCCCCGTTCGCATTTCTTTCAAATTTGAATTGTAAATGTGGTAAAGCAAAATAAGCTTTTAACAAAAGCTAACTTGCAAACTCACATAATTTCAAAAGGAATCATACCAAAAACAGGAACCATACACCACACTACATTCAAAAATACAATTAACTTAATTTATTGGATTTATTCGGTACTTTTTCCATCCTCCCCTCTTTATTCGATGTCGAAACATAGTATAATAATGGTAGGCAGCATAACGAACAAAAAAGTGCACCTTACATTCGACTTATTTCGGTTGGTAATAGGTCTTATAGCATAAGGTTGATATTAACAAATAATTCAGACTGCAGAATCCTTTATAATGAAACTTATTTGGTAGATTATAGACAATACAAGTCATGTAATGTAAGGCTTCGAACAACGTCTTATTACAATACATTAATCTATGTACAATGAACTATTTAAGAAGTTTATAATAAGATACTATGCATATTTTAATAACGTTAATAAGAAATGCATTGCTTATGGCAACAAGTAACGCCACAGCTACTTTTCTTATTATCGCTTATAACATTTTTTTCTGTGTATTTTATATGTGCAAATACAGATGTGTGCATTGTGTAAGTGGGTATGTGTTTGGAAAGTTACAGTTATCGCTGGCTGTGTTGTCAGTGGAATCGAGTCTACACCCACTTTAATGAAATCCAAATCACTTCCGATTTGTCAATTGAATAAGATTGTCTCCATAAAAAAAATGTCTGTGAAAAACATACCAAAAAAAAGAAGTGAAGTAAAGAAAACGTAAATGTGGCGCCCTAAAGTAAAATAAAATGTTCAAAAAAGTGCGAGTAGAATGGGCGGTGCAGTTGGGAGGCCAAGTAGAAAAAATTGCCAGCACTTAAAGAGAATTGTCAATGACACTCGTAATGATAAAATAAACAACAACAACAACGTATTCAGTAATCGCGATATTCATGTATATATGTATAAACATATGTATGTACATCCGAAAAAGAATATAAATGGAAAAAGTTTTATTCTTCAGCCACTTAAAATGGAGCAAGCGAAAAATGGGTGAGCAACTGCTGTATTGCCTACAAGAAAGTTAATTTGGATTTTCGGTAAAACAAGCTTGAGAGGCACAACATTACGAACGGCTAGCAGTATTGTTGAGCAAGAAGCGTTCTCAATCAGAGCTTATTATATATAAACTAGTTCTTCTTCTTTAAATGACCATCTAACCGCCTGAGCGATTTTGACCGTCCAACATAGCTCATCAGTCATTTCTTCGTTGCGCCAACTGGCGCCATGATCACAGGTTGGTCTCTACTTGGTCCTTCCATGGGAGTGGTGTTCTTCCTCTTCCTCTGCTTCCACCGGCGGGTGCCGTTAAGTATACCTTCATTCGCACGACGTGGCCTAGCCAGCGAAGCCGCTGCGTTTTAATGCGCTGTGCTATGTCGACGTCCGAGTAAAGCTCATGCAACTCATCATTAAATCTTCTTCGGTACTCGCCGTCGCCAACGCGTAGAGGCCCACAAATCTTTCGCGGAACTTTTCTCTCGAATACTCCCAATGCCGCCTCATCAACCTCCCAGGAGATTTTTGCGCCGAGCTTCTCTTCCAATTTGTGGTGTGCCGCTTGAAAATTGGCGGGACCTACGGTTTTTCGCCGACTCCGAACGGCATCTACAAAGCAGATGAATTTTTGCTGAGAAGCCTTTCATGTCACAAATACACTATGACAGTTTGCCAAACCACTGCCGAAGGGCGACCCCGTTTTGAAAAACTTTTTCAAACCACTTTTTGATGTAACCTGTACCAGGGCTCGAACCCGGACCTTCGGTGTGGTAGGCCGACAACACTACCTCCACACCACGGTGGCCGCCAAATTTGTTGATATACATACATATGAAAAAAGTTCGATTTAGGAGAAACATCGACGTATTTTTTTTAGAAAGCGAGTTTTGAGACGTTTTCCAAATGTAGAATTACAAACGCATCGTTTTCCCTCCACCCATGATAAGTTTTGATTTCAAAACAGTTCATTATCGTGGATACGCACAAATAATTTGTCGAATTCTAGCGTTTTTTTCCAGTAATGGGAAAAAAGAACACTGAACTCCCAAAAACTAACATCTATGATCGAATTAAAACCAAAAACATAGATACTAAACAGATGTTTATTCTCACACTACCTCGCAGCATATCGTCGGTAGCTTTGCAAAGCCGCGTAACACACAAATTCAAAAACGCTTCTTTGACATTTGTGCCAAAACTTGCCTCGATATCGATTAGAACTTTTTCCATGGCATTCGAGAGTAAGCCGCTAATTCAATCGGAACATAATATTTTAATGTACAACTTTGGCATTTTGTTATTTAGCTGCTTGTTATCAGTATATTTAGAATCAATACCAAAATAAATATTGTTCTGAACCTTCTCAGCCTTTAAATCGTTTTCGGAATTGAGGGTAGCAGGAATTTATGAACTACTTACATGTGCATCCCGAACAACGCTGGGTACCCTGTTGGTATGAAATAAATGTAAAAACTTACATAAAAAATCCTTAAGTGATTTTTAGCTGCTTTTTTTACATGTTTTGTATTTTCTTGAACAAATCTAGCTCTTTTCTAGCTCTTTTTTTTTCGAATCTAGCTTCAAAAAAAATTTTATCCTGGCAACACTGATCAATACATTGTATCGAGTATTTTTGTATCGATAATATCGGATACCCGAAACTTTTATAGCGATACTTCAAATGGGTATGGCATCGATACTTTACACTTGATATCGTGTCCCTAACCAAAACGCTCAGCTCTAATAATACCTGATACGATATTTTGAGAACGTGAAGCTGATTTTATAATTTGCAACAATACAGTCATGATGCAAGTATACTTAAACTATCATTTGGTAAAAACGCAATACGAGTTTAACCTCAGAAAGCTAACCACCTTGTATCAAAACAAGAAAATGCCGTAACCACATTTTCTTCATTAAAGCGTTTTGTGTTGTGATAACAGTTGGTGTAGCCAAATTCCAACAAAGAAAATTAGCAGTGATAGAAGGGGAGCCAAAAAACTTTCATGGCGCATGAATACACAAGGGAAATTGGTTTCACTCAATTTGTAAAATGTTCAACAAGAAATATAATAAACAACAACCAGATAGACCAGGGTAGAACGAAAGAGAAGAGGACAGAATAAGTATGTGCAGAGAAGGCCCGGGTAAAGGAATTCGGAAGGAAATAAGAAAAATAACAAAACCACTTGTGAATGCCGAGTTTTCATCTAACTTTATTTTTTTCAAATTATGGAGCTTGATGCCACTCGTAATGGATCTTAAAACCAATAAAGTTTTCCATAAAATGTTCGTTTAAAAATATGTATCGAAAAGCCGAAAGTGTTATAGATTTTCCTTTTAAATACTCATCTGGAAAACGTTGCGTTTATAAGAAGAATATGCTCACAAGTATGGATACGCAAGTTTGGAAAAAACAAAACTATTGAGGAACATTTTTCTATGTACATTATTATGACCGAAATAACTAGGAAAAGAGACAAAAAATGCGCTTCAAAACGCATTTCATATGTTTTTTTTGAACATTTCGTCCTTAAAATAACAAAGCTCACCCAAAAAAATGACTTTCCCCAAGCAAACAGACACATCAAAGCATATGTACGTCATGTGCTACCAAAAACTAGTCATCTAAGCACGAATGAAAATACTCTTCAGGCATGAACCCAAGGGTGGTTTCATCGCCAAACGCTGCCGTTGAGCACATTCTGAGTCAGAAGGTTCCGTGTTGAAACCAAAGAGAAATGAAAGCTGAAGAAATTAAGAAGAAAAGTCAAAACTTAATTTAAGTGAAATGCCAAATAATGAAGTGCAAGTATGCCCCACTACTGATTGAAGTTGTAAAATGCGACTGCTTTCGATATCACAGCAAGTATGCATTTGTGAAAGTAACTTGCAAATGTTGGTGGGTTCCATGACAAGTGTGTGCAGAGGCGTTGAATCGCGATTTCCCTTGAGCACAACAAACCTAATCGTTTACGAGCTCGCTGTAAAGACGCCATAGGGAGTATGAGGGTTGTGATCGATAGAATAAGATTTCGTAAAAAATGGTTGAAAGAAATAAAAAAGTTGATTTGACAATTGAAAAATATCACAGCATACTCGTACAGTAGGCAATATATTAAGCGTGGAGATCTCAAAATGCTCAGCTACAGCAAAAAGTTCATCAGCCGAGAGATTACATACATCATACACTAAAATACATAAATACTGCAAAATAAGTCATTAGTTAAGAGAAAATAGAACAAGTTTTTTACTGCAAATAGCGAATAAGAGGTATCAAAAGTGCCTGAATGAGTGCTCAAATCTTCGCAAATGTCCTAGAAATCTTTCCTTTAATAGTATAAACATAAATTTTAGCAAAGCTTTTACATACATATACATATATGTACTATGTATATCCAAGTGAAAAACACAAGCACCGTCAATGTTATGAATTGTATTATAAAAATCGTTTTTTTAATAATTCCCATATTTTCTGATTTTTGAGCTTTATTTTGTTAATCGAAAATAAAACTTACCCCCTACTCGGGGGTCGAAAAACTATAAAAGCTGCTGTCCTTTTGACAAGTAATTTATAGTTAATATTTGCCTTTAAAATTTCGTCAACACGTGGGCAAATCCTGGAAAAGTAGGGAAAATGAAATGGAAATGAAATTTGATGTAGAGCTTTTAAATTGTCATTATTGTTAGAGGGACAAACGAAGGTCCTTGGAGATCTATACTTTTTGAAGGAAAAATGTTGGTAATCCTGTTCAAATTGACTTCAGACAGGTAAGGTATCACAAATTCAAAAATTTATTAAAAACAGTACCATTTGCGAGCTACTGTTTTACAATTAAATGTTACAGTTACTACAAGTAAGAAGTGTATAAAGGGTGAAATCAGTGGACTGATATAATCTCAAACTAAAGTTGTAGAAAGCAAAATTAAACGTAAATGGTGCAAAAACATATAAAAGGTACATACATTTAATAACCAATCTTTCAAATTAGTTCGTATCTTGAAGTTTCCCATAAATGTACTTGTTGAACCAATCTGCCTTATTTAAAACTTATAACTTAAGCAATTTTTGAAGTTATTGCTTACTAAACAGTGAGTATTGAGAATAGAGTAGCCAATTGTTAAAAAACTTCCACTTTGCGGAGAGCTATTATGATAAGAAAATTTATTATTAAACTGTATTATTAAAGGAGAATTCGATTTGGAAAGCATTGACCACGATAAGCAACGCATTGCTGCAATTAAAAATTTACACCGAAGACATTTCTTCAAGCCATTATCCAAGGACGAATTGTTAACTTTTAAATCCGATTTATAAAATAACTATTGTTGGACGGTTAGGATATTATTTGAAAGGTATCACTGCAAAATTTAACCCTTTTTGGTCCAATTTTACACATTGCGAATATTAGCACACAGGTATACAATAATAGTATTGATAAAATTTTTAAACTTTTTTATGCTTACCTTTTGCACTCTATCATCTCAGATGCTTTTTATTAAAAAATATTTTTTCATAAATAAAATAATAATTACTTTTTGGCTATAATTATACTTAATGATTATTTTTGATCAAATAAATTAATCGCAAAAAAAGATTGGTTAGATAAGAGTGCAAATAATAATACTCTTCTCCAAGTACCCCAGATATGCCTGAGCTATACCGTTTGGAGACAGCACCAGCTCTATCCTTTGGCAATGCTTTCAACTGTCTACTTCAACATTTCGTTGTCATTGCACGGCGGGTCTTAAGCATGTTTTATTGAAAGTAAATGCCCCTCCATTTTTTAGTAATAGTGGTTTAAATTTAGATATCTTGTATAACGAAATTTCGACAGAGCTACATTTTTCTGGAGAGCTTAGGCTGACCCCCAGAAAGAAAACTGCAAAAGTACCCATCGATCTCACCTGTGCAAAAAAGTTAATCGTGGTCAAAGATCCATATTTTAGGTTTTTTTGGATATATTTCGACTTTTCAGGTCTACAACTTTGTCTCAGGTAGTTTTAAGATAAAACTTAACGTTTTCCAGAAAAATGCAAAAAATCTCAAAATTTGGTATTTTACATTTTTAAAATGAGTTTTTTAAAAAAAGAGCTCTGGGAAAAAAACTAAAAATCAACATATCATCTTATTTTAATGCATATTTGAGAATTCAAAAGAAAAAATGAAGGGACAGAACCTTTTAATAAAACATGCTTAAAACCCACCGTGATTGGCAGTGGCAATTGTCACCAGTGCATTACTTGGCAACCCGTCCTGAAACGGTTCTCATTCGTCAGCCCTAAGATAGTTTCGCTTTGGTTGAATTGGTTTCATTTTGCATAGTTGGGGGGAAGTTGTGCTTGTGGATAAGTATTTATCGATATCCGATACTTCATAGTAACTTTTAACTATCACTTTTGTAACCGGTATGGAACGCTTCACGAAGTGTATAGCTCAATACTGTCCCTTTTGGAGACTGGTTCTCAATTATACTGCAGGGTTTCTACGGTTCTTTGAATTTACTGCAAATACAACACTTTTCGACTAAGTATTTACTATTCAGTTAAACCCGAAGATATGCTGGTTAATCTCTTTTTAACAAACATATTGTTTTGGGATTGCATAATCAAGCAATCATTTACCTAATATTTGGAGAAACTACTTTTATTAATGAAAACTGGATTTTTGAAGACCTATTTATGTAAGCCCATTAAGCTCTTAATAATTTAAATTTTCATTAGCAGCAGTCTTGCAGAATCTCCTACTTTTTAAAAGTAGATAGAAAGACCCAACGTTGATAGAGATATTTCTTCTTCTATTTAACCTTGTATATTGTACTTTATGGGTGTGTTCTTTGCAATCAATACGAAGGTCTTCATTTAAAATGTCTATGCTGGCATATGTTAGCTGGGATTTCACTTTACGTTGTGGTATTGCTTATCAATTTGTGTAAATACATTCCCCAGGGGCGTTCAGTTTGCTTCAATTGTAAACATCTTCTCCTCTTTTGGTTTACTTTTATTATACCTTTCATGAACATGAAATATTATAATAACTTTGGTCTGATGATAGTTCGAGAAGTGGATGTGAACCCATCTATCACCGATGTAATTAAGACGATGGATGAGCTAAATCGACCACGACCGTCCCTCCGTCAGAGTACCTGGGTTTTAGGGATATCTAGCTAAAAGATGGTATGGTACCAAATTTTTGTAATTTATTAATCATTTGAAATATGACATATAGTCGCCATACTATAGATTGCTCCGGCAAAAGGGGTTTTGTATACTACTGGTAAATTGCTGAGAGTGTAAAACTCCATACAGCTTGTACTTAGTATAGATAAGGATTCATGAAAGCCATAAACATTTTCTTTTATACTGAATCAATGCCAACTGCCTTCCTGTTAGGCACTTTCATGTATACACACAAACATTAAAAACATGAGTGGCACATATTTGCATCCTATGAAACATAGAAGCCAATTTGCTGTTTAAAATACCCAATAGACATTTTTGACCAATCTTACTTTTTGAAGATTTTGATAACAAGCTCTATTCACAAATCTCAAAAGTTAGTTTTAAAAGGCGTCTCAAATAAATATATACATATGTACATATGTGTGGAATCAAAAGTTTCTTTTCATATACATATGTATATGTAGTTGATATAAATAAATGTATGGCGCGATATACAACACGTACATCATCATAAATCTTTTTGCGACGAGCTTCTTTTTCAATTTGTGGTGTACCGCTTTGAATTTTTTCCTACAAATAAGTTTTTTGCCGACTCCGAATGACATCAAGAAAGGAAATGAATTTTTTTGCTAGAAGCCTTCCATGCCAGAAATACACTCGGATAAACCACTGAAAAGGGGCAAGATGTTACCTGTCCCAGGACTCGAACCTTGGACCTTCGGTGTGGTAGAACAACGACACTACTTTCACACCTCGGCTGCCACATATTGAAAATTACCGTTGCAAAGAGCTTTATAAACGGATTAGATTAAATTTATATACACCGCTGCAAATCAAAATGGAAAATAATGTTTTCTCAAGTTCAAGAAATTTTATTCTGTGGTTTATTGGGTGTATCTAAAGTTTGAGAAGATGTTCTCAATGTTGTTTTACTTTGGTTTCGCGTGCTTAATACGATTTCCCGATTGCTGTGAATGCTCCATGAATACCTTATTCAAAGCGGCTGCCTGGGCAACATCTGCAATACTGCAACGCATACCAAGAGCTGAAAGGAATGAAGAGATTAACCAGCCGACGACTATTCGAATTAATTTGCTGCCCAAGGACAGTAATATCGAATCTTTCATATTGAAATGAACTTGAAAAGTAAAGAGATGAATGAAAAATTCAATTCTAAAACAAAAGTAAAAAACGACTTCAATGAACACCAGACGTATCGATTAAGTCATCACGTAATTCCAATTCTTAAGGCTGTGTAACACAGCAATGTGCTTAGTACTGTGTGAACAACTCTTAATGTGCGTACGTACCAGCACACAGGAGCACATATGAAACTTGGCGAATTTTAAATGATTTTTGTCCTTTTCTCACTCACGATCATCAATTACTTTATACAAGTGTCACATACCTAACCCAAACTCGTTGAAAGCAGACCAAAATCAATAACAGACACTTTTTAGCGATATTGTGCTGACACTCGAATAAAGAGTAATAACCCAGATCTACAAACTCTCAAACGAAACAATGGTCAGATAATAATTCATACAGCTTCTGCAAGCAAAGTTACTTATATAAAAAAAATTCCGGAAGCTTCAGAGACTCAAAGGTTTTACCTTTGAATTGGCCAATAAAAATAATATATGTAAAGAATTTTCTTTCACAGGAGTAGGAATTATGATTACTATAAACTTTTTTTGTACTTCAAGGAAGAAGTAACTCTTATGTTGTAGTTGCCAGCGCCAGATCCATTCTTCCCTCTCTTGCGGGGAAGTAACATCTTTAAGGAAGGGATCCGAGGTCCTTATTTGCTTTTCTATACTCCGGGAGGTGGAAACTGTTATATTGATAATAGTGGGAACACTTTTCGTCGTGTTAATACCGATTTTTCTAAACGGTATTCCGTGATCACATGTCCTTCTATCTACGCTGCTTCTTTTCTGCTTCAGCCCAGAGCTTCAGACCTGCAACTTGCGCATCTGCTTGCTTGTTATTTCTATAGTTTCCTTTTTGTTGCAAAGACGCATTCATGTATCTATAAATTTAGAACTGTAGGTTATCTGTCGGGGGTTCGTCAGTACCACTGCGAACAACCAGTCGTTGTCAACTTTATATGCATCCGTGTCTTTCGATAGAGTGGTTGAGTTGGAATGCGTTGTAGCTATGGTCGTTACCAGTAAGGTGTTGGTTTCTCAACCCAACCACGTTCGGCAAAAGGCTTTCTGATACGAGATTAATATCAGGAATGAAGTAACCAAAACCCTGGCGTAGTTACTTCCTTCAGTATGACCATGACAGCGGGTCTGCCATCCGTATAATAAAGTTTTCCCATTTTACTGCGCAAGCGTTAAAATCTCCTCCAACTACCAGGCTCCCCACATGGCACATTTTTCCTAATCTTGATTCCGAATTGGGAATTCAGGATATTATTGAACCCAACCCTGAGGATGCTTAGAGTGCAGCATTCTCTCGCCCTTCCACTGGGATTCAAGAAGTATATGGCCTACTCGAACATGCCGTTTTCTCCTAGCGTTTCTATATCCACCACCTGAGCAGGCACCCTGTACCGATAGCCTGGGTGTTTTATTACTATTATTATAATTATATCCATACAAAGCAATTGGTGCCACGATAAAGCGCTTCAGTCGTAAATATAAATTAAGATTGTATTTATTTGGGTGCGCCCTATTTTGCTTAGTCATAATTTGCTGGCATTTTTATTTAATTTTCCAAATTTTTATGAAACTTCCAGCTAGTTCTGGCTGTGAATACGTTGAAAATAAACCGTAAAATCAGTTGTAGTAAACGATTTTAGTTCGTAAATTACAAGCCTTATAATCGAGCACAATTTTTTCTGGCATTGTAAGTGTTTTTGCATGCAATAATTGTGTGTACTGTTTTAGTCTCGCACTCCTACGTGCATTTTTATACATACTGGTATGTATATCCGACCTAACAATCACGGCACCGGTCAGCGTTTTCGCATTTCTCCAATTGCGGTGTTGCTGCGCACAGTGCACTTATCGTGGCAAAAAGTATTCAAAATCAAGCACGGCTTTCTGGAAAATCGCTTAATCCAAATGCGAAGTTAGTTCTCGCGTTCATTAAGAACTGAAATTCAGGTTGAAAGGCTAAATCCTTTTTTGCTTATAGGTTGTTTAAATATACATATAGTTATATGTGATGGATATCGGAGATATGTTTTACCGTCCTGGAACTCATAGTCGGGAAATACAAAAATTAATTGTGTCATTCTTTTAAGTCTTGGGCCAACATAGGAGGGAAGTGTGATTGTCTTCTCCATCAAAGGTCACAGGCTGGGCAAGTAACATCCAAATCGAAAATTCTTCAACATGTTTATCAGTAAGGGCTTGCCTTTCCGTCCAAGTATTCTTCTGCTATTAAATTCTTTTAGGCAAGAACTCATACGGCTTTTGAAATGTCGCTCGGACCTGTTAAAGATTACCACGAAAATAAACTTATTCGAGCTGCATGTCGTGGATTTACAGACACATTAAGTATGCATGCATTTAATATTGAATCTTAGAAAGGAGTTTGATTCTGTGCTCTTAATCATAAATATCTAGGAAATTACTTTTAAACTTTTAATCACTATTTCTACGAAGTTACTTTTATTTGTATCGCTTTTATTTCTTTCGCCTTCTAGAAGTAAAGACTGACGTTACACTTTTCACTTTTCACCATATTTCATTATTCTCCTTTCCACTGTGCTGACTTTTTGTGAAATCGGAGAACACTTGCTTCTTCTGGCTGCATAGGAGGTGCGTTACTCTGTGCGACGTGTTATTGCAAGCAGAAATAGGCAAGGAAAAAATGCAATCGGTGTGTCAAGTTATATACGCAAAAAAAATTTAATTGGTTGGATGCAGTTCGACTGCAAATCGTATTCATTTGAAATAGTTAATGTGATGTCTACAAACAACCCAGAAGTGCGCAGTAGAGTTAGGTTAACAGAAAATTTAAAACAAAAGGAGAAAACACAAAACAACGTACATACATACTTATTTGGAAATAGTCATTCAGCTCGGCACTCAATGCCAAGCAAAACAAGCACAATGACAACAAATACAACAGCAACATAATCGACGAAAACATCATAATTTGCTATTAAAAATGATGAGCAAATTTACATGCAACGCACTTGCAATGCGTTGAAATACCACCAACATCACTCCCAGCTGCCCCTATCTATCTACATACATAACTATATACACACAATTGTGGTATTTAACGTATGTGCCCAGCTATGGGTATCAACTTCATTAAGTTGCCATTGGCATTCTGCGCTACTATGAGGATGTTCGTCGACCTGCTGGCGATGGGTATCACTTTGGCCAGCAAACTATTTAGAGAAGACGTAATTAAACTGTCAACCTAATGCACTACTTCAAATGGAAAATGTGTCCGACTTGCATTGCCAAAAATTTGCATATGACTTTCTTAATGTACGTATGTACCTAGATACGTGGGTGGCATGACATAGTCCCATGTGGCGTAATCCCAACTGACGTTATGACCACTTTATTATAAGATTTATTTTAAAGTCCTCGGCTAAAGCGCACAATATGAAGGGAGCTCTGCACGCGGCTATAAACTTTAGCCTACACTTTAAACTTCACTCAATGTCGAAGAATTATAAATACGAATTTTTTATTTCAAAGTAACATAGTAGGAAATTGTAAGTTCTTGTGAAACCGAATATAATACTCGGATACATAGCAGTGATATTTTATTTCATCCCAATTTACACAGGTCTATTTTAATACTTTTTAGTTCGTTTTTGCTGTCAAATAGGCAGACAGACATGGCTAAGTCGACTCAGCCCACCGTCCTCATTATTTCAGCATAGTTATTGAGTGTTCTATCTCTTCTTCTTCCTCTATTTATACTTATAAACATTTCATGTTCATGAAAGGTATGAAAATCAAAAAAGATATGTAACTTCTCTATTGCAGTAGGGTACTAAATACTTGCCGGGATCTTTTACTTGTTCGTAATCTGATTTGGTCGGCTAACCCCTCCTGCTGTGGCTGCCGGTGTTGAAGGACGCAGTCTCACGACATACAACTGCATTTCTATGTACCGGCACCTCCTCAGTCAATACGGACTGTCACAGCAGTGGAACACTGACCATAACCTTCACGAGGTGACCCAGTTATACAGAACACTACGAATTTAGTACTTACCCTTCCCCCTTAACCGAGATGTTAAGAGTGCCCTTGCCAACTGGCTGGTTTGCAGTGAGGGGCTTCCGACAGTATTCTAACTGAGCATTCCGGATACCGGTCTATCCGACGGGGCACATTTGACAAATCAGATTTTTTTAAAAGAGGCTTAATAAAGTATGTACACTGTTTTTTGTAACTCCTTGACCAGTTAAATATTAGGATTAATATCTAGTAGTTACGATAAATTTTTAAATCTAAGTCTTTTTCGAAAATATGCGAGAAGTATGTCTTCGCAAAAAAGGTGTCACAGCTGCCCCACTTTCCCCTACATATGCTTCTGTCTCCTCGTGAGACCATTCTATCGTATTCGTTATGTTTAAGCGACATACATACATAAGCTACGGTTATTTCATTCGTTTATTTTATTTGCATTGCATGCTATTGCAATTCGCAATCAGCTTATAAAATATTTCGAAGATATAGTTTATGTTTTGGAAAGCCAAAGTGGTGTTTTTCATACAGAAAATGAGGAAGCCAATGGCGCCATGCCTCAGAGCCAACAGTGCTCGCCACCAATAATACATACATACCCTCTCGTTCTCCAGAGAACAATTTTGAACATCTAGGCAAACATGGTCGTCAGAACCTGAGCCAAAAAATAAAATAAAATAAAAAATAATAATAACTTAAAAAACAACACCCTAAAAAAAATTTCAGGTGGTTTTTCCGACACTTATCCTTTCACAGCCGATTTTTTCTTAATGATTATCATCTTCAACTAAACGGCTACCGTCCTGCTTGGTTTTAAAAAAATAGAGCTAAGCTAGCGCTATCTAGAAGCGTTCAAAGCAAAGAACCTCTAATTTTGAGTTGTGACCCTTTTGTATTTAGGGTGCGATATATTCTGAAAACGAGTCAGCTTCGATCGGAGAGCTTGACTCATGGTCTAAAATTGATGAAGCAGTAGACTTGATCACAGAGTACAATAATGCTGCTTTTAACGCCTCCTGTCCTGTTACTAGACCGGAAGAAAAAGAATAGACCACCATGGTGGAGCTCTGAAATTACTCGCCTCAGGAAAAAACAGTTGGAGACTTTTAAATCAAGAAAGCAAAGGAAAGGAAAGGAAAGAAAAGGAAAGGAAAGGAAAGGAAAGGAAAGGAAAGGAAAGGAAAGGAAAGGAAAGGAAAGGAAAGGAAAGGAAAGGAAAGGAAAGGAAAGGAAAGGAACTGAAAGTAAAGGAAAGGAAAGGAAAGTGAGAATGAAAACTTTCAGAGTAGCAAGGAAAAGGAAAGATGATTAATTTCACTACAGGTTGAAGCCCGATACTAAGTATTGTAATAGTTACATATGTATGTACATAAGTGCATGTGCATTGCATGCTAAGTTCAAATCTGTGTAAAAGACACTCTCTATCAAAGCCACTTCGGTATTCACAGAAATGCCTTGAAGAGAGAAGCCGAGCGACTATCTTCCTAATAAAACATTTACTTTTGATACATATTTATTTATATTTTGAATGCGAAAAACCATTTTTAGCTAATCAGGCATTGCTACAACCCACAAATTTTGAAATTTTTATAAAAAATTTGTGTGTAAAAAATTGAAGTTTAAATTAATTTTATATACATAAGTCTGTACATGTACATACATATGTATGTATTACTTTTATTTCCACATAATAAAATCCTATATATTTTCGAAATGTTCTATACATCTTTATTCATTTTACATATTTGTAAGTTTTGCGAGCTCAAGACCAGTTAATAATAATTCTTAGTTAATTATTGTTTTCGATTTTTGTGGAAAAATTGATATTAGAGAAAAATTACAAAGTTAATCACAGCGATGGATAGGACTACATGTTTCAAAGTGTCCAAACTTATCATCAGATCCCTTTTCGGACACTGGGATATGAGCCAGTGTCTGCACCAAAGCCGCTGTTAGAATACTCTAACAATTAAGCTATGAGCCCCTGTGACGTCACAATGCACTCTCATCTACTTCAATTTTTTCACACATTTCGTTTATCTATACATTTCGTTTTATCTATAAAAGAACTGTATGTTTCCGGAAAATTCTGTCAACCCTATGTGTGTCTGGTGGCCTGCGTAGTTCTGTGTCTTTATAGGCGTCCCAAGTACTCAACAGATCTTTATAAGATCTTTACAGTATATTCTTGGATTACCTTTCTTTTAAAGTGCATCAATAGTTGGTTAATAATTCAATAATTAATAGTTAACTAAAAACTTAAAAAGAATGCTTACACAAATTATGAGAAAAGTTTTGTTACATTTACATTCTAACATTAGACATATCAGAAAACAAGTTTTAAACATTTAATGGGTTGAATGTTTAATACTAAATTTCATTTTAACATTGAGTACTAGATAACTGAGGTCATTTATCTAAATCTTGTAATAGTTTTTAGTTACAGGAGTTTGAAAATGAAATGTAAAATCTCCCATACAACTTGTATGGAAAATCGAAAATTGGGTCCAAATTTAGTTTTATGAAATACTGAGGACATCTTCTATCCACAGTTCCAGATCCGCCCCTGTTATGAATGCATACATAGTTATATGTATGTATGTCAGCACATGTAGCTGTTTAAAAATATTCAGTCTTTTGAAATGTACAATTTTAATATAAATGGTAAATACGAGGCAACTTTATCACACATCAGGGAATTTCAAGTTATATTGTTTAAAACTTTTTCGACTACTGACTAAGTAGTGGCATCCAAAAATATGTATGGAAGTACATACATATAATATATACTAGTATGATCGCTACACATTCTACATTCCAAACAGGCAACACTCGATTCAATGTATACAAACATACAATGGCTCAAGTTGTATATCCCGCGTATCCAATTATTTTTCGATTAGTTTCGCTATCATTCTTCAAACATATTCGCCCATCATTCAACCCCTCCCTTCTTCACCGCAAATCATGCGAAGCTGCTTCTAGCTACATACATATGTCCGTACGTATAAACAATAGATACATAAACAACGATGAATATATATTAACTTTCCCAAATAAATAAATATCCTATATAGCAAACACTCAATGGAAATAAATCTAGATGCGAAGCCATAAAGCATTTTCACCACCCACAATTAAATATTTTCAGTGTATGTAAGCTGTGGGTTTTATAGGGGTGCGCAGAGTTTTATATGCACAGATGTACACCCACGCTTTCATATTTATTCACCCTTACTCTAGCTGCGCCATTGAGATTGAATTTGGATGGGGTAGAGAAAATGAAAAAAAGAAGAAATGAGCGCAAGAAGTTGCAGGGTTTAACGTGAGTACTTTAAGTGTGATATATTTCTTGAGATTAAATTCGTATAAATGTTTGCATTTATGTACATATGTATGAAGGAATGTCTGTTTCTTTTATTTCGTGGTCGTTAAAATTTTTTTTTTCATCCCAGTTTTGTTTATTGCGTGAGAGGAAATTCGAAGTTTCAGCGGTATTTCTTTTTCATGAACAGTTTCAGACGCGTAAGCCCCATTCACGCTTTGGCAGGCTCTTTTTTGAAAAACATTAGCTGGGTAAATGAGATAGCCGAGTACAAAACACATTCTACAAGGTCTATAACGGTAATTCTACAAGGAAACGGTTAAGAGGATAGTTTTTAAGTTGAGAATTTAATTATTAGCTTCTTAACGGTTCACTGCAAATCACAGTTTGAGTAAACTTTAAAAAACCTACATTTTTATGCCGAGTAAGGATGTAATAAAAGGGCGTTGGGCGAGCTTAACGCCGACCTCCTCCAATCGAATAAAATCGAAGCGTGATCATTAGACTGGGCCGAAAAAACTTTTTCTTCTAAAAAATTATATTGATATCAAGTTAAATATTTTTAAATTGTTTTCTACTTGTACATATTAAGTATGACAAAATAACAATTTTGGCCAACCAATATTACTAAAATGAGTAAGGATTCGATATAAACGATCTAGCAAGTTCTTCTTTCCTTATTTGTATTCCAAAAAATTTTCATTTTGCAAACGAACAGAATTTATATGGGTGCCGAATTCACTCACGTACATACATAATATATCACGGATGTTAGTCTGCAGGTTGGGAAATAAACGCGCCTTTAATCAGCATCTGTTCTTCGCATCTTCCACTTGCCACAAAATGCTTTATTACATTTTGTTTTACACATTTTTGTTGCTGCCGGATGTGCAAATTCCAAAGCGACATGAACCAAGGAAAGTATACCTGAACAGTTTTTCGTCTTCCCCACCAAACTCAGCCATGGAAAGTTTGTGAGTTGGAGCGCAAATATCTTTTGCTTTCCACATACCCTACCCACTTTGGCAGCTCTTGCAGCAATTTTAATACTTCGTCTTTCATTCTTTCGGTATTTTTCGAAATTAGTTTTACTCTTCGAGTTTATTTTAATATATGACTTCGTATACACATTTATAAAGCTAAAACACATTCATCTTTCGCAGGAAAACCCAACAGCTGAGCAACAAAGCAGCGGTTCAAGTTGAAAATAAATATTCTACAAAGTGTGGGCTGCCACTGTTGTTTTTGTGTTATTTTTTTCAAACGCTGCTTGCTACCCTTGAAATTGACACAATTTCTTTTGCTTTGAAATCATGCTACAGGTTTCGGAGTAGGCCCGAAAATTCGCCGTAGATTGAATAACTTTGTAGTAGAGAAGGGAGTTAAGAAGGCATGAAGCATACTCAATGCCTTAAATCGCCGAAGAAGTTTAAAACTGCAAGAAAAAATTATGAAAAGCTGTTATCTTTTCCACTTTTGGAGCTATATTTCGGGAAACGATTTTGTATTTATTTTATGATTGAATACATGTTATATCTGCCATTTATAAAGAAATAAAAAAAAACGTTCAGTATATTTTCACTGTTTCGGAGTATGAGGAACATTTATACTTTTACAGTCTCAAATTTGGGACTCGATACTCAACACTAAGCAATACAAACGTTGCAACTTAAAACAAGCACGATATGTTGAGGCGAGCTCTCGAATGATAATATTATGACATATCGAAAAAATAATTACCTAAGTTTCATTTCAGCTATTTTCACAGAAAGCTAATTGAGAGTTTTATCAAAATAGTTGCCTTGAACAGTGGCTGGTTCAGTGATTGTATTTCAATGTTTGTTTCCTCACGTCCTGTACGAATTTCAACTTTAAAGTTTTCAATTGCATCAAGTGCTACAAATCTTTTCTTTTTAAGAAAAAATGTAATTAATTTGAAAAGCAATGGTAGAAAAATATGGATTTGATTAAAATATAATATCATACCGAGATCTAAATACTCGGTGCCAAAAAGTACCGCTTTAAAAGTAGCGAGTGGAAAATATCGGTATCGGTATCGATATCGGCATCTTTTCGTATAGTATCGAAATTCGTGTCCCTATCTTAAATTGTATCTTAAATTGCGGTACAGTCCAGACATTGTTATATGCGATAGGCGATAGCGACGACAATTCTCTATTCATGCAGGTAAAACCGTGTACCGCGTGATATCCTACAGCGCTAAATCATTTTATAGCAGACTAGAGACCCTACTACGCTTTTCTGCGTCTCTTTTGATAACCATATTGTATTAAAGCATTTTATGGCCCGGTTTCACCTACGCGACTAAGACTAAAACTATGTCGTGACTTAGTTTAGCACAGATTCGCGACTAACTTAGTTTTGGGTTTCACCAACTTAGCAACATAGTATAGATCTTAGTCCAAATATCCTTCTAATTGGAAGGTGATAAAAAAGCCTTAACGTGCATCTTCACTTACCCCGTTAAAGTCATAGATTACAAGGTTTCCAACTGGGACGTTGCACAAAACAAATTAGTACCATTACTGTCATATAGGTTTCGAAACAACATCAACACTACTTAGTGGAGAATAAGCCAGCTGGCAGGTTGACTAAGTTGTGACTTAGCTAAGTTAGGCGGTGAAACGGAAAATGTGAAAATCGCGACTTAACGAAGTTAAGTCGAGTTGGTGAAACCACTCGGGTCCACATATAGTTATATACATCCGCAACTTTAGAGTTATCAAATTTTAAGTTGGACGTTTAGTATTACAACACAGACAGATGGACGAACAGAAATACAAACAGACACAAATTCTTAAAACTCTCGATGTGGATTCTATTGGCTTAGTAGTAGGAAACCTACCTAAGGCTAGTACAATGTAAACGAAATAAAGGTTGTTTAAAGTATATGGACTAAATAATTGACAAGCCTATTGTTTAATTTTACTCATACGACCCCGTTTTTAAAACCTTTTTCAAACCAATTCTGATGTTACCTGTCCCAGGACTCGAACCTTGGACCAAAAATTATATCTCAACTAAAAATGTGTGTATCACCCAACTGAAGATCTTATTATTGGAGTGCTAGAATACTCCGGTTTAGTTGTTGGGCCACCAATACACAACAGAATGAAGTGACACAATCTTTTGTTGCGCTCTCTCCCTACTCTTGTTCTTCTTCTGGCGTAATTGGGAGGCAGCGAAGTTCACACATGATTTTTTCTCTGAGAATTTGTTCCAATCTAAGTTAAATTATCAGGAGGATACCAATGCAGACGGCTGTTATCTTTGCAATCTTCATAGTTAGTGAACCTGCAGTATTTTTAACTGATAAGTGGATTTACCGTGACGTTTGGTGGAGACCAATAATACCCTGAAAGAAAATAAATCGCTCCTACTAACAAGATTTTTATCAATCACGTGGACGATACTCCCTTTTAAGTAGAAATAACGACCATTTTCCGTTAGTTCCAATTTTGTTTGAAGTATATTTGGTAAGTCGAATGATATTTTTAGCATAAACACAGTCACTTTTATCCCTTCTGTGCGACATTTTCTTATACAATATACAAATGGAATCATAGGATATTTTTAACCAATCAAAGGGCAATCAAAGTGTAAACTAAACGTAAATTGGCGTTCTTGGTAATTTCCGTAAGCGCAAATATCCTAAATTATAGGTTTTTTTGCGGGCTTAAGAAAAAACAAGTTAGGTTTTGTTATGTGTGTTATGAAAGAAAAAAATATCCAAAATTTGGCTTGCAGCGTTATTTTCTTTTCACATCATAAAATGATAATTTAGAATTAGACAGCGGATGTTGTATTCCAAAATTGGAAAGCCAGGTCCACTGGGAGAAGGAAACTGAACCCATGGGATTTATATTTTCTTCAGAGAGGAAAATAACCTTATTTCCTCTTTAACAAGATTAGCGATAGTATGAATTTTTTATTTTATTGAGTTTGGAAGCATGCGCCCTGCCAACTATAATTGAATGATATGCATACATACTCTGCAAAAAATCGTGTGACTAATCTCTAATGCGATCGAAACACTACTAATCCCTTTAGTCTACAGTTGGATATAATTCAATATTCATACAAAACGCTGTAAAAAATGCGATTGGGAGGATACGACCAATACCTGTTCTGGTCACTTTGTATGGGCTGAAATGTGCCAATTTGTTTGAGCATTCCAAAATGGATGTTTTAACTCCTATAAGTATGCTACAAAAACTAAAATTCACTTACACCCCTATGAGCTTATGTATCATTGAACTATAGCCAATATTAGACTAAAGGGCAATCCCGGGTAGCTCTCTTTTGAGATTAGTCATACAATTTTTCACAGGGAAGTAAATTTTTATTTCTGTAGCATGCTCTTAGAGGTGAAAGCCAATTCTTTGTAGCATACATATAGGAGTTAAAATAGCCGTTTGGGTGGAAAGTAGATTGGTCCCTTCGTAACCGTTCTGATATAAACGGGCACCTATAAATACCACATACAGTGGCCGACAAAACTATGCACACGCCCTTTTTTGTATGTTTTCACCAACTTCGGCTTCAGAAAATTCATTTTAACTATTTTCCTGTAAGAGAACTTATCAAGATCTAATACAAAAACTATAAATTATATTTGAAATATGTATGGGAAATTCGCAAAAATTAGACAAATTTTCATCAAAATTTTCAACTTTTTTCTCAGAATTTTAAGAATTTTTTTGAAAATGCAGATTTGTAGCCCTTTCAATTTTAGTCTGATAAAGTGTTTGTTTCAAGTCTGTAAGAAATTTTCCTGATTTTTGGCGATTTTTTTTCTGAAGAGCTTTTATGTTTTCTTCCATACAAAAAATACTATGTTCATAAATTAAACCTTACACATTCAGTTAAATTTTATAAGATTGGAGTTCCGTAAGGAGAATACCATTCATTAGTAGAAACTGATTATTTGTTAGTAGTTGATTTTACATAATGACGTTTGGAGGAAAAACCTATTTTTTATTATATTGGCCTGTAAACTACGTGCCAGTAAAAAATAAAGTTATTTATAAAAGAAATCAGAATACTTTCGAGTAATTTCAACTCTACGAGGTGCACTTCCTGTAAACAAAAGCCCATCCTTCATAGCCGCATGGACCGCAACAACCGCAGGAGCAGTAAAGCAGATGAGATATAGCCGAGCAATAATCGCCTGCACCATTTACGCGCCCATTCAAATGCAAATTCGCTGTCAGCAATTTTGATTGCTGGAGCGAATATGCAATGTGTTCGAATTAATTTAAGTAATTTTGTTTTCGGGGCGTTTTCTATGTGTATGTATGTATGTATATCACTGAGCTATTGTTCGATGTGTCGTCCTTTGGCAAAAATTGCATATAAACCGCCCAGCTAACCAACAATCAAATAACGCCATAACTCCTTTTACCATCGACATTTAAATGATAGTAAAAATTATTCATATTTTTGTTTGTAACAATGGTTTTTTTTTTAGCTGTGGTAGATATTATTGTAGTTGTTGTAGTAAAAAAAATATGATGCAGCAGTTGTTTTAACCCGCTATCAAAATATCAACCGCTCAACCAACCAGGCTGTTCTATGCAGTGAATTATGTAGCGCGTAAATCTTTTTGTGGCGTTAGTAAGCAGTCGCGAACTGAAAGCACGTGCAAACAGGAAGAATGTGCAGCAGCCATTGAGGTCTGACGCAAGCGAGGAATTTTTCAATTCGAAAATTGTGCGGTTTGGTGGTGACATTAAGCTGCACCAGAATTGAGGATCGTTAGAAATGTAAATGTAACTAAACACCCTACAAAAAATGCAGTAAACGATAGTAAAAAATAATGCAATCCGCGTGGTGTGGAGCTCTGACTTTCCTTAATATAGTATTGCCTTTCAGAAAGAATTGTATATTTTTCGGAAGACATCAGTGCACAAAAGGTGTTGCATAAGCAAAGATACATTCAACTGATAGTCCTTACAAATTGCAGACCTACCTATTTATCTAAGCCTTTTGATCAATTGAAGTAAGCCTAATTTAAGGTTCAGTTTTTTTAGTGTACATATACATATGTATATACATATATATACTTAAATCCGTATACCATATACATATGTACACATAAGTATGTACATGGATGTACTAGTTCCTGTCATCGTCACTCCATATGGCCACTATCTACCATTGCCATTTGTTCGTTAAAACAATTAATTTTTAATTTCAGCTGTCATCTGCTCATTCGATACATTTACATATGAACAAATGTAGTTTCACAGCTGAACTCGTGACGAAAACATTCTGAGACAATTGAACATTTGTTTATCAGCACCGCAGTGAAACAGTCAGCCATACATTTTGTTTTAAAGTGATTTGTTTGTAGTAGTAGTTTTTTTTTATTAAACCTTAAAAAAAAAATTATTTCATATTTTATAGCAGCTTGTAGGATGTAAATCGAGTAAAATCTTGTTTGTTCACGAGCATTTAATTATTTATGTTTGATTTTCCCAATCTGAAAAGCTGATTGAACTTTTCAGACAGCTTTCTCGATATCCCAACTGAAGTTTTTTCAAGTTACTTTGCAGGGTGTCATCTGTCGTTTAGTAGCTACCGGAAATGCAAAATTTGTAAGAGGAATTTCCCCACATTACCGTCAAACTATACATCTAAGGTATAAACAGTTGTGTATGTACGGGTAAGTATGGCCAAGCTGAAGGGCAGTCAATAAAAATCATTTAAAAACAAATTAATTTTAATTCAAGGAAATAAGTTTGAAAATACACCAACACATATGCCAAACACGTATTCACCTATGTGTGTATATAGCCGTTGTTGTGTGAGCAGACATGATACGTTTCCTGTGATCGGCTCTCACTGTGAATGCAAAGAGTTGGTAGTGGACCAAAGAAAAACAAGTATTCCCACCATAGCGCCACTGTTGTTTGCATTTCAGCTCTAACTCTTTTTATGGCATTTTTCACTGGTTACTATTAGCAGTGTCGGCGGTCCTCCTGAGTGCGCGCAAAAATTTTAAGTTTGAATTCCAAGCACGGGTGAGCTCTAGTATATGTAATCAGCTCAGGTGGTAACAATACATGCCAACCCTAGTTTAAATACGCAGAAAAATACCCCTAGGCTGATTCCAGTATTGGCACATCTCATTTTACTAAAAAAATCCTATAAGTGGCAGCCCCAAAAATATCGAATGTGCAACGAAGTCTGAATTGTAAATTATAAAATGGCACCGCAAATGTTAAAACGATCTTGTCATCATCCGCAACTTTCAAACTAAAACACTGCTTCCAAATTTTTATTCCTTCTTTTTAATGCTTCATTTCAAAATTTTGTTATTTGTTTCCTTTAGCAGAAAATATGTACAAAAATGTCGGAAGAGGTATCAAAACACGCGTTTTGACCTCAGTATCAATTATCCGAATGGAAATTTTCATTTCCTATTTCTGTCAATTAAAGTTAACAATTTTCGGTCGTTTTTATGTGGTTGTTGTATACACAGATATAGAGTATTACGAAAATTGTAAATGTATATATAGTATAGTATATAGTATAGTATATACATAGTATATATTTATTTTAACAAATCAAAATACAGCGTATGACTTAACATTTAAATAAAATAAATATAAATAAAAATAGAGAAATTGCGACAGTAAAAGAAATTTTGTGTGTCGCACTGCATGTTAAATAAGTTACTTATAAGCTATGAGAATTCGTTTAATATCAAGTTCCTGAATTTAATGCTGTCTGCAAGAAACTTGGCAAGAGAGTTGAAATTATATCCATTTAAAATAGCAATGACCTTCGCCATATCTAAAGTTCTTTCCCCAAAATAAAGCAAACGGATATTGTTATATATAGGGCATGATCCAATAAAGTTATAAGCGTCTTCTGCCAGTCAGTATGCTGAGGCATGGCCCAATGCACACACGCATCAATGCTATTGCGAAAAAGAAGATCCTTAAAATGGGAAAAGAAATCATAGATTTGGAGGTTGCAGCTTACTCTACAGCGGACCTTTTTGAGAGAATTTGCCAAACGCCACCAATCGCTTGAATTTCTAACAGTGTTAAGCTGCTCAATCTCTTTACATCTCCACTCTAGTTTCTTGCGGTTACAAAGCGTTGTATACTCTTTACGGAGGGCACGGTACTTATTCCTATCGCATCCAAAATTCCTTTTTCTCAGCAAATTTAAAGCGTTAATAACCTTACTGCGTAAATTTGAGCACTTGCTGTCAAACTACTCATTTTTCGGCGAGAAACGATAGTTTCCTTTCGGGATTTGTGCTGCCAATTTAACTTTTTCAGTAATTATAGAAACTTTCTGATCAATAGGTGCCACGGAGTATATATAATCGTTATTGCAAGATCTAGAGATATGTAGCTTATCTGTATTTATCCGATCTGTTCGGTTTCCATGAGAAAGCCCAACATATGATCCGAGAAGTATTCTGACCCTACGGAAAAGCTATCGATTAGGCCCAGAATGTCAAAAGAACAGATAGCGTAATCAATCACTGAACTGCCAACTGCCCCGCAAAAAGTAAATTTGCCACTCAGATCACCATCCACCCTTCCATTTAAAATTATCCCACCAAAGTCTTCAGCCATACTAAGTATTTATATATATATATATGGCGCGATATACAACAGTCACATCATCAATCTCCTAGGAGATTTTTGCGCCGAGCTTCTCTTCCAATTTGTGGTGTGCCGCTTTGAAATTTTTCCTACAAATTGGCGGGACCTACGGTTTTCGAACGGCATCTACAAAGCAGATGAATTTTTGATGAGAAGCCTTTCATGGCAGAAATACACTCGGAGAGTTTGCCAAACCACTGCCGAGGGGCGACCACGTTTTGAAAAAACTTTTTCAACCCACTTTTTTTTTACACACCACACCATGGTGGCCGCTTAAGTATTTGTCTACCTTTAATATCTACTACCGAGTCTTTGGACACACGCGTTTCACGAACATGAGACATTTCAGATAACGCTTCATATCCAACTATGTGGGATGAGCCTACCCGACCGTTCAGGTCACCAACAATGCAGAATGAGGTGAGATTAAGGTTTTCTAGAAAATTTAGGAGACTTGTAAAATCAGCATTCCACCGCGTGCAGTTCAAGTATTGCGGAACGAGGCAGAAGACGACATCACTTAGGTTAACAGACAAATATGTGCAACCGTATGCTGTAACGAAATTAAGGCGATAGCGCGATTCAATACACTTTTTAAATTCAAACAAGCAACCACCACTAGCACGACTAGCCTTATGGACTTTGGTTGCATCTATCCAATTTAACTGGTAATCTTTAAAAGGGTGAAAGAACTTCGATCTATCCTCAGCCAAAACATGCGTTTCAAATAAAAAGAAAATATCAAAGCTAAGAATGTAATTAAAAGCATCCTTAAATTTAAATTTACTGTTCAAGTTAGCTATATTATATGACAGAATCGTGAGATCATCAAAAACTTCCCTAGGACACGATACATTGACATCATTCGAAGGACATGCTGAGAAAGACTGAACTAAACTTATATTACCACTACTTAAAATTCTTAATGTATGTTCTAGATCACGCCCTCAATTTCGGATTGACCCAGGTAGAATTTGGATGTTCGCCTCTGGATTATTGCTACAAAGGTCAATATGCGTCTTTTGATTAATATTTTTTATTCATATAGGACGTACTAACTTAGGTAAAGGTACCTTTCAAAACGAATCTATACAAGATGAAGCATGGTGAAAATACATACGTATGCATGTATGCACATACATACATTTTTAAATATCAAAGAGAAAAAAGTTAGGTACACCCTGTATTGAAATCCTATTATGAGTTAACATTTAGGCCCAATTTCACAGTGCCGAGTTAACTTACGTTCCACAGTTAACTCTAGCTTTTCAAATTTCAAGTTGAGTTAACTAGAGTTTAACTGCTCAACATTGGGTAGTTAACCTCGGGTTAGAGCTCATAAGGTTATCTATTATATATTTAGCAAGAGATATTTATCAAAAAAGCTTAAATAAAATTGTGAATCGATAGTTAACTGTGGAATGCAAGTTAACTCGGCACTGTGAAATTGGGCCTTAATGGTTAATCCAATGAGCCTATCAAGAATCGGAAAAATTGGCACATCCAAGTATCTGCGATGTATGGTTTTCATTGATAAATGTATGCCATTTCTCGAGTCTCATAAAAATTCCTATACGGAAATTTCTAATCAACAATATTTAAGAACTACGATAGTGGTGTGTAATCAAATATTTCATTTACATTGCAGTCCGTGTTTGCTGCCTGCACATCTGTGAATGCGCTCTGATTTCGGCAATGCATTCTATATGCGAGTGTTTTTTCTTATTTGCATACAAACAGAAAAGAGGCATGGAGAATGTGACGGAATTTCCATGTTGCGCCTAATCCACACAGCTTGTGGCACATCGTTTACTATTTTTACAGGTTTCTGCAAAAGCTTTAGTTCTGCATATATGTACTAAAAGGACCACATAGGTGCCATTGTATTTAAGTGCATTTCAAATGTTTTCCATACCCTTTCCAATCACCCAAACTGTACATTTATCTTCAAAGTTAATTCCGAATTGTCCTGCATTGCTTGTTCCACGACCCAGCGGTGGTCCTCAAATGATTTGCATGTTGCACATGCTTTTACGCGCATATGCATAATTACGGTACTTTTCGCGTATAGCGTTTGTTCAGAAAATTACTTTATACCCATATAGGACTGCATAATTTCAACATTAAGACACTGCGTTCTTCCTTTGCAGTACTTAAATTTAACAATGAACTAACGTTTGATCAAAGAAAGCAAAGCGAGAATTACGGTAAAGTCAAAAGGCAGTGTATCAAATATCAATCATCGTCATAGGTCACTCGTAAGTAGCCCACTTAACACAACATATTTAGATTTCGCTAGATCCCAATAATGATGTTTTGATAGGATCCCTGCTGATGCACTGACAAGACGAGCTCTTTAAAACAGCGCTAGCGGTGCTTTCAAGGACCCACATCCTGTCCAAAACCGCAACGCCAAACAGAAAGCCAAGAGAAGTACCAAAGCCGCTACGTTTCTAGTGAAATCTGCCGAAGGCAAAAGCTACGCGAAGGCTGGTATCGTAGTGATAGAAACAGTGGGCTGCAGCGTTCAACCGGCCTTCAGAGAAGGCATTGCACGGCCCGGGAGAAGAGGCTGAGGGGCCCCCCTTGCTGGAATGTTTCTATACCCACGTTACATTTGATACTAAGTTAATATATGTATATTTATTATGGAAGTGTTTACACAAGGCATACAATTTGAATAAACTTTAATTAATATGTTAATAATTTCCAGTCCCTTCTCTGATTATAGCATTGCTCAGTTTGACAATGAAATGTTTTTCAATATATCCCTATAACGAGCCGATTATGCTCGCTGCCTTGCTTTCATGGCACTGAATTCCTAATGAAACCTTCGTAACTGATTGAACTGGCTTTTTCATGCTCTATTAAAATAATCCACAAGTCATCCAATCTATCTTCAACCAATGTGAATCGCAGTCTATTTCTAATTAAAGTTAGCGTTGATACTTTTTGATGTGAACCACTATAAAAGCGGACCCATTTTAGTCACACCTTATCTATACATATAATAAAATTGTAACTGGCCGATGTCTGTACATTGACGATATTCAATAAAAACTGAAAGGAGAGGTCGTTATTGGACCAACGGAACCCAAATCTCTCTGTCTGTATGATTGTCCGGGCATCACTCAAAAACTACTGAATATAATTGAATGAAATGTTTAACATTCTATCACTAAACGTCTATGTATCTTAAAATTTAGGATAACTTTCATTTGGATATCTCATCCAGTTCCTGAGTTATTGACGAACACGTGGGCCCAGGGTTACCAAAATGTGTTTTTTTTACCATTATGCCCACTACACACAAAAACTACTCCATTGAATTGTATGAAACTTTCATCATTATATTACTAGACGCCTATCCTAAAATTTAAGACATCTTCCATCAGGGTGTGAAACGAAAGGTAGAAATGAGAACTACATGGTGATGTGAGATTTATTTAATATCGAAACACGAAAATGTAAAGAGGGGCAAGCTGATTATCTCTAAAAGAGTTCAAGGTAGGAATTGATATAGAGCTATTTTACATCAAAACCATTCTCATGCAAAAAAGTGAGAGTTATGAGCCGTGGTGGCTCCCATACAATCTTAATTTTTCAACCTGATTATCTCTAAAAGAGTTCAAGCTAGGGTGCTGAAAATTGATATAGAGCTAGATGATATCAAAGCAAATCTCAAGCAGAAAAGTGGGGGCTATCAGAAAAGGTGGGGTGGCACTTCCAACATACTTAATGTTGAAAAGTGAATATCTATAAAAGATTTTAAGATAGGGATATATAAATCACAATGGAGATGTACGAAATCAATACAATGTTCAAAGAAAAGTTTAATAGTAAAGGGGGCGTGGCACTACCCATACGTACTAAACTTTTGAGGCTGAATATATATAAAAGGGTTGGTGGTAGGGGCCTGAAAACCATTGTGGAGATATACTATACATATTGATACTCTTACTTACTTAAATCGCACTCATTGGTTGGATACGACTCGGCGAACGACTCTGAGAGCGACTCGGCCTCATTGTCGGGCTTCGTCGGGTCTACCTTCGGCCGATGGGTGCACCAGTCCGAGAGCCAGCTACTCGACTCTGACGCGGAGGACGCGGCACATGACATCACAGTCATAGCCGCCCCCGAACGCGAAGAGGCGGTGGCGATGGACGAGGGCTCGGATACCGACCTGTAAATTCTGATGATGCGGGTTCTTCAAATCAACCTGCATCACTCCAAGGCAGCTTCGGCTGCCCTTCTCTTGCGCCTCGGCGAAACAGCCGAAGAGCTCGTACTTATCCAAGAACCTTGGATCGTCGGTAACAAGGTGTGCGGACTAACCTCTGATGCCTACCAGGTGGTTAAGCCCCCAACTACAGGTAGGACCAGAGCTTGCATCCTTGTTAAAAAGACCCTCTCTCACTTTCTGTTATCCAATTTCAGCGACGCAGATACAGCGAGCATCAGCCTCGAAGTTGAAGGCAAGCAAATCTGGCTAACTGCAGCCTATATGGCGCACGAAGCCCCCGAATTTCC
Organism: Sphenella marginata; assembly: GCA_951509765.1. Lineage (NCBI taxonomy): Eukaryota > Metazoa > Arthropoda > Insecta > Diptera > Tephritidae > Sphenella > Sphenella marginata. Next base: position 83,635,000 of record OX608079.1, on the reverse strand, counting down.
ATCCAGATGCCTAACAAACGCAGTGATGGAGGCAAATCGACGAAAGCTGCCGATGATTATAGGAGCTGACGCCAATGCACACAATTTAGTATGGGGTTCGACTGACACCAACACCAGAGGTGAGTGCCTTCTTGACTTTATTCTATTACACAATCTGTATATAAGCAATTTTGGAAGCGAACCAACGTTCGTTACCGCAAATAGAAAGGAAGTCCTTGACATTACGCTAATCTCTGGCCCGGTACTGGGCCAAATTGAGAACTGGCATGTCTCAGGGGACAACTCCTTCTCTGATCATAAATACATTTGTTTCCGTCTCCTTGTGAGACCACCTACTCTTGCAGCTTACAGAAATAGGAAGAGAACGGATTGGAACGTTTTCAGGAACGTTCTATCACACTCGCTCTATAAACACGCTTCTCACGGTAGACTCGGCCTACCGCAAAGACCTGATGAAGCGCACACACATCTGAAAAACGGGTCAGCTTCGATCGGTGAGCTCGACTCATCGTCTAAAATTGACGAGGCGGTAGACTCGATCACAGAGTCCTGTAACGCTGCTTTTAACGTCTCCTGTCCGGTTACCAGACCGAGGAAAAAGACGAGACCACCTTGGTGGAGCTCCGAAATTTCCCAGCTCAGGAAAAATAGCAGGAGATTGTTTAATGAAGCTAAGCGGACTGGTTCTTGGCACGAATACAAGCAGGCCTTGAAAATTTTCAAAAAAGCAGTCAACAAAGCCCAGAAGAGTTCATGGATGGACTTCTGTACCAGCATTGAAACAAACTCAGAGGCAAATAGACTGCGTAAAGTTCTATCTAAGAGTCCCACTGTTCCGACCTTCATCCAGAAACCGGACGGAGACTGGACATCGTCCAGCGGCGAAATGGTCGAACTCCTAATGGAAACGCACTTCCCAGGCTGTTCCACGGAGCCACCTATAGCCGACAATGGCGGTACAATTTACAACTCTTCAGAGGGGATAATCACCCCCCAAAAAGTCGAATGGGCAATTGGAACCTTCGACCCTTTTAAATCTCCGGGACCCGACAACATCTTTCCCGCCGAACTTCAAATGGCCAGAGGCATTCTCTGTCCCATTCTGTCTGAGATCTACACATCATGTCTTAGGCTACGCCACGTTCCGCACAAATGGACCGAGGCCAAGATAGTCTTCATACCAAAAGGAGGACGAGTCTCGCACTCAAAACCAAAGGACTTTCGGCCTATCAGCCTTACGTCCTTTCTTCTTAAGGTACTGGAAAGAATACTAGACGCCCACATTAGGGATAATCTGCGCCCTCTTGAGCTCTCGAAGGCTCAACACGCATACTCTAAGGGTAAGTCCGTGGAAACAGCACTCCATGCTATTACCACAAAGATAGAAAAGGGACTTGCCTTCAAGGAGTACACGCTGGGTATCTTTCTCGACATCGAAGGAGCCTTCAACAACGTACTTCCGCAGGCCGTCATCGAGTCCCTTCGGGGAACGGGACTGGAACCTCCGCTTGTGGAATTCGCTAGCCAGCTCCTGGCAAAGAGAACTATCCACGCTAATCTAGGTGAGGCCTCAATAGTGCGATACGTATCTCGAGGCACTCCTCAAGGGGGAGTCCTATCTCCTTTACTGTGGAACCTAACCGTAAACACCTTACTTCTGGAACTGGAAAACACCGGTTGCCAAATCATTGCCTACGCCGACGACATCGCTCTTACGGCCACCGGCAGGCATCTTCAGACCCTAAGTGAACTGCTCCAATCGGCCCTGAACCTCGTGGAGGACTGGGCTATGGTAAGCGGCCTTAGCGTAAATCCTTCTAAAACGGAAATGGTCCTTTTCACAAGAAAGTACAAAGTACCAGCCTTTACACCACCCCGCCTAAACGGGGTTAGGCTCACGCTCTCCCAAGAGGTCAGGTACCTCGGCGTTATCTTAGATAGCAAACTCAACTGGAACAGGCATGTTGAGGACAGATCCAGGAAAGCTATCACTGCCCTTTATGCATCCAAAGCAGCCGTAGGGAAGAAATGGGGTTTGAATCCCCGTGTGATGCACTGGCTGTACATCGCTGTGGTTAGACCCATCCTCTTCTATGGTGTTGTTGTATGGTGGCCTGCACTAGAACGAAACAGCATCACTGGAAGGCTGGGTAGAGTACAGCGTTCTGCGGCGGTGCTTATTACGGGGTCACTTCTATCCACGCCTACCAAAGCTTTGGAAGTCATGCTCAACCTACTCCCGGTTGACTTGTACGGTAAACTCCAAGCAAGCTATAGTGCAGTAAGATTGAGCGCTGTTCAACGATGGAATGACACCAGATTTGGACACGCAAAGATCTTGGAGACCATACCCCAAAATCTGAAAACCGTGGACTACACCACACCTATAGGCCACGGCCCAAATACCAAGTTCTCCACCAAAATCCCTGCGAGGGAGGAATGGGAGGACAGACACATTCTAAACCCGCATTCAGACTCCATATTTACAGACGGCTCGAAGCTCAACGGCAGGGTGGGCAGCGGCGTCTATTCGGAGGATCTGTCACTATGCTTAAGCATTCGACTACCCAGCCACTGCAGCGTATTCCAGGCGGAACTTACGGCCATAGAGGAGGCTGCACGCTGGCTTTTATCGGAAAACCGCACATCTGTGTCCATATATAGCGACAGCCAGGCAGCGATCAAAGCTCTTCAGGGTAGTAACTCTACCTCGAAAGTAGCTCAAGACTGTAGGCAGTTGCTCAATGAATTGTCTTCGAAATGCTCCACAGCGGTGGTATGGGTTCCAGGCCATAGCGGCATTCCTGGAAACTGTGCTGCCGACGAGCTGGCAAGGGAGGCCACGGAGCACACCGAGGAGAACCACACTGGGAGCATCTCCCCGCCTCTTGCCACGACTAAGCTCTGGCTCCTACGTGAGTTCGAAAAGAAGGCAAACTCTAGATGGGCTAGGGAAACGACATGCGAGGTGTCCAGGTTAACTTGGCCCCGCATTTGCAACAAACGAACAGAGTCCATGCTCAAACTCGACCGACCCTCTCTTGGTCAGTTGATAGGGGTGCTCACGGGACATTGTCTCATGGGTGTACACGCTAGGCGCATGGGGGCCCCTTCTAATGACTTCTGTCGTAGCTGCAGGGACGAGGAGGAAATTGAAAGTGTCGAGCACTTCCTCTGCAGCTGCCCCGCTCTAGCCAGAACCCGGCTGGAGTGCCTAAGCAGGGGCCTACTCCTCGGACTAGCGGAGATAGGCTCTGCCGAAATTGGGGACATCCTGCGCTTCATTAAGCGTACAGGGTGGTTCTTCCAATGAACACGTACACTTTAAGGTAGAAGGGACGTTAACCCGCTCAGTGGTATCACAATGGGCCAGCCGGCCTAAGTGTGCCTCTCGGCACTGCAGAGAGGCAGCCACCTTACCTAACCCAACCTACTTAAATCGTTTAGATTTACGAAATGAACAGAGTCTGAGTGATTTGGTAAAAGTGATTTAATGTGTCTGCGAATATCAACTTACATTGGAATAGATACATAGTTTATCATTCAGTTGGATCCTTTTTTTTTTTAATGAACTTAATAATAAAATCTAGTTTGGGCAGAAGTTAGTAATAAATCAGCTAAATAAAACCCCTACTGTCATTAATTAACGCAAAAAATGAACGTTTACCCAGTTCAACGACTAATTTAGTGAGAACGTTTGGTTGTGTATATCTACTTTAAACGTTAATATTTTTAAAATTAGTGCAATTACCCACAGTGGAATTACCCAAAAATTTTTCGAATGAAAATAAAAGAAAACTATATTTCGTCCAACAGTAATATTGCAAGCGGAAAGTTATATTATCAATAATTTATCTATTTACTGCTATCGAATAGAGACTTAATAACAATAAAAATATAGAATCAACACAAAACTTGAATAAAACTTACTTTAAATGTGGTATATTGTTTATAAATTCTTGTACAATTTTTATACCTAGTAGTGCTTCGCACACAAGGTATATTAACTTCATTCGCCTAACGGTAGTATGTAACGGCATAAACGAATCGAGATAGATATTGACTTATGTATATCAAAATGTTCAGGAGGAAAAGAGAAATTGATTGAGCCATGTCCGTCCGTCCGTCCGTCCGTCCGTCCGTCCGTCCGTCTGTAAACACGATAACTTGAGTAAATCTTGAGATATCTCAATGAAACTTGGTATGCAGGTTCCTTTTTACTTATCTCTGAACGCTATTGAAAATAGGCAAAATCGGTTAAAAGCCACGCCCACTTTCTATATATATAATATTTTCGAAAATACAAAAAGAGTGATTATTCAGTACATAATACACCTATAAGGATAAAATTTGGTGTGTACCTTAGCGTTAAGGCAAAAAATAAATTTCTGAAGAAATTTTTAAAAAAGGGCGTGGCACCGCCCACTTTTGATTAAGTCAAATTTGGAAATATTATTAATCATAAATCAAACACCGCTCAAGATAGCAAAATAAAATTCTGCACACATATTTCTATTAATACAGGCAATATTTCGAAAAAAAATTAGCGAAATCGGATTAGGTCCACGCCCAATTTTATACGAAAGATTTCGAAAAGGATCATGGATAAATTGAATATGCTATAACTTTGCTTAAACTTGCTGTATATCATTTCTATTTCACCTCTAAAGTGTTCGTGGGCAAAGAAAGTCGAAAGCACAACATTTTTGGAAAATGGGCGTGGCCCCGCCCCTTTATGGGGGATTATTCCACAAAACTTTCCATGCCATAACTCCGGTAAAAATTGACTTATTGAAACGATATTTAGAGAAAGTGTTCAACATATAAAGCTAACTCTTTGCTGAAAAAATAAACAAAATCGGTGAACGGACACGCCCACTTTTTGAACATAGTTCTAAAAATTTCTTCGTAAAATTAAAATCGCGATATTTCCATAATTGTATAAGTTATATAAATAAGATTTTACACACATAATAGCCTTTTTAAACAAAACTAAACTGTAAAAAAATTTTGTGGATTTTGGCGAAGTAGGCGTGGCGCCGCCCACTTTTTAGCATAAAAGCTCTTCTATTTTCAAAAGCGATTGCCTGGAATTTCAAGAATGTATTTCAATGAAATTTAGTGAGACACTTCCCAATAGTATGTAGTATACTCCTGCCTGAAATTACGCAAATCGAATAACAAACAAGGAAGATTTACGGGCAAGTAGTTAACACCCTACTGCCTTTTTTTTTTATTAATTTTTTTTATTTTCATACCTTTCATGAACATGAGGAAAGCTATTTATATTTTCTTATTTAGTGATAATTGAATTTACCACTCACAAAAGAAGTGTTTTTAATCGAAAACAATCAGTTGCCTTTATAACAACTTTTCCGTTATTAAAATAGACCTGAGTAAATTGGGATACCAAAACAGATCACTACTAGGTATTTAATGTTCGGTTACACCCGAACTTAGACTTCCTTACTAGTTTTGTATACAATTTGTACTATTTTCTTCGTGCCAAAATATTTACTAAGCAACGTCTTTAAGTCTAGGTAATAAAAAGGGACAAAATGGGTATTGTACGTAACGATTTTTCTTTTACAGATGTAAATAAGTAGTTATAAAATTGTTTGTTCAACCTAGAATAATTACTCTATTCAATTTTAAAACAAATGTTAAGAAATTAGCATTAAAAGCAATAATGAAAAACCGAAAAATTAAATTAAATAATATTTCACACTGAGAAAAGTTATTGGTAGTCGCTAATCAATTGTCAGAGCAAGTCTGAGAGGTCACAACTAAATTCCTGCAACGGTTCACTCATTTGGCGCTTTAAGAAATTCGCGCAAAACTATCAGACGAGCATCTCAACTACATAGCATGTTAACAATAGCAAGAGTGATTCGAACTCAAGTCTGTTGAAATTCAAATTAACTGCTTTTCGAGTTATGAATACAGAGGGCAAAAATCTTAAAAGTGAGTGTTAAATAATTGCATTTTGCCGGTTTTTTATGAATTTCAATGTTATTTTTTTTTTCGAATCTTCAGTTTTTTTTTTTTTCAATAAATAAAGCAACAACTGATTATTTCTTACGGCACGGTTGCCGCCTGAGCGATTTTGACCGTCCAACATAGCTCGCCAGTCATTTCTTCTTTGCGCCAACTGGCGCCAATTGGAGACCCCACGAGATGGCAGGTCGGTCTCCACTTAGTCCTTCCATCGGAGTGGTGGTCTTCCTCTTCCTCTGCTTCCGCCGGCGGGTGCCGATAAGTATACCTTCTGGGCTGGAGCGTCTTCGTTCATTCGCACGACGTGGCCTAGCCAGCGAAGCCGCTGTGTTTTAATGCGCTGTACTATGTCGACGTCTGCGTAAAGCTCATACAACTCATCATTAAATCTTCTTCGGTACTCGCCGTCGCCAACGCGTAGAGGCCCATAAATCTTTCGCAGAACTTTTCTCTCGAATACTCCCAATGCAGCCTCGTCAGATGTTGTTAGTGTCCACGCCTCTGCACCATATAGCAGGACGGGAGCGATGAGTGACTTGTAGAGTGTGATTTTCGTGCGTCGAGAGAGGACTTTACTTTTCAATTGCCTACTCAGTCCAAAGTAGCATTTATTTGCAAGAGCAATTCTTCGTTGGATTTCTAGGCTGGCATTATTGTTGGAGTTTATGCTGGATCCAAGGTAAACGAAGTCCTTCACTATTTCGAACTTTTTGGTACCAGCAGTGGCGTGGGTGCCAAGGCGCGAATGCGCTGACTCTTTGCTAGATGACAGCATGTACTTCGTTTTGCCTTCGTTCACCACCAAGCCCATTTTTTCCGCTTCTTTTTCTAGTTTGGAGTACGCAGAGGTTACGGCACGGTTGTTAAGGCCGATAATGTCAATGTCGTCAGCATATGCTAACAGTTGCACGCTTTTATAGAATATTGTTCCACCGCGGTTGAGTTCTGCAGATTGTATTATTTTCTCCAACATCAAATTAAAGAAATCGCACGATAGGGGGTCACCTTGCCTGAAACATCGTTTAGTTTCAAACGGCTCGGAGAGGTCCTTCCCAATTCTGACTGAGCTGGTGGTGTTGCTCAATGTCATTTTGCAAAGCCGTATAAGTTTTGCGGGGAAACCAAATTCAGACATAGCGGCATATAGGCAGCTCCTTTTCGTGCTATCGAAAGCGGCTTTAAAATTAACAAAGAGGTGGTGTGTGTCGATTCTTTTCTCACGGGTTTTCTCCAGGATTTGAAGTATTGTAAAAATCTGGTCGATGGTAGATTTTCCAGGTCTGAAGCCACACTGATAAGGTCCAATCAGTCTGTTCACGTCAGGCTTCAATCGTTCGCACAATACGCTTGACAAGACCTTATATGCGATATTCAAAAGGCTGATTCCGCGGTAGTTGGTGCAGTTTGCAGGATCACCTTTCTAGTGGATTGGGCACAGAACACTTAGATTCCAATCTTCGGGCACGCATTCATCCGACCATATTCTGCACAGAAGCTGGTGCATACGCCTTACCAGCTCCTCGCCGCCATGCTTGAATAGCTCAGCAGGCAAACCATCAGCGCCAGCTGCTTTATTGTTTTTTAACCGGGATATTGCTATTCGCACCTCATTATAGTCGGGTTCTGGGACTTCAATTTCGTCGTCTTCGATTGTGGGTTCGGGTTCGAGCTCTTCTCTGGTTTCTTGCTCAATTTCTCCATTTAAAAGGGCAGAGAAGTGATCCCTCCATATCTCTAGTATTCTCTGAACATCAGTCGCCAGGTCGCCGTTCTCGTTCTTACAGGAATTTGCCCCGGGCTTGAAACCTTCCGTCATTCGTCGAATTTTTTGATAGAATTTTCGGGCATTATTCCCATTGGCTAGCATCTCAAGCTCATTGATTTCACGCTCATTGATTTCGTTTTTTCTACATAAAGAATATACAGGCGAGTTATTATCTTTTCACTAAAGTGTTCTATTAAATAAAAATTTTTCTTGCAAACGAAGAGGAATCATGAAAAATGTAACTTTGTATAGACTTACCTATGCATTTTTGCTTCGTTGTTGAAATTCTAGAGATTAATTTTTTTCTGGCTACGCGCCTGCCACTGGCACATGGTTGTTTGTGGGTTATTCTGAATACTGTGACAAATATTGTACGAATCTGAAGCTTGTCCATTTTCCAATGGTAATTTTTTAATCCGATCCCTAACAAATATAGAAAGCTGCTGTGGCCAGTATTAGGTATTGCATTTTTATACGAGGGTTGGAGCTCACTTTATCGGTTAAGTTTCCATGTATGCATTAGTTGTAGAAGTACACACTTTCCATTCCTCTATTAAAGATGGTCGTTTCAATATATACATATTCGATCCCGAAAATGAGCTGTACCAAAGAGGTGGTAATTAAAATAGTATATATACATTTGGATCTATAATAACCACTTTATAAAACTCTCTAAAGCTATAGAAATTTTTATGCTACTATTTAAAGTGTATGGAATACAAAAACGGAAGAACGTGCAACTTGGTTGCTTAAAAGAAAGCTTGTAAGATGGGGTAATCCGAGTTTTTAAAAACTCAAGCTGACTACACCCATTTTGGCCATCCCAAAACACATCTTTAGCACTTATATTTATATTCCGCCTCTCGAAAGGAAAACTGTCAAAGCAAATGTGGAAAAGTTGCAAAATCAACGAGAAGGCAAGAAAATTCTTAGCCAATGACTGCGGCAGGCTTGGTAGGCAGGAAAATGTATTTTTACGATAAAAATGATGAATGACATTGTAAATTACCTAACGCTGATGTTGATGGAAGCACTTAGGGTGAATTTAAGTGAGTGATATGATAAGGGAACGGTGGTTGTTTATTTCATTACCTATGTGTATAAATATCTGCATACATTTGTATACTTATCTAAAGAAGAGCGTAACGCGATGCCAAATATTTTTACGCCTAGTAGCGATACGCAAACAAGATATTATAATTTTGTATGAACAACAGTGGGTTGAATATGCAATGGATCGAAATAGATACATATTATCATAAATCAAAATTATCAGCATAAGAGAAGGAATCGACATGTGCGGTCGTACATCTAACAGTTAGTTAGCCATATACCTTGAGCAAAAATTGGTCTACCTATACTAACCAACTTTGCCATACAAGTTTTCTTGATGGAAATGTCGAAAAATTATTGGTAAATTTAATATTCAATAGCCTGAAAATGTGTGTGGTCCCGGCGACTTTTTAAAGATACATTTTTGAAGGTTTAAAAAGCTGAATTTCAAAACTCAATTTTCATGTTCATAGTATTTAACAGGTAGGTAGTCTGTTTGGGTAACAAATGCATTTAATGAGCGAAATCAAGCATTTCATGTTAAATTATGCATTTATATTTTTGTCGTAGAGCCGATATTTTACAAATTGAAAACTATAGTAAAACCCAGGACGAAAATTGTCATATGTCATAATTTATAACGGCAACTTTTATTTGTGGGTGAAATCGACAGAAACATCCCTCCTTTTTTAAGTAGTTCTGAAAGCAGAAAAAAACCGAGATGTTTCTGTAACTGTGTAAGTTATATAAGTAATAAGTAACTAAGTTCGAGAAATATATTTTGTAAAAGTAGACGTGTCAACATCGAAAAAGTTTATTAAGATATTTGTACGGAAGTTTCTTTTTTACTACCTTTATACTAAGTCCATTTCCCTTTTGTCCGCTTCTTGCACACAATCAGGCATGTGCTAGAAATCGGTAGTGACGTCAGTGACGTTAATTCGCACCCCAAAAGCGAATTAATGTCAGTGACATTAAGACGCATGCCAAAAGCGAACTAAGGCATATATTTTTAGCGAGCTAACGTCATTGACATTAATTCGCATTAAGAAAGCGAACTAAAGTCAGTACATTTTTTTTATATTCCAAATTTTTATTTCTCATTATCACCTTCGACTTATGATCATTATACAGTGCCACATATACGTATAAACGCACTCTTAGTTTTAATTTTGCTAAACTTCTTGTTTTCTTTGCATTGCACTAATTATAACAAATTCTCTCTCATATTGTTTGTTAAACTAACGGAAATTCGTATTGAGTGGAAACCCCCACTTTTGTTGTTGTTGTTATATTTAAATCGTTGCATTTTAAATGAAATAGAAAAAAACAGGCACATATTCGTATATACCATGGATCCCGCCCATAGAGTGGGAGTGGTGGCATGTTGCCACCGTTCAGGGCAACCACCCGGAGTTGGAATGGCGTAGCCCAGGGTTATATTTTGAAGCGGAAAGGAGTTTTGCACATAAATACCATGGATCACGCCACGAATTTGGGATCTGACCTAAGTCAAATTTTCGCCTGCGGCGCTACTTCGTCGAATCTCAAACCTAAATGCCTCAACGACATTAATTCGCATGTCCAAAGCGAACTAAAGTCAAAATATTATACGAATTAACGGCACTGACTTTAATTCGGTTTTGGTCATGCGTCTTAATGTCACTGACATTAATTCGCTTTTTGGGTGCGAATTTACGTCACTGACGCGCCACCGATATAAAGCCTTTAATAACCATACATTCCGCACTGTAATCCTTTATTTGAAATTACAACAACCACATGAAAATTACACAAAATGTTTAACTTTTATTGCGAATATCTCTTCACAGAAATAAAAAATGGAGTTTTCCCCTTTGGAAGTCAAAACGCCTCCCTTGATAGCTCTCCCGACATTGTTGGACGTGGTTTAGCAGTTGTCTCCTAAAATAAACGGTAATTGTATACGACCGCTCGTACTTGCTAACACAGGCCCAAAAATATCTGACCCCTGTAATTTTTCGGTTTTTTTATACCCAGCGTACTAGTACTAGTACAAGGGTATTATAACTTTGTTGGGATAACGGTTGGTTGTACAGGTATAAAGGAATCGAGATAGATATAGACTTCCATATATCAATATGATCAGGATCGAAAAAAAAATTGATTGAGCCATGTCCGTCCGCCTGTCCGTTAACACGATAACTTGAGCAAATAATGAGATATCTTCACCAAATTCAGCATGCGTACTTATTTGGGCTCAGCATAGATTGGTATTGAAAATGGGTAAAATCGGACCATAACCGCGCCCCTTTTTCGATATCGAAATTTCGAAAAACGTAAAAACGGGTTAATTCAATATTAGAAGCAGCTACAATGATAAAATTTGCAATATGTATTGACTTAGATGTTCTAAGGCCGATTTTATAAAAATTTTTGAAAAGGGGCGTGGCACCGCCCACATATATTTGAAGAAATTTTCAAATTTTGACTGTTAATAACTTCAGAACAGTTTATGGTAGTATAACGAAATTTTGTAGAGGGCATACTATTGTTGTGTTAAATTCAGATATAGAAAATAAACGAAATAGCTTCGCGACCATATCTAATGAACTGATACCGCTATAATAATATAATTTGGTACATATGTACACCAATTTTCATATTCTTTATGAGTCACGCAATTTTCAAATTCGACTGCTAATAACTTCAGAACGGTGTGAGATAGGTTTACGAAACAAGGTACCAGGCATGTTATGTTTATGTAGAATACTACCACAGAAAATAAGAAAAATCGGTGAACCACCACGCCCCTTTTTGGACTAAAGTTCTCTAAACGAGAGTTAGGAAACCGGAATATGCAATATCTGTTTAACTGATAAAGATATAATGCTAAAATTTAGTACACTCATTCACTTGATGATGTTATTAGTGTTGTTCAAAGGTTTTTTTTTAATATTTTGGAAAATGGGCGTGGCACCAAAAAATTTCACAAAATACGTTAAAAGTTATGGGCATGGCACGCCTTCTTTTCCAAAGTTATATATAGGACATGGTATAACCCTTGAAAAGATCGATTCAGTACTTTTGGCTCATGTAAGCGGTTAAAGCTTTATAAGCAAGGGGCGTGGCCGCGCCCTCCAAATTCGCTATTGTTTAGGCTCGGAATAGATTGGTTTTTAAAATGGGCGAAATCGGATGAAAACCACGCCCCCTTTTTCTGAAAACTAACGCTGGGTATTTAATGTTCGGTTCACCCGAACTTAGACTTCCTTACTTGTTTGTAATAACTTTTTACTGAAACAAAATATTTGATTTCCGGTTTCTGATTCTTGTTACAGAGGCCAAAACGCGCCCTTTGATACCTCTCCCGATATTTAGACAATTACCAAGGAAACAAATGCAACTATCCAAACCAGCCGCTTACGTCCTTTTGCGGGCAACCCTGGCTGTTTAGCTGCTTGGCCATTTCTGACCAAAGCGCCTCCACTGTTTAAAAATGTATTCTCCTGACCCCTAATAAATATAAAAAATGGAAAGGTTTATTTAAAAACAAAGAAGAAGCCACAAATACTTCCATTTTTTCAGATTTTCTTTAGTTTAATATAAATTCACGACTGTACAATAGAACGATTTCAAAATGGCCAACATTTAGCGATTTCGATTTCAAGCACAAGCCAGATTTTTGCGATTTTGATGTTCGAAAACGAAAACAGAACACCGAAGTTCGGCACATGTTAGCATAATTTCGGTGAGATTTTCACACGAAAACGATTTGTAGCACATGCCTGAATGTTTTGGAATTTTGCAAAGCCTCTTTAGGTAACTGCCCTAAACACTTGAAACTTGTAACATAGTTCCGAAAACTCTGTGACAAGGTAAAGTAATGAAACTAGACACATACATATATCAACAACGAAATGCCATGCCATACCCTGTGCACAAAATGCCGCTAGATGCCGCACTGATCTAGACAAATGAAAATGGTTGACCAAAAGGTGAAATCTTGCGATTGATTTTTCAGTAACTTTTTGGTGAGTTACAAATTCAAAACCGGGCACATGCTTCGAAACCCGGTGACAGTGCAATACCTGGTCAAAATAATATCTTTTTGTGCTTCACGGATGTACCTATCTTATAAATACAAATTAATGTGTGTCTATGTGTTAGTCTGTGCTTTATAGCAAAGCATCTTAATGAAATTTCCACAGTATATTCAACACTGATATACACATACATACATACATATGTATGTAGAAAATCAATCGTATTTATATGCAAATGGAGACGCAGTATACTTGTACTATGTAGAAAGGCACATTTTATTGTAATATAATGATAAATAAATCTGATTTAACATAAATGCTGAAGCTCAGTGAACTGTGAATGAAAAATGAATTGGAAATCGATTGACAACATGAGTTCAGCGCACCACTCTAAAATACAAATAGAGACTAAACAAATCACACGTAAGACAGAATTAATACAAGTTTTCGCACATACATACATACATACAAATGAAATATCCTTATACGGGGCTATGAGAAAAACTTGTATACAGTTTTTTTTTTAAATTTTTCTCTCAATACGAAATAAGATCTAATTTTTTTTAAAGCACTTAACGACATACAAAAAATCACAAAACGAAATGAAGTTTCCTTTAAAATTCTTGCAATTTAATGGTTAAGACTATCAATTTGTTGTAGCATTATACTTATTACATATGTTTTTAAGATTAGACTAATATCTGGTACTGCCTCTAACGCATCCCATTTCTCCAAGAAAGGGGGCTGGGGCTATCTATTCTTACATTAACTTGAAGCCCAATAAATTTTGCACAGTTTATACTTATTGTACTGAAAGATGGGAACTGAAAATCAATAAATAGAAATGATGATTAAAAAAAAAAGTTGAAACGACACCGAACAATTTTTTAAGGCTAGACTGGTTAAAACTAATTAATCTGCACACCCTTTCTAGTCGGAGGGAAATGCTTGGAATTGTTTTCATGATTAAATTACTAAATGGTTCAATCACAAGCTCGTTTCTTTTGAGCGAAGGGAACTTCAATGTATGTACCTTCCCGGCATTTTAAACCACTTATCTTGAAACAGTGCCGAACCAATTTTGAATTAAACGAGCCTTTTCGTTGTTTGGGTCAAGATTTTAACTCTCATTCTGGTACGTTTGATATTTCGGACTCAGTCTGCAGCATAAAAAAGTCAATTCTTTCTATCCTAAATACATAGCAGCAAATTGCTTTCATATCCTTTGATTGTTATCTTTATTCTTAACAATAACAACAACCGCGCGTCATGCGGATGCGCCCCTCGCACCGGTCGGGCGGGATATGGTGGGTAATCCGATGGGAATTATTGCTATAAATTCTTAAAAAATCTGTTCTTCTGCTATCCGATACTTCCCTTGAGCTACATACCCGACTGTCCGGTAAGGAATTCGTAATGCCAGTGCAACTATGTAGCCTAAATTTTCTAGGTTGCGTCACTCCTCCTTCCAGGTGTGTACCGCCACAACATTTTTTATACCTACTTATGCATGAAGTGTAGAAATAAATTTATGCCAAGATTGGTTTGCAAACTCCCTCTTAATAATCAAATTAGTTCTGTAGTTGTTGGAAGGGAGGCAAAGGTAGTAGTTTGTTTTAGGGACCGGCTCACGCAGTTCCCCGTTTTCGGAATTCGAGAGGAGTTCCGGTCTCCAATCACATTCCCGAAGGAAGATGGTATCCTTCGGGATCTAAAATGGCTAATTTTCAATAATTTTCTATACAATTATTTTGGTACATTACATTTAAGCAGGGGCGCACAGAGCGTGTGAGCAACCGAGGCAATTTGCTCCTTGGAAAATATTAGACACAATTTTTTCTTTATGTCATCAAACGAAAATTGACGGCTTTTGAAATGAATGAAGAACCGATGTATATGTTAAACAATATTAGTGAATCTCCAAATATATTTTTTATATTTGTGTGAATCTTATAAATAAAAATGAATGTGTGTGGCTGTGTGTCCTTTATAGGCGCCCAAAGAATTTAACCGATGTTCTTGAAATTTTCACAGTATATTCTTTGGATCACAAGTTAAAGCATAGGGTATATATATTTTTTTAGGCTATAAAAAACTTTAATTTGAGATAACTCTGAAATTGTTTGGTCTAAATGAATGATTTTTGTGTATGAGTGTCCTTCAGTCAAGATTTTGAATAATAATTTTATTACATAAACATATATATTAGGTTGAGTTAATGGTACTTTATATTTCGACATGTGTTTCACATATCAAATCTTGGAAACAGAGGGCGGTACCAGGATCAAATAAAAGTTAGAAAGCAATTTCTTGAAAATTCTCTTGAACAAACATTCGAAATAAATCCATTTCTGTTGAGCGTTGTTTACATACATTCGGTTTTACACTCGCGACTCCTTCCTAATTTGTGCCCCGAGCAAACTCCAGAAATGTTACAAATATTAGGCAACTATTCGGCCTATTCGCCTCCTTTTTTCTTCTATATTTGGCCGAATACCAAATATGAAAAAAATAACTCAAAATATTAGTCACAAATCAACATAGTATTCAATCAGCAAATTAACCTATTAATATTTAAGATCGGCCAGTGGTCAGCAATATTGATTTTCTTAAATATCTGCAATGTTCGGACATCGAACTATTACAAATTTAGGCTCAGGATCGCGTCGAATATGCATTATACGGTATTCGGTCAAATGAGATTTCGTGGCATCTCTAATCTACTCACATGCTCATACTAGGTATTTACATAGCTATTACAATATTATTATTTGTATAATATTTTCATGTCTGCATTTTGTTTTGCCAATTCTTACCAAAAGGAAAGCAGCAGTTTTAGCCGTTCTGATACTTGGTTCAACTGTTGGTATTTCTTATTCAACTCACAATTGATTTTATTTTATTTATAGGTTGGCGGTCAACTATTAAAATATTGTCTTATGCACAATTTGAGCTGGGATTACTGGCTTCTGCCCCAATGAATAATATTTGTGGCGTCGTTTAGTTATTGACTTTGTTTGTTATGTGTTATGAACAATAATAAATTATCTAAAACCATGTATTTATGTAAGGAGCATTTCATCTGAAACTAGGATTGCACTGGTTTTCTGTTTGATATTTATCTCCCCTTTTTTTTTGGTCCCATTTCCAGATTTTAATATTCTCATTTAAAATAAATTTTAATTGAAGTTCTTTCCTACTTTACATAGTAAACCCCAGCGTATGAAATTGATTGAAATCACTTTAAATTTACCATTTTCCTAACATTTTTCGGGGTCACTTCCTGCTTCGTTCGTCCTTCTTTACTTCAGTTTCATTCCGGTTTCCGAAAAAATCTATAGCAGGCTTTATTGTAATCAGATGTCAGTCGTTTTTCTATGATTTAGCGAAATAACAGGCATGTAATGAGGTGGGCGAAATGGCGGCAATTTATGTATTTGGGTCTCATTACTATCTTTTTTTTAAATCGAACTCGAAATTGAATTAGAAGACTTTAATTGTGTTTTCGTCAGAAGTAACAACAAAACGTGTCATATAATCATATTCATATGATCTTTAATCCGTAACGCACCATTCTATAAAAGGATGTGCCGACTAAGCAGCGTGAAGTACTGCTACAGGTGAAGTGTCATAGTCGTTGATTACCACTTGCTGGCGGAGTGATACCGTAAATAGAGTTTTCGCTTTTCACCCTTATTGTTTGGTAGACAAAATAAAGATAAATCTAGTAAAATGTTCCCTATCCCTATCCCTATCCCTATCCCTATCCCTATCCCTATCCCTATCCCTATCCCTATCCCTATCCCTATCCCTATCCCTATCCCTATCCCTATCCCTATCCCTATCCCTATCCCTATCCCTATCCCTATCCCTATCCCTATCCCTATCCCTATCCCTATCCCTATCCCTATCCCTATCCCTATCCCTATCCCTATCCCTATCCCTATCCCTATCCCTATCCCTATCCCTATCCCTATCCCTATCCCTATCCCTATCCCTATCCCTATCCCTATCCCTATCCCTATCCCTATCCCTATCCCTATCCCTATCCCTATCCCTATCCCTATCCCTATCCCTATCCCTATCCCTATCCCTATCCCTATCCCTATCCCTATCCCTATCCCTATCCCTATCCCTATCCCTATCCCTATCCCTATCCCTATCCCTATCCCTATCCCTATCCCTATCCCTATCCCTATCCCTATCCCTATCCCTATCCCTATCCCTATCCCTATCCCTATCCCTATCCCTATCCCTATCCCTATCCCTATCCCTATCCCTATCCCTATCCCTATCCCTATCCCTATCCCTATCCCTATCCCTATCCCTATCCCTATCCCTATCCCTATCCCTATCCCTATCCCTATCCCTATCCCTATCCCTATCCCTATCCCTATCCCTATCCCTATCCCTATCCCTATCCCTATCCCTATCCCTATACCTATCCCTATACCTATCCCTATACCTATCCCTATCCCTATCCCTATCCCTATCCCTATCCCTATCCCTATCCCTATCCCTATCCCTATCCCTATCCCTATCCCTATCCCTATCCCTATCCCTATCCCTATCCCTATCCCTATCCCTATCCCTATCCCTATCCCTATCCCTATCCCTATCCCTATCCCTATCCCTATCCCTATCCCTATCCCTATCCCTATCCCTATCCCTATCCCTATCCCTATCCCTATCCCTATCCCTATCCCTATCCCTATCCCTATCCCTATCCCTATCCCTATCCCTATCCCTATCCCTATCCCTATCCCTATCCCTATCCCTATCCCTATCCCTATCCCTATCCCTATCCCTATCCCTATCCCTATCCCTATCCCTACCCTTATGGATTAAATATTTTTAGGTAATAACAAATGTTAATTTTATTACTCAGTGTATTTACTAGCATGTTTTTATAACCATATAACTAGCCCCTAGTTCATCAACATCGTACGTGAATGACAATTTTGATGCTGTTATATTCGCTCATCGTTGCTGTGCCACGATTGTAATTTATTCGATCAAAGATTGCAAAGGATGACCGCCTGAGTTGCTGCATAAAAATTGCCCTTTAATTGCTGCAACGACAGTATCTACACGGTGACATCTGCTGTTGGAGATGAATGTGTTCAGCGTATGACAAGCTAGCATGGATACCGATATGTATGTAGTATATTAAAGCGCCATGAGAACCTACAACTGTGCGTAGGTACTTATTTCCATTTGAGGTAGGTGTAATAGCTCTGGAATTTTGTTAACAGTTTTCAATGAACAAAGTCGAAATTTATTTTAATTATAGTAATTATTTATGAATCGGATATCGGTTAAATTATTATTGGATAGTTGGAAATGTGCCTGGTTCACGAACAATTAAAAAAAAGAAGCGAGTTTGACCACTTTCAGCCACGCAACTGAAACTCGATAATACTGGAAAATACTCCTAGTAGTACTTGGCAGTAAATTTTCTTCTTCTTCCTTAAATGGCCATCCAACCGCCTGAGCGATTTTGACCGGCCAACATAGCTCACCAGTCATTTCTTCGTTGCGCCAACTGGCCCCAATTGGAGACCCCGCGAGATCGCAGGTCCGTCTCCACTTGGTCCCTCCATCGGAGTGGTGGTCGTCCTCTTTCTCTGCTTCCTTCTGGTCTGGGGCGCCTTCGTTCATTCGCACGACGTGGCCTAGCCAGGGAAGCCGCTGTGTTTTAATGCGCTGTACTATGTCGACGCCTGCGTAAAGCTCATACAACTCATCAATAAATCTTCTTCGGTACTCGCCGTCGCCAACGCGTAGAGGGCCAAAAATCTTTCGCAGAACTTTTCTCTCTGTCCACGCCGCTGCACCATATAGCAGGACGGGAGCGATTAGTGACTTTTAGAGTGTGATTTTCGTGCGTCGAGAGAGGACTTTACTTTTCAATTTCCTACTCAGTCCAAAGTAGCATTTATTTGCAAGAGTAATTCTTCGTTGGATTTCTAGGCTGGCATTATTGTTGGAGTTTATGCTGGATCCAAGGTAAACGAAGTTCTTCACTAGTAGCAAATAAGAATTACCTGTAAATACACACATATTTCAAATTGTTTTTTTTGTAGATAGATTCTCATCTGTTGGTTTGGAAATAATTCCTGTAGTTTGACGTTTGTCATTTATTTATTCATTTCAAAGTATTTTGCCCCTGCGGGTTGGGGCTTAGAATATGCCCGCGGTAGGCATACCGGTCGTAAGAGGCGACCAATATGCACAAAGGTAATGATGTGCAACTCGATGGTTGATCTACGGATATGATGCCTCCCACCTCTCATTACCCATCTTCTCTTTCCATTCGGAAGGAGGGATGACATGACCTAGAAGGTTGCACTGGTCATACCAAATCGCTCCCACGACAGTCGGGCAGTACCGCAAGGGAGTACCGGAGCGTACCGGATTCATATCCGGCCAAGGACTGTTATTTCGACAACACTCCCCAAAACCTTCGCGGAGTGATTTTGTTGTTAAAACAACAACAACAACAACACACATATTTATATTTTTACATATTACATATTTATACTTTTATTTATATGAAGTTTTTCTCTTTCTACACGGTTAAAAATTTGAGCCTAAATTTTAAACCATTCATTGGCATACACAATTTTGATCCTAATCATCCACACAGAATCGGTAAACGCCTATGTCAGCTCTCTCCCAGCGAACGCCGTTCTTCAAGCAAACAACTCCACTAGTTGCCGAAGAGGAGCGTGAACTGCCTAGAAGCTGGTGCATGCGCCTTACAAGCTCCTCGCCGCCATGCTTGAATAGCTCAGCAGGCAAACCATCAGCGCGAGCTGCTTTATTGTTGTTCAACCGGGATCTTGCTATTCGCACCTCATTATAGTCGCGTTGTAGGACGTCAATTTCGTCATCTGCGATTGTGGGTTCGGGTTCAAGGTATTCTTTGGTTTCTTGCTTAATGTCTCCATTTAAAAGGGCAGAGAAGTTATCCATCCGTATCTCTAGTATTCTCTGAACATCGGCCACCAGGTGGACGTTCTCGGAATTTGCCCCGGTTTTGAAACCTTCCGTCATTCGCTGGATTTTTTTATAGAATTTTCGGGCAGTACTCCCGTTGGCTAGCATCTCAAGCTCATTGATTTCATTTTCAGTAAATAGTACTCTGTAACTCTTTACAGAGCGAAAAAAAATTCTGAAATTTTTAGGGTGAACAAGGATTTACCCCAGCCCATTTATGTGCCGGCACTTTGTTAAACGATAAAATACAATTTCAAATACCAGAGATAGTGGCAGAAACTTGACGCAAATTTCAAATATACGCACTTACTATTTTCTTTTCGAAGCGATTTTCGCAGATGTTAAAATTCAGATGAAACTTTATCATCTGGATTGTTTTATGGGCTTTTTGCAGGTTATTTCGGAATTGTTTTCGGGACTATTTTTTGAAGGTAATTTCTCTGAAAAGTCTCATAATGATAGGTAATACAACAAAATGTTCTCGAAAAAATCCTTAGGTAATTCCTAAAGCAATTCCGAAATGGTCTTGAAAAGATCCCAAAGTTGCACTACTAGTGGAAAATTACTAGTCTTCAAAAAGTAGAAAGCAGACGAAGAAGAACCGTCTTCCTCAAGTGAAAGAGCAGGTAACTATAAATAATAAAATCTTCATTATAGCCAATTATCGACCTTACGTTCAGCGGAAAAAGTTATAGATATAGGCTGTGTTCGTAAATGCAACATGACTTGCAGTATAAGCAACAGTGGCATCACTGCGAATTTGACGAGCGATGCTCTTGATAGAATTTTTGACAATTTGCAAATATGTAGGTACGTTTGTTTGCTTTTTTGAACGCGTATAATACTAAAATGGAAATTTTGCTGAATCTAACACTAGACGAATTTTGTGAGCAAGGAAATGGTACATTTTCTTTATATTTAAGAAAAAGAAGGTTATTGTAGTCAAATAGAAAAATGTTTAGGTTCAAATGTTTGTCTTTAAAAAGGAAAATACCTAAAAACAAATCATTTATTAAAACATTTTCTATTCTCATTTCCGAATGAATTGGGCCACTTTTAAAGTAAGGTTTTATAAGTTTTATGAAAATTAATAAGTTATAGTTTCACTTTAAATAGGCTTTGGAAAAGGCTTGGACTCCTCTCTATTCAGCCGTACTCTCAGTAATAGCTGTGTCTCCGCATTACTAAGATTTTCACTAAAAATTTAAAAATAATTATTTTTACGATTATTATTAACATAATTTAACTAAATTTCAGTTCAAAAATTAAAATAAAACAGTTTTGCACTTACTTTTCGTCAGACATCGTTAAATCGTGATCAAAAGCAACTAAAATTTCTTTGATGCGAGTGATGAGCGACTCTTGATAGAATTGTTGCATTTTAGAACGCTTGATTATTGCAGTGCTGCCATATTGGCATTTCTGAACGTTCTGCTTGTGGTGCAATTGCAGTTTGCGCGTCTTGATGCATTTACGAACACAGCCAAACATGCGGATAAGACGAGGAAAATTTATATGCGACTTTAATAGCTATATGAATTATTTAATTTCATTTATTTTCGTTAACACTATAATTTTCTTACTTTAGAACTATGAGTATTTTTATTTTCATAACACTTTCACTTAATAATTGTTTAAGCGACATAAGCTATGATTGTTTCTTTCTGAATTGGTTTATGAAATATTCCGAAGATACTGTTTCTGTTTTGCAATCCCAAAGTGGGATTTTCGACTGAAAATGACGACGCTAATACCGCGCTTATACTTAAGAGTCACAGATGCTCACCCTCAATTAATACATGTCACAGGTGACCCGCACCCCTTCTTCTCTAAAGAACAAATAATGTAAATAAACTTCACGGTCGTCTAGGCCTGAGAAAAATAATAAGGGGATTCACAAAACTGTAATATCAAGTCATATCGTCGTATTGTCATAACTGTTATAACAGTCATAAACATTTTGTTGCTACCTTCCATGCTGTATGTGTACTAAACAGATACAACTCTGCACGGTATGTTTATGGCTCGCTGTATTTGATCAGCTGTTTTGTTTACCTTCTTATTTCACAAATTCTAATTGTGATTCTTATTTTTTAGCTGCAAAATTTGCAAATTTTGGTGTGCTCACATGTGTTATATATTTGCGTTGTATTGTTATATGACATATGACTTTATGACACTTTGTGAATCCCCTAAATTAAATAAAATAATACACAAAGAAAAATTAAATAAACTACTCGTTCTCCACAAAGCTTAGACCATAATGCTTGAATTCCCTCTTAATTTCAGTTAAAATGGAAAAAATTAAATGTATTGTAGGCAGCTCTACCTTAGTTGAGTGGTCATAGTTTAAGATGTTAGTATTAAGATTATGTTGTATAGACAAATATGCCTAAGTTAAGTTGACATAGCTTAAGTTGTTAGTCCAGTTAACTAGTTAAACTAGTTTTAACCACTACCCGCTGTATACACACCATTTTGTAAAAAAGAAATAAAGATATTACATATTGGCCAGCAAGTTGAGAAGACGTGTTTCTTATTTTTCACGAACCAGCCCACTGTTTTCAGTATTTTATTTTTTTCTTTGAATTGCCAGAAATAATGTGAGCCAAATCGGTCCTCAAAATCTTTGTAGAGTTTTTTCACCGTTGAAATAACACCAACACAACCTCCACCCAGAAGGTATTTTTATAGGAAAAATCTCCCCTGCGGTTAAAAATAAAAGAAGACCTCTGACAAGTTCCACATTATTCGGTATGCTAATTGAACAAAGCCCACTACACAAATTAAACGTTCAATTGACTGGAAGTAGTTACAATAAACGCGACCTAACAGGGAACAGTTTTTTCTTGGCATTTTTACAATGTGTGTATATTTCAAACACCGCTTTTTAATTAGCTGCCATGTTGGTTTTTCGTTTTAACACGCATCTTCCTTTTTATTATGAGCACTTCTATACAAGCAGAAATGTTTTTATTTTAAAATAACATTTATTACATGGGTATTTGTAAGAGAAAGTAAGCAATCCACTTAAGGAAGATATTTGCTTGTTCTGTTACAAGTCATAAGTTGCAGGAAAGTGGGTCGAAGGCTAAGCTCACATGGAACCCACTTACAACATGTTGTGTATGTATATACCACATATGAAGGGCTCAGAACCAAAAGGATTCTAGTTACTGACTTCCCCACAGGGTATGTCACGTTCTACGTATGTGTATGTTGGTGTGTAAAAGTGCTCCCTTTTTTAACCAACTAGATGAAACTTACTTATACCATTTTCATATATTCAAATAGTAGTAGAATAAACCAATCACTGCAAGGTTGCAATTATTCAGCATCTACTTATGCATAAACACGACGAATCAATCGACAAAACGACGACCAAAAAAGGTAGGGAGTATTTGTAAACGTCCTATAGGTACATATCCTGCATACAAATTTAATTCAGCAAGAGATCACCTACAATTCCTTATTTTTAGTTTATTTTATAGTTTCATTTTCTTTTCGATCCTTTTATTTGATTTTATTTAATTAGACTCACTTTTATTTTATTTAATTACATTTTATTTTATTGTTTTTGTTTCTTGCTGATCATTTGATTCAATTTCATTCACATATTTTTCTTTGATGCTGCCCATATTTTTGTCTTTTCTTTCCTCTCCCTTCCTTTCCGTTTCCATCCTTTCGTTTGCTTTCTTTTCGTTTGTTTTCCTGTCCTTTCTTTTGTTTTCTTTCCTTTCATTGGTCGCTTCTAATGAATTTAATTTTAGTTTATCCTGGTGGTAAGTGTAAGGAGTCGGAAATGGGAAGAATCTGTCTGGCTCAACCGAAATAAAACGTGGTTGCGGAGAGGGTGTTAAAAGGAAGTGTATGCCGTCGCGTTCAGCCATAGTTTCGAGTCCCGAAGAAGGTTTGTCGAATGAATAAGGAGGAAGAAAAACACCATTACTCCGATTAAAGGATACCTTTTCCAGATTCCGAGGTGTTTCCGATAGTTGGCGGAAAAACTTGACAACTCTTAACAATTTTGTCATTCTTCCGACTCAATTTGATGCCGAATTCCGTGACCATCAAAATAGGTGGTAACATCACATATTTACACGTGTCTTGAAAATATTTTTGCTGATAGAAAACACACGTAGTACATATTTTAAGCGCATACGAGTTATTAAGAATTAATAAACAATATAAGAACCTTTCGACGCGAAGTTTTGCTCGTGGGTTCATTTTCATTTCTGTACTGGGCATTGTTTGTTTGTGACATTGTTGCGATGTACGTTTCAAACGCGGTACATGACCCGGTTACAGTATTCGGTTACATAATCCTTCAAGTACAAAATTACCTGTTACGCTCAGAATTGACTAATAAGCATTGTTTACCCCTACTAGTTTGGCATCTTTTTTTACGAATCGGAGTGGAAGGCAATAGAGTAAATAATATGAAGGTAATCGCGTTCAGAGTTGTCTCACATTAAAAATTGCAACTAGAAACTTTCATTTAAATTGAAATTTACACTTTATTCTAACTGATAAGTTGTTAAAAATGCCTTTTATTTAATAATTTGGAAGTTTTTTGTATTTACTTTAAATAGTGCAGTATTAATTTGCGATTGCTTTATTATTGCATACAACGTACCCTGTGTAGTTTGTGAGTGTGTGCTGATTCGGAGTAAGTCAGCTGTTAGTTGCGCTAGTAGTAGAGATATACTATGCCCATAAGTGGCCATTTTAGTAAGAGAATGTAATATACATATAACGTCCTGTCTAGTGTCACTATGTAAAAGTTTCGTATATGGATCTGTAATAACAAAGCTTCTTATGACAAACCCTAATTAATCCACCATGGATAACGATTTCACTTTTCTACATAATCAACGCTCTACCAAAGGTATACTCAGTTTTTGGCTAATTACGTTTATTGGCACTCGTCTGTAAGTTGAGTCTGCATTTAGTCGTAAAAAGTTGTAATATGTGACCAACAAAAAAAGTGTAAGCGAGTAAAAAGAATTATAATACCAGGTTAGCAATGCTTGTTCCAATGACCGGCATGCTTAATTATGAGATTTTTTTACTACATTGAATGTGCGAAGACGGTGTGAGTGCCATCTATCTATAACGGGCACACCATACAGGGAACTGATTAACTAGGGAGACAATTAATTCCAAAGTGCCAAATAAGAATTATTTCGAATGTAACTAAAGGCATTTTGGCAAGGAATTTTGAACTGTATTTCAGCTTTATCAATTATTATGAAACAGGAAAATGTAGAGACAAACTCCATAGCTTTTCTTATAAATAGTTTGGTATATACCTATATTTGATGAAATCAAGTAAATAAAGGAACAAAATGATGACGCATTCATGCTGACGCTTTTAAAGCTTTCCTATTGGAAATTATGTTTGTTTATGCAAGTCAGAGTGTAATATACTAAATTTTATTAAAGTTTCTATGAATCGTAATTCTTGTTATCCATATTGCCTATGATTACAGTCATTAGGAATGTCAAGAAATATCATGAATCTATTTTATATATATTTTACTCAGAAAAATCCCTAACTCCTTTAATTTCTTTTGCATATTTTTATAAGAGTTCTGATTGCATATAAAGTGCCCTGAGGACGCAATAGTGACTGAGTTCCGACTGCACCAGAATCACAGAATTCATACCTATCGAATTACATACAGGATAAATTTAGTATTAAAAGAAATGTTGCATACAACTAAACTACCAATGAACTTCATGTAAGCCTTTTTACCACATAAAGTTATTAGTTGAATATTTTTTGGTAGGTACATATGGACGAGTAAATCTTCAGACAAGCATACGTACATATATTTTCCTGTGGGCGTGATGGGTGTTAAAGAAGTAAACACTAACAACGTGCAAGTTGTTTCGAGCATATACAAGGATATGAAATTAAATTTAAAGCACATTGTTAATACATGTGGATATAGAATATGGATGTAGTATGTATTCAAACATTTGTACATATATTGTATGTATAATCGGTTAAAGGGCAAACCCGCATAAAGCCTTTCTGCTAAATCACATTCTCCTTTTGTAGTGACAGTCCTTACGAAGATATGAAATAACTTAATTCCCAAAAATAAAACCACCTAACAAGGGATGTCACAGAAGCAGTTATGAATGCGATGTGTGATAAAAGCAACCTGACCTTCGCTGGTAACGTAACCCCAACTGTCACCTAAGTATAGGGCTGATAAAGAGTACAAGAGTTCATCGCTGGCGATACAGAAAATTAAAAATAAGAAGCGAAATATGTAGCGCTCCATTATTTTGAAATCAGAGGAAAAGTGTTTTAAAATGGAAACTTTTGAAATATTCTGTAATACATAAATAACTGTCATGAATAAATAATAATTATCTCAATTACGCAAATACTAGATATACGCTTTTGCACTTTAAACGACGATGTATGTATGTATGTACATATACATACCTATATGCAAATATGTAAGTGCGTGTGTACAAGAAGGAGTATAATACGGTAAAACGAATCATGCTGCCGAGATTATACTTATGTATGTTCCTAGTTGGGCTAAGTTTCACACAAACGCATTCGAAACGCACGCAAAAGGATATTTAGAAAAAACTTTACTACGAGTACTTAGTTAGTAGGATAATAATGAAGCAGGGAAATTCGAAACGAAATTAAATTAATTTCGTGGCGCACAAAGACGTGTAAACAAAACAAAATGTGAATTTGTTTAGAATAAGAAGCTCAGTTTTTCTTGCTCAACCTTCTCATAACTTTTGCTTGAGCGTACAACTATTTGTTATTACACCCCAAGCCTTACCGCTTTTGTTGAATTTTGATTCATTGTCAAATTAGTGCAATGAATTTTATGAGGCACATCCTTTGCGTATTCCTTTCGATTTTCTGACTGAAAAGAAAATAAGTTTACAAAAGACGTAAAATGTCCGACGGTTAATAAAGCAAGAACAAACAATAAAGTTTCTTTTATTTGTGAGATGTTATTAGCCTCAACAACTCGCGTTGATATAAACTTGCCTCATTAATGTGAAACTTTAGTTTCTTTATAAATTTCTTTTTTTGGTTTTCCTTTTACATATGTACATATATGAGTGAATATATACAAGTTTTATATACATAGGTACAAGCGTATGTTTACGGATGGTTAAAAGTGTTGGGTGAGGAAAACTTTAAATAAACAAGCTTTGCTTTTTTTCGTAGTGACCGTGCCGCAAATGGATAATTATGAATTCTTTTTACAAAAAACAGTCACGAAAACAAGCGGAGTCATAAACAATTTGCTAGCAATCCTGAATTGTTACTTTTACTTAAGTTATTGTGTGTGTAGACTCACGGAAGAACTGACGTAAGTCCTAAGAACTTTCCTTCTGAGGAACTTTGATGATCGCGTTCAGTTTATACACCTAAAAACAATTGTTGGGAGTAGCACTAAATCGAATTTTCTTTAGTTTTCTATGTTACGATAACTGTAGAAGTTATTTTCGAAAAATCTGATTAAAACTTGAATTTCTAAGGAAGTGCTATACTTAGGACACCAAATCTCTATTTGGTTCATTATTTATCCATTTACTTGAACCCCAATTGTTTAACATGTTGACTAAAGTTTTTTTTTACATGCTGTATGAGTACATTGCAAAGCCCAAAATATTCAAAAAAACATATGTATATGAAGCCAGTCAGAGGTGCCTATTATGAGTTTAATTCGATCTTCGATGGTGGTCGAAAATGCTCAACGAAAAAATTCTCATTTGGTATTATGAGCTGCATTCGGTGCATACTTGCGCTATTGTGAATTTCGATCGTTTCAACTGTTCACAGTAGTACATCTTTTATCAGCTGTGATTAAAAAAATAAATCATCTAAACAAACAAAATAAATTACCGATCAAATATATGAGCAAAATTGATACAGAAAAGAAAAATATGACTACGAAAGAGTTATGGTTCGAAGATTCATCGGATGATGAAGAAAGCGTACTAGAACTAGCAAGAAACAGAAAGCGATTAAGAGATGCATTCAATCCTTTGGAGATGAATTCCACTGCGTAAGTGTACATTTACAAACGTGTTATTTAATGTTTGATAATAAAAAAGCTTTTAAACAGATTTATAATAAATTTTTTGCAGCCTGGTATTTTGAATAAACACCTCTTGCTAAGCTCGGATTTTGGTGCATTAGAGAAACCAACGTTTCCAGCTGTTGTTTTGTGCTGACGACCTTAGACCTACATCAAATTAATGCAAATAGATTAAAATTAGTACTATAAATCAAAAAAGTAGAAGATAAATACAAAAAAATTACATTTTTAGTAATTTTAAAAGAATTCGATACAGCGTCGAAAGCAAAATGCTATTCGTTGAAAAAATGGATACACAACGAAAATTTCGTCAGCGATGCGCAAGCCATAATATGAATTTGAAATTCGATTTTCGATGTTCGATAACCAACGAAGATCGAAGATCGAATTCAGCTCATAATAAGGGCCTATATATTTACACGATTAATTTTAAAAAGCAATTCGATATGGGAAACTTTTACTCTTATTTGAAACTGGCTAGTGTGCTCTCTTGTTATTTTTCTAAGTGCTAAGTGACAGTTCTCAAGTCAAGTCAAGTCTATGTATGGCATAATGGCAGCTTAAGGAATCGTTTTAAAGATGTGGGTTACCTCTACATGCGAAACTATATATTTATTACAGCAGTGATTTTGTTTAAGCGTATTTTAAAAAAATTATTTTGTTTAAATAACCATTGAGAGCGCACAAAAACAATTTGTACTGCAACGCCATTGTGAATCAGAGACTTTATCTACTGGGTTGTAGATGTCGCTGATAGTAGTGGTGAAATTTTTTACGCAAGGCGTGGATGGGTCCATCTAGTAATAATTATTATAATTTTACGTCGCCTGTTCCCGAGTTGGATCTCCAAAAAATTTACTTATTTGCAAATAATGCACAATAGTGCAATAAAAAAACAAAAAATATTGTTCACCCGTTAGCAATAAGGTATGTATGTACATATAAGAGAACGTTCTTATATGGTAAAATCTTATTAAGGTATTTTTCTTTGGCGTAGCAACTCACGCCGAAAATTACTAGTGTAGTATATTTTTAATGCGGCTCTTGTAAACACTACACATGTAGAGATGTATGTATGACATATTCATATACATCAAGTTGAATTTGATTGGTAATCTGTCATTTATAGATAGTTGATAGAAAATGGAAAATTAAATTTTAAAAGTGTTCATTAAGCCAAAAAATGTGTAGAAGAGAAATAAATCGAGGGAGCATGTGAGAGTCTTATAGGGCCTATACACGATACGTCTGAGTCAAGAGTCTTCTGTGTAATTGTTGACTCGCCGTCATTCTGGGCTCACTTGCGTCATTCATTTGTGAATAGTTTTCAATGCAGAAGGTTGGTAATGAATATCTCAAACCTACATATATACTTCGATGAATTCCTTCATATTGAACTTATTGGCACACATTTATGGAACTAAAATATATTTTTTCTTTTTGTTATTTATTTTTTAAGCGGTTTGGCAATTAACTAACAAAATGTGAGTCATACCAGAGTCATGTCGGCGTAGCTACTACATACACATTTTCACTAGCACACCTAAATTGACTCTTGACTCAGACGCATCGAATGTAAACCCTATAATTTTGCAGTAATGACTTGAATGTGTTCTATTATGTGATCAAATTCAACTAGGTTGTAAAATATTTACATGCTTGCTGAAGGAGGACGCTCCAACAACTAGACAACGTAGCGCAGTGCAGGAAGGACAAGTTGTCTCCCTACTCCAAAAATAAAAATTCCAATTTATTATTTTTTGAATTAATTGAATGAAATGAAGGGCTCAGAACCAAAAGGATCGATGTGACATTTTTTTACAGGGAAGACCTCAACGTCCCGGTGGTGGTAGGGAAGCCTCAACACACCCATCTATAGCTAACCTACACAAATCTAAAGCACCCTCGGCTGCTTTTATAAATCGCTGTTCTAAAGACGACATTAGCGTAGTGCTCATGCAAGAACCTTGAGATTCTCTCATGGATCTGGGGACTAAGGATTTTAAGCTCATCCGAGGGAGCATAGGAAGATAAAGTTAGCGGCTGCATTTTGGCTAGGTCTAAACTAATCACTTTTCTCCTACCCAACTTTAGCAATGCCGATATAACAGCGGCCAAACTCGCAATTGGCAATCTTCAGCTGGCGATAGTCTTGATCTATATAAATATCTTAATTTCTGTGAAATTTTTCAACGACCTTGATGAAGGCATATTCCGCGGAACATATTTAAGTTATATGTATATCTAGTTATAATTTTGAAAATTAATATGAACGAGGTTTCACACAATCTGCTTACCTTTATCGAAAAATAAAATAATGGGTATTGTACGAATACATGTAGCGTTTTGGATTGCGGAAATGCCCATGTATTTTTATTTCGCCTATTCATCCCATTTTACAGCGTCTTTCCAAGAGTCGAAGAGATCGATAGCGGCGCGTTTTGTCAACGACGAATGGTTTGGTACGACATATTTTGTTGTTGGTCCGCCCGCATAGCATCGGTGCACTGTTGTGATACAACGGAATAGAGGTTCAGGGACACCACGTCAAGTGCATTCGACTAGGACAAATGCAGTTACTGCTCGATTATTTTTACATTATATGCTTCTCTTTGTTGCGATTTGTCTGTCTGTGAGCATGTTGTGTATTTTTTTTTTGTTTCAAAAGGTATCAATGCCTGCCACTAAGAGAATAGCCGGGATGGGAAGAGGAATCCAGCTGAAAATGCGAATGACTGGACAGCCGGCTTAACTGTGTGCGTGGGGATAGTGTTTGGACTCTTCGCTCGCCGCGCGCTGTGTTGAAATTCAGCCATGATTTATGATCTGAAACAATATTGAGCGTACAAAAATTTATGGAGTGCGCTTCGTTTTGCAAATAAAAGGAAAAAATTGTGTCAGTTGAGTGAGATTTTTTTTATATTTTCTCATTTTCAAACATTTTTGCATAACTTTAGCACAGTTTATGCAATACTTACATATGTACATATGTGCATACCCACTAGGAATAAGCCTTGAACACACACATATGAATATGTATACATATACACGCGGCAACGGCTGTGGCTTGTATACTAGGTATTGTAATGCCTTATTTCAATATCATAAGTTTTGGGTTCGAAAATGCTTCAGAAGAGGAATGTATTTATGGCATAGCAACTTCTTAGAAAAACTGTCACAAATCCAAATGTTCCAAAACATTAAAAGAAAAAGTTGCCCAACTTATTTTTTTTGTTTTTCCGCCTTTATTAATTACTGGTTAGAGTTAACCATTGTCGTTTAAACTGATATAAGTTGAATTGTAATAAGCTTACCCTTGAGCCTAGCCAAAAAGCATTAGATTAACATTTAGGCCCGTTTACTTAATGTCTGGTGGTGATAAGTTTAATCCTATGGTAACCTGCGCTGAGAATCTTCGTTTACACAAAAGTCTGATCCACGACCATTTTCTAAATTTCGTATGTCCGCGAAAGGGTTAAGTTATCATGATTTAGTTTCTCATTGTGAACGTTTTTAGGTAGAAATTGAAAAAACTTGCATTGCGAACGCATAGATGTATGTACATATGTATAATAGTTTGCAAAATAATTTTTCACAAAATCAGATGTTTACTTTCACCTGCCATTTTTATCGTGATCAATACATAATCAGAGGTCTATCCTTTGCTAACTTTTACCAGAAGATACTCAGAGCATCATCGATAATCAGACATTGAGTAAACGGCCAGACGGGTTGTCATTGAAAAATAAAAACTTTGCATATTTTTATCTTAACTTAAATTGGGACCAGAGCAATAATAGACTAAGTCCAAATATTTTATATTAAGATAAATAGAAAATTAAAAATGGCTGTTTTTATGAGAAAGATTATACAAACGCCAGTTTTAGTACTTTATTTTTAGGTTTAGTGTTATATTTAAGAATGAATGTCTTCAACATATTTAGAACTGTAAAATAAAGTAACGATCTAAATGCCGCTATATAGTGCCGCTTTTGGTTCTGAGCCCTTAATTTTAAGTAAAATTTTGAGCAGCAACAACTACTGTTTCCAAAAAAGCCACTATTCCTCGTCATACTAATTGGTATATTTGTCCTAGTTCCCAAAATCTTCAGTAATTTCGCTACCTAGCTTTAAGCAAATGTATGGCGAGACATAGAACAGTTATATCATTAAACTCGTAAGAATTTTTTTCGGCGAGCTTTTCTTCCTAATTGTGGTGTTTGAAGTTTTTCTGCAAATTGGTGGACCTACTGTTTATGGCCGTCTCAGAACGGCATCTACAAAGCAGATGAATTTTTGCTGAAAAGTCTTATATGGCAGAAATACACAGAGGGTTTGCCCAACTACTGCCGAGCGGCGACCACCATTGGAAAAAACTGTTTCAAACCACTTTTGATGTTGCCTGTACCAGGGATCGAGCCTTGGACCTTCGATGTGGGAGGCCGGCAACTCTTCCGCCACCCCACGACTGCTGCCCTAACTTAAATTTTCCTTTATTTACTTTTATTCTTTGATCTTAGAAGTTTGAAAGCAAAATGAAATTAAGTCAAACGCCGATTTGACTGTAAAAAGGCATTAATTTGTTATAGTAACTATGTATAAGTATTGCAGGTTCAGTATTGTACAATGCTCTGTTGGTTGCAGAAGAAATTTTAATCAAAGCTTAGGACTATTTCGTGCAGAAATGACGATATATGTACCATTAAAACTCGTTAAATATTGAAATATATAAGGAACGGCGATCGATTGACAACCAACCATAGATAACGAAACGTGTTTAAAAATATAACGCGTTATAACAGGATCTGTTATTTTAAACTGTTCAGCTTCCAAACAGCGCAGACCGTCTTTAGAAGTGTAACCGCCCACTTTTCTGAAGATACTGCAATCAAGAAATATTCGTTTATTCTGAAGAAACTAATTCATTGGCTTAGGATGAAATCAATAATCAACTTGGGTGGAACTTTTTCCATGAAGTAAGTATATACACAGTTTGGCAACAGCATATGTATATAATTATAAAAAAAAAATTGTACCATTCCTTCCGCTGGTCTCGCAGTTCCCTTCCATATTTACTAAATATACATAGGGGTATGCATATTTTAACACGTATACAATTCCTCACGCATTCAGAGCCGACCGATAGATGAGCATATTCCTACAAAAATATTTCAAATAATTTTCACTTAATGCAAACTTAATTAAGTCACAAATTTATGTGTTCCCGTTGATGCTCGTGTCGATAAATACACAAATATTCAATGCCTACGGCAGCAAATGTGCAGACAGACTAGACGTAAAAGTTTTATACCAACAAAAACACCATAAACACACATATATATGGGGAATCCTCAACAACATTCCCCAATCCAAACTGCAAGTACGCTTGCTTGGCAATCGAATTGTTCAGGGCATTCACAAGCAATACAGAAGCGGCAACTAACCAATAAAGCAAACACCGATGCGGCAGTGCCTGTTAAGTGGATGCTCAACGAATTTCATTACTGATGCTGACGCTGCTGCTGTTACGGTTGTGGTTGTGGGTTCGACTTTCAATGACGATGATCGAATTTAACGATTTGTTTTGATATTTTTACGATTATGGCGTCGTTTACACAACATAAATAGAACATAAAATTTATATAACGTGACGAAGAGTGGTGCGATGCAGAAATTACTATATGCCACGTAGAACGACGATAGCAATACACGGGTTGCATGTTGATGTTGTTTAACACATTGGCTGCCATTGTTTCAACGGTAATCACAATATAGTCACCGGTGATCGTACCGAAAAAAATTTGTTCACAGATGTCAGACATTTACACATATTATACATTATTAGCAATTTCCACATGTGTTTGTGGTGTCATCGTCGAAAAAAGTGGTGAAAAATCAAAGCTATAAAAGGCTTTCCGCTGTATATGCATAATTGCAAGGATCGGCCAGTGCATCAGTGCCGCCATAAAATATAAAGAATGACTTTTCTGTGGTTACCGTTTATACTCAGTCAGCCAACGTGTTAAGCAGATTTTTGAATTTAAGATGGTGCTGCTAATCGCTTCGACACAGTAAGACTGTAGGATGACGCCAGTTCAATTAATTATAAATATGGGGCGGAGTAAAAGTTTTGTTGTTATGCATATCTATATGTATTAATATAGATAAATATGTACATATGTCATTAAGAATATGCATTTATGAACTTATGTGCATATGTATTCACTTTAATGAAGTGTAATTGAAAGATTTTCAAAATAATGTGAAAATTTATGGCTCTTCACAGAAGGACACTTACCAGCAAAATGCTCTCACACGCAATTTCAATATACAATACATTATTGTGTCCAATCTCGTTTGCACGGGGTGTTCGGGTGTTCAAAACCCCCCAAATGCTGACTATTTTGATCAAGACATGTAAACCTTATTTCCTCATTTCAAAAATATATTATTACTAGCTTTTACCCGCGACTCCGACTACGAAGCAAAAGGCAAAATCACAAAAGTTCTTCTGGAGACATTTTTACCTATCAGATTAATATTTAGGGTTTCATATGAAAACGACTGTTAACATATAATTTAATTATAACTTTTTTAAATATTTGTTTTTAAAGCGCATGAATCTGTTACCTATTCTATGCTCCTGAGAATAAGTTCCCAAATTTTCGTAGAGATCGGTTAAGCAGTTTAGACGTTAAAGACTTGCAAACAAACTCACAAACTTACGCATTTATAATATTAGTAAGATTAGTGAGAATACACATTTTTTACGCATTAATACATAATTCCTGGAATGCTGTGATAATGTTTTGTAGTTTAAACTTTATGGAAAAAAGTTAATCTAAATTGTAACGAAAGCAAAGATCTACCAAGGTGCTAATAAATAAAATTTGTTTTTCGGTTTCCCCTGGTTCACTTTTTCGGAATCGAATTATTGTGTGACCTAATACTCTGTATGTTCACATAACTACGGCCCCAAATTTACACGTTTTTGGCAGTTTGTTGAAGCTATTAGTGCCAGCAGATCGGTGTGCTTACCGTGATACCTTTATCAGTCATTTGCAAGAGTTTTGGAATATAATATGAAAATTATAGATTAATTATTTAAATCATACTCTGCGACTCTACATGACATTTCTAGTGAAATATGAATTGCTGAAGTTCAACTCTGGCGAATAAGCATTTCTAGTGAGGAAATCAACAATACCCTTCAAAGTTGGTACATATTTGCAATGTAGAGACTCTCCCAAGTGTTCACCAGTTTTTATTCCCCGAATATGCATCGAGATATCAAGATTGAAGTTTGTTGACTGACATCCAAAATTTCAAACTCACTTTCCCCCTAAAAACAATTTCCGTGCACGGTCCTGATTGTGTGTAACTGTTCACCATCAACCATCTCTTCCCTTTCTGCCACTTGCTTGTTGATGCTTTCATCGATATTTGTGTGTGCAGCAACGGTATTGTGAATTTGTCAAATGGATTTTTATGACCCAAAGTCATAGTCGGCCGCCTGTGGACTATTAACCGCGCCCCAAGAACCGTTCACTAATTTAACAGTTGTTATTTGTTGTTGGTAATGCAAGCTGTGATTGCACAGGCTGGCCACTTTCCTAATTATTTTCAATTACGCTGTTGTAACTGGGGGGCCTTATTCCCCAAATTTGCTCCAATGCTGAGCATGAGTATCAGCGATCAATTCACTTGCACATTGACTGACAAATGACCGGTGCTAGGAATCAGCTGCCGGTTCCGGCAGTACTGACAATTGTTTTTGTACCAATGCTTGTCAAAAAACACAGTCAGTGCTATTAAATCATTTGCATTGATAGATAACTTCGTATAGACATATTTATAAAAGGCTTATTCCACTTGACCTGCAACGCACACTACGCTTGAACTAGCGGTACGCCGCTACCTTTCAGCTTTTGTAGTGTTTCAAGATCTGTACATTGATAGTTTTAAGGGATGGCTTAGAATTTAAGCCACACTTCTTTGGGCAGTAGAATTTGGAAATTTCCATTAAAAATGTGTTACACTACTTCACCTAAAACTGTATTCATCTTCATTGTTCAGTCCCTACCCCTCACAAATTTCCCAAGGTTCTTGGTGTTTCACACATCGAGGAACACACAATATACAAAAATTTTAGGCTATGAAAACAAAAAGATAATCGATCGCCTTCCCACCGAAATCCCTGAAAAACACCAATTAAAAATGTCTTTCTTTTGCTCTGATCACTTCCTGTTTATAGAATATCATTTAAAAAATATTATCTATGTATGTACATACATATATGAAAATAAATAACTCAAATCTTTGTTATAGAGTTTATTTTGTTTAGTTGGCTGAGTCAGTTTTCATTTGATATTTTTAATTTTTTTATATTACAATTATTTATAGTCATAAGCCCAATAGCCCAAATAGCCAAACACAAACACACTGTTTTATGGAAATATCTTTTTGTCCAATGAGGTTTAGTAATATTTTAGGAATCTTATCTTTCAAAGCTTCTGAAGTTTGCCAAACGGTTCACAAAAACCGAGTGCTAGAGAAAAGTCTTGTCTAAGTATTGAAAATTTTGTTTGAACAAATGACTGAAGATGAATTAGGACTATTGTAGAGTTCATCTAAACTACTTTTAGAATTTATATCTGTCTATTTATCGGTTTGAACCCAAGGATTTCGAAAATCACTATATTAACGTTTATAAGACTCTCACTAAGGGACAGCCTGTAACTTAGGGCGTGTGTAAAAATTTGTACAATATGTATGAGAAGCATGTATGCGCCGATTCGCTGGCTACGACAGCTGTGAGAAGGATTCAAGACTTTTCGGACCAGAAGGTATTCTTGCCGCCGCTGATTTGCCTGGCCTATATTTGTTTTAAGGTACTCGTATTAACAAAGCAAACCATTCTAACTTGAAAGACAAAAAATTACTATATTGAAAAAGTTTCCATAAAGATTGATCCGTTGAATTACATTCGAATCCACCATCTGAAACTTTTTGACACAAAAGTAGCTTACGCTGGTTTTGCAGTGTCATCGACGATATGTCTAGAGAATATAATTTAATTTTCGGAAATTTTTTATTTTTTTTTTAGTTTCATAATCTGTAATTTCATGAAATTAGCTATTCGGGCAACTGCTGACCGACGCTAACGATAAATGATAAGTGACACGCTTTTATCTATATTCTTCGTATTTTCAATAGCCTGAAAGAGAGACTTAAAAAATTCAGTTTCAGTCCAAACACCCATGTGTATATATGTACATATAACAGCATAATGTTTAAACATGTATGTACATTTTTTTATCTAAAAACTTTGAGGCCCTAAGCCATTTTTAGTAGTTATATTATCTTAAAACAACATTTTTTTTGATAAAGAATTTTTACTACCAAACTTCATATAATTGAAACACCGTGCGTCGTCGCCTAGGCGGTAACTAACCTCACCGTGACCGTTTGCCATCCGCGCTTTTGCATAACAATAAATTATGATGCTCCATGCATATGAAAAATATTTCCTAAAATTTTTACGGACACTATTTCAGTATTTTTTAACTTAACAATTACTCAGCATGAGACTAGCGCTCCTTTAGTACATATTGCTTGTTTGTTTATTCTTTTTATTAGGTCATATGCAAAATTTACCCGCA
The DNA here is from genome assembly GCA_951509765.1 of Sphenella marginata. Lineage (NCBI taxonomy): Eukaryota > Metazoa > Arthropoda > Insecta > Diptera > Tephritidae > Sphenella > Sphenella marginata. Next base: position 83,597,400 of record OX608079.1, on the reverse strand, counting down.
CATCCATAGCTATGTACATATCTTGGCTAAGTAGTTATATATATATGTACGTGCGTATTTTGCCATGTGTCGCATTGCGCTGCTTTACTGCTCAGACCACGGTATGTACTTATGCTGACTCGTGAGTTCTGTATGTCACTTCAAAGTCATCTCTTTTCATATTTTATTTTGTCCAGCCTGCTGACAAACAAAAGTTTCGAAATTTCATGATTTATTGCCCCGTTGTTTGCTGCACAAACAAAGCAAAAAAATAACTATTTCACTGAACACTGGCAACGAATTCAAACATAAATATGTATTTTTGTATGCATATCTAACTACATAAGACAATACATATGTGCATAAAGGGAAATCTTTTTATTGTTCGTGTGCCCTTATTAAATATCACATTTGCACTACTTGCATGTTTGCATGTATTACCTCACTAATTGATGATGCCTTAAATAGATTAAATTACTTTTTTTCTAAATAGTAACCAATTTGCAGAAGCGAAACAGCTTAAATTTGGTGTTACCTACGACAGCATAGTAGTCAGATGCACTAAGTTATAACAATGCGATTTTTCGAGATTTTTTATACCGATTCTGTCGGTTGCACTATCGAATATGCTATTCCCTAACTTATCTATAACGATTTGGGCAAGGGATTCCTCATTCCGCGATAAAATATGCTCCAAGTACTTAAATGCTATTTTTATACCTTTCATGAACATGAAATGGTATTATAACTTTGGTCCGATGTTTGTAAGTATGAGAAGAAGAAGAGATAGACCCACTATTAAGTATACCGAAATGATCAGGGAGATGAGCCGAGTTGATTTAACCATGTCCGTCTGTCCGTCCGTCCGTCCGTCCGTCCGTCCGTCTGTTTGAACGCAAACTAGTCCCTCAGTTTTAGAGATATCTCGATGAAATTTTGCAAGCAGGCGCCATTTTGCATAGGATTAATCATTTGTCGGAACCAGCAAGATCGGACCAATGCAACGCATAGCTCCCATACAATCGATTGTTCCGATAAACGGGTTTTGGCCTCTAACTCTTGCAATTCAAAAGCTATTAGAGCGAAATTTCGCAGGTTTAGTACTTATTGTATGCGAAATGTTTGTAGTGAAAATCACCTAGATCGGACAAACATAACATATAGCTCCCATATAATCGATAGTTTCGATAAATAGGTTTTGGACTATAAATTTTGCAAATATAAAGGTAGAAACGTAAAATTTTGCAGGTTTGGTACTTTTTATGTATGTGATGTGTGTAGTGAAAATCATACAGATCAGACTCACATAACATATAGCTCCCATATTACCGATTGCTCCGATAAATGTGGTTTGGCTACGTATTTTTAAATTAACAGTTTTGGAGAGTTTGTAAGTAATTGTAAGTAAGGATCGGACACTTAGAAAAGTTGTGGGTATTCATGAAAGGTATAAAGTCTTCGGCACAGCCGAAGACAGCCCTTTCCTTACTTGTTTTAATAATAATATGTACATATATAATATTATTATTTAAATTTTTAATAAAAAATTCATATTATGTGCTGTTTATTTAACGACGCAGATAACAACCTTATGTATCTATGATGTTAGCTTAACGACACAGCTGATCGTGAATAAACGAGTATATTATACCGACACAAAAAGCGGTTGATTTTAAAATTTTGCTAAATTAATACGCATATTGTCACTTGCGTAGCGAATATATTTGGCGAGTCGAACAGATTGGCGAACTCATCTAAAATTTACATTGTGAGTGGCGAATGAACTTTTTCGCCTGTGATGTTATGCTGCCATGGGATAGAACCTGGGAGGTGTTGTTATCCAGACTGTTATCTTTCTTCTTCACTTAAGATTTGCGCAATGTTCCAGTCAGTTTCGACAAAGACGTCACATATCATCATATTAAAAATTGTACTCTTAAAACGAAGTAAGTGAAACGCACAATCATTAATGTAAACAATATACGTTTACTGTAAAATCATGATTTCCGAAGCGTCAAAAAAAATGTTTTAACTTGAAAATGGAAATGACTTTGTTAAAAGTTATTTTTCTTACTACCATTCTGTATCAGTACACGGTACATGGTACACAATGCTTACTACTGCAAGCGCAAGCCAAATTTATCAACACCTAAACTTTGACCACAGATAACTATTGATTGAGCCAAAGTTTTTCACTTCGAAATATTATGGAAAACGCCTTAAAAATATTGTATGGGAGATGGGTACGCCTCAGGGAATTTTTATAGGTAGGTACATAAAGCTTCGAAGAGGAACTCAAAACAACCGAAAGAAAGAACCGAAATAGCGCTTAGGTGTATCGATACATACATTTCAAACATACTGCATTTATCAATATTGAAAATTTTTCAACAACAAGGATTGTATGAGTATACGAAGGGATAATTTTCCCACATATAATAAAATGTATTTTACTTGTTTTAACTTGCATTAAATTACTTTTTTCTGAATAACATAGTCACATATTCCATAGATATTTATCTAGTAGATATTATCAACTTAAGTTCCTACCCACATTGTATTGTGTTGGAGTTTGGGAACACTGTTGATCTCGAAAATAACCATGAATTTGAGCTAGCGTATTCTTGTGCTTTTCTATTTCAAAATGCTAGCTACAGACTGTGCTGCCAGTTTCAGTGATTTATCCCTTTTTTCGGGATTTTCAATGGATTATTTACCAGTTGATTTGGCCAAACCTTGTACTAACTTATTTTTTATATAGATATTAAAACATTTATTAAATATGCTATCAAAGCTGTTAAAAGTTAATAAATACAAAAAATATAAAATATTGTGTTAACTTGGAGAATACACACAAATATCCAATGACCTCGCAAAAACTATCTACGCCATTCAAGAAATTGCAGTTTTTTCTGTCTAAAACCGGTTAAAATTTCCAAATCTGTTGATAATTACAAAAGTTACAGGCATTTAGGGCCTCATTATGTATGGCGAACGATAGCTCAGACGAACGATTCGTCTGCTCACAATATCCCCTAGCCATCGCTTTATCCGTCATTTTCGTTCGCTCCATAGATTTTCTGTTGAATAACATCTAAGGTTCGTATAGGCTTGTTATAACATAGTGCATAGGGATAGCGCCAAAGTCGACCAACCTCGAAAAAAGACGAAAAAATGCGTTTATACAATAATTTAAATGACTAAATAAAAATTAATTTGAAGTCTTAAACGAGACATATACCGGGTTTTTGCCTAACCTCCCCCCCCCCCCTCTTGTACCCTGTACCCTGTACCCGTTCGAAAACTTAATATCATTTCATGAGCTGAAAATTACTTTCTTTTTAATTTGCAGACAGGCAAACAAAATTGCAGTAACTTGCCCCCTGAATACTCGCCTGAGCACAGCCAATAATGCAGGCAAAGTCGTTAGTTAGAACCTCATTACGACGCATCATTATAAGTTGGTGAATTCCACTACTGGCTGTAATTGCTTCTTGCTGAAGCCATCTTGAAGTTCAATGGATACATAAATTTCTATGTGTATTGACTAATACCGTAAAAATATTTACATATGTATGTATAGATTAACGTTCACAATCATGCATATATTTATATCTCAGGTTTTCCCTATGAGAACAGGGCGCTTTTATATTAGCACAAGGACCACTTTAAGAAATTTCCACCCCAGATGCATGCTTCCACACACGACACTTCGGAATGGAGTCCCGATATTCATCATTGGGCTCTAAAATTATCGCACATGTGTTAGTAAACATCGAATGTCAAATCAAGCATTAAAGGAACGTGCCGTTTATTTTGGGATTTCCAATTTGATTCTTTCAACATATAAAATAACTAATGCGACAAATGCTGGTCCCCTTTTTCAGATGCTGCATGGAATTGATTTGAGAATAAAGGATAAGGAAACATTTTCTAATGCTTGATTGTAACAACAAATCGCTTGTCAGGCAGCGTGTGCATCATGATAAATGTGCTGGTAAATTCTGGGATCAATTGAAGAAATGCACAAGTAGATATACATTTTTATACCGTTGGTGATACTGCAAAACCGCGTAAGTGATATCTCAATTTGGCTGATTTTCAACTACAAATTGTTTAATTTAGAGAGGAGTCATGAATTTATATTGTTTAAGCGACATAAGCTATCGTTATTTCTTTCGTTTATTTCATTAGCATTGCAAGCTATTGTAATTCGCAATCAGCTTATGACATATTCCGTAGATATAGTTCATGTTGTGTAAAGCCAAAGTGTGGTTTCTCAGAACGAAAGTGAGGAAGCCAATCACGCGCCATGCCTCAGGGCCAACAGTGCTCGAAACCAATTAATTGATACAGGGTGTTACAGGTGTCCCGCACCTCCCGTTCTCTAAAGAACAAAAATAATTTAACATTTGCGCAACACGGTCGTCAGAACCTGAGCCAAATGATTTAATACATAAAATTTGAGCAAAACGGTCAAATAGCACCTGAGCCAAAAAATAAAATAAAATGAATATTAAAAATAAATTTAAAAAAAGAAACTACTTTCCCTCTCTAAAGCTTAGACATATATAAAAAGTTCTGATCAATATCGATTCATTTAATTACTTGGCAAACCACATTGCGCTTTCTTGAGAATAAATAAATATATCTTAGTTTAAGGACTCATAAAAGTGTTTGACTCAATTGCAGCTTACACGGTTTTGCAGTGTCACCAACAAAATGTGCACAAATGGATTGAAGGGGTGGTTAACTTTACACATCGCCCATCTACATATATCTAAACTGTGCATATTACTAGATCCATAACAGCTGATCTTTATATTAAATTCAATAAGAACTAAACTACTTAAGTTCCTTCAGTATGGCCACCTTAGTATGCTGGGTATATCTCTGTCATGAAAAACGTTTAATAAAAGAATAGTACAGTTGCGAAAGCTTCCAAGCATATTGCGGTAGTTCTTAAAGAGCGACCAATAAAATATGGTGATTTTTCTTATACATGACTTGATTATTCCTAAATAGTCAATGAGAAACTTTTCTTATATTATCAGTTTGATTTGACGTTTCTATTTTGGCTGTAAAACTACGACATACTCAACCACTTTATGCAAATGATGTCAAAAACCGTTTTGATCAGCATAGATAAAAAAATAAAACTTCTAAGACATTTTAGTTGGTATAAAACATTTCCAGATACCTATATATATGCAACTCTGTCTGAATTCGTTTAAAGACTTTGAGACTAAAACTTGAGTATTTTCCTCGAAAGACAGAACTAATCAACTCAGGTTTCATTTTTAAAAAGCTTACAGTTCAGTTTATGGGCCGGAGTTTTTGAAGGGCTTACACGTACAATAGCCATTTTCTAAAAATATATTTAAAAAAAACTACAAAAACAAAAATATCCGGCATATAATGTCTAAAAAATCGTGAACACTGTTGGTAGATCACAATAACAATTAAACTCCAACAGCATGCAAACAACACGCAACATAGCGTAAGGAGTAGACAATTGCGTTTGCACTTCAGAAATGCACTGATTCGATGCGATCTTGCGGTGAGATCTTCTAAAACAACAAATAACTATACAAATTTGTGTGACGGGAAATCGTACTTGTTTTCGAAATAGTCCTATAAGTTTTGTTTGTTGCTTTTAAATGTTTCCTTTCAAACAAACAATTACATGTATCAACTGGTCTCGAACATTTTGTATGATTAAAAACCGTTTAAAAACAATAGACATCTTCGTGCAACATGATGGCAGAAGCCAGAAAGGCTATGTGAATCTGATATCATGTTAAGAAGCGGAATATCACTTATCAGAATTAGTACTAAAGGAAGTACTCAAGCTACTATTGCCATACATCCCACTGCAGGGAAAACTACAGGTAGTACACACAAACAGTTATTAGGAATATTTAAAACTTCGCAGCATGTTCATTGGGCACCTTCTACGCCAAATACGTGTGTAGTATAATAGTTAATAAATTTTCTCCGTAAAGAGTAATAACATCAGCGCCATCCCCAGCGGGGTTAATGCTGTGCCAAAGCTTCTGTATCCCATAGCTTTTCCAGTGCCTCAGCATGGAGTGCAAGTGCACAATTTTCGATCCGACAACAATTTGTATTGCAACTACGGCTACCACTGTGAACTTTTGCTGTTGATCAGGGTCATAGACGGGGGAGCTCACAAAAAACATTAAAAAGTGCTACGACGGCGAAAAACCACCCCTTGATCGGGTAAAACCCGAGTTATTCCGGTAAGATAGAACTGGCTATTTGAGTTCGAGTATGTGCCCGCTTTCAGGTTACGTACATAGCTATTATTTAAAAACTATTGCAGTATACTCTTCAAATATCCAAACCCTCAAAATTGTAAAAAAAAGTTTAAAAAATTTAATATACATAATAACATTGCTGTAATTATTTTGTGTAAATTGGTGGTGCTCAAGTTTAAGTTATTTATGTTTTACAATTAGAATTTGAAAATATTGTTTTAAAAGAATCAAGCAGTCGTATAGAATTATCAGAGAAAGTAAAAATTTGATTGTACTTATACTTGTCATGTGATAATAAAAAGTGACGCTAACTTGGCAAAAAGGATTGAAAAAATTTAAAAGTAAAGGTCTGGTATGCTGTTGAAAAGAAAATGCTCAAGAAAAATAGCTAAAAAACGAGTAATTCTCCTAGCAGCTTAAGATTGGTATCTTTGTCACTACAATTGACCGAGCTACAAAACTGCATACTCGAAAAAAATCTATGTAGTTAGAAATTTTGATTAAAATTTTTCGAGTTTTCTTGAATTTTCATGAGTTTTCCACAAAGTTCCTGACTTTGAGTTGCAGTATTTTTATTGTGTATTTACACATACTTTCATTCACAAATAATGAAATTAGTCTAAAGAAGTTAGTTTTACTGAAAATTCCAAAAAAAAAACTTTGAACGGAGACATCCTGGTCTAGGTGTATGACCATGATCCAACCACAACAGGTCGTAGGAGCTCGACAGACATACAAACACACAAACATTTTCCATGTATTTTGTTTTTGTAATTTGTGGGCTTATAGTCAAAATCGTACTGAAAAATATTTTCATTGTCAAATAAAAATCAGCTGGCCTATCGACACGACCTGTATTATTGGATCATGTGTATAACCAAACCAAATTTGGTATAGAATTAAATTTACGCCGGTTGTCATAGAAATGCGAGTGATAAAAATTATTTAAATTTTAAACCGAAAATGTTGTTAACAATTTGTTATTTTTTTTAAAAATGTTATAGCTCGAACGGAAGTGCCTCAACCTGAGCTACGGCGCACTCATGTATGTTGTGAGAAATGTACACATATTCCCTGAATATACTGCTTTTGTTGTATTTTCGTTTATCCCATCTTAGTTTTAAATCTAAACCGCAAAAAATTTAGAATTTTTGTAGGTAATTTAAAGGTTTGGAATTAATTACTAAAAAGTTTTAAAAATTGTGTAAACCAATGAATGGTTCAAAATTAGAAGAAAGAGAAAAATTTCAAATAAATAAAAGTATGTATAAATATGTAATATGTAAAAATATAAATAAGTGTGTATTTACAGGTAATTCTTATTTACTGACACTTTGGCCAAACCCTCCCCCCCCCCTAATTTTTTTCTGGCTACGCGCCTGTTCCTGACACTTGATTGTTTGATGTTTACGAATTTGTGTCCATATCCGAATGAATTTTTAAAAATCGTCGGTAGCACTGCAAAACCGTGTAACACATAAATGCAAAACTGCGTAAGTGATTTTTAAGTTTGGCAGTTTTCCCATTACAAATTCAAAATTTCTTAGGCGAATATCGAATTTACATATGTAAAAAGTTCCTATCAATACATCTTAATGGCAGGGAACTATAAAAGTTTTGGACGCAAATGCAACTTACCCGGTTTAGCAGTGCCACCGTCGAAATATATTTAAGATGCGGCACTGTGTGGCGTCTATTTCTCTGAGAGGAATAAACATTGCCGCATCACCTAAACACTTAAATTGATAAAATTTATTTATTTTGTTTTGTTAGACTTATGCAGCATTACTTTGTTATGATAAAAATGTTTATTTGTAAAATTCAAATAACAATGGGAGCCCACATACCTTTATCTTGCTTAACATATCAACAGTTTCTTATTAACAATGTTAGATATTTTTAGATTACGAATTTAAGTAAAGCGTGGATGATTTAAATTAGAGTAACATTAATTTTATTGTTTTGTATATTGTGTTTATTTCAAATACAATAAGTAAACTATTTTAGTATTGTAGAAAATCATGTTTTCGAAGCTTACAGCATTCAGGTTTCCTCAAGCTAACAGACAAGTTTGGTTGCTGGAATAAGCTCACGCACTAAAAATGTTTTCCTTTTATTTGGAGTGTTAATTCTATAATTCGGGACTTAGGATGCACTCGCTTTTAGAGATCCGTATGGGGTTTTGTTATCATTCTATATATGTACGTACATATGCACACAAATAGATTCAACGTCATCTTGCTGAAAAGTCCAGCGATTGGTCGTTTTTGTTCTAAATTGCAATGTTTTCAGATGTCGTATGTTGTACGACCTAAGAACTACATATATTTTAGTGGTGTTAAATTTCTTTAAACATACTATCCACTTATTTTTTATAAGCTCTGTTAATAAAATGATTCGGACTAAAAAGCAAATAGACCGACACCATAGAAACCTATAACTATGAAGTAAGAGTTTTAAGCCTTGGTTCAAAAAGCAAAGCAGAGGAAAATGACAAATTAGCCACCTACATACATATTAAAAATAATTCAGTAAGTCTTATGCAAAACCTAGTAGAAGCAGCATGTCTTGTCATTAAACCAGCTGATTTCTAATTTTTTTTATCGATTTTTGACATTACACTCAATTCTCATTGCGAATTTGACATTTAACCTACGAATTACAAAAACAAAATACATGCATGGCAAATTTAAGTGTGTCTGTATGTTTTTGGAGCTGCTACGACCTGTTAGTTGGACCATTTTACAGTAAACCCAAAGAGTTCTCCAAGAGAAAGACAGTCCAAAAGATTGTATGTCTCATAAAAATGCCTGCATATTATTACTGTTATCTTAAGGGGCGATACCGAATGTTGTTAGGCAATACCACCATTCGGTTAAAAATTGGGAAGGAAATCTTTGAAGATTCCAACAAACCGGCTGCCTATGGAAAGATACTTTTTGGTTCAAATTAATAAAACAGCAGAACTAATGCGAACTGATTCCATATATTGCTAACGCAAGACTACTTTCACTGATGTCAAGATGACCGAGTACAAGGCGAATTAGTTCCTTTCATCAAATATAGAATTGCTGGCTTAACCAGGTCTAGATTTGAGTGATGCCGAAAACTGTATAGTTAGTAGTGATCTATTATGGTATCCCACTTTACACAAGTCTGTATAAATAATTTTATTATTACCACTCAGCTTAAGTAGCTAGGTAATAAGCAAATAAATAACAAAAATGCAGAACGGCATATTTTTAATAACAACAATTCTTTAAGGTGTTTTATGCGATAAATTAAAATATTTGTCTACAAGTAGCTAGTTAAACATTTTAAATGTAATTTTTTGATGGACCTTTCATTATTTATATCGACAACCACACTGAAAAACCCCGTAAGTCACTATTTTTCCAAAAATAAGGTTCTGAGCCTTTCCCATAGATCGTGATATTTCGCACATTAAAATTCAGTCAAAATCGGATTACAACTTCTCGTTTCTTTAGAGTGGTGAAATGAAATAACCGTCGCTCATATACATACGATATAATTATTACAGTTTTTTCCCTCTGCTGAAAACTTTTTGGTTTTGAACATACAGGGTTTTGCAGTGTGGCTGTCGATATATTCGTTTATCACAGAAGAAGAAAATGATTGAAATGATATACGGGTTACCAGCAACCGCTCTCGAAAATTACACAGGTGTTCTTCTAAAAAGGGATCCACACGCACTTCTACAAAACTTCTTTGTTTTTTATTTAGTATTTTTTACGACTTAGAGGCATTGAAAAAAACCAGGAACATATGTATAAAGGCCATAGTTATAAGATTATTTGGCAACAGATCGTATAGATTGGGAAGCGCCGTAGTCTTCCCATAGAATATCCTGCGCGTTGTTTGTTTGCTGCTCAAATCAACATTTTTCTCTAAATGTAAATTACGTATTCGTATTGGATTTTTGTTATATTTTTATTACTAATTGATCGAGTTTTACACTTTATTTAAACAACTTATAGATATTTAGTTCCCAAAGTTAATTTAATTTAAATTCTCCGGTTAAACGGTTACGGTTATAAAATCAATATTTTCTACAAATTTCATTGCTATAAATAATTTTTGTCCGAGTTGTCAGTTTGTTTGAAGCAAAGCCACATCCTTGTTCGAAAATATATTTTTGGGCATTTTTGCGTTTACTCACTATTGCAGAGATGTTGTGTATCATGTCATTCTATTGACTTTTAAAAATCCTTTTATTAATAATAGAACAGGTACCACACTTATCGATATTGAAAAACGGGTCTGGCCTTTCTGAATATCATTACACTGTCCGTAAAAAATTTGCAAATATCGGTTCCATAACTGAATTCTTAGCAGGTTCTGTGGTTTGTGTCAAAGTTAGACCTCATTGTTTTTCTCCAGAAATGATATGGAACAGTTCGCATTAAATTCGAAAGAGTCTTTGCAAGAGCAATTTTTTGACCTAAAACATGTTGTAGCTCTCTTGTTATTGCTGGTCTGGATTTCGTCAGAAATAATTTCTTCACTAAAACTGGTTACTAAATTGTAAGCACGTGGTCGAAAACTTAATGCGTTAGCTTTGGTATGGTTATGGCGTTATCGTTATGGTATTTCACCAGTAACAGTTTGCATTGATTTCCATAAGGTTGGTTGGATTAGCTGTTTTATCTGGATATGGCTATGTCACCATTAACAGGGCTTTTAATTTGAATTATTTTTCTTCTGCTTTGTCTCGCAGACATAGAAATTTCAAATGGTTGGCTAACTAAATAATATGATTCATTTATTTGTTTACAATCACAATATATGGCATGAATGTGTGTACATATGTAGATATGTATGTACATAAAAATGTATAAAAAGAGCTTAAGTGCATACAAGTACAAATAAAATAAAAATTGTCATCAATCTCAAAGAGCAACAAGACAATAAAATCTGAATGGAAGATTTTGCTCTTAACTGCATACTAGAAGAAACCACGTACCATTTTCTACTTATACATCTAATAATAAACTGGAAATAATTTCGACTTGTATGGGTAGTATATTATTATTATTTTTTTATTTTCCTGAAAAGCGCGCGAAAGATTTCTCACTAAATATATTACTCCAAAATGCGCAAACTCCGACTCAATCACATGGCGTGCAATACTCTCCCTCAGCTCGTATTCTAAAATTTTCGGCCATGTTTATTTATGATGTAAACAAACCATTACGAAGGAGAAACATGAGTAAGGCTGCGCAGCCATCAGTTTAATGCTTACTTCCCCTCACTAAAGCAGCGGTATACTTAATCATCGAGCAGCGTCGCTGACACTGGCGTTCTGCCCAACAACTACAACATAACGCTTCTGCTCTGCACACATCCATCTGTGGGTTAATTACATCCACTTGTTGTCTCATTCTTGCGTTAGTATTTTCTTTATTTTTCGCACGATTGTTTATGGCTGCTGAGAGTGCTTTATTGCATCCCCTTCCTTCCGACGAATATTTAGTACAAGCAATCAAAAAAAAGAAGTTGAGAACGTGTGCGTTAAATATTTGAGTGAAATACCCAGAAGAAATGCAGAGAAGGTTATTTTAAGAGAAACAAAGAGAAGCCTCGCTGACTAGGTACTCAATGAAGCAAAGCAAATGTGAAATTTCGCTTTAATACAAGAAACAGAGAGAATATGTCAACAAGTCTCCGCCTATTTTTCTCTGGTAGTGTTGGAAAATACTGTGATTAAAATTGCAAACCTAAGTTGTACATCTTTTGCGACGCTATCTTCAAAAGTGAAAACTTAATAATTTGCATATGAAACGAAATATTTTAAAAATATAGATAAATGAAATTTTTGTTCGTTACGCATGGTAAAAAGTGCTTTATGATATTTTTATAATAATCTAAATTATGTAATATCTTTTACTTTGATATATGTATCTAATATTATCTTCGGCGACACTGCAAAACCACGTAACTCACAAATGCACAACCGTGTAAGTAAAATTTCAGTTTGGCTGTTTTTCCACTACAAATTCCTCATTTCTTATACCAATATTTATGGATAAATGTTCCGTCAAGATTGATTATTTATGTAAGTTATTTTATAAACGAGTAGTTTTCTTGAGAATAAATCAATAGATCTCGTGGCAGGGGCCTATAAAAGCTGTTGACAAAAATTTCACTTAAGCGGTTTTGTATTGTCTCCGACGATATGCTGACCAGGAATGGAAAATGTGAGTGATATGTGAAATATTATTGGTTATTAAAAAAAATTTGAATTGTAATTGGGTAACTGCACCGGGTTCCGGGCAGCGCTATTGTCCGGACACTATGCCAATGTTTTGGGATTGAAAGGCAAATCACAAACAAATAGTCTCAAATAGCAATACTATTGGAAATATATATATTTTCTGAGTCTCGTTGGAAAATGTAAATTGAATCAGAAGAACAGTTTAAAAGTTACACATAATTGAATAGTCAGAAAGTAGTGTGAACTGTTTAGAAAAGTAAGATCCTAAACATATTAACATATGTATTGCAATAAAAGTTAATAATATTTGTTTGAAATGTAACAAACTTTCATATTATAAATAAAAAAAAAAAAATTATTTATGTTACTTTTTGACACAAATTATTATTATTCGGACACTAAAAAATTTGCTATGATTTTCCGTTTCCGGGCGGCCTGGATACTCCCCTGCATACTTTTTTGGAGACTTCGCCTTCTATGTCAACATATTATATTTTCGCTTGCAGATATGCCCATATGACCGATTATCCAATATACATAGATACCTACACGTCTTGTCCTTGTAAACTCTTCTTATTATTTAAGACCTATTTATTGTATTCAAATTTCTACTTTATGTTTCAAAAAATAAATGAAAAAAATTCAGTGTACATACAAATGACATTGAAATCGGATGTTCGGAAACTGAAACAAAACTGTAGGGAAACTAAATTTAGCTGTCCGGAAACTAGAACAATTCGAACTTTTTTAAAGTTTTAATTAATATTATTAAGAACAACTCACTTTTAAACTATACATACCTCATATTATTCAGAAATGTCTATATTTTTATAAGCAATTTAACTACTCGCGGTTGTGGATGTAGTGAGAAATTGAGTGTAAACTAGTGTAATTACCTTATATAAAGAGCAGGGAAGCAGTACATTTTTTCACATAGAGTGATGCTATTGGTACCAAATGAAGGGAGTTGTCTACAGTAAATATCTTTACGAGATGTCTATTGAAATATGGGCCATGGGTGACCCTAGAAAAATAGGGATAGGGATTGGAAGGGAAATAGGAAAAAGAGGATAGAAGAAGTGGAGGGTGGAGCATAGAATATGAAGAGATAGATAAGCGCGGAAGGCGTACATTTTTTCAGATGTAGAGTGTATTTTAGTAAAGAATAAAACTTCAATTTTTATTCTAGCGTTTGAAGATGAAAAAAAACACATCGCATGGCGCAATTAGTAAGGTGCAAGCATTACGACATACATATCGTTGGTGACCCTACAAAAACGCCTAAGTGATAGTTCACTTTGATTGTTTTTCCACCAAATCCCTAATTTTTGTTTACGAATATCGACTTCGAAAGTTCCCATCAAGATCGATTGTTTAAATTATTTTGCAATCCAGCACGTAGTTTTTTTGAGAATAAATCTATAGGTGAAAAAAAATAAAAATCAGCTGTTCAAATAAGAAGACCACTATGACACAACGGGGATGGAGGTAGTTTCAGGATAGTTGTGGAATGTTCTCATCAAAGTGGTTTTAGGCATAATGTTAGGATCTTTTGGGATTATTTTGGAATTGTTTAAATTATCATTTTGTCTTCGTTTTTGGGCTTTTTCGGGTCATTTCGGGGTTTCGCAATAAGTACATACATATGTATATGTTGAGTAGCTACAGCATATTTCAACAGTCAGCCTTCGCTAAGGAGTCAAGGGTATCTCGGTTTATAGAGTTTTTAATTTGCAAGATCAATAGTAGAGAAAAATATTACCGGAACAACCCCAAAAATTCCTGGAAACTGAACCGTAATTCGAGAAAAACTTCAAAAGCAATTCCGAAAATGTCCTGATATAACACCAAAAAGTTCCCGAGAACAGCACTGAAATTACCCCAACAAGACAGAAGTATTTTGAGAAATATATTTTTTGAATAACCTTTAATATTTCACTCATCACTTAAACTTTTTTGTTTATGAATAAAATTTAGTTTTTTCTTTTGAAGATTTATATTCAGTGACCCAACCCTGTTACAAAATCTATTCCATATAACTGCTGGTAAATTTATATATGGTACAAATTTGTATCTCTGCTTCCAAACCAACATACATACATATGTATATTTTAATTTCGTTAAGACTTAAAGAAAACGTTTCTAGTATTTCTAAACGCAAGGTTCATGTTTCGCGAAAGCAAAATATGGAAGCTTAAGGAGGTATAAAATATCTGCAAAAACAAAAGTTAGCTTATGTTCGCCAGAAGGATGATTCATGTACAGGTGCTCGAATGATACGCCTAAAGACCTCTACACTTTTCGATGAGTCCTTCCTGAATCAACTTTTGTAGCAACAACGGTATATCCAATCGCATACAGTTCTTAGATAACTGACTGCAGTACCTATATCGGACGTGAACTCACAATCAAAATTATAAATGCGCTGCTTCCACCGAGCTCGCAGACCTCGCGCTATGACATGCATTTAGCCCCTCCTCCCTTATAAATCTACTTCCTTTGCACGTATATAGATCTGGTATTTGTGCAATTTGTAAATATATACATATGTAGCTAATGTCGTACAAAAAGTAGACCAATATTTTACAAACACAGTTTATGTCAAATGATGGCATTGGCGGCGAAAAAGAAGTGGAACTACCTTTATACGTTTGTATCATGGGTGACACTGAAAAACCGAGTAAAGCATAAATGCAAATGTATGTACATAAGTGATATCTCAGTTTGGGGCCTCAGTAGTAGGGGCCTACAAAAGTGTTTGACACAAACGTAGCATATTAAAAAAAAGTATTGAAAACATTGTAAAAAGTTATATGGTACCACATTTCTCTAACGTATCGCCTTAGAAACCTAACTTTGAAAGCAAAATTCTCCAGTTTTCCAAGTTTCTAAAATAAGTTATTGTCTGAGTAACTACGTACACGTACTATTGATTTGATAGATGTACGGGTTTAAAGTGAAGTTAAGTCTAATTCTATGCTAATTTGGCCATAAACTGCTCACGTTGCACGCCAAATAAGAGAAGCTTCAGCTCTTTTATTACGCCTATTCTAAAAAGTGGCAGTAAAAACAACATTGAAAATTATAGGCCAATTTCGAAACTAACAACGGTCTCAAAATTGTTTGAGTGCATTGTTAAAGAAAAAATCTACTTTGCTGTAAAACACCTACTCTGTCCCCATCAGCATGGTTTCATTCCGGGTAGATCCACTCTAACTAATCTTGCTGTTTTTACTGAAGATTGTTTGGACTCCTTTCAAAAAGGATTCTGTATTGATGCGGTTTATACAGACTTCTCAAAGGCCTTCGATAGTGTCTCTCATAGGATTCTTTTGGCTAAACTAGAAGGCTTAGGTTTTCACTCCCAATTTCTAAAATGGATTTCTTCATATTTGCGTAACCGACAGTGCCTCGTGCGCCTCGAGGGTGCGTCCTCCGCTCCTTTCGTAGCGTCCTCGGGGGTTCCCCAGGGAAGTGTCCTTGGACCATTATTACACAGGCCGACAAGAAATTTGACCATAAACCAGACCGTACTTTCCTAAAGGTTTTCGATGCGCTGAATTCAAATCTGGACGCAGAATTGCTCTATCACGTCAAGATTTTGAGATATCTTAACCCAAAAGTGCAAAAAACACCGTTTTTGCCTATTTTTGAGGTTATATATATACGACATATTTTTTTTTTTTAGCAAACATTTCTTAAAGAAGAAGTCTTCCTCTTACGAATGGCGTTGAGTTTGCTCAATCGATTGAGTACTTTTGGCTCATGTAAGCGGTTAATGCTTTATAAGCAAGGGGGGTGGCCGCGCCCACCAAATTCGCTATTGTTTAGGCTGGGAATAGATTGGTTTTTAAAATGGGATGAAAACCACGCCCCCTTTTTCTGGAAACTAACGCTGGGTATTTAATGTTCGGTTCACCCGAACTTAGACTTCCTTACTTGTTTTTTTTTTGAGTTGTGCATGTTTAAGGGGTAATATGTGCCCAATCCGAATTCTTCTATGCCCATTATACAGTTTTGGGATCAGAACTAGTGACATAACATCGAAAGTCTCAGGTTCAATATTTTTTTGGAATTTTTTTGTGATGTTTATAAGGTTTTTTTGAATATAGAAATAAATAAGTACGGGTTGCACAGTAAGAATACTCAAAAAATCGGATCAAACATCTGCTGTAAATGGTAGAAATAATATTTCCAGCAGGATTTTAATGTTTTGAAAAGCTATTTTGTCTATTTAGCTTTTTGTTCACGAGACATTTATAATACCAACCATTTTCACTATCCAATTTTCAAATGCAATAGAAACTATCAAATTTCATTTCCTAGTTTTCGAGAATCTAATTTCTATTAATTGGTAGATGTCCCTGTTCTAACGGTCAGGGTATTATGTCTGTTAAAAACCGTTAGAATGATTTCATTGATATGCAATTTCGGATCTTTCATATCTATGTACATACATACATATATTTGTGATACTTGACAACTAAGCGTAGTTTCCTTTAAAAGGTTTTCTGAAACAAATGTATGTTAATTTAGACTCTTGTACTTCTATATTCAATACGTTGCTTTGCACTATCCCAGACAAAATATTGCAACAGTACAAGCGGCAAAACTTAGCTCACCTAATCAACATTTTTATTTGCAACAGCCATCAAATTACAAACCTACATTATTCGCTCATGCTGCGGTAGGTAAACTTGTGTCCTCTGTGCTATACATTTTTTTCCAGTTAATTTATTAATGTTGTCATTCGAATTTGGCAGCGAAACAAACAAATGAAAAATATTAATTGCATTCATCTACCAGCACCATAAGACCGAAAAGGACGAAACTTGAGCATGAAAAATGAGGGCAGGACCAATGCAGAGGTATCAAAAAAAAAAGAGAGAAAAACAGGAAAAATCAGGTATAAAAAATTACAAAGAAACTAACCGAATAACTAATCCAGCAATGTCCAAAAGCCTATCAATCTTATGCTGCCGAGGCTGCTCTTGTTTTTGGTTTCTTTGCAGTACACAGAGATGGTTTGCAGTTTCGGCCCAACAGCAAAAGCATGCCGGTGGCAATGCACGGGTGTGAAGTGAGCACACCAAAAAGATTTATTCACTTTCAAACATAGAAACATATGGCATATGTATACCTACCTTCAAGTAAGTATGTATGTAGCATGTAAGTAAATTATGTATGAGTATGTATACTTTTATATGAAAAAGTATGCTTGCTTTGCCACTTGTCCGGTAGGTCGGTCCATCATTGGGTACATGAGCATCAAGTTTAAACAATCGAGGCTATCAATAAACTAAAAAAGGAAATTTAAAAACCTTAGAAAAGTGGTGTTAGTAGTTACAACTTACATATACATACATAACGAGGGCGGAAAACGGTGGTGGTATCACTTTCTCCGATAAGAGACATCTAATACTTTTAAACAGAACATATTTTCTATAATGATGTCATAGTATTTATTTTCAGTACCCATAATGTATCTAAAACTTCTTTCTGGTATGCCATCATTATCAATTGGGGGTCTAACTATAAAATTTCAGTAACTAAAGGATTTTTCCTCCAGCTGTATGTTCCAACTAACTAAAGGTATAAGATCCGGCTGCTACCAAGCGGGTAGCGATGGGAATGAAGCTAAAACTACCCAAATCTTATAGTGAGACATATATGTATGAAGGCTCTAATAACTAAAATCCCTTTCTGGCCAAAATGACTTAAGTTTTTTAAAGGTTTTACGAGCCCAAGATCAGTTGATAGAGGAAACAATTGAAAAGCAACCAACTTATACGAGTTATAGTACAATTTCGAAACTCTTTTAAAATTTGAACCTTCCACTGTTCAAACTAGACCGAGTCCCATAAGGAAACATTTTTCAGAAATGTACAAACATTTTTAGTTTAAAATTGGTATGCAAAGGAAATTTTCGTATCTTGGGTTATTTATGTTTTATACTTCTGAAATATAAGACAAGGGGATGTGCAAGCTAGATCATGTTATGTTTTCGGTAAACAAATTAAGTAGCAGAGGAAGGGTAAGGTAGTCATTTAGTTATACTAAGAAGTTATCGGTGAAGATTATTATGTCTTTAAAGAGCACCTGATGTTATACATTTTGAAGACCTTGGGCTTGTGTTGTATCTTCATTAACAACATTCGGTAAGACTTTTTTTTCACTTCGAACTGAAAAAGACATATAAAGGCTATGGGTACATAAATAGTTCCAAACAAATTTTGTTTTTTTACTATTATAAAACAATAACTACATAATTTAATCTTAGCGTTGATTTGTGGACATTCCTCTGCTTAAGATTCCAATTTTTTTTTTTTTTTGTAAGTTTTTCTATTTGTAAGTTTTAAATTATTATGTAACATTATAACGTGTTGGAGGAGCCACGCTCCTTCTCCGACATCTCAAGGAGTTCTGGAATAAGCGATGTGATTAATTTCCACATCCCAATTGGTGTCGGAGATATAATGAGTTATGAGTTATTATGAGTTGTGGGATTCAGCGAAGCCGAAAATTTACCATTTTATATATATATGTATATATGGCGCGATATACAACAGTTATAGCATCAACCTCCTAGGAGATTTTTGCGCCGAGCTTCTCTTCCAATTTGTGGTGTGCCGCTTTGAAATTTTTTCCTACAAATTGGCGGGTCCTACGGTTTTTCGCCGACTCCGAACGGCATCTACAAATTAGATGAATTTTTGCTGAGAAGCCTTTCATGGCAGAAATACCCTCGGAGAGTTTGCCAAACCACTGCCGAGGGGCGACCGCGTTTTGAAAAAAACTTTTTTTTCAAACCACTTTTTAATGTGACCTGTACCAGGGCTGAAACCACTTCATACGTGGATAACTCAGTCTAAAATACATACATATTCGTAAATGTAGATAACCGCTCTGTTAGATACCTAGTATGAGTATTGCTGATGGCCCGTGTATACATATATGCATCAAGAATCGTTATAAGGTATTGTTAACTCTCTTTTCACCATTAAGAAGTCGATACTATCCCCACTGAATCAATAATAATTTCATGATTGTATGGTTGGTATATATAGTCAAACTGTATCTTTCTACTTCTAGCAAATTATACATACATATATACTTTATGTTACTTGGCTGATGCGCTTCAGCTGATCTCGACACTTTACAAACCGCTGCCTTTCAACAACTAGACAATATATGTACTAGGTACAGGCCCCTCGTGTGTGCTATCCGTTATGAATTACTATTATGATTTCCACTTTCTTACACATTCTTACGCGATTTTTTGCTGGGTAATCGCATTCATGTGACTATAGTCTGCGAGTGAGAATTATCATATGAAGCTGGTGTGGCCGAGTGACAAACTACAAAGTAAAAGTATCTTAATGGGTTTTCTCAGCTTGGCGGCTGTTAAATGCGATATTAATTAATTGGATGCTTAAGTTAACGACATTTTTTTCTTTTTTGGTTGCTTAGTATCCCTACAACTATATATTTCATTTGAAAGACTCCTTAAGTTCGTTGCTGTTTTAGTAGAACATAGCAGTTTTGATTAAGTGAGGAAAGAGAGCGGTAAGTTGAGCTATAGAGCTTAAATGCTTGTTTAAAACACCTTTCTTGCAGTGATTGGTACACGGTTTTCGTACATAATTTTTTTTAGAATTATTAATTGCCGTTTTAAATATTTCTTTCGCAGTTTTTTGATCCAAACCTACTAACTATTAACAAATTTTTTTGTTTGGTTGATTTTCGACAAAGGCGAACGAAGCAAGATAACAATTTATATTAGAAGGTTTAGAGGTTATACACATTGAATTCGCACAGATAGGGTAAGGTTATGACTATTATAACGACTCCTTCTATAATACATACTATTGCTTCCACCTTTATTACAGCATTTAGCTCTGCAATAGGACAGTTCAGCTGCAGTAACATATTACATACCAGTAACTACATCTCTTTTCAGATAAAAGTAGATATGTTATGATCGAATTTGACATTCCAATGCCCGTCTTAGCATTAATTTATGTAATAACATCAGTTCCGTTAGGGCACTAAACAAGGCCACGGGGAGAGAGAGTTCGGGGAGCAAGACTAAACAATATTTTGCGATGTATCAAACAGTTGATCTGAGGTGCATTGGTGGGTTGTCAGCGACGCACTCACAGAGTAAGTCGTTTCGTATGCCGAATATAGGCATTTTGAACGCATAATTTATAACCTAAAACCATAAAATGCTGCAAAATTACGCGATCTTCCCAAAGAAACTTTGGCTAGAGTTCGATATCGTAAACGTTAGAGGAGAAACTCTACTTATCCCGACTAAGAGCTAGTGATGATGGAAGGAGAAAGTACATTTTTTACATGCTTTGCAAGCTAGTTTGTGGTTAGACAAAGAATTTCGGATCTGCTAGTATACAGACAATTACACGACAAACTATCGATGGAACATACATACATGCATGTGTAC
The DNA here is from genome assembly GCA_951509765.1 of Sphenella marginata. Lineage (NCBI taxonomy): Eukaryota > Metazoa > Arthropoda > Insecta > Diptera > Tephritidae > Sphenella > Sphenella marginata. The sequence continues at coordinate 83,576,441 of OX608079.1, read as the reverse complement.
ATATGTATGCGCAGTATGAAAATTTGAAACACAGTTTCTTTAAATCGGTAAAAAGATTTTTTGTAAACATTTTCTTTTTGTTAAACAAATTTTTACAAGTCAAACTTAAACTCGATCTCTTTGAAAGCCATAAATTTCTCAAGAACACTCTTCTGTTCAAACTCCAGGCTCGAATAGTCCTTATAGTTCATAGTTCCATACGTTGTATGTTTGTACAAAATTGCAAGTATGGCGTACATATGTATGTAGCGTTAACAGTCTACACTTTATTACGCAGCTAAATGCAAAACAACTGCATAAAACAATTTCAAAGGAATGGTGGCAGTTAATAGAACAGAAGCAGGTTACATACGATTGTACTATAATGTTTTTGTTGTTTTAATTGTATGCGTGTATCGGTAAAGCTTGAAAGAAACGACTAGGTGCCACTGCCTGCATGTGCGTTGCTCGTTTATTAATTTACTCTAGTTTACAACCAACATTTTTGGGGTATTTCAATGTAAGCGTTGCCAAATTTATGTTCCTATCACGAGCACTGCCTAATTTTGAGAGCTCTAGCTGGCGGTTAGATGATGGTGGAGTTTTTGAAGCAAGGAGATTCAAAACTTTCAAACAATGCATATACAAGAGGATTCATGCATCGTAGGAAGTCAACGAAACTTTGCCAGCCCAATAGCTATAGTGAAGTTTTCTCCAAAATAACTCATTACTTGTATTCAAAAGAGTTTAAGATATGTTAACCGTAGAGTTTAAAGTTACCAATGAAGTGACTTGACAAAGCTAACTGAATTTTGTTTATATAAATAGAAGGAGAGGCTATTTCTAGATACTGTATCTTATTAAATATTTAACGCCATTTTCATTGAAGCATTTTAAGCGGAATAGCGAAAATAGTATGAAATGGCTTTGCGTTCCCACTATCCATAACGCCTCGCTCGGTTGCATCCTTTTCGTGCCGGATATGAATTGTTATCAAATAATTGCTGGCAAACGAAATTATACAATTAAGATGAAACTGACACAAAAGGGGTTAAATGCTCTGCAGCAAGGGTTTGCCTACAGCTCATATGCTCACATGCGATTATGTATTTAGGTGTGTGTGTCTGTGCGTATGGCAGGCAGGCAGTAAAAGGATGAACATTCATTATTTTTGGTTCACCCACGACTGGCGGTCAGGGCAGCCTCTCTTCATCCGTTTTCCATGACTCTTGCCATTGCCATTACTGTTGCTGCATGTGGTCCAGCGGTATTTGCTCGCACACATCATTTATAACGTTTTTGTGCTATTGTCCGTCCGGTGATCCTTGACCATCCGTGCAAGTCACGCCACACATGTCCGGTTGTTCACTTTTTCTACATTTCTAGCAATTTCGCGCCTGCACCTTTCCTAGCTTCCCCATAAAGGATGCAGCTGAACTGTAGAAATAATCATCTCATAAGCTCGCAGTACGTAAGCAGAAGCAATGAAAATATTTAAGACCGGCCAAAAATACAGTGCACAGTGAAAATGATATCAAAGCCCCACAACCATTTTCTATATTTTTTTTTTTTAAAAAGCGAAACAACGTGAAAATTCTTGAACATTTATTTTGAAAAGCATTTAAAAGAAAATTACTTTTCGAGTTCGCAATACTTTTTGGATTTTTGGCTAGAACAAATGCATGACTATATAATACTTCATACCCAAAGATCATACCGAACGCGAAAGAGTAATATGTCTCTCAATTTTTTTTTATTTGTCCACTGTGTTTTATATCATTTTGACAGAAGCAGGTTTTGGCTATATTCTATGAATATGCCAAGCAAAGCTCGTTCGCCTTTATGTATATATGTATTTTTAGAAAAAATTTGAAATTTAAAAGACACTGTGCGTACATTTCAACATACATTTACTATAGTGTATAAATAATAATACCTGTACTTATAAATATGTGTTGCAAAGAGACGATGAAATAGATGAGTGACCTTTTCCGACATTTAATGTACTGCATATTCGTGTTGTTATCTTTATGGCTACGTTTAGTGAGTTCAAAAGAAATATGGCGCTATTCTCACTATGAAAGAAAATAAAAAACATGATGGTCACACCTTCCAAATTCGTAAATAAACAAGACAGCAGATATAAAGCTTTGCTCTGGCATGCATATGCCATGGTTCTCCATACTCAAGTCATTGATAGTGCAATAACGGATATCTCGAACTCTAAACGCCCCAAGATATAACTTCGAAGAGAGGCTTTCGTGATACTTACTTACTTCTTTATGTAGGTCAACAGCCTTTGATAGGTGTTTGTATAACCTTCACCCGGTCGCGCAGTCCCGCGGTCTTCTTAAACACAAGCAGCCGCACGTCGTCTCTTTTATATTTTAGTGGGTGATTTAAAGTGTGTTAAGCTGTGGAGTTCATTTATATTTAATAATTTCAATTATTTTGTAATCATAAAGCAATACTTTCAATTTCTTTAGGTATATTTTTTTTGAAACTTTAAAATGAGTAAAAACATAAAAGGAGCTAGATAACCATACATAAACTACCAACATTTGGTCTCGACAAATATTTCGTTTTCAGATTTTGCATGGGATTTTATTAAGCGTCTAAACAAAGCGCGCCCTCTGACTCTGTCATTGCCAGTTGGCGCCAACTACTGTTCTCAATCCTCATCTTTAATTTTCCTTATATGGTGTGTGCACGTAACACAGTAGGTACAGATTTTGATATAAAATTTCGGCTAAGTAGACAGGAAAAATCTGGAGCACAGTGGAAATCTGTTCGATAGTAGATGTGCAAGTTCTGCACTGATAATCTTCAATCAGCCTGTCCACCGTGGGACTCAGTCTTTCGCATATTATGTCTGATAGGCAGATTGAAGGATATAATTTTCTGTGGATTGAGCAGAGGACACTTAGATTTCAATCTGCAGGTATGCATTCTTCCGACCATATTCTGCATAGCAGATTGTTTAAACAATCAATGGGGAAGAACCTGTTTTCTCTGAAAACTTAAATAATATTTATTTTATTAATTCAATAGGTTAAAAACATTTGATGTTTGCAATTCTAGTTACTAAAAATGCAACTTAAAAGTTGAACCGGTTCAGGCCATATATCAACCCAGCCAAAAACTAAAAAGAAAAAATTAGAAAAAAACTCTAATAAATAAAAATTATAAGGTAATGTAATTTTTAGGAGATTTATAACTTGTTAACTTTTAAAAATAAACCGCTTTGTTATTGTCGTTTATAGATAATATTTATTAATATATCGCCAAAAAGTTATAATAGCAATAGGTTAGGTTAGGTTAAGGTGGCCACCTCTCAGCGGTGCCGAGAGGCGCACTTAGGCCGACTGGCCCATTGTGATACCGCTGAGCGGGTTTAAATCCCTTCTACCTTTAAGAATAAGTGTTCAATGAAAGAACCACCCTGTGCGATTAATGAAGCGCAGGATGTCTCCAATTTCGGCAGAGCCTAGCTCCGCTAGGCCGAGGAGTAGGCACTTGCTTAGGCACTCCAGTCGGGTTCTGGCAAGTGCGGGGCAGCTGCAGAGGAAGTGCTCGACACTCTCAACTTCCTCCTCGTCCCTGCAGCTGCGATAGAAATCATTTGACGTAGTGGTCAATTGATGAAATGAAATCAATGAAAAATATAGAATTTAAACTGCGTCGCGCCGGAGCACCCAGTGAGTGGTCACTGACCCAACAACTGGGCCGTAAGCGAAAAGATACATAAAAAATAATGTAAGAAAAATCGGTTAAATACAGAATAGTAGAAAAGGCTCCTCTCTGACAAAGATACCCAATTTGGTGTCCTCCTTTTTGGGAAGCGTGACCCGGTAATTTCCCAAGAAATTATCCGAATGTGGTTGGCAGGGTAGGGAAACGTACCGGCTTAAAATCGGTGTACCTTTCTCCTGCAAAATTTTAGTTATTTGAATAGCACTGGGAATCGCCAAGTCAGTTTTGGATTTATTTTATTGAAGCGTGCCCGAAGGCCGCCAACGCGAAAAGTTATCTACACAGAAATACTTTGAATCGCTTGGAAAATAAGTTTAATCAGTTTTTTTAAATTTTTTTCACATAAGTGTCTTTTTTATAACATATAGATATACTTAATGAAATATCGACCCCCATGCAAAATTTAATTTTTTTTTGTTTTTTTTTTAGAATGTAGGAAGTCTCCTAGTAACACTATTAATATAATATTATCGTTTACAATAATTTAGATATATATTTAAACCTACGTGTGCTCAACTGATTTGAAAAGATGTAGTTGGCTAATTTTTTCGGGTGTATGAGGGAGTTCACTCATATTCTAACACAAGCGAAAAATGTCATTGTATGCGTGTGAGTACCACTGTTTTAGAGTCGTACAAATGCCGAATCTTCCAAGGACAGAATGTGTAGTAACTATTTTTTTGACGAAGGCGATAATGAACAAGTTACTTTAGTTTAAAAATAAATCTAAAGTAACATAAACTATAACGATAAGTCTCCCAGCGTACAAATATTTCTTGAAATAGGAAACTTACTTTGCAAACCAACCCTCACTGCAAAGCTATGAAAACTGTCGATTACGAAGAACGGGGAGTAGCACCTCCCATATCTTTGCTTGGACTACTGAACTTTGGGTAAGGGTTATATTATGTTAAAAAAATTAAATTTTTTTTGCATTGCATATAAAAGCTAGTAAAAAACTAGTTCGGAAGTTCAAGTTCGGGTATAACCGAACGGAAAAGCTGTTATAAAAGCAACTGATTGTTTTTGATTAAAAACATTTCTGTTGTGAGTGGTAAATTAAATTATCACTAAATAACAATATATAAATAGCTTTCCCCATGTCCATGAAAGGTATGAAAATAAAAAATAAAAATAATAAAAAAAGGCAGTAGGGTGTTAACTACTTGCCCGTTAATCCTGCTTGTTTGTTATTCGATTTGCGTAATTTTTGGCAGGAGTATACTATGTACATATGTATTATCATGAAGCATCACACAAACTTTCATGGAAATACCTTTTTGAAATTTCAAGCAATCGCTTTTGAAAAAAGCCGGCCACGCCTACTTCAACAAAATCCACAATATTTTTTACAGTTTAGTTTTGCTCAAAAATCTTATTATGTGAGCAAAATCTTATTTATTTAACTTATACAATTATGGAATTATTTAAATTTTAATTTTACAAAGAAATTTTTCAGTACTGTGCTTAAAAAGTGGGCGTGTGCGTTAACCAATTTTGTTTATTTTTACAGCAAAGAGTTAGCTTTATATGTTGAACACGTTCTTCAAATATCGTTGCAATAAATTAATTTTTACCGGAATTATGACATGAAAAGCTTTGTGGAATAATCTACCATAAAGGGGCGGGGCTACTCCCATTTTTTAAAAATTTTCTGCACTCGACTTTCTCTGCCCACGAACATTTTAGAGGTGAAATAGAAATGATATACAGCTAGTTTAAACAAAGTTATTGCATATTCAATATATCTATGATCCTTTTCAAAATCTTTCGTATAAAATTGGGCGTGGACCTTACCCGATTTCGCGCATTTTTTTTCGGGACCTCGCCGGTATTAATATAAATATGTGTGCCGAATTTTATTTTGCTATCTTGAGCGGTTTTGATTTATGATTAATAATTTTTCCAAATTTTACTTAATCCTTTAACCTTTTAAACATTTTAAAAAATTTCTTCAAAAATTTATTTTTTGCCTTAACGCCAACGTACACACCGAATTTTATCCTTATAGGTGTATTATGTACTGAATAATCACTCTTTTTGTATTTTCGAAAATATTTGGCTATTCTCCATAGCGCTCCGAGATAAGTGAAAAGGAACCTGCATACCAAATTTCATTGAGATGTCTCAAGATTTACTCAAGTTATCGTGTTCACAGACGCACGGACGGACGGACATGGTTCAATCAATTTCTTTTTTCCTCCTGAACATTTTAATATGTATAAGTCAATATTTATCTCGATTCGTCTATGCCGTTACATACTACCGTTAGGCGAATGAGGTTAATATAAATTGTGTGCGAAACACTACTAGCCCCTATAAGCCAATATATGAATGTGAATGTCATTATAAAAAGCTTTTAAGTCTAAATTAAGATAAGCGGTTACTCGAGGAAAAGAAGTCAATAAAATAAAATTTGTTCAGTTAGAAAGTCGAAGTCGGAATCCAGAACATAACTAAAGTTGAGGGTGTAGTAAGCGGAAACCAGTGCGCTAAATAAATATATACATATGTATGTATGTATCTAGGACTGCCGACATGCCATAGGAAAATTTTAATAACGTGCTTCCAGTTTGTGTTTTTAGCATCTTATTTGGCTCCAATCTAAGAATTATTGGCTAAAGTCCAACTAAAGTTTCCACCGGAATTCGAGGATTGTGTGGCCTTCTCGACCACGCCCTTCGTCTGGAGGTTGCCGACCAATGCCCCTGTTTAGAAATACAATTTATCCACACCAATAAAATATTACGTAATTTTCTATAGTTCGTTGAGCGCTCATCTCACCATCATATTAATACTCCATACAAAATGTAAGTTTATCTACACATTGCCGTCAAACGAAACATCATATTTATAAATAATAAAATCTAAAAATCCTCCCACCCGCATTTGTAAAGAGATATGTACCTTTACATTTTAATGGTATTCAACAAATGTGCCATTCGACATACAGTAAGTAGTTGGGTCGGCATTGTCACTACTAATTGAAATTCTTATCTGCGATCGCTATAACTCTGCACATGTTCATTCCACTTTCAATTTGACAGCGCGACAGACAGGTGACAACTCATAACTTATTGTATTAAAAGTTATGTAATTTTATTTCTTTTGTTAATACAAAAGCTGTGTTGGTATAAAAAAGAAGATGCCGTGTCCGCAAAAAAAAAAATTGTTCAACACAGACTAAACGATGAATATACATTTTAACGCAAGCCAAATACTACGATATTGATAGAGACCAGGGACCCCCAATAACGATTAATTTTGTATTTTTAATGTCAAAACTCAAAGGCTTCCTCCTATCGTAGAACAGTTTCAAGTAGGTACATGAATGAGCATGTCTCTTCATGCTCAACCGAAATCTACAATGATTGAAAAAGGTTTGAGTAAATCCTATATAAATTACAACTTAATCATTACTTTTGAGTTTAATTTTTTTAGTCAAACATAAAACTTATTCCCTGAGTTTTATTATTTTGAGATGAAATAAAACTTACCCTTGAGTTTTATATTTTTGCTCGACAGTAAGCGTTATTCTTTGAGTGATATTTTATCGTTCAAGGATAAAAATTAAGTTCCGAGTTTTACGTTTTTTTCGCGGATCAAAAAACTCAAATGGTCGCTGCGCCTTTAAGGAAAGTTGTTGGTCATAAATATTGGTTGGTATAATCTCCTCAACATATGTACTCAATTATTTAAACATAGTTTTAGCCACATACATATACTTGCCATAAAGGTGAAGCGGCCTTTTGAGTTTTTTGATCTACCAAAAAACTTAAAACTCGGATCTTAATTTTTATCCTTGAACGATAAAATATCACTCAAAGAATAACGCTTACTGTCGAGCAAAAATATAAAACTCAAGGGTAAGTTTTATTTCATTTCAAAATAATAAAACTCAAAAAGTGATCATTACGCTTAATCAAAAAAATAAAACTTGAGCGTAACGATTATTGTTGATTTTTATTGAAAAAAATCAGAAAATAATGATCAAATGTCGAGTTCTATAATTAAACTTATAACAGTTACGGTCCCTGATAGAGACATTCTTAATTGACAGCGAGTTTTAGGAAAACCTTGAAATTAATAATGGATAATCACTCTTTCCAACAAGTACTACTTTACGCTGAGTAGGCAACTAAGAGTAAAGTCTTCTTTTGATGAACCACGAGCTTCGAACGAGCTATATAGCGTATTAATGTCCAAAAAAAGTGCAGAAGATTGACACACTAGGTGGAAGATGGCTCTAACTACCTTGGTGTTTCCTTGCGGCTTCAGTTTTAGTGAAGAAGAAAGAAATTATGATGCGAACCAATAATGCTTATGACTTTATATGTACAACTAGCAGCGTATTTTACTACTGGATGAATATGATTGCTAAGCAAAGAACAACTCGATCGCTGATCACAATTGTGTACGCCTCTTAAAGCCCATCTACGTGAGCGAATTGTATTGCATCAAATTCCCCATATACACTCGGTGGCACATTTTCTCTAGTTTTTCTTTTTCACCGATCATTGCACGGACAATGTATTTTGACTCTACTCCATATTGTGAATTTTTCGATTTTGACAGTTTTGAATTGGTATCGCTTTGTGCTTACACAATCATACAGTCAGTTCCAAATCTCTTACACTCAAAATTGTCGCCACTACATGCATTACCTTCAAAGAATTCGCAAATTTGGCATGTTTACAAAGAAGCATGCATTCACACTACGTATGTATGTACGTCAGTGTAAGTTTTCAATGCCGAGAAAGTGCGCGCCAAAAACAGAAGTGTCAACTGCAATGTTATTGTCTTCGTTTTGGTTGCCTCCTAACAACATAATTGATGATATTGTCTTTTAATTCGTTGGGTTTACGTGTGAAGAATGACAAGTTTTATTGCATCGGTGTAGTTCTGAAGACACTGACAAAATTTGCGTAATGCATTTTTAAAACTTTTCAATCCTAGGGATATGCTCAATACTAATTTTTATAAATACCATACTAAGTTCAATTGCAGAGAATAAAATTAAATACCTCAAGAATTTTAGACGATATATACATACATCTATTGACAGATACATATCTGTATACATATATAAATGGAAAGAGTTTAGCCCACAAGTTTGGTTATTTAAAAATGCGCGTAACTTTTATGTGCTATAAATTTCTTAAAATTAATTGAGAAATAAGCCTGCAACTGGCCTGGCAATTAGAATTCCGTTCATTAATTCGTCAAATCCGAAATCAGCATTGTGGCGGTAGTTTTTCAACATACATTTATTCGATTGCGGGCAAAGAAATGGTTTGCAGTGGCTAGTAGCAGTCAGAGGAACTAGCTGTTTTACCAACATCTCACGTAAGCTCTTTCGTTGTTAGCTTATTGCACAATTTTATATTTAAATAACGGCAAATGGTGTGGGTGTCACTGTTAGTTTTCTAGCTGCTCGTTTCCTTTTCCACATTTAAAGACAATCTGTTGAAACGTAGTTCTTCATAAATATTCGCATCAGCTACTCGGCAGTGGGATGTCTAGTGAGTGCCAATATTTTTTCCAAATTCAACCGCCAAAAATACCAACAGCTGTAAGTACTAGTATCAAAGGAAATGAACAAAACATGCGGGCGCGCTATTTATACAAAACACTCTTCTCTTTCACTGTAGGGTAGAAAGGAAACACACCTATGTTTGGTGGTAGTAGAAAGAACGAAGAAATTCGATGCACAAAATATTTAACTTCTTACAGTTTTCTTCTGCTCTTAAGTTGAGCACAGCTGCGATGTCTTTACCACATCTTTCCACCACCCGAAACTCCTCTTAACGCCTTAATTTATCTTTGCTCTGCTGGCTTTATTTCGCTTGATGTAGGATGGGTGGGGCCGAGGGGCAAGCGAGTTGAAACGAGACGTGCGAAAACATCTTACTTGCTTTTTAAAATGTCCAATAAAAATTGCCGACACATTCTGGCCATATTTCTTCGGAATCCCATATAAATCACTGGCTGTAATCCCTCATGCTATCGTTGCACTCGTCCACGTCGTCTACTTTGGCCGCTTTCGCGTTTGGGTTTATGTTGTATTCACCACATAGTTGCCGTCATTGTTGCCTTGTGTTGCTGTGTTTGTGACTGGTTTATATATATACGTATACTTATATTGGTATGCGTAAAGTTGAGCCTTTTTAGCTTTGGAAGTACGTCTCCGACCGCAATATCCACCCACCACCACCCGCAGTATAGCATAACAAGAAAGTTTCCGCGAAGTCACATTGTGTGTACTACAACTTGGTTCTTTGCTTGCCTAAGAAACCTTAAACTCATTGTTCGAATTAGTAAATATGCAGTGCCGAAATTTATAAAGTCAATTCAAATTGAATAGCACTGAGTTTATTTTGGGTTGAAAGGGAGCAATATTTTGTTTAGAACTGCAGCTTGATTTTGCATTACAGTCACACATTTAGAAACTGGTATAAAGAGCAACATAGTTTTGCATAAAAAATTATTATTTTCCTAAATAGTTATAAACTAAGGGCCTCATTATGTACAATATCGCCTAGCCATCGTTTTTAGAATTTAACTTTTCCCTTTAAATTTAGTTCTCAAGGTAAAAGCTTGTCAGATACCTTGAATTACAAGAGATCAACTTCAAGAGCAATCGAATTTTAGTGAGTTATTATTGGTTATCCTGAACGAGTTTCAAATTTTGCGATGAACTGAATTCCACAAAACCTGAGGTAGAGTTTTTAGCGCAAGTATGCATTGATGTAAATAACTTTTGCATTTGTGTTGCTTTATCAACTGATACATATTTCGTAGAACATTTACATACTTTACTTCGAAAGTGATGTGTTTGCAAGCATTTTTTGTTCCATTAAACTTTTTAAAAACCATCTCCAGCCTTCAATGGCTTCGTTAACCCACTTCTCTGCCGTTTGTTCATATGTATGTATAAGTTCTTTCTACTCATGAAGCAAATGCAGCAAGGCCCATCTTTCTTATTACATAGTCCGCTTTGTACTCAAGTACATTTTCATGTAAATCCATATTTTGTGTCATCTCATGGGGAAACGCTACAAAAAATATATCTGCAGTCAACTTACTCTTCTAACGTCCAGCGTTTTGTAGCTTCAAATGCCCCTCTGTTGATCTATACGTAATAGACGAGTCCGACACTGAGTTCGGAGTGATATGCTCCGGGAGAAATGCCTCCTCACTCTCATTGTATTGTCTCCAGCTGATCCTACAACTGCCGTACCTGGCAAGAAAGGAACGGATTTCTCAAGTTTCTCATAGTCACTAACCCGAGTTTGAAAATTGCAAACTCTGTATCTTAAAATTACATTTGCCCTTCGTTGCTAGATCTAAAACAAAATAAATGCTTACAATTGCTAAATATAATATCTACAGGTCAACAAAATAAGAGTTTTGGTTTAGTGCAGCTCTACTTGTAACCAAATTTGGTAGTACTCGGTACCGTGATAAAAACTGTATACTTACTTTTTTTAATGCTACGTACAGTTTTCTAGAAATTTTTCAAAGAAATTGAAAAAAGAGGGGTTCTTCACCCTTTCTAGAAAACTGTACGAAACATTAAGAAACTAAGTATACAGTTTTTATCACGGTACCGAGTATACTTCAAATCAGTTTTACTTTTTGCTGCACCAAAATCAATGTTGACCAGTGCAATTATTATTCACTCTTCCTGGGGTTTGACATCAAATGACTCGAAAAAATTTTCAGCCACTTCAATTTCTAACCCTTTTGCTTGAGTTGAAGTCTTAATTATAGATGACAATTAAGTTAAATAATTCTATTTTTAAAACGTTATTAATGAAATTTATTAATCATGAAAATCGATAGTCAAAAAGTTTCATTTTGAAATATACAAGGTCATTACATTCAACGTTATAAAGTAGTCATTGAACTAAAAATGGTGGAAATAGATGTATTTGTATCTGTGTATTATAAATTTTCGTATCTTAGCTGTTCAATGTAAAGTGAATCAATTCAATAAAAATCTATATTCCACCTACAGACAAACATGTTCTCTGGTTTTGTTAGATAAAAAGTGGTTTGATTTTGAGTTGATTCACTCTATTAGAAAATAAAAACGCATTATTTCAAAAAACCAATTTTCTGTTTTAGCCAAGTACTAAGTTCACAGCCGTGAAATTCCGCCAGAAACATGCATTTTCCATGCCGTGAAATGTTGCTAGCAACAATGAGAAGAAACGTCAAAATGCTAGCAACTTTGAGTGTCAAAAGAATAGAAATTCATAGAAATTTCAAGAAATGTCACTTTTCCCTCAATTTTAAATGACATTGTCAATTTAAAAAGTCGTGAAAAAATGTTGCTAATGTCATGTTGCGCTACATTTACACGCCGTGAACTGAGTACTACTTTGCCGTGAAATACAAGCGAAATTTTACGGCTACTTCACGACAAGAAATTTTGTATGTATTTTGACAGCTGTTTCACGTGAAACTCGATGTTAGTACCTAAGTAGCTTTTGTATGAAACTATAGTATTTAGAAAATTTCCGTATGTAGCTATTTTTTTCTGAATGAATTTTTTATTGTAAAGTGAATTATCTCAGAATGAAAAAAGTTTCAATGGAATTTAGCATCTCCCTCACATTTGCTTATTGGTATACTAGCTTAGTACTTGTAGTTTGACGTCATACCTTATAAATTGGCGTGACCCTTCTAGTACCAACTACATTAGTCCTAAAAGTTAACTGTTTGAATAGACGAAACTTTATTTGCGTTTTCCCAAAAAATTAGAATTTTGAGTTAACCCTGTTTACAATGGAACGAGCGATGTATATAAAACTTTCATTAACAAAAGTTAACATAATTTAAAAATATTTAAATATAAAGTGGTTGTATACATACATATATGTATGTATGCACATAATATAAATATCAGTTTATTAAACCAGTGACGTAAATTAGCTCTACCCTACCCTACGGACCAATAGTCATCTTAAGATAATATCAGCATATATTAGTTGTGCAATATTCATGTATATAGGCTTTTCCCATTTTTATTCTAAGAAATGCCAAAATTTCTTTTGATTCTTTGAACACAGACCCGGCAGACGTTGTTTTATCCTGAAATCTAAATCATTAAACATACGAAAAAATGTTCATTCTATCAGGAATTACACGGTCAGGTGTAATGTTGCATAGTTGAATAGAAAATTATCATTTTAACGAATTTTAATGGAAAGCTTGGATATTTTTTAGAAAATGTTTCGATTCACTTCCAATTCCTGATGGTTCATATGGAGGAGCCAGTGCCGGTAAACTAATTTTTCCATCTGCACAATATAACCCTTTCGTTTCACCTGGAAATTTCATTGCATTGCACAGTAATCAGTTGCAGGGTCGTAGTGAAACGCAGCACTGTGCAGATTTAGTGGGACGCCTCGATTGCTGTCGTTACGATTATGGCGGCTATTAGCTGATATCGCACTATCTCGTATCCTCCCTTGTTGACGCAAATCACTTTGTGATGAAGGCAAATCAGCACTTTTACTTGCTCGAAAGTTTGCCTGATTAGTGGCGTTGCGACGGCGACGTCCGATTTGACCACGTCTTACTAAAGGCATTACTTGCTTAAGTGCGCATATCGTCTTATCGAATTTAATTTAAAAAAACTGTCCACCGTATCACTATAATCACCAATTAAATAACCAAAATTCAATTTTACACCGGATTATTATCTGTTTTATGAAATTACACGAACTTATTTAAATAGACACTTTTGACACAACTCAATTATTTTAAATGATGACTTATAACAAAGTGCTTGCTAAATTCAATATTTTTTTTTTGACATCGCTATACAGCTATATCTAAGATTTATGACTTTAAGAATTAGAATTTATTAAATATATGCAAAAGTACTTGTATGTAGCTATCAATACGACATTCAAAATTTTTGTAACGGCACTCTTAGGAAATGCGTACTTTCATGAATGAGAGCCGGTATGGCGGATAATATTATTATTATTATATTTTTTTTGCAAATATGGCAACACCATTTTTTTTCGTTTCTCATTTGAAATTATTTCATAAACTTTATGTGTAATTCCAATGTTGCGGTTTATAAAGAAAAAAAAGGATGTTATTGTTGATATCTGGTAACTATAAAAAATTTTTTTTTTTTCTAATCCGAGCTTGAGAAGAAGGTAACAAAATAGAAGTTAAACGAAGTTTGTGGTAGAGTCGTTTGGGAGGAGTTCGCTTACGGACACTTTTTTGGATTCATCATTGTATATTATTTCTGTAAGGTCTTTTTATGTTTGCTCCTAATTTTCTGCTCTCATTTCGAACCAATATTAATAAGTAAGGTATCGTGTTAAAGGTGTGGGCTACCTCTACATGCGAAACTATATATTAATAACAGCAGTGCTTTTGTTAAAGCTTTTTTTTTTAAATTAATTTGTTTAAATAAACCATTGTGAATGCACAAAAAAATCAATTTGTACTGCAACGCCATTGTGAATCAGAGACTTTATCTACTGGGTTGTAAATGTCGCTGATGGTAGTGGTGAACATAGGATTTAATAAGTTATACTAATTTAAGGTGGTCGATTTTTATAAGATTAAAAAATTCTTATGATGTAATCATATTTTAAGCATACTTAAAAAAATGTTGATTATAGCAAGCATTTTACAAACATGCTAAAAATTCACTTGGAAATCAGTGTACTTACATATATAAGTGGTACTTGTATTTGGTAGTTATTTTAAGCTTATTCTCAAGTACAATTGCAATTCGCTTAGCCGATAATGGTCTGTTGGGCATCTCCTTCTACCACATACCGTTTGATATACATATGTATGTGTGAAACAAAACTATCTAAATAAAAGCCTTATTGAGCCTCTTAACCCTTTCGCGCCTACTGGGACAATACATCCCAGCTGCATTCCAAATGGAATATCTCTGTTTTTATGAATGAAAACTTTTATCTGAAACATCCCAGTACAAGATTTGGGTTTTATTTATGATAAAAATGCACCATTATATATCAAAAATGTGTCGTTTGGCAGCACTGGTCAAGTCTGTCATAGCATGTTTGCAAATTTCGCTGATCTGGCAAGGCAAAAGTTGTCAAAAGTACGAATTTACCGTTATCAGCGTTGTCTATTGCGAAATAGTGTGTAGATTTTGCCAATTCCTGTTTGATTTTGTCCTAAAACAATTAAAAAATATCCAGAACGGTGAGTTTTAAACAAATTTTCAATACATGGGATATATTATCCCAGTATGTGTTTAATATGGGATTCATTTATCCCAATATTGTGTTTTACAGATGTCGAAAAGGACGTACACAGCAGAAGAAGTGGCAGACATATTATGCGAAAGCTCCGACAATGAAGATTTTAGCCCTTCTGAGAGCAGCTATATGCCTTCGTCTAACGAAGAAAATATTACAGAAGTAGAAGAAGATGACAAGGATGCTTCCTACATGACCTAGGTGCAATTTCCGAAGAGGAAGAAGAACAGTGTGAAAATGGCGCAAATGAAGCAGTTGCCGTTGCTACCTGGACTAACCTAACAGGAGAGGTAAACTTTGAACCCAAATTTGAAATGCCTTTGGAAAGAGATCCACAAGTTCTGGAAACTTTTCCTCGAGGTGCTACCGAGTTCAGTGTATTCAGAAAGATGTTTCCAAAAAGTCTGTGCATTTTCATCGCACAATGTACGAATCAGCGAATAAGAAAACTGAATAGAGACAAAAAGACGAATAGGGCCCTAACGGATGAACATGAAATAATGGTATTTCTAGGTGTAATATTAGTCATGCACTACAATCATTTGCCGTCTTTACATGATTATTGGAGCAAAAACGCGTCAATGGGAAATCAAATGATAAAAAATAGTATTTCTCGTGATCGCTTCACATTACTTTCTTCGAAGTTATATTTAAATGATTGCGATAAACCAAACGATGCTCCAAAAGATTACTATATTGCTGAAGTCATTGCTTGCATGAAAAACAGCTTCATGCGTGTGAGAAGTGACAGTCCATTTCAATCCATCGACGAGTGTATGGCAAAATTTAAAGGACGGTCTAGTCTAAAGCAATACATGCCTATGAAGCCAATCAAGCGAGGTGTTAAAATTTGGTTGCGATGCGATGCAAAGACCGGATATACGTACGATTTGAATGTATATACTGGTAAAGATATTACTCCAAATCTTGCTGGCACACTTGGCGAAAGGGTTGTTACAAAATTAACTAGTACTATCCGTGATAAGGAAGTGGCTATTGCATTCGACCGATTTTTTACTTCAATTTCATTAATAAAATCTATTCCTTTTCCGGCCGTTGGAACATATATGCGGAATCGAAAGGAAACTCCGGTGTTCGAGTCGCGATTAGTTCGCGGGGAAAGTCAGTTCCAAATAAGCTGTGATGGAATAATGGCTACGCGTTGGATGGACTCCAAGGAAGTACTAGTTGTTTCGAACTGCCACAAACCAATAGTAACCAGCGTAGACAGAAAGCAAAAGGATGGTAAAAAGAAGCAAGTTGATTGTCCCTTAGCTATTGCGGACTACAACCGTATAATGGGCGGCGTAGACCTGGCCGATCAAAAATCAGCGGTATATGATCTAAATCGAAAATCCCAGAAGTGGTGGAAGAAAGCATTTTACAAAATTCTGATGCTTTCCACCGTAAATGCTTGGATTGTTCACAATGACATCAATCGCAAAAAAACATCGTTGATACAGTTCATCGTACCGTTAGCTGAGTCATTGCTTTCGGAAGGCACGAAACACAAAAAACCAAAAACTCGTCGGACTGGCGGAAGACCAGCTAAACGTACGCGTGCTGCATTATTGAATATAGGCGATCATTTACCAATAAAAGGGCCTTCTCGACGTCGTTGCGTACGGTGCACTTCGCTAAAAAAGGAAAAAAGAACCAATTACATTTGCTCCGGATGTAATAATGCACTTTGTTTTAACTGCTTTACTCCCTATCATAAATAAATGTTTTCTCAGCAAAAACGCTACAATGTTTTCCAAATAAATAATATAATATTTCAAAATTGATGGTTTTTAATTCTTCAATATAAAACCTTATTGGGATAATATGTCCCAACATAAAACCTTATTGGGATAATTTGTCCCAGGATAACGAAAGGACCTAGCCATTTTTTAAGTATGCAGAACATGTTCTTTGAACGTTATTTTCTATACCAACATTTGTAAGGATTAGAATAAGGAGATATAGACTCACCAATAAGTATACCAAAATGATCAGGGCGATGCGCTGAGTCGCTTTAGCCATGTCTGTCTGTCCATCCGTCTCTTTGCTTGAACGCACAGTAGTCCCTCAGTTTTGGCGATGTTTCTATGAAATTGGTATGGGACAGTCATTTTGTAAAGCATTAATTATTTGTCCGAACCAGGGCCATTACTCTGTACGGCATTTTCGATTAGAATACATTCGTTGTTTGTTGGAGTTCCATTCTGTTCCGTTCGGATTTGATTTACCCACTTTGCAGAAAATTTGGCACTCACTATTTCGAAAGCATAAGCCAAAATGGTCGAAAGTTAGAAAATTTCATTCTACAACAATTTAGCACACGGAAATTAACAAAAATGTATTTTCCTATGATTATAATAAAACAATAAGTCTCTTTTTTTCATCAATCAGTTATTTTTATTGCTGATAGAAAATAATTGAAGAATGTTAGGTAAAAAATTGGAAAATAGCAACAAAAATATTTTGTTTTGTTAGAAGTATTCATATATTAAAAAATTTCATTTTATTTAATAAAATTAAAAAATTACAAAGTAATTGTGTTCGAACCGGCGTTCACACACATGGTAGTCGAGATGCTTATCACTTGCGCTATTCCGACGTGTGAGGTTGTGCTGACTAATACTGCACATAGGATTTATGCAATGTGTTTTTGTATTTTGCTTTGTCCTTGAAATTTATGAAGCAGTGATGCCTACTATTTATTTATTTATTTATTTAGTCTATGAACAATTCATTCTTACAGACTACTAACAAAATTGAATAAAATTTAAGTATAATAGCACTTATGTACATACTAAAACAAAATGAAAGATATTAAATTGATGATTTCAAGATATTAACAAAGGCATCTTTCGATAATGAAAAATCAAGCTCGACAAAAGATGAGAAATTGTTAAATTCCCCAGGAGCACGGGCAATTGGAGCATTTCGCGCATAATTTGTATTATTAAAAAAGCCATAGAAAGGCTTGGAGTTTCTGAGGTCTATTAAAATATTAAAATTGATTTTTCTGAGAAGGGCTGCACAATCAAAGTCCCCACTGATAATGCCATATACGAAAGTTAAAGAAAGAATTAGCCTTCTACTATCTAAAGACTGGAGATTTAAAAGAAGTAAACGAGCATTATATGAAGGAAGTGGTTCTGAAAAATGCAATGAGCGCAAAGCATATCTCAGAAACACTTTTTGGACTCGCTCAATCCTATCAATAGCAAATTTTGTAAAAGGCCGCCAAATAATCGTGGCATACTCCAAATGAGAACGTACAAAAGATGTATAAAGCATTTTAAGTGTGTACGGGTCAGAAAACTCCGCACTATTACGCCGAATAAAACCAAGCATTGAATAAGATTTTGAAATAAAAGTTAATATGATTGTTAAAATTGAATTTAGCATCAAAAATAGCCCCAAGATCTCTAATCTCCACAACAGTCAGCAAATTAACATTAGCAATATTATAAAAGCTGTTAACAGTAAGTCGAGATTTCGAGTATGTAACATGGAAGCATTTATTAATATTTAGACAAAGTTTTGATCTAGTACACCACGAATGAAGATCATCGATATCAGATTGTAGATTCAACATATCATTAGTTGAATTTACTACTAAGTATATTTTCAAATCGTCAGCATACAACAAAAATTTAGCGAACGAGAAACATGAACTAATATCGTTGATGAATAGAACAAAGAGTAGTGGACCCAGAATACTACCCTGTGGCACACCAGAAGTTGCGCGGAAGGACTCAGAGGAGACAGAACACAACCTATTACATACATAAATATGACTTAAGCCATTTCAAGAAAACCGAGTGAAAGCCAAGGCAAGCTAACTTATGAACTAAAACTTTATGTGAAACTTTATCAAAGGCTTTGGAAAAGTCAGTATAGATACAGTCGACTTGACCACCAGAAGAAAAAGCGGAAATACAGTCTTCACTAAACACGGAAAGGTTCGTAACAGTAGAACGGCCCGCAACAAAGCCATGTTGTCTAGAATTAATTAAACTTTTGACTGAGAAATAGATATTTTATTTGATAATGCATTCAAATAACTTAGAAATATTAGGCAGTTTCGATATAGGCCTATAATTGCAGACATCACTCTTATTTCCAGATTTGAAAATAGGAACAATTGAAGCAACTTTCCAAGCATCGATAAATTCACCACAACGGAGCGACATATTAAACAAAATATCGAGAGGCTTAATTAATGCTGGGCACTCTTTTAACAAAACTGTTGAGATACCATGTATGTCTGCTCTGGAAGAGTACTTTAGTTTTGCAATACCAATAGCAATGTCATCGGCAGATATGGAGACTGACCCAAAATCAACCATAGATTGAATATCTGATGAAAAGTCACTCCATAGAACCTCATCATCACAAACGAAGTTTGATTTAAAAAAGTTCGCAAAAAGATTAGCGGCTTCACTAGGAGTACTAGCATACTCATTGTTATAAAATAAAGATGTTGGAACCGATGCTATCGATTTCTTCGACTTAACAAAATTCCAAAACGCTTTAGGACTATTTTCTAATTTAAAATTCGAACGAACAACAGAGTACCTACATATGTGTATTGGAATCGCTTTTTGCTTTCGAGTAGAAAAGCCTTTCGAATAGAACTACTGAGTAAGGACCCAGATCGGAACAATACGACGTATAGCTCCCATACAATCGATTGTTCTGATAAAGGGGTTTCGGCTTATAACTTTTACAATTATACCGCCGGAAACCAAAAATTTTGCACATTTGGTTCATACATATTATGTATGTATGTAACATAACATATAGCTCCCATATAATCGATAGTTCCGATAAATGGGTTCTGAGCTGGCGCGCTGACTCTTTGCTTGATGACAGCATGTACCTACTTGGTTTTGCCCTCCTTCACCACCAAACCCATTTTTCCACTTCTTTTTCTAGTTTGGAGTAGACAGAGGTTACGTCGCAGCTAAGAGTTGCACGTTTTTATAGAAAATTATAGAAAAAAACAACGTATTACCAGATTGTCCTTACACAAATCTCTTATGATACATTTTCAAGACTTTTAAATAATATCTAAAATATCAAAAACTATCTTTAAACAATTTTCTTTTTAAACACACTATTACATTATGTAACACCATACACAAAGTTATGTATGTATGTTTATGTGGTAGTGTTAGTGCCTTATGCAACTATTCAAGGGCATATCAATTAAAAAAGATTCATTTCGCCCTATTATTGGTGGTTACGGTTTTTATATTTTAGACAGTTTACTTTCGCCTTCAAGCATAAATTCTATTAAATGATTGTTTGTTTAACCTTGACTTAATGTTTTATTGACCTGAATGCTAACACAGAATGTGATAATAATCACTTTTACTTTTACCTTGGAATTTACGCATACAAGCAGGTCACATGTGTATCGCGCAGTGTTGCATCAGACCTCACCTGCCTAACGACGGGAAATCATAAGGAGCTAGGACAATTTTGTTTTAATATTTAACCATACTGTAACTTGTTAATAGAAGTCAAACTGAGTGCCTTAATGTGTATTCGTGTGCAGCGAGCAAGTGATTATTCCGGTTATTACCATAGCCAATGGATTATGTTTCTTGTGACTAACCTGCCTACATGCACATGGTTATATACATACATATGTACATACATAAGACACTCTTTTTGACCATGGAAGTGGAAAATCTTGTACCGGCACACATTGACTAATGTTTGAGCATCCATCAAAGATACTCGCGTTTTTCCTTTAAAATCTTATAAATAAAATGAATGTGTGTCTGTGTCCTTTATAGGCGTTCAAAGTACTCAACCGATGTTTATGAAACTTTCACAGTATATTCTTGGGATCATGGGTTAAAGCATAGGCGATATATATATTCTTCATAGCTCTGAACATACATGGTCTAAATTAATGATTTTTGGATACATGTGTCCTTTGGTCAAGATTTATATAATTTTGGAAAAGTGGGCGGTGCCACTCTCACATTTTTATGCCCAGCGTACTAGTACTAGTACAAGGGTATTATAATTTGTCCACATAACGGTACTATGTAACGGCGCAAAATAATCGAGTTAGATATAGAGTTCCAGGTATGAAAGTTCTTAGGTTGAAAAGAGGAATTGATTAAAGCATGTATGTACGTCCGCCCGTCTGTCCGTCCGTGTACACGATAACTTGAGTAAAAATTGTCGATCTCTTTTAAACTTTCCAGATTAGTTCAGAAGATTGTTGTGTAGGATTAAGACTATATTAATTTTTATAAAACTGGGCAGTGCCACGCCCCCTGGTTATATACAATTTCAATTCTTCATAGCTCTGAACATATTTGCTCCAAATTAATGATTTTTGGATATGTGTCCTTCGGTCAAGATTTATATAATTTTGGAAAAATGGGCGGTGACACCCCCACATTTTTAGTGTTTTGGTTGAACTTGATCTACATATGTCCAAAGTTTATGGTCGATCTCTTTTAAACTTTCCCAATACGTTAAAGCTTCGTTAAAATTTATTTGTCTATACCAAAGACGGTAAAACCAGCAATATTGTATATCTTAAAGCACTGCAGTAAATGGAATGTTAGAAATTAATAGAAAAATATTTGAAAAAGTATTTCTAGGGAAGTCACTGATCAGGCAGAACAGCGTCTGTCGGGTCTGCTAGTATGTTATACAATTATACATTTCGTTCTGTGAAACCGAGTAAGTAATGCTACTCAAATTTTACAGGCTAAGCAAAAAAGTATTTTACTTTAGCACGAACCGTTATATAAATAAATGAATAAAATATGTTCTATATTTCCAACCCAACTATAAGTTTTGTTGATAAAAGCTTAATCCTTGTTACATTACGTTTCATTGCAGCATACCCGGAATGCAATTCAACCGAATGGCGTTCGGAGTCGGTCTCGACAATTTGCAGGAAAAACCAATCAAGCAGAAAACTAGAAGTTTCCCTTAGCTTCCACTGAAAATTTTTATTCATTCAATTATTTATTATGTCTACAAATGCAACAAACCTTACAGACTTAGTTTGACTACAATATTATAGCATGAGCTTGATTTAACAAATTTAATATATTTTCCTAGTGTAAGATAGACAGCAAACCTCCCACTAGATCAATTAAATTAGTTGAAATCTTTTAACTAAGACGGATTGTTGCAATTAGCCTCTCAACGCCAAAACACATGCCTTAACGATTCTATTATCTGAAAATGCCTGTTTCATACTGACAAATTTTCTCTTAAGTTAAAAAGCACATTTTATTTTCTGTTAATATACGAATAATTGCTGGTATTTCCGTTTTATTTTTAACTTGATTTCAAGGCTTATATCAGTGAAATTATTAAAATGGTTTATTAGTTTTAGGCTTACTTACATTCGGTGTATCAAATTCTTGGAAATATAACCTGGGAGATTCAATAAAGTTTTCTAACTACCGCTTACCCCAGGACTGTTAAGGCTCCCTGTCTGCCAATTAAATAAAATAATGCATTATACGTATATTGGAAGTTGACTCGGTTTAGTTTTTGGTGACTTATTATGAACAATTTTGGCTGATTTAAAGCTTTTTGAATATAAGAAAATGCTTTGAATTGGCCCCAATAAAACAAAAATATAATGCACAAGTCTTACAGTCATATTCTACATTAAATAAATGTTTATGATTTTAACGTTTTTTATATGAGTACATTACATTTTAACGAATTAGCTGAAACATGAGCAGTTTTGCAGCCATATTTTATGATACTAACGAATGGTTTCGTTTTTTGAGCAAATGTCCCTTACTCGGTTTTAGAGTTTTAGGTGCTTAGGAAAAATTATAATCTGCATGTAGCAAAACATCCTTTAAATTAATTTTAAGTCGTTGTTAATCGAATTTCATATGCATATCCGCAATGTTTTGGAATGCTGTGAATCTATTGTATGGGCCTTGTTGGGAATTTCACGCTCTTCGAAATTGCGGTTTATTATATACATATGTATGTATCTCGCTCTGGTGAAACAGTAAGTGTAGTTGACTGAGTAAATTTACTTGTCCTTATCAGAAAACTACTTATAAATGTGTTGTATTATATTCATCACAGATTTTAGGAATTCGCGGTATTTTCCTTTTATTAAATCGCGACTGTTAAGGTTGCAAGCAAGTAAAGCAAAGATCGGTTTAAAATTCGGCATCGTACATCTCGATTTTACTACATTATGCAAAAGTAATTTGTAAGAACTTCAATAAAGAACATAACCTAAAAATTGTAGCGCATTTCTTACCATGATCACCAAAGAACTTAATTGGGGAGAACATGAAAAGCCGCCGAGACAGAGTTGTGAACTAAGGAAGAAAAATTTGGTTTTTTTTTCCTACAGAAAAGTGATGCCAATTCCTCGATAAGATTGGTTAATGCTGCCAACACAAGTGTCATAAATCTCCCGCTAAGGATGCCAGAATGCGCATAAAAAAGTATAACAAAAAAAAATTTAGTGAACGCCATTCAAGAATACTTAGTTGCTGAGCGTTGCAAATATTGTGGTGCAATTCATCCGTGGCGGACGTTGTGTTGTTTGTGCATAATTTTCTATACGTCCATATACTTTTACTTGAACTTATGTACGGCTGTAAGTATGCTTGACAAAGATTACATATGTGTTGCAACGTCGCGGTGGGGCGACATGATTTCACTTGACTGCGCTGATTTATTTTCACAGTTTGTAGCAGATTTTTTGATGCAGTAAAAGGCGACAGACCGACGGACAAGGCGGGAGCCACATGTAACTCGAAGCTCATATACATATGGACACTGACTCACAAACACCGGCTATAAAGTTGACACACAAATGGCGGCTAGTTGCAGTGAGCAACACCGCTGTAAAAACACTTGAATTAAAAATACGTGAGCGTGACGACATCATATAAAAAAGTTAGTATTTGTTATTACAACAAAATTCAAGATATCAACGCTTTGCGATGTGTTCGCCCTGATAGGCAGCTATTCAAGAAGGAAATCTGACTTATAAAAGTGCCCTTTAAAATGTAGTCTTAGATGGCTGAAATGATCTTCCGAAAAAAATATTGAATTAACCAATATATTGAAATGACCTCTTGCACTCTTGATCCCCAATGCAAGTTAATAACGATCGAGCTATTTAAAACCTTCATTTGAAATAGAATATTATGAAAATTCCACAGAATCAAGGAGAATATGCCGATCGATTTTGCCGAGTATTTTCCCTTCTAGCTAGAGGCTTCAAAATCAACTTTTGCTTCAGAACCTACTGACAATGCAATATTCAATGAAACAATTAAACCAAATTTGAATAAATATGTAGGTAAAATTGGCACTCTAAATTCAAATTTGCTATGAAGAATGTTTTAAGCTTTTAGTTATTGAGATATCATGTACCTATTCCGTTTATCGAACGCTGGGTCTATCTGTATACATTTTTTTTGTTTTTTGCTGCCAAATAAAAGAAAGCATATAAACATATATATGTACGTATTTGTGAATATTCTTTCAGTTCACAACAAGCGAAATCAACATATGTATGAGATGATAGGCCTCAAAACAACAGATATGGAGAGCACAAATACGAACTTGGCTTTTGGCAAAACTAGCATCTCTATTTCTTATTATTTTGGAGTTTATTTTTCCGATGAGAATCTCTTGAACATCCCGTTGAATCATTCACGTCGCTTTCATTGTCTTCAGCTGTCTTTCTCGTCTGAAGCCATGACGAGAGGATAAGAAATATCCCGAAGGTTTTTCACAGCAGCTTTTTCTAAAGTTCCTTCTCACTCTTCCTATTCTCAATCTATTTAAAATGTCCCAGAGATTTCAAAAAATGGCCAACACACTCAATGATCTTACTTTTCTAATACTCACCCCATGCATAGGTGAAAATCTTCTTCATGGGTGACTCCATCAACTTTCTCTGAGGTACAATTGCAGCTTTGCCAATTTCTGTTTAATCGTCACTCCATTTAATTTAAAATGCTACTAATCATTCCTATTTATCAGTTATCTGTAACTAAATGTGTATATTTTCCAAATATGGTAACAGAAATATAGAAAAATATGTAAAACCCAAAATTTTTGTCCTTATAACTTTGACTTCACACCTTACTATTTTGCGGAAAAAGTTTGGTCATGTTTGCATTGCTGTATTAGACATATTTTCATTTATAGAAAAAAATTTGCAACGCATTCAAGTAAAGCAGAGAAAAATTAAAATAATTGCATAACATAAAATGAAAAAAGGTATGTGATTTTTGTGTATATGTATCTTCATTAAATTGATTCATATGGGGTGTCCCACGAGTCACACGAAAAGGCAATCTTAGGTATGACCCTACGAAACCACATATTTTTGGAAGTAAGGATAAAGAGGCTGTTCACCGTCTAAATACATTTTTTGAGTTAAAAGGGCCATACTATGGATTCTAGACTATTTTGAAATGTGTCCCAGGAGTCACACGGATCTAAATTCTCATGTATTATTCAGATGAAGATGAATTTTGAATTGTTTTTAGTTTTTATTATATAGTTTTAAAGAATTGTTTCGAGAGATGTTGAATTCGACTTGTTTTTAATAAATATTTAATCAGAATTTTGAAGTAAATATAAATATTTTTTTGCCTTCACTTTATTTTATTTCATTTAATTGACTTGGTTTCAATTCTGCTGGGAGAAATTTATGAATAACTTGGTCAAAAAGGGTTGAAACAATAATAAAACTGATTTCAATAATCTGGTATATTACATATTTCCCACTTGTCCCAGGAGTCACAATTTAAATATTTAACAAGTAAGGAAGTCTAAGTTCGGGTGAACCGAACATTAAATACCCAGCGTTAGTTTTCAGAACGAGATACAAATACCATGACTGGCAATGATATAGGCCCTAGAATCTCATTTGAATTTTTCTATATCAAAAAAGGGGGCATGGTTATCATCCGATTTCGCCCATTTTAAACACCAACCTGCCTTGGCCAGAAAGTAACCTGTGTACCAAATTCCATGCGAATATCTCAAGTTTTACTCAACTTATGTTAAGTTATGTGATTTTCGATATCGAAAAAGTGGGCGTGGTTATCATCCTATTCCGCCCATTTTCAATAGCAACCTACCTTGGCCAGAAAGTAGCCTGCATAACAAATTCCATGCAAATATCTCAGTTTTTACGCAAGTTATGTCAAAATATGTGATTTTCGAAGTTTTCGATATCGAAAAAGGGGGCGTGGTTATCATCCTATTCCGCCCATTTTCAATAGCAACCTACCTTGGCCAGAAAGTAACCTGTATGCAAAATTGCATGCAAATATCTCAATTTTTACTCAAATTATCGTGTACACGGACGGACAGACGGACGGACATGCCATAATCAATTCCTCTTTTCAACCTAAGAACTTTCATATATGGAACTCTATATCTAACTCGATTATTTTGCGCCGTTACATAGTACCGTTATGTGGACAAAAATATAATAATACTTGTACTAGTATTAGTACGCTGGGTATAAAAATAGTTTATGGAATTTGAATATATAAGATATTTTTATAGAATATGGTACTATGCAGTATGTATTTTCGAGCACATACAAATTGTAGGTGAAAGTTGAATATTTGAACTAAAATTCGTATTCGTGCTCACAAAAATGCAGCAAAGGGATTTTCCGGTGTCCCAGGAGTCACACTCAGTCTCTTAGTAGTTACAAAGGCACTTGTTGTTATTTGGCCAATTCTTTTAATGCATTAATTGTATTGGATATTTATCCACGTCGATAAATATATTTCATATCAATTTAAGTCCCGATGTCAGTTTTTCAAGGCATAGTTGACTCAGCTCTGGAGTCAAATGTCCCAGGAGTCACGATGGTATGTCCCAGCAAGCATTTCCGATTTCGTAAGAGCAGGACCCCAGGCTTTAGAGCACTTTGCTTTCCCACTTTCAAATCACTTTATAATTTTTCACTTTTTTCTCACAATTGTTTTGGTCGACAACTTCATTCGATCACAAATAACCAAATATGTACTTAATTTGAGCATTTGCATTATTTCTTTCCAACAAAATATCTCGAGGCACTCAAAGAAATTGTAAAAAATATTTCAAGTTGTAGATTGATTCAAGTCGAACAGCGAACTCAAATGCTGCTTCAACGCTTCTATTCATATTTGCAAGAAAATTTCAAAATGTAATTAGTTTTTCCTTTCATTTGCAAAAAAGTTGTAACTTATAGTCAAATTACCCACCGACGCAAGCACGTAGTACGTGTCAGCTGACACGACCTGCCTTATGAGAATGCCGTAAAAACTAACACTCACCGACGTTCAATTTTTCCGTGTACGTAGAACATCTCGTAGAAATCAAACGTATTTTGATTTTTTACGTATGAACGTGTAAGCTGATTGCTTGCTCATACGACAGTGTTGCCTACTCACATTTTCGTATGCTCTTTTTAGATCGTTTTTAGTTGTTTTACAAAAATTCCTTTTCAATTATGGGAATAATATTGAAATAACCCAAAATAAATTTTGTTAAAATTTGATTTCACTCGAAATCGACATCTTCAAAAAATCCGTCGTCATCTCAGCCAAGTGGTCAACATTCTCGGGGCTCTGGCAGTAAGAAACGGGGTAATGACGCGAGCAGCATGTGTGAGGCAATTGAGCTATTCAAAAAAAAATGTATCGGAGTTGAAAAGGCAGGCAATCCAGCTGTGGAGTCATTCGGTAATATGATTGTATCCATGATTTCGCAAATTACTCCTTTAAAACAAACCCGGGCAATACAGCAAATGATGGAGGTGGCATTCAAGATTCAGCAGGAACCGGAATGGAAAGCCCAACGTAATTCGATACATGCATATGAACAGTAAAGTCATGTATGGAACTGTACTATTCACAGTGCTGTAAATTACAACAAAAACAATATAAAACAAGTAAGGAAAGGGCTGTCTTCGGCTGTGCCGAAGGCTTTATACCTTTCATGAATGCCAAACCACACTTATCGGAACAATCGATTGTATGGGAGCTACCCGTTATGTTGGCCCGATCTGGCTGATTTTGCCTACATATGTTACATATATTATATGTAGCAAACGTGCAAAGTTTAACGTTCCTAGCTCTTTAACTGCAAAATTGATAGCCCAAAACCCATTTATCGAAACTATCGATTATATGGGAGCTATATGTTATGTTGGTCCGATCTAGGTGATTTTCACTACACACATTACTTATATAGCATGTACCAAACCTGCGAAATTTCGCTCTAATAGCTTTTTAATTGCAAGAGTTAGAGGCCAAAACCCGTTTATCGGAACAATCGATTGTATGGGAGCTATGCGTTGTATCGGTCCGATCTTGCTGGTTCCGACAAATGATTAATCCTATGCAAAATGGCGCCTGCTTGCAAAATTTCATCGAGATATCTCTAAAACTGAGGGACTAGTTTGCGTTCAAACAGACGGACGGACAGACGGACAGACGGACGGACGGACGGACAGACGGACATGGCTAAATCAACTCAGCTCGTCGCCCTGATCATTTCGGTAGACTTAATGGTGGGTCTATCTCTTCTTCTTTTCATACTTACAAACATCGGACCAAAGTTATAATACCATTTCATGCTCATGAAAGGTATAATAAAACAAAGTAAAATAAAATAAATTTTAATTTCACCAGAATAAAAATTCTAACCCTCCTGGCAAAATCCTGGATACGCCACTGGCAGTGTGTGACTTTATTTATTTTTATTATAAATGAATTTTATTTATGTTATTTTAAATGTAGTTGCATGTTCATATATTTATTTATGTACATACATATGTAGATATACGTACACACAGTGACTCACAGTGAATTCGGTATTTCTAAAAATTTTTTAATTAAAAATACAAAAATGTTTTTTTTTTTTTTTTAATTTTTTGTTGATTTCGGCTATATAATTGGCTATGTTTTAATTAAAATTTTTTTAGAAATACCATGTTAGTACCCTGTCTAAAGAAATTCAAAAAATGTTTTGTTCGGACGTTCTCTGATAAAAAACATAAACTTTTCACAACAAAACAAATACTGAGAACATACATATTTTATTGCAATTAGCTCGCTTAACACACTAACACCGCGATACATAATCCGCTACCGATTGTCGTGACTTTTCATTCACCAATTATTTTCGACTTCCAGATGCAAAAAATTTGTTCATTATTATATCTACCTTCAATCGAGTAAATTGGGCCGACTCCGCTATATACAAACCTTCCCCATACTATCACTTTAGCTCCGCCGTGTTTGACGGTGTTTGTGGTGAACCGGCGATTATATTGGGTGGACGCCGAACAAACTTTCTAGAGCCTGTGCTACCAAATAATTCAATTTTTGATTCGTCCGACCACAATATGTTTCGCCATTTGTTAACAGGCCAATCCACAGGCTCTTTTGCAAATCGCAGACGGGCTTCCACGTGTTTCTTTGTTAGAAGCGGTACTTTTCATGTTTTCAGTTTCGGTACTAACCTCCAAATTAAGCTCGACGCGAATCACCCGACATGATGTAAACGGTTTACTTTTGCTGCAATTGCGATCATCTGCAAGCGTATTTTTGTTTTGTTTGTGAATCCATAATTTCAAATATGAATACAATTTAAGCCATTTCTTTAAATCTAGAAACTCTTAGGGTAAAACCGGGATAGATGCCCCATATTCAAAAAATCTAACTTCCCGAGCTCGTGACTAACAATTAATTTAATAATTAGCAGCCGCAGCCACAGCGCATTTTAGTTATCTAAGGGCTTCGAGCAGTGAACACGCGTTTTGTTAGTACCTATAAAACATTTTGTTTGCGACGAAATTGAAATACCCGTAAAAGTTTTAAAGGTAAGTATTGTGCTTTGTATAACTTTATAACTAGTAATAAATTCCATTATATTTTTTAGTACCTTAATAAACTGATTCATTGAGCCGGCATCTAACTATAAATAGATGTTTTTTTGTTTATAATTTATTCAAAAAATTCGTAGGCATCTATCCCTATCAAAAAGGATAGTTGCCCTGATTTTTCGAGGGATAGATGCCCTTAGGGGCAAAGGAGTAAGTATATATTTTTTACATACTTTTGGAGTCTGATATATGTTTTATGTACTACTTTATGGACTTTTAACAGTTTTCAGCAAAATTATGCCGCGAAAGTACAAAAGGAAGGGACTACAGAAAGCCTGCAGGCCGCGTTCGTCGAAATGAACAAAAATACGATGGGGATAAACGAATTATCCTAAAAATATGGGATTCCATCGAGGACATTAATTCGACGATATGCTGCTAAAAAAACAAAAAAGGGATATAATAAACGTTTATCTAACTATTGGCTGCCTCTAGTTTCCTATAGATTTACTAAGTAGCTTTTATTTTAGTGTAAGATTGTATGTAAAATGTATTTTTATAAAAATATAATTTTTATTTTTTTCTAAATAAACACGTACCTATAAAATTGAATTTAATACACATATATAAAAATGCATGCCAATTCTTGAAAGCAAACGCTTCAATTTAATGAGGTAGGTATGGCCATTGATGTACCTAATACTAGATTTAGGTATCTTCTAATGATAGTAATTAAAAGATTAAAAACCCAACATGTTTAATTTATTATGGTTTTGAGTAGGGGTAGAACTACATACGTTGCGTTCGATTTGTGTTTTTCGCTTACATGCCATAAAGGGCATCTATCCTTCGCAATATTTTCATGGTGGGGCAACTATCCCTAAGGTAGGCATCTATCCCTTAAAAAGAAGGTTTCAGGAAAAAGTAATTTCTGGAAAACCCGTGTACGATAGGTAAACCAAAATTTAAATAATTAAAGTTAAGATATTGAACTAGCTATATTAAAAAAAATTATTCAAATAAAACTAATATTTTCAAATTTAGGCAGCTTTTCCAAAAAGTGGGGCATCTATCCCGGTTTTACCCTATTAGGCCAATTGAGGATTTTTTGCATATCTCCTATAACATTCAAATTAAATGTGGGTGGAAGAATGCTAAAACTGGACGGATTAAACAAAAATCCAATACAGGTTGATACCGCCAAGCAAGGATCGGACACAACCAACTCTGGAAATGTTCCACGAGACTTCATTGTATCGGTGACACAGTATGCCAACTTTGGACCACAAAATTCTCATACATGGCAAGTATATTATGGAAAACTATATATTAATATAATCGCAACCAGCCAAGTTTTTGTTTTTTTCTTTACTGTTTTCACTATTGTGCAAGATGGTCACATACCAAAAATCACATCTATAGGACAACTGGTATTTTTTTGCTGAACAATTTAACATTTAATAGAAATACTTACTGTGTGGCGGAGCAAATATGTACATACGAGTACATACAATAAAATTGACACCGGTCTGTAAATTGTAGATATTTGAGCAAAAATCGGTAGCAAAGATCATTATTAAGTATTTAGAATGTTTGACTGTCTGTCTGATTCAGCGAAGCGAGTTGGGTTCACTAGTCACATATGTATAAAAAGTATTTTTGTTTTGATCAAAGAAGCACAAGTAAACATTATTTTTGATTCTTAAATAAAACCTAATTTATTATCAATTCCGGATTTGTTATTCAAACAAATCAATACCACGCAAGATAAAGAGAGGTTTTAAAATAACATAATTTTTAATAACAGGGGGGCTTCACTTTTTTGGTACAGTGGAACTTCTTTATAGTGAACTTCCCTACAATGAAGCTCTCCCTATAATGAAGTAATTTTGAAGACACAGCTTTTTGGTTCTACTTTAGGTGCATTTTTGTCTCCTTATAATGAATTTCTATATAGTGAAGTTTTCTATATAATGAACAAATTTTACTGCTTGAAAATCAAGCTTCATACATTTTTGTCTCCGTATAGTGAATTTTTTCAAATATGTTTTCGGTTACACTCAATTATTTGTAACTGCGTACTCTCAGAAATAAACGAAACGTAGAAATGTAATACGGGGAATCCCAAAATGAAAATAGATACATACATATGTACATTGTAGTAGGAGTTCAGATGTGTTAAGAAATTGAAGTAAAAATGACGCATCGAACTGTCTAAATGATTTGGAAGCTTTTGTTGAAAATGAAAAATGGAAGAATGTAATTCAAACCGAACTTACTGATTATTTTAAATAAAATTACAAAAGAATAAAATGAATTTCTATATAATGAAGTCTCCATATAGTGAAGCGATTTTCAGGTCCCCTACGAATTCACTATAAGGAAGTTCCACTGTAATATGTTATGTGCACTATCAGTGTTGATTATGCACGTGGAATAAACCTCATATAAGGTGAAGTTTTATTATTGGGTTGTAAATTGCGTAAGCTTATGTATGTACACACATACATATATGTATGACCGTTTGTAATGACTTAGAGCGAAGAACCACAGGCGGATAAAGAACAACAAAGCTTGCTTTTTTGTAAGGAATGCGAAAGTATGTGAATGCACCCAAAAATCCTTTAACACTCACGACCAAGTACACCCATATGTTTAAAGGAGCATTTCTCCAGGATACGGAATACATTGACAGAAGTTCTGATTTTTTATTCCTCCCACATCTGTTTCGTTCTTCGAACATCCACCAAGGCATTGTTATTTTTTTTTTTAAGCTGAAAATATTTGTATGCGTGCGTGTTTTCAAAGTGTTTCAGAGCCGTATGCATCACGTATGTACGAAAGCGTGTGTTATACATACATACATATGTAAGTGTGATCCAAAATAAATTCCGAAACGCTAGGAGCAAAAGATTTATTATCAAATTAAATTTCTGACAGAATTTATTGCTTTATCTCTTTTTCGCTGAACATCGAGCATCTAACGCCGAACATAGTTTCAGCAAGCTTCTGATAAGTTTAGCCGTTTTCCTCTCCCTTCAGCATATAATGTTGTTTTGTATTGTATTTCATTCACTGTGGAGTATCCTCACCACGACCTTTGTGCCAGCTTGGTAGTGGGAGCCCTGGTAGCATAATAGCGTATGCAACCACCATTCGCCCTTCAAAACTTTAACATAGTTCCGAACCCAACCATTAAATTGATAACAGAGCTCAATAACGAACACGAAAATTCATTTCGCTTCATAAGGACGTTTTCCGATTTTTGTGATTTTTGTGAGTTTTATTAGTCAAACTTAAGTTGCAAACAGCCACCGACGTGTCTAACGGACGGTGGCGGTGGACGTACACGAGCAAATTTGCGATTTTTTATGAACGTTGGGCTTACGTAGAAACATTCAATACAGTGTTACCATTCCTCAGTTTGCATGTATGCTTACCCAAACCTCTACTTTTGTATTTGTAATTTTTCATTTTGTAAAATGTCGAAAGTAATATTAAATAACTACATATCGACAGCCACACTGCAAAACCCTGTATGTTCAAAACCAAAAAGTTTTCAGGAGAGGGAAAAAACTGTAATAATTATAACGTATGTATATGAGCGACGGTTATTTCATTTCACCACTGGAAAGAAACGGGAAGTTGTAACCCGATTTTGACTGAATTTTAATGTGCGAAATATCACGATCTATGGGAAAGGCTCAGAACCTTATTTTTGGAAAAATAGTGACTTACGGGGTTTTGCAGTGTGGCTGTCGATATAGTATATTTATTTATAAACTTTAACATAAGTCAAAATTTTTAAGATATTTCGACAACATTTAAAACTTTTTTGGGTATTTTTGTAAAATAATTGCAAACGGCCCAAACTCAACATGCAAATAGTTGAATAGGCAACACTGTGTGTCGAAGAGCGATCAGCTGACACGTTTCCTACGTAAAAATCAGAAATTTTTTGGTTTTGACGTAGCGACGTGCGTAAAACGTACGTCACGAACGTCGGTGAAAAATCGCTTACATGCAATTCTCATAAGGTAGATCGTGTCAGCTGACACGTCGTCCGTTTTTCCGTCGGTGGCTGTTTGCAGCTTTACAGAGAATACATTTTTGCGAATTTGCCTGGAACTGCTGCTGAAACTATTGGCAGACATCATTTGCAGAGCACCGCTTTTAAGATATAGTAGTTGAAAAATACTTAGATTTAATTAATTTATTTGAATTTGAATTTCATCATTTTCTCATGCTCCTTGACATCCAAAATGAAATAATGCAGGATTGTATTGTAAAACTAAGCTTAATCTTGAGAAGATTGCTATATTCACTTTTATGCACGGGAAATGGATAGGATGTGATAATTACTTAATTAGTGCAGGTAAACTGGCAAAATCGTATGTTCTTAAATACAAATTTAGTAAAATAAGCATGCATCCCACACATTGGTGAGAAAAAATGTATCGACTTTGTAGACCATAAGTCCAAAGCCGTTATCAACAAGAAATCCAATGTGACTTCCATTATTGGTTGGGTGAAGAAGGTGTGTTTAGCCCCACGCTTTTGACGCTTTCACAGAATCGCGATGAGGAGAGTGTGAAAACGCTACCTCTATTGGATAGGGGAAAAAGAGAACAGAGAAAATCGTAAATTCGAAGAACTTGAGATAGTAGCCGTCTAAAATTCTATCAAAAAATTCGATCAAAATTGAGACCGGTGACCTAGTGGCCGTTGTTCAAAAAGTACTAAGGGGGCAGCACTTCACTATCCGCTTAAACGGATTAATAGTGCAAGAACCTATAAAACCTCACAATGGAAGATGATGGAACTGATGTTTCCCAAATCGACTATGACGAGGTGCGAATAGTTATACATATATCAATTGAAAAAA
The DNA here is from genome assembly GCA_951509765.1 of Sphenella marginata. NCBI lineage: Eukaryota > Metazoa > Arthropoda > Insecta > Diptera > Tephritidae > Sphenella > Sphenella marginata. The sequence goes on along the minus strand of OX608079.1, from coordinate 83,541,673 downwards.
GTTAAAGATTGGGTGCTGGTTGATTTTCAAAGCATGCAGTAGCTTTTGTGCAGAATATGGCGGGATGAATGCTTGCTTGAAGATTGGAATCTAATTGTTCTCTGCCCAATCCAAAGAAGACAGATACTGAAAACTGTCCCATCTTTCGGAGAGTTCCATCAAGCCTATTGTGCCAAGAGCTGTAGACTGGCGTGTACAGACTGATTGGATGTTATCAGGGTAGTTTCAGACCTAGTAACTCTACCATCGATCAGGGAATTTGGTTTCATCGGCTGTGAAAAATGACGTAGCTAGGTTAGAATTGGGAAGGGCCTAAACGAGCCTTTGCCAACTAAACTAAACTAAGCAGTCACAGTAATTCGCCCTACTTAGGTAGAGCGTCCGCTGCTGGAGGCAGACACCCTAAACTATACTGATCAGCGGCGGATCCATAGGGTGGTTTTAGGGTCCAACTATGGATAAAAGATGTCCTCGAAGTACCATAGAAACAATTTGGACTATAACAGTCCTTGGTGGGAGAGATATATAATCATAAAACATACTTTTCGTTAGACATATTTAGCTCTAGTGTTATACGCAAGAAAGCTTTCAACATCTATATACTTGAAAAATATTTTTTTCCTTTTATGCTTCTCTGAATTCAGTGCCGCCGAATACACATATGTACATAAATATATGTATAGTAGCTGTGTTATACACGTACTCCTGCCTCTTCTAATATTTGAGGGAGACTAGTGATTCAGTGCTTTGGTTGGGTTTTATGTCGCATATGTCGTGAAGCATCTTTGATCAAAAAATTGTGCCAATTTCATCTAAAGTGGGGTCAATGACTTTTTGGATGAAATGTTGGACCTTTGTCTTAATCAGATTAATGTTAACCATAACAAGTTCGGTCTTGGATTTAGCTATATTAGTTTTACATACCTACATATATGTAAATTTGTATGTCTAACACAAGGAAAAACTTTATCTGCAACCCAAAGTTGAACTAAGATATAAAGCTTTACATCAATCAGATCTTGATAATCTAGGTTCCTCACCTATGTATTTCACACAACCTTGAAAAATGTGAATAGCACATGTGTTTTCACGCAGAAATTTTATACTTTATTGGGCTACATATATGACCAAACAAAATTTGGCTTAGAATTAAATTTATGCAGCCTTTCAAAGAAATGCGCGTACTAAAAATTATTTAAATTTTAAACCGAAAATGTTTTTAAAAAAAAATTTATTTTATTACATCCAGCCCATTTCTGCTGAGCGAAGTGACCTTTAACGTTCCCTCTCGGCCATCAAGACATTTCAAACCTCTGGTCCGGAAACAATAATGAACCAATTTTGAATTAAATGACCTATTCCGATGTTCATGTCATAATTATAGCCTCCTTTCTAGCACATTGATATTTCTAACTCGCTTTTTATACCCAGCGTACTAGTACTAGTACAAGGGTATTATAATTTTGTCCACATAACGGTACTATGTAACGGCGCAAAATAATCGAGTTAGATATCGAGTTCCATATATGAAAGTTCTTAGGTTGAAAAGAGAAAATGATTAAGGCATGTCCGTCCGTGTACACGATAACTTGAGTAAAAATGTAAATCTTTGCATGAAATTTGTTATACAGGTTACTTTTTGGCCAAGGTAGGTTGCTATTGAAAATTTTCGAAATCGTATAATAACCACGCCCACTTTTTCGATATCGAAAATCACATAAATTAACATAAGTTGAGTAAAACTTGAGATATTCGCTTGAAATTTGGTACACAGGTTACTTTCTGGCCAAGGCAGGTTGGTGTTTAAAATGGGCGAAATCGGATGATAACCACGCCCCCTTTTTTGATATAGAAAATTTCAAATAAGATTCTATGGCCTATATCATTGCCAAGTCATGGTATTTGTATCTCGTTCTGAGAACTAACTCTGGGTATTTAATGTTCGGTTCACCCGAACTTAGACTTCCTTACTTGTTAGTATTAAATAATCAATAATATCCTCACTTAATCAATAATCACACCTATTCGGGTATTGATAGCACTACACTAAACTCTTACGGCTTTAACAACTTTTCAAATTAAGTTGACGATACTATAAATGTTAATTTAATATTGTGTAGTAAAAGTATTTCGAGTATATATTTGGGATCAGTTCATAGTACTATTTCAATTACATATACGCAAATGTCACAAACAGCACTTTTGAAACAGCCTTTCTTGAAACAGTGCCAATAACTGCACAACTAGTCATTGTTTTTGTCCTATTAATTTCCCTGAATATAAAAGAAGTATAAATACCATGCCGTATTCTAATTGATTTATTGCACAAGAAAAAATTACGAGTATTTGATTTTCCATAAAGCAATTGATGCCAACATTCGAGAAACATAAGAAGAACTAAAGGACTTCCTACTAGCGAAGCCACAATAAAATAAAATATTTATGCAGGCGCAAACTTATGAATGTAGTACATTGTATACATACATATGTATGTACATGTATATGTATGTATATATATTTAGTAGAAGTAGTATATAGACCATGCAGTTTTATTAAGCTTAATAGTACGACCACTAAATACATTCGTGTGTATATTTACTACAAATAAATCAGTAAATTATACATGTTCACAAGTTGAATTATTTTGCCTGTACCAATTCTTATACCTACAAGTCCTGCAAAAAATTGCAATGAATTTGGGATGCGTTTGAATCTAGACTCAGGGGATTATATAACTTGTACCAAATATTTTGTCTACTTACATTAAATGAACAAAAATAGCCCGCAATAAGCATGTTCAGATACAGAGGGACTCTTAATATGTATATAGCCTCTGAGCCTCTCTCTCTCTCGGGAAAATTATTTTTTTTTGCTATAAATCCCAGTGCAGATTTTCTAAATAATTGTGCGTACTTAGCAAATTTTCTTTTCTGAGTTAAGTTTTTTAAAATGATATTTATTTGGACTTATTGGTCCACATTTATTGGACGCTATTAAATGTATCTGGAAGGTATTAGTTTTGAACGAATTAATGCCAAACCAGATTCATCGGGATTTACTCTCTTCGGCGTATTACCAATTACATAATCATATATGTATGTATGTACATATTTATACCCATTATTACAATATACAAATACTACTTACTATGTATACATATGTAAGCATTTAACCAAAGATATTCTACGATAGAGAGTTGAAGTTCGAGGCAATGCCAATATTTCTTAATACACGCATGGAAATGAACAGGAATTTCCCCAATAAAAGTTCGATGTCGTAAATTAACTGCAGAGCTCTTCTGGCATAGCGGCTATCGTTGTTGTTGATTTTACTCTTACTGTTGCTGCAGTCTGCGCACTGCTTTTACATATCCATATAAGCATATACTATAGGCTCCCACCTCACCGTCTTCTTCCAGATCTCAGCTTTTCAATATTTTCTGTTGCCTTTTGGCTAAAAAAGTCATGAGCTACATTTCTATTTGGTGTTCGGCGAAAGGAGTAAATAACGGGTAAGAGAAACCGCTTTCTTTTCACTACCAATATGGTAGGTAACCGTGTATTTGTGAGGGTGGGATTGAACGTCCCTTTGAAGATATGCGATCAGTAAATACGTTTCCGCTTCTGTTACTAATGCGTTTCCTATTTACTTTCCGGGCTTTTGACACAACATTTGAGAACGTATTTTTGTTCACTAAGCATTGGGTGCAGCTAATACACTTACTGTAATGTTGTACATATGTATGTATGTACACATATCGAATATTCAAATGCGAAACTTTTGATTATTTAAATTTTGCTACTAAATACATACATACATATGTACGTATATTGCATGCATATTTTTAAGTTTTGTAATTCCAATAGATTTATTATATGCAGGTGTAGCTCCACCAAGTTAGCCGCCATCACCCACAGCTACAACACAATGCAACGTCAGCAACATCGCAGCCACCAACCGTTTGCTTTGTACCTACTTCGTCACAGCTTTTAGCTTTTTATCCTTTATCCTTCTTTTGCTAAGTATTTATGTATGTACATTTCTATGTGCATACAAGTATTTTTGCACGCTGCGCGAAGTCATTAATCTCACATGGCGCAATGTAGTAAAACTGTAACACTTTGATATTTAGAAATAATTTTATATCCTTTTTCAACCTTCCGCTAAACAACACAGGAGCTGGCAGTGTTGATGTAGTTCGTAGGGCAGATGTTGGATAGATTTATGATGAGCAACAGACTGAGCCATGTCTGTGGTGTAAATATACATACATACATATATGTACATATATTTTTTCCATCACTGTAGTAGCAATAATTTAGAAATAAGCTACTCAAGAGAAATAGGAACGGAAAAGTAACTAAAGTCAAAGTTCCGAATATACAAAGAAAAGTAGAACGATTCTGTACTATAACATTTTTTGAGACTGCAGGCTCTTTTCCACATAATTGAAAACTTCCGAGCAAAAAATTTGTATGCCAGGGTTCAACCTAGATAGGTAATCATTACAGTATCCAGAACGAACTTGGGCTAGCATGACTCTTGCCTCTATACGCAGTTCGATTTCCTCTTACAACTCTGACCGACTCTGTGTGGATATCGATACACCTTTGGATTTTGGTGGTGGATTTAATTATAGTGCTTCTTTCTCTGGGTGCGGAATTTCTTCCCTCAAATGTCTGTTGGTTTTTCCGTTTTGTAAGAGTTGAACAAGATTGTCTGGTTAGCATAAGCAGTAATCACGACCTGAAACTTGCTCCAATTGATGTCCGATAGCCCCAGCGACCAATACGTAGTTTAGAGCCAGCTGACCAATTGGCTTGTACGTTTGCCAGAAACGCTTATTTACCTCTTCCCCAAGCATGAGCACCATAATTGAACACGTAGCCCCTGAGATTTTGAGGTGTGATGTCTAATTCCAAGTTCACCTTCGCCGACCAGGACGTAAATAAGGTGGCCGAGAATTTAGTTAGCTAATAGTTAGAAGTTAAGAATTGATTCTTGAGCACAGCTCATTTGCGGAAGGGCCTTTTGCCGTGCAATCATCAGCGTAAGAGGCAGTGTCTGGAACGGCTCTACATGTAAAACAGCTGGTAAGACACCACCCTGTCCTGGGTGCCTTGTTTTAGACAGGGGATAAGAGTTTAGCCTTCAAGGTCGTTAATATATTGCGCATGGTTGACCGTGTCGAATGCTTGATACAGATCAAGCGCAAGTATCATAGTCCTATCGCAATGGCAATGGCCACAACTTTCAGGTCAATAGAAAGTTTTCTCGTTCATGTTTGGATTATTGGGGACAATTTTTTTTTGCTGTAGGCGTGGCTCCCGTAGGTCCACATTAAAAAATGTGTAAAGCATAATTTGCAACCTGTTCATATATCCTGAATTATGTGAAATTTTGGAATACAATTTTAAACCTACAAACTACTTCTTCTAAAGTTCTTGATCCTATTGAATTGATCTTATTAAAAATTTGACGTTCAAATGACGAAAGCCATATTTGAGATGAAAATGATAGCATGCATATTTTCATACCCGTTTTCAAAGAGATATCCTTCCTAAGTCCTTTACTTATCTATATCCTCAATGTAAGACTTGCAGTTCTTACATACTCTTAAAATTTCTACTCCGCTGGAGGGTCGCATTCTTTTACAGCTACAGGTGATATATTCAATATTCAAATGACTCTGAGAGGATATTGTTGTGGGATAGGGGGTATACCAACGGTCTCGCAAAGCTTGCTTACCGACGCCTATACTTCTAGCGTCGTTACTGTATATATTCGTAAAAAAATATAAAATTAATTAGGAAAACTCCATTCTCAAATAAGCCATATTTCGTTTTCTAGACTCCAATATTGAAGCTTTAAAGCTAATATGCAGGTATGTATTGGTAAATGTAGAGTAAAGCTTTTGGCAATTGCGTATGGGAATCAGATTCTGTATGTAAATAAAAAACAAATTTAATAAAAAATTTGTTTTACCTCTTGCCTGGCTTGTTTGTCCACTTGCCTTTACAAAAGATGTATATGGAACGCACTCAGTAGATGTGCTAACTTGATCAAAACCACTTTTCAAGTCTAATACCGTAAATATCTTGTACCTTTTCAAATTCTCAATGCAATCGTCTATTAATTGCAATGGGTAGTTTTTCCCTTATCGATATTTCATTCAAACCCCAGTAATCTATATACATTCGCATTTTGCCTTTTTTTACTAAAACTATTGCAGAATCCTACTGGGGGTTACTAGGCCTAATTATTCCGTCTTTAAACAATTCATCAATTATATTTTGCACTTCACTTTTCCCTAAATAAGACAACCAACCCAGAGTGCAATAAAATCGCGTTTCAGTCGTTAAATGAATTTTAATTTTATAATCAAGTGGCTGAACTTTTATTCCTTTCCAATTAAGGTAAGATTTTATTATTAAATCCTGCAACATTAATGATTTTCTTTTTTCTAATTTAGGATTTATATTTAAATATCTTAGTTCCTTCCATCTACATCTTTAATGTGACATTCATTCTCAAAAACCTCACTCAAATTTGTTGATGACTCTTGACAATCTTTTGATTTTAAAATACAGTGTTTGCTGAATTAAAAGTATATAACTTAGATAGAAAATCTCGTCCGAAAACGACTGTCATGAGCAAAGATTCGTTAGATAGTGTGTAAAATGTAATAATTTTATAATTAACAAATCAAACTAATTTAATTTGAACTAATAATTTTTTCACTCCAACTCCAACAAGCTTGGATTGTATTGGACGTATGTCTCGTAATAAACTAACCGGACTACCAGTGTCAAATAGAGAGATATGTTTTAAAAAATTGTTTATCAGTATTTTGAAATAAAATACCTACTTCATTAAAGCGCCTATGACGTCATTTTTGTCATTTAGCATTTACTTGTTTTTCCAATTTCTGCAATACTTTCTTTGGATGTGAACAGTTAAATTTTATGGCCCATTTTCCAACATCGAAAACATGAGCCTTTTTGTCTTAGTGGATAACGGCTTAGTATGACCCGTTTGCGAAAAGTTAAAACAAATATTTGCATAACCTTTATTTGATAGTTTTGTGAAACCTTTCAGTGGTAGTTTAGTAACCACTTCGTTTTCACGAATTAAATATTGTGTTTCGTATCTCGCAACCAACATCTTTAATTCATTAATTGTTATAGCACCCTAACCTCCCTTAAGCTCGATCACTTGCATACTAAGAATGTAGTAATGAAGAGATTCATCTATTTTCTTCCAACACCTTTCCCGTAACATGTTATATATCTTGACGAAATGTTTATCAAATTCGTCAATAAGTTGCTTACGAAGTTGATCGTATGTCACTGCTGGTATTGCTTCAAGAAATACACTTTTTTCTTTAAATGGCCATCTAACAGCCTCAGCGATTTTGACCGTCTAACATACATACTACATATGTCCGTAGCTCGTCGGTTATGTCTTCGTTAAACCAATTGGAGACCCCGAGAGATCGCAAATTGATATCCAATTGCAGAAATTTTCTCTCGAATACTCCCAGTGCCGCTCTATGAGATGTTGTTATTGTCCACGGTTCTACACCATGCAGAGCAAGATATTTTAAAAAAGACTGAATCAAAATTTTTTTGAAAGTAGCGCTGTTTACGCATTTCCGTTTCTGGTAACATTTCGGTTTCTTCAGCATCGACCTAATATTTTTTTAGCTCGTCTTTGCATAAATGCATTTTTGTTAATACATATACTGTTAAATTAGAATTATACCACTATCTAGATGTAAGGAACTATGTATGTATGTGGAAACTGGCATTACAAACTTTATTTTAAAAAACAACTTAGATTACTTACATACTTCGGAATCCTTAAGACAAAGGAATGCCCAATTTAGCCACGCGTAATATTTTTTCACAAAACGCTTCGTTTGCGGTCACTATCATTCCATTTTTATACCCAGCGTACTAGCACTAGTACAAGGGTATTATAATTTTGTCCACATAACGGTACTATGTAACGGCGCAAAATAATCGAGTTAGATATGGGGTTCCATATATGAAAGTTCTTAGGTTGAAAAGAGGAATTGATTAAGGCATGTCCGTCCGTGTACACGATAACTTGAGTAAAAATTGAGATATTTGCATGAAATTTTGCATACAGGTTACTTTCTGGCCAAGGTAGGTTGCTATTGAAAATGGGCAAAATCGGATGATAACCACGCCCCCTTTTTCGATATCGAAAATTTCGAAAAACGTATAAAACGAGTTAATTCAATATCAGAAGCAGCTACAATGACAAAATTTGCAACATGTATTGACTTAGATGTTCTAAGGCTGATTTTATCAAATTTTTTGAAAAGGGGCTTGGCACCGCCCACATATATTTGAAGAAATTTTCAAATTTTGACTCTCAATAACTTCAGAACATTTTATGCTAGTATAACGAAATTTTGTAGAGGTCATACTATTGTTGTGTTAAATTCAGATATAGAATATAAACGAAATAGCTTGGCGACCACGCCTACTTTTTTATAAAGGTTTTATTGAAAGGAGGTGGAAATATTGAAAAGTCCATATCTAATTAACTGATACCGCTCTAATAATATAATTTGGTACATATGTACATCAATTTTCATATTCTTTACATTATTTTTGCAAAATTTTGGAAAGTGGGCGTGGCACCGCCCACTTATGAGTCAAGCAATTTTCAAAGTCGACTGCTAATAACTTCAGAACGGTGTGAGATAGGTTTACGAAACTAGGCATGTTATGTTTATGTAGAGTACTACCACAGAAAATAAGAAAAATCGGTGAACGACCACGCCCCTTTTTGGACTAAAGTCCTCTAAACGAGGGTTAGGAAACCGGAATATGCAATATCTGCTTAACTGATAAAGATATAGTACTAAAATTTAGTACACTCATTCACCTGATGATGTTATTAGTGATGTTTAAAGGTTTTTTGGTAATATTTTGGAAAATGGGCGTGGCACCGCCCACAAGTGAATAAACAAAATATCAACATTTCACTATTAACAAGCCACTGTGAAAGTATCATAAAGATCGGCAATGAAAACTGATCTTCAAATAGGGACAAACAACATACTAAAATACGTGGGCGTGCCACCACCCACTTTTTTAAAATTAGGTAAATATTGATTAATGGACACATATATCCGTATATCAAAAAATTTCACAAAATACGTTAAAAGATATGGGCATGGCACGCCTTCTTTTCTAAAGTTATATATAGGACATGGTATAACCCTTGTAAAGATCGATTCAGTACTTTTGGCTCATGTAAGCGGTTAAAGCTTTATAAGCAAGGAGCGTGGCCGCGCCCACCAAATTCGCTATTGTTTAGGCTTGGAATAGACTGGTTTTTAAAATTGGCGAAATCGGATGAAAACTACGCCCCCTTTTTCTGAAAACTAACGCTGGGTATTTAATGTTCGGTTCACCCGAACTTAGACTTCCTTACTTGTTTTGCATTCCACTTGTTCCAAAAATGCTTTGTCGTATTCTGCGTTACCCTTTCCTTTTCAATTAATGTTAATAAAGCAGATATTCTATCTGATTGCATTTTTTATAACTAAATCCATAATAATATTAAGTTGTTTAGTATTTGACACAAAGACATAACACTACTTCTTGCGAATGCGATTATAAATTTTTGCAATTTTTTACTGCCTTAATTTGACATGCATGATTTTTTTTCTGTAAAAAGTTCTTTTTTCTTCCCTTAGAAAAACGTGCATTTTTATTTCAAAAAACATATTTTTACATGCATACATCAAGCATTTTTTTAAATTGTGTACCAAATTATAGATCTCAACCAGGAAATTTAATACTTCTCAAAAAATCGCCTTGTAGATACCCTACAGATTTTCTGATACGAAAAATTTTTGTTAAGATAAGATATAGTGAATTTTCTTTTTGGCAATTTTCATGAGTTAGAAGAAAAAACTAATAGCATTACCTCCACAGTATTACTCCCGAATGCTGTGGTGTCGATTTCGTTCACCCCGGACCTGGGTCGATGCGGATTTTAATCGCCTCTTACGACAGGCATATCCAGCTATGGAATATTTGTATTTCTTAACTCGTCCCCTCCCCAACTCGGGTGCAAAGTTACATATTTGGATACTCCATTCTTTTAAAAATGTACCAAAATGATTATTCAGCGTACTTATGTATGTATGGACATATGTATGTAGATACATATATACAGTGTGGCACTGTTGCTTAACACATTATATGCACCGACTGCACAAATGATGGCAAGCCGATGCATGTTAAATTATTAATTTCATAAATTTACATGCGCCAAAGAAACAGCCCTCTATGCTGATACCACCTATTCTATACCCGGTTGTACTGGCCGAATGAGAAGCTAAAGCTACTAAGGAAAGTGGTTTTTGTCTAACTGAAACAAAGTCACTCAAATAATAAGGGCTAATAGTAGACACTATGTTTTATAAATGTTGCGTAGATAGAATTTAATAAGAACTTGATAAAAAGGTTTACTTTAAACGATGTCCAACTTTTTGTTTTTCCATCTCATGAGATAGGCAAAAGGTTTATGCGTGTATTAGTTAAAAATAAACGTTGAATAGTTAGTGAATTAACTAGAGTTGAACCGGTCCACATTGCAATGCATTGGTGAGTTAATACATATGTGTGTCCACTGGTCAAGATGTATATAATTTTGGAAAAGTGGGCGGTGCCAAGCCCACTTTTTTGTGTTTTGTTTGTACTTCAATAATGTCCAATGTTTATAGTCGATCTCTTTTAAACTTTCCAGATTGGTTCAGAGAATTGTTGTGTACGATTTAGGGTATATTAATTTTTTGAAAAGTGGGCGGTGCAATGCCCCCAGGCTATATAAAATTTTAATTCTTCATAAATCTGAACATATTTGGTCTAAGTGAATGATGTTTGGATATATGTTTCCGTTGGGCAAGATTTATATAATTTTGGAAAAGTGGACGGTGCCACGCCTACATTTTTTGTGTTTTGTTTGTACTTCAATAATGTCCAAAGTTTATAGTCGATCTCTTTTAAACTTTCCAGATCGGTTCAGAAGATTGTTGTGTACGATTAAGGCTATATTAGTTTATGGAAAAGTGGAAGGTGCCACGCCCCCAGGCTATATACAATTTTAAACTTTGAACATATTTGGTCTTAATTAATGATTTTCGGATATGTGTGTCCTTTGGTCAAGATTTATATAATTTTGGAATACAGTAATATTGAAAAACAGTCTAAATAGAATAGGATATAACTAAATAAATACATAAAAGAAGTGTTCGGCTCAAGTCGACACTTCGACGCTGCATCAGATATTGCCAACTTTTAAAAATCAATATACCACCGAACCTCAATAAAATCAACGCTCAAACAGATTGCCTGATTAGTCAATCCACTATAGATACATCTCTTCATACTTCGAGAAAATCCAACACCAGTAACATTATTTTTCAACAACATTTTCTAGAAGTTGTTAACAATTACAAACAAAGAAAATTTACAACTATTTATACAGATGTTTCCAAAGCAGCAAACACTGCATTTGCAGTTACCTGATCTGATGGAACTATTATAACAGGCGGTATTCTCACGACCCATTCCTCTGTATTCACGGCCGAAGCTTTTGCTATTTACAAAGCGCTACGGTATGCCATCCATCAAAAAGGTAAATTCGTTGTTTGCTCTGACAGCCTTTCTTGCTTGAACGCAGTTACAAACATACGCAACAGCACCACTATAATTCAAAAAATCCGAGACATTTGCATCAAACATAATTCTAAAATCGCTTTGCTTTGGGTACCTGGTCACGTTGGTATTCATGGGAATGAACAAGCAGATAGTGCAGCGAAATATTTTGAATCAGTCCCAACTTTTCAACATGAACCTCATGACCAAATTGATTTGAAGAAAGTGCTACAAGAACATACGCACAAAAAAGGTCTCGAAGAATGGGGTAATTTTAAACACTGGTAGGTACTCAGACCTCAATCCTGCTCGTAATAAATTTGTTTACTCCAGTAATATCACTCCCCTACAATCAACCATCTTCACACGCCTAAGGATTGGACATACGAAAATAACACACCAATTCATCCTCACCGGCAGCCCACCGCCAAAATGCCATTTGTGCGGCAATAACTTCACCGTGGATCACATCTTCAACACTTGTTTGGCTTTAGAGAGTATTAGAAATAAACACTGGATCACTAACCAATATCGAAAACCTTTAAGTACACCATCCGATGATAATATTGTAAGGATCTATAATTTCCTAGTAGAATGTAACTTGCAGAATAGAATATAGTCTACCTCTTTTTATTTTCATTTCTAAGTAATGTAAATCGGAGCCGATGGCCACTGTTGCTTGTGCTCCTCCATATGAATTAGGTTTAATATTTGTATATTTCTCCTAATAAAAAATAATAATAAAATACTAGCTATACATCTGCTCAGCAGAGCATCTTTATACATACAGTCGACTTAACGTCAGTGACATTAAGACGCATGCCAAAAGCGAACTTTTTTTAGCGGACTATCATCATTGGCATTAATTCGTATTAAGAAGTGGGATCGCAAATCCACATCCACTTGGTCCTTCCATCGAAGGGTGGTCTCCGCTGAAGTACATATCGTCGCTACCGACGAAGAAAGGCGCATTCAACAAATTGTCAACGAAAAAAGGCGCATTAAAAAATATTTCGAGGAAGAAAGGCGCATAACCATTCCATTTGCTGGAAATATGAAATATAATCAGTAAAGGCCTACACCAAATTAAAAACAGGCTTTCCCATTTTCCGGCTGGAAAAAATACAAGGGGATGCGTACATAAAATGAAACAGCAGCTTAGAGTAACTCCAACTTATATCGCCTTTCTTTCTATTTTAAAGCGCCTTTCTTTCTTAAAAATTATTTTAATGCGCCTTTCTTTCTTAAAAATTATTTTAATGCGTCTTTCTTCAAACAAAAAAAAGTATGCGCCTTTCTTCGTCGACAAACAGCTTTGCGCCCTTTTTCGTCGATAGGAACGATATGTCGGTGTCTGCGTAAAGCTCATACAGGTTATGATTAAACACCTTCGACTTTATCCAGTACAAATGGGTATATATGTAGTTGCTCTGACGGAACTTTAATTTTCTGACTGCTTGTAATATTTCGTTAGTTTTTGTTATTGTTGGTGGTGGATGCTACCATGATATATTGAGTGCGCAGCATAAATCGAACTCGTAGGTAAACGTTGTCCAAGCCAGCCGTGCGACTATTTATCGTGGTTTCTATTATAAATCAGCAAACCATAAACACATTTTTAATGTTCAACCTTTGAGAAGCCTGCACCAAGCCAGTTTAAAATCAGACGCATGTACTGTTATTTAAACATTGAACTTGCAACAATTATGCTGGAAATCTTTAGTATAAATGTAAATACAAATGCACGTACATACATACATATGTATTTTTATTAAAGTAGATATATACATAAGAACTGATTTATATTAGTACCAGAGCTGGGTAGTAATCATTACTTTAGGAATTAAATTACTCTCAATTCCCAATTACATATAATGGGAAAAGTAATAAATTCCTTTGCCCCACACAAAAGGAATTCATTACATTTCCATTCCTCAAAAAAAATTACCAAATGTAATTTCCCCATTTTGAGGCTCAAGTAGAAAAAAATTTTTTTTTGGAATTGAAAAAAAATACATTGCGCAAATATAATTTCTTCTCAAATACTTTCGAAAGGAATTGAAAATGTAATTGAAAATCTTCCAATTACATTACAAGGAATCCCAAATGTAATTTCAAATTTCTCATTCCTTAAAGGAATTGCTTATTAAATTTGTGAGCTATTAAATTTGTGGTTGTATATAGCCATGTTGCACAAAATAGTTAATCTTACTGGTGTTGTTGTTAACTATGCAGTTGGAATGATGATTGATGTCATGATGGGACATACCACATCAGGCGCGGTTCCAGCAGCACTTCTAGAGGGGGGAACGTTTTTTTTAAATACATAACGTAAAATAGTAGACCAAGCAAAAAAAATAAAAAATTAGTAAAAATCGATTGTGTTTAAATTTTTTAAAAGAAATTAAAATAGTTTTTAATTCGAAACATGTATATCTCATAATTTTTCAGGGTCGAAATTATGAAAATACGGGTTACAGAGCTCTAGGGGGGGAACAGGGGGAAACCGCGCATGTACCACATACAGGGAGTGTATTCGTATAAGTAAGATTGACAATAGTCTTTCCGGAAAGCGTGCTCTCTCCTTCATCTCTTTTGAATTTGGAAGGCTTATCTTCTACCAAAAGAGACTGCCTGCTTAATATAATAATTCTTTTATATTAAGTATTTTAGTTTCTTGGTGGAGGTGAGACATAAGCACAGCTAGAAGAGACCCGTAACAACCTTGTGTTCTCCAGGTGATGTCATTTACATTCGGCGACCACATCCATGGAGGGTCCTCTCCAGAGTGTATTTCTGACTAGAAGGCTTGGCAGCAAATATTCATCTATATTGCAGGTGCCTTCCGAAGTGCACAAGAAACTGTATGTTCCCCAAATGTGTAGAAATAAATTAGAGGCAGCACAGCACAAATTGGTAGAGAAGCTCATTCCTAATCTTACCAGAGTGGTGGGCAATTAGGGATGGAAAGAACAAAAACACAGCAAACAATAAAAAAAGGCTTTGGCCCAATCATATTAACAAAACTTGGTGTATTTACGTATGAATGTATGTACATATAAGAATATAATTATGTATTATAAGCATAACTATAAGAGTAGAAGGATATTTTAAAATCAAAACAAACAACAATGAATTCACAGAATATAAACATAAAAAATGAAGAGATTTTCAATATCATTTGATTATATGAGAGTTGGCCTTCATTACAATGAGCATTTCGAAGTGCTCGTCGGAAAGAGCATGGCGTCGCGGCGCGTTTACGATTCCTGCAAAAGAAAACAGTCTTTCCACAGAAGCCGAAGATGTCAGTGGTGTATTTGCTTTCCTGAATGCGTTTTGTAAGAGCGGCAATTCTTTCAATTTGTTCAAATTGTTAAAACGGGCTCAGAAAGGTATATATAGACTTCGCGTTCATTGCTTAAAACTCCTGTGGGGTTCTGAAATATATTAATCAAGGAAACAGCTAAAGGCCGGTTCATTGGTGCAGTAGTCGTATCGCTGTAGTCGTATCCTTAACGTAAGAGAAAAACCAACATGCATTTGGTCGGTAAGGTTACGTTACAGATAGTAGCACCAATAATCGATTACATTGTTTCTCATAAGGTTGGTCGAATCAGCTGTTTTATAAGATTACCGATACGTCACCTCTGAACCCGACTTAAAATAAATTAAAAGAAAGTAAATGTTTTCCTGGATGGGTCCGCGTGTAGAAGTCCACGTAAGTGGGGAAAGTTTCTGATCGCCATTCACTTGGGAATGGCCAGAGCGATTCTTTTGCATGCGGTCCAAGCAGCTCACTACTTCCGGGCGCTTGCGTCCAAGTATCCTCTGGGTAGCCACCGAACACCCGTTTGGTGGTGAGCTAAACGTGAGAAGGCGACAACCTGGCAAGGCCACTCCGACATAATCGGTTTAAGGGCTTATCAGGGGTTTACAAGCAGCGTCTGATCACCTAGTGGTGCGGCTGTAAGCGGGCGTCTGTCTTGGATCAAGCGGCTCGCTATATAAACGTGCACTTAAATTACAACCTCCCGTGGAACGGGTTGTGCGTTGGGTTTGGGACCCACCACATAAAACAACGTACCAATGAAATTCAAAAAAGCCTCGGATATGAGAACCCCCTTTTTAGATGACGACACACGCAAACGAAACAAGGACTACGATTTAAGGGCATGCACCTGGAATGTCCGGTCCCTCAATGGGGAAGGTGCCGCTGCCCGGTTGGTTGAGGCCCTGAGGAAGGCTAAAGCTGACATCACCGCCATACAGGAGATGCGATGGACGGGGCAAGGTAATATGAACAAACCACCTTGCAACATTTACTGGAGTGGGCATGTCGACAAGCGCAGATTTGGCGTGGGATTTGTGGTGGGAGAGAGACTCCGTAATCGAGTACTGTCGTTCACACCCGTGAATGAGCGTCTCGCTACAATCCGCGTAAAAGTACGATTCTTTAACATCTCGTTTATCTGCGCCCACGCTCCGACGGAAGAGAAAGACGACGTGGAAAAGGATGCATTCTACGAGCGCCTGGAGGAAACTTACGAGCGCTGCCCCCGTCATGACATCAAAGTCGTGCTTGGTGACTTTAACGCCAGGGTGGGCAAAGAGGGTGTATTTGGACCCACAGTCGGGAAGTTCAGCCTGCACGACCAGACTTCGCCAAATGGATACAGGCTGATCGACTTCGCCGGTGCCCGAAACATGGTCATTGCCAGCACCAGGTTTATGCACAAGAAGATCCATCAGGCTACATGGCTGTCTCCCGATCGAAGAACGCGAAACCAGATCGACCACATTGTGATAGACGGACGGCATGCTTCTAGCGTTTTAGATGTTCGCACAATAAGAGGTCCAAACATCGACTCCGATCACTACCTAGTAGCAGCTAAGATTCGTACCCGCCTCTGTACGACAAAACAGGTGCAACAGAAAACGCAAGGAAAGCTGGACGTCGAAAAGCTGCAATCGCAACAGACCGCCAATGATTTTGCAGACCGACTCTCACACCTGCTCTCTGAGAGCACAATTCAACCCAGTGGAATGCATGAGCAGTGGGAGCACATCACAGGAGCACTCCGTACCGCAGCCGAAGAAGTAATTGGATTCCGGCGAACGAGAAGAAACAACTGGTACGATGATGAAGAGTGCCGAGCTGCAACGAAAAGAAAGAACGAAGCCTACAAGGCAACGCTAAGATCGAGTGCAACAAGGAGTGTGTGTGAACACTACCGCGAGTTGAAAAGGGAAGCGAGGCGACTTTTCCGGGCAAAAAAAAGAGAGGCAGAAAAGCGTGAAATCAATGAGCTTGAGATGCTAGCCAATGGGAATAATGCCCGAAAATTCTATCAAAAAATTCGACGAATGACGGAAGGTTTCAAGCCCGGGGCAAATTCCTGTAAGAACGAGAACGGCGACCTGGTGACTGATGTTCAGAGAATACTAGAGATATGGAGGGATCACTTCTCTGCCCTTTTAAATGGAGAAATTGAGCAAGAAACCAGAGAAGAGCTCGAACCCGAACCCACAATCGAAGACGACGAAATTGACGTCCCAGAACCCGACTATAATGAGGTGCGAATAGCAATATCCCGGTTAAAAAACAATAAAGCAGCTGGCGCTGATGGTTTGCCTGCTGAGCTATTCAAGCATGGCGGCGAGGAGCTGGTAAGGCGTATGCACCAGCTTCTGTGCAGAATATGGTCGGATGAATGCATGCCCGAAGATTGGAATCTAAGTGTTCTTTGCCCAATCCACAAAAAAGGTGATCCTGCAAACTGCACCAACTACCGCGGAATCAGCCTTTTGAATATCGCATATAAGGTCTTGTCAAGCGTATTGTGCGAACGATTGAAGCCTGACGTGAACAGACTGATTGGACCTTATCAGTGTGGCTTCAGACCTGGAAAATCTACCATCGACCAGATTTTTACAATACGTCAAATCCTGGAGAAAACCCGTGAGAAAAGAATCGACACACACCACCTCTTTGTTGATTTTAAAGCCGCTTCCGATAGCACGAAAAGGAGCTGCCTATATGCCGCTATGTCTGAATTTGGTTTCCCCGCAAAACTTATACGGCTTTGCTGTAGTCGTATCCTTAACGTAAGAGAAAAACCAACATGCATTTGGTCGGTAAGGTTACGTTACAGATAGTAGCACCAATAATCGATTACATTGTTTCTCATAAGGTTGGTCGAATCAGCTGTTTTATAAGATTACCGATACGTCACCTCTGAACCCGACTTAAAATAAATTAAAAGAAAGTAAATGTTTTCCTGGATGGGTCCGCGTGTAGAAGTCCACGTAAGTGGGGAAAGTTTCTGATCGCCATTCACTTGGGAATGGCCAGAGCGATTCTTTTGCATGCGGTCCAAGCAGCTCACTACTTCCGGGCGCTTGCGTCCAAGTATCCTCTGGGTAGCCACCGAACACCCGTTTGGTGGTGAGCTAAACGTGAGAAGGCGACAACCTGGCAAGGCCACTCCGACATAATCGGTTTAAGGGCTTATCAGGGGTTTACAAGCAGCGTCTGATCACCTAGTGGTGCGGCTGTAAGCGGGCGTCTGTCTTGGATCAAGCGGCTCGCTATATAAACGTGCACTTAAATTACAACCTCCCGTGGAACGGGTTGTGCGTTGGGTTTGGGACCCACCACATAAAACAACGTACCAATGAAATTCAAAAAAGCCTCGGATATGAGAACCCCCTTTTTAGATGACGACACACGCAAACGAAACAAGGACTACGATTTAAGGGCATGCACCTGGAATGTCCGGTCCCTCAATGGGGAAGGTGCCGCTGCCCGGTTGGTTGAGGCCCTGAGGAAGGCTAAAGCTGACATCACCGCCATACAGGAGATGCGATGGACGGGGCAAGGTAATATGAACAAACCACCTTGCAACATTTACTGGAGTGGGCATGTCGACAAGCGCAGATTTGGCGTGGGATTTGTGGTGGGAGAGAGACTCCGTAATCGAGTACTGTCGTTCACACCCGTGAATGAGCGTCTCGCTACAATCCGCGTAAAAGTACGATTCTTTAACATCTCGTTTATCTGCGCCCACGCTCCGACGGAAGAGAAAGACGACGTGGAAAAGGATGCATTCTACGAGCGCCTGGAGGAAACTTACGAGCGCTGCCCCCGTCATGACATCAAAGTCGTGCTTGGTGACTTTAACGCCAGGGTGGGCAAAGAGGGTGTATTTGGACCCACAGTCGGGAAGTTCAGCCTGCACGACCAGACTTCGCCAAATGGATACAGGCTGATCGACTTCGCCGGTGCCCGAAACATGGTCATTGCCAGCACCAGGTTTATGCACAAGAAGATCCATCAGGCTACATGGCTGTCTCCCGATCGAAGAACGCGAAACCAGATCGACCACATTGTGATAGACGGACGGCATGCTTCTAGCGTTTTAGATGTTCGCACAATAAGAGGTCCAAACATCGACTCCGATCACTACCTAGTAGCAGCTAAGATTCGTACCCGCCTCTGTACGACAAAACAGGTGCAACAGAAAACGCAAGGAAAGCTGGACGTCGAAAAGCTGCAATCGCAACAGACCGCCAATGATTTTGCAGACCGACTCTCACACCTGCTCTCTGAGAGCACAATTCAACCCAGTGGAATGCATGAGCAGTGGGAGCACATCACAGGAGCACTCCGTACCGCAGCCGAAGAAGTAATTGGATTCCGGCGAACGAGAAGAAACAACTGGTACGATGATGAAGAGTGCCGAGCTGCAACGAAAAGAAAGAACGAAGCCTACAAGGCAACGCTAAGATCGAGTGCAACAAGGAGTGTGTGTGAACACTACCGCGAGTTGAAAAGGGAAGCGAGGCGACTTTTCCGGGCAAAAAAAAGAGAGGCAGAAAAGCGTGAAATCAATGAGCTTGAGATGCTAGCCAATGGGAATAATGCCCGAAAATTCTATCAAAAAATTCGACGAATGACGGAAGGTTTCAAGCCCGGGGCAAATTCCTGTAAGAACGAGAACGGCGACCTGGTGACTGATGTTCAGAGAATACTAGAGATATGGAGGGATCACTTCTCTGCCCTTTTAAATGGAGAAATTGAGCAAGAAACCAGAGAAGAGCTCGAACCCGAACCCACAATCGAAGACGACGAAATTGACGTCCCAGAACCCGACTATAATGAGGTGCGAATAGCAATATCCCGGTTAAAAAACAATAAAGCAGCTGGCGCTGATGGTTTGCCTGCTGAGCTATTCAAGCATGGCGGCGAGGAGCTGGTAAGGCGTATGCACCAGCTTCTGTGCAGAATATGGTCGGATGAATGCATGCCCGAAGATTGGAATCTAAGTGTTCTTTGCCCAATCCACAAAAAAGGTGATCCTGCAAACTGCACCAACTACCGCGGAATCAGCCTTTTGAATATCGCATATAAGGTCTTGTCAAGCGTATTGTGCGAACGATTGAAGCCTGACGTGAACAGACTGATTGGACCTTATCAGTGTGGCTTCAGACCTGGAAAATCTACCATCGACCAGATTTTTACAATACGTCAAATCCTGGAGAAAACCCGTGAGAAAAGAATCGACACACACCACCTCTTTGTTGATTTTAAAGCCGCTTCCGATAGCACGAAAAGGAGCTGCCTATATGCCGCTATGTCTGAATTTGGTTTCCCCGCAAAACTTATACGGCTTTGCAAAATGACATTGAGCAACACCACCAGCTCAGTCAGAATTGGGAAGGACCTCTCCGAGCCGTTTGAAACTAAACGAGGTTTCAGACAAGGTGACCCCCTATCGTGCGATTTCTTTAATTTGATGTTGGAGAAAATAATACAATCTGCAGAACTCAACCGCGCTGGAACAATATTCTATAAAAGCGTGCAACTGTTAGCATATGCTGACGACATTGACATTATCGGCCTTAACAACCGTGCCGTAACCTCTGCGTACTCCAAACTAGAAAAAGAAGCGGAAAAAATGGGTTTGGTGGTGAACGAAGGCAAAACGAAGTACATGCTGTCATCAAGCAAAGAGTCAGCGCATTCGCGCCTTGGCACCCACGCCACTGCTGGCACCAAAAAGTTCGAAATAGTGAAGGACTTCGTTTACCTTGGATCTAGCATAAACTCCAACAATAATGCCAACCTAGAAATCCAACGAAGAATTGCTCTTGCAAATAAATGCTACTTTGGACTGAGTAGGCAATTGAAAAGTAAAGTCCTCTCTCGACGCACGAAAATCACACTCTACAAGTCACTCATCGCTCCCGTCCTGCTATATGGTGCAGAGGCGTGGACACTAACAACATCTGACGAGGCTGCATTGGGAGTATTCGAGAGAAAAGTTCTGAGAAAGATTTATGGGCCTCTACGCGTTGGCGACGGCGAGTACCGAAGAAGATTTAATGATGAGTTGTATGAGCTTTACGCAGACGTCGACATAGTACAGCGCATTAAAACACAGCGGCTTCGCTGGCTAGGCCACGTCGTGCGAATGAACGAAGACGCTCCAGCCCAGAAGGTATACTTATCGGCACCCGCCGGTGGAAGCAGAGGAAGAGGAAGACCACCACTCCGATGGAAGGACCAAGTGGAGACCGACCTGCGATCTCGTGGGGTCTCCAATTGGCGCCAGTTGGCGCAAAGAAGAAATGACTGGCGAGCTATGTTGGACGGTCAAAATCGCTCAGGCGGTTAGATGGCCATTTAAAGAAGAAGAAGAAGAAATGTTTTCCTAGGTCTATGAAATAACTTCCACGAAATAAGTCCCACCAAAAATTGCTATTTTGAAAGTGGGAGTTATTTCGGTTTTAAAAGTAGGACTTATTTCGTCAATTGGTGGGACTCATTTTTGTTACGCGTTTTTATTTTAAGTGGAACTTATTTCGTTTTGAATGGGAATAAATTCGTTTTGTAAAGTGGGAGTTATTTCATACCCCTAAATTTATGAGAGCGAATCAATGCATGCAAAAGGTACAATATTCCCTCTTGCAGAATATTTACAAAAAGATGTTATGATTTCATTATTACAGATCGGTCCACATAACTTTTCAGTTTTCAATTCTGAAATCCGCACTACGTCTGCAATAGAAGCTTACAATAGCGTCATAGGAAAAAACATTCCAAAGAAGGCTACTTTTTTCAAATTTGTAGCATTTTTTCTTATGCAAAAAGTTATATATTAGACATTTCGTAAAAGGGACAACCATAATTGTTTGTCCTTATCTCTCATGGCTCTCCTTTTTTTGTTGTTAATTACTTTATACTTACTATAATAAAAAACCTTTAAAGAAATATCTACAAATAGATAACGAACTTAACTACTGAAAAAACAATATTAAAAAAAATTCTTGACGTAATTACGTATGTATGTGTTTTATTATATTTTTAGTAGGAATTTGGAATTCGTGTTCCATGTTTTCTAATATCACCATTACAAAATACAACTAATCCCAATGCCATGTTAAAACTATAATACCGTCTACCATGCGCTGGATCTTCAAGCCATTTATATATGTAGGTCGACAATTTTCATCTGATGGTCCTTCCGAAACGGTTTCCATCTTAATAATAAGAACAATTGATCTGTACTTAATCCATTTACGAATCCAAACGTTATTACTAGTAGGCGTTCTCTATACGTTCCTTGACCGAAAAAAGAATTAATAATAAATTCTGGAACTCTATTAAAACTCGTAATATCCATTCCATTAAGGAGTGGCCGCCTGTTGCCGAGCCGACTGACGCTTATTGCGAGAACCAATGCGAGAAAACTGGCGCCCACTATGACCTGTTCGCGCTTATTTGTACTAATTTGTAAAGTACCAGTTTTCTCGCATTGGTTCTCGCAATAAGCGTCGGTCGGCTCGGCTCGGCAATTCTTTCAATTTGTTCAAATTGTTAAAAAGGGTTCAGAAAGGTACATATTGACTTCGCGTTCATTGCTTAACACACCTGTGGTGGGTTATGAAATATATTAATCAAGGAAACAGTTTAAAATAAGGTGCAGTGAAATAACTCCCAAATGAAATAACTCCCATGAAATAACTCCCAATGAAATAAGTCCCAATAAAAATGAAATAATTCCCAACTTTAATAAATGAAATAACTCCCAAAGAAGGAAATGAAATAAATCCCAATATTTGGCAGTTATTTCACAATGAAACCACAAGTCTACAAAAAAATGAAATAACTCCCAAACGAAAAAAGTCCCAAAAAAATTAAATAACTCCCAAATGAAATAAGTCCCAAAAATCCTACTAATATTATAAATGTGAATGTAGCGATGTTTGGATGTTTGGATGTCCAGACGTTTGCTTTTGTTCCCTAAAAACGTGAGAATGGCTGGACGGATTTTGTTGAAATTTGGCACGCCTACATGTTATAGTCTGGAAGGAGCTATAGGCTATTTTTTTTTTAATTTTGGGGGTTCCGACCCTGCTAGGGACCGTTTCTTTTCGAAATTTTTTTTATTCCATATAACTCTAAGTATATTGAACCTGTGCTTATGATATTTCGCATATAGGTATAGAAATATCGTACAATATGGGTATCAAACGAAAGGGGAGGGCTCCAGGTTTCATTTTGGCTTCGATATATTTCGATAAATTGATCGATAACTAAGTTATCGGTCAAAATTCGATTGCCCAAAAAACTTAATATTAACCTACAATATGGGTATCAAACGAAAGGAGATGGCCCCAGGTTTCATTTGGGCTTCGATATATTTCGATAAATTTATCGATAACTGAGTTATCGGTGAAAATGTTATTGCACAAAAACCTTAAAATTGCCCTACAATATGGGTATCAAACGAAAGGGGATAGCTCCAGGTTACATTTGGACTTCGATATATTTCGATAAATTTATCGATAACTGAGTTATCGGTGATTGCCCAAAAAACTTAACATAACCCTATAATATGGGTATCAAACGAAAGGGGAGGGCCCCAGGTTTCATTTTGGCTTCGATATATTTCGATAAATTGATCGATAACTAAGTTATCGGTCAAAATTCGATTGCCCAAAAACCTTAATATTACCCTACAATATGGGTATAAAACGAAAGGGGATGGCGCCAGGTTTCATTTGGGCTTCGATAAATTTATCGATAACAGAGTTATCGGTGAAAATGTTATTGCCCAAAAACCTTAATATTACCCTACAATATGGGTATCAAACGAAAGGGGATGGCGCCAGGTTTCATTTGGGCTTCGATATATTTCGATAAATTTATCTATAACTGAGTTATCGGTGAAAATGTTATTGCACAAAAACCTTAAAATTGCCCTACAATATGGGTATCAAACGAAAGGGGATAGCTCCAGGTTACATTTGGACTTCGATATATTTCGATAAATTTATCGATAACTGAGTTATCGGTGATTGCCCAAAAAACTTAACATTACCCTATAACATGGGTATCAAACGAAAGGGGAGGGCTCCAGGTTTCATTTTGGCTTCGATATATTTCGATAAATTGATCGATAACTAAGTTATCGGTCAAAATTCGATTGCCCAAAAAACTCAATATTAACCTACAATATGGGTATCAAACGAAAGGAGATGGCCCCAGGTTTCATTTGGGCTTCGATATATTTCGATAAATTTATCGATAACTGAGTTATCGGTGAAAATGTTATTGCACAAAAACCTTAAAATTGCCCTACAATATGGGTATCAAACGAAAGGGGATAGCTCCAGGTTACATTTGGACTTCGATATATTTCGATAAATTTATCGATAACTGAGTTATCGGTGATTGCCCAAAAAACTTAACATAACCCTATAATATGGGTATCAAACGAAAGGGGAGGGCCCCAGGTTTCATTTTGGCTTCGATATATTTCGATAAATTGATCGATAACTAAGTTATCGGTCAAAATTCGATTGCCCAAAAACCTTAATATTACCCTACAATATGGGTATAAAACGAAAGGGGATGGCGCCAGGTTTCATTTGGGCTTCGATAAATTTATCGATAACTGAGTTATCGGTGAAAATGTTATTGCCCAAAAACCTTAATATTACCCTACAATATGGGTATCAAACGAAAGGAGATGGCCCCAGGTTTCATTTGGGCTTCGATATATTTCGATAAATTTATCTATAACTGAGTTATCGGTGAAAATGTTATTGCACAAAAACCTTAAAATTGCCCTACAATATGGGTATCAAACGAAAGGGGAGGGCTCCAGGTTTCATTTTGGCTTCGATATATTTCGATAAATTGATCGATAACTAAGTTATCGGTCAAAATTCGATTGCCCAAAAAACTTAATATTAACCTACAATATGGGTATCAAACGAAAGGAGATGGCCCCAGGTTTCATTTGGGCTTCGATATATTTCGATACATTTATCTATAACTGAGTTATCGGTGAAAATGTTATTGCACAAAAACCTTCAAATTGCCCTACAATATGGGTATCAAACGAAAGGGGATAGCTCCAGGTTACATTTGGACTTCGATATATTTCGATAAATTTATCGATAACTGAGTTATCGGTGATTGCCCAAAAAACTTAACATTACCCTATAACATGGGTATCAAACGAAAGGGAGGGCCCCAGGTTTCATTTTGGCTTCGATATATTTCGATAAATTGATCGATAACTAAGTTATCGGTCAAAATTCGATTGCCGAAAAACCTTAATATTACCCTACAATATGGGTATCAAACGAAAGGGGATGGCGCCAGGTTTCATTTGGGCTTCGATATATTTCGATAAATTGATCGATAACTGAGTCATCTGTCAAAATGCGATTGCCCCAAAACCTCTATATTACCCTACAATATGGGTATCAAACGAAAGGAGATAGCTTCAGGTTTCATTTGAACTACGATAGGTTTCGATAAATTGATCGATAACTCAGTTATCGGTGAAAATGTGATTGCCCAAAAACCTTAAACTTGACCTACAATATGGGTATCAAACGAAAGGAGATAGCTTCAGGTTTTATTTGGACTTCGATATATTTCGATAAAATTATCGATAACTGAGTTATCAGTGATTGCCCAAAAAACTTAACATTACTCTATAATATGGGTATAAAACGAAAGGAGAAGGCCGCAGGTTCCATTTGGACTTCGATAGGTTTCTGTAAATTGATCGATAACTGAGTTATCGGTGAAAATGTGATTGCCCAAAAACCTTAAACTTGCCCTACAATATGGGTATCAAACGAAAGGGGAAGGTCCCAGGTTTCATTTGTACTTCGACATATTTCGATAAATTTATCTATAACTGAGTTATCGGTAAAAATGCGATTTCAGAAAAACCTTAATATTACTCTACAATATTGTATCAAATCAACATTTGAAGAAATATATTATTCAAGGGGGAGTTATTTCATTTCAAGTAAATTTTTAAATCATTTCATTTTGGTGGGAGTTATTTCGTTTTCAAAAGTGGGAGTTATTTCATTTTTTTAAGCAATTTTTGGTGGAACTTATTTCGTTTTTAAAAGTGGGACTTATTTCGTGGGAGTTATTTCATAGACCCGTTTTCCTACCAAACGTGTTTTGTTCCGTCCCAAAGTCATAAAAAGAGTGAATTCTTGTTTGAAGCTCGTCTTCCTTTGCATTGACATCAGTAAAGTAGCCAGACCGGGTTTCAGCGATGTAATCAACAACTATTTTTTTATTATCTACTTCGGTTCGATTTGTTAACTAGCAGACCCGGCAGACGTTGTCCTGCCCAAACATTAACTTGTTTGCATTTAAAATATGTGAGTCGCCCTCCTAATTTCAGCTCCACATCTTTCTCTCCGTCCATCTCTTCATATGCTTTTGTCTTTTCATATTGCTTTTTAACTGTCATCCATATATGTACCTATCCCTTTCTCAATCCCAATCCCAAAAGGACTTAAAATTACTCCATTTTAAAACTCTCATGCAGACCTTTCATTTTAGACTTATTTGTTCACAAAAACCTTCTAGCCCCAATTTTGGTCCACGTTTTGGTTAATATCTAAAAACCTTCGTTTTTTATGGGAAAATACCTAAAACATGTTAAATCATTTGTCAACACCTTTCATTTGATTGAGTGCCCCTCCTGGTTGACATTTTGACCAATATCTCGAAAACGGGCTCATATTGAAAGAACACTTTATAAGGTTACCCTGGTCAAAATTTTTAGGGACATCTCCAAAACCTTTCCAAATACCTTTATTTTTTTAGCGTATAACCGGTGCAGTGAAATAACGCCCGTGGGCGTTATTTCTTTTTGTCGACGGGCGCTATTTCATTTTGTCGACGGGCGCTATTTCATTTTAGAAAAGAAATAATGCCCGCGGGCGCTATTTCCTTTCAGAAAAGAAATAATGCCCGCGGGCGTTATTTCCTTTTAGAAAAGAAACAAAGCCCGCGGGCCTTATTTCCTTTTTTCGGCGGGCGTTATTTCCCTTTTGAATAGGAAATAACGCCCGCGGGCGTTATTTCCCCGGGCGTTATTTCACTGCCCCGCCCGATCCATGTTTTTTCTGTGCAGAACACCTTTCCGCGTAGGCGACCTTCGGCCGCGCTTCAAAAAATAACCCTGGGCTACGCCATTCCAACTCCGGGTGTGTGCCATAGCCGTGGCTACCGCCACGGTGATGTCCTTCCTAAACATAGTTATAATTTGCAAACTGAAAATGTTAGCTTTGCTGTGCCCATAACTTGCTCCGGCGCTGTAAAATTATTTTTCAAAATGGAAATTAGGCCCGCGGGCGTTATTTCTTTTTGTCGACGGGCGCTATTTCATTTTAGAAAAGAAATAATGCCCGCGGGCGCTATTTCCTTTCAGAAAAGAAATAATGCCCGCGGGCATTATATATAGAATAGATATAGATTACTGTACTAATCTAAACAGCAACAAAGGCAATTATGTACAGCGTGTGTGTGTAGGTGTGCACCATCTAGCGTCATCTGACGTTCTGCCATCTACAGCGCAGTAGTGAAGATAAACATAGACGACAAAGACAACAACCAATATTCGCATAAATAGATCCAATTTTATCATACATAGCAATTGTATCATACATAGCCACAAAATATAACAGCCAAATTAATAAAATTGTATGGGAGGTACCACGCCCCCTTAATCGGGGGCACTCAATCAGGGTCGGTGGTATTTTCACCCGGGCCCGGAGTTTTCGAAGGGGCCCGTATTTTTCAAGAAATTAAGTGAATAGTTAAATTAGAATTCTTATGAAAGTCGATTAATTTAAACATTTATTTGAAAGTTGTAATAACCGATAAAGCACGTTCATGAGTGCGTGTACAAAAAAAAGTTAGGTAGGTACATTTGCAAAAACTGGCAAAGCAAGCAATGCAATAAGAGCAAGAAATATAAAATAGAAATATAAAAGATAAACAGAATATTTCTTATAACATTAATGAAGAATAAAATTACCGAGTCGACTGTAGATGCTAAAAGCGGCGACAACTGTTTGTCACATTCAATAACCAGCTACACTTACTTACGTCCGAATAATTACATCGCTGATTAGTCGATTACGCAACCCTACGAAGGTAACCTGTCAAATTCAAATTGTTATAGTTTCGGTTTGAAAATCGCACAGGCAGTCGCGAATATTAAATGCAAAGAAATTTTCGGGCACTATAACAACATTTGTTTAGTATTTATTATTATTAAAATTCCAGCTGCGAAGAAATTTAATTTAAAAGAAACACTTTCTACGTTATACTTGACAGCGTTAAGGCCGGGACATTGGTGCAGTAGTCGTATCGCTGTAGTCGTATCCTTAACGTAAGAGAAAAACCAACATGCATTTGGTCGGTAAGGTTACGTTACAGATAGTAGCACCAATAATCGATTACATTGTTTCTCATAAGGTTGGTCGAATCAGCTGTTTTATAAGGTTACCGATACGTCACCTCTGAACCCGACTTTATATGTGGACTGAGGAAAAGATTTGCTGGTTGACAATAAAAACGAAAGAAAGAGTAAATAACTTGTAAAATAAGTTCCAATTATTACAGAATATGTCTCTTTCACACTTTTTACAACATTTTTTGCTACTTTTCAAGATGATTCGCACCTGTCGCACCTGCTCTCATTATAATCATGTCGCCAATGCTTGACGGCAAATATCGTCAAGCTTCAGTTTTTCGTCGTTGTCGTTCGCCGCCGTCGTGTTCATTGTGGACGAGCCTAGTGAGATAAACGAATCATTCTCATTTCTGATATGGCAGAAGATGAACTAAGCGCGCCTACACAAAATTTTGAAAAGAAGTATTCCGTTGATGTATCTGATAAGTTGTCAAATGAAGCTATTCAGCTAAATCACGTTTTCGATGCAATTTTGGAAACCCGTCTTAAGTTCATTGTATAACTTTACAAGTAAGTTTGGTATCAGCTGTTCGTCCACAGCTGTGCTTGCCTATGTAAAAAGCTTGCTATTCAGAAGCTGCTCAATGCAGAGTCGTACTCATTGGAAGCAGAAAA
Source organism: Sphenella marginata (assembly GCA_951509765.1). NCBI lineage: Eukaryota > Metazoa > Arthropoda > Insecta > Diptera > Tephritidae > Sphenella > Sphenella marginata. The sequence continues at coordinate 83,512,530 of OX608079.1, read as the reverse complement.
AAAAGTACTGATGCTATTGGAATATACATCATAAATAAATAAATAAGAGAAATTAGATGCCGCAAATTATTGTTTAGAGTGGATCAACTCAATTACAATTATTTTTGCAATAGTTCTACTTATTTAATTACCACTTTTTGATATCTTTGAAATCTTAATAAAAAATATCTGTGCTACCTATAAAAGCAACCATGTAGTTCATGTTGTCATGACAATTTTCTTGTTCTTCTTTGATTACAAAGAAATGCACCGGCCAATTTTATCCTTTTCTCTATATATTTCAACGATAACAGTGTTTTTCGTTTTTGGGGTGTATCTTAATGAACTTCCCTGCAAATTGAAGTGGGTTGTCTAAAATACGCATGCTTATTTCTTGTTTTTCGTTTTGTGTTTACATGGTACGTACCAAGCGTACAAATAAGGGTGCGTTTACGTGAACATCCGCGCTGCTTGGGCGCTGTACCTTTATGTAGCCTTACTTTTTTAGAATATGTTAAACAAAACTATTGATATTTTAGAAAAATTAAAAGGATTTGAACAGTGATGGATGGGTTTTCATGTTAGGAAGTCACCTGATTCTTATCAGACCCCTAATATTTATCGGATCAGGCCTAATATTTATCGGATTTTGCCGAGTGCGGTGTCAAAAGACGCCTTTTGACCCCAGAATAAATAACCCGGATGCGGAAATTCAAATTTTTATTTCAGTGAAAAGTTATAGGCAAAAACAAATTGCCCTACATCAGTTCAAAAACGGGGCCCGATCCGTGGTATTTATGTGCAGAAGTCCTTTCCGCGGTGGCGGCCGCGCGCTAAAAAAATTACGCTATCCTAAGTATTTCCTCGCAGAACACTTTCTGAAGTCGTCATAGCGCCCTCTATGTCAAATTGTTGTAATCACATGAAAATTCCCAATTTTGTTTGCAAATATCTCTCAAACGAAGTAAGACATTAAAATTTCGCGTTCGGATTCTTTCTACACACATTTTGATACTAAATTCAGTAAAAGAAATTAACTAACACAGCAACCCATCTGCAAAATTCAGTCCATTTTATCACTAAGCTTTTGCATCCCTTCATTTTTAGTCGACCAGCAACCCAGCCACGAGTGAGTGTCAAACGTTTGTTTGGCATCTGAGTGAGTGTCAAACTCCTATGAGTTAGAAAGGGAAGGCAGAGAAAGAGATGCCGACATATCTTACTTGTAGATCTTTACAATGCTTAAGTTGCAAACAGCCACCGACGTGTCTAACGGACGGTGGCGGTGGACGTACACGAGCAAATTTGCGATTTTTTATGAACGTTGGGCTTACGTAGAAACATTCAATACAGTGTTACCATTCCTCAGTTTGCATGTATGCTTACCCAAACCTCTACTTTTGTATTTGTAATTTTTCATTTTGTAAAATGTCGAAAGTAACATTAAATAACTGCACATAGTATATTTATTTAGAAACTTCAACATAAGTCAAAAATTTTAAGATATTTCGACAATACTTAAAACTTTTTTGGGTATTTTTGTAAAATAATTGCAAACGGCCCAAACTCAACATGCAAATAGTTGAATAGGCAACACTGTGTGTCGAAGAGCGATCAGCTGACACGTTTCCTACGTAAAAATCAGAATTTTTTGGTTTTGACGTAGCGACGTGCGTAAAACGTACGTCACGAACGTCGGTGAAAAATCGCTTACATGCAATTCCCATAAGGTAGATCGTGTCAGCTGACACGTCGTCCGTTTTTTCGTCGGTGGCTGTTTGCAGCTTTACTCCATACAACTTGTTGAATGCCATCAATGCTCGAAAATTAGAAAGACTTTTCCCAAATATCTGCATCGCTTTGAGAATATTTTGCACTTTACCCGTTTCAGTTTCAAGTGGTGAACGTGATAGACACTACACATTCCAAAATACATATGTATTCTTCGGTGACAGGTAATAGTGTCCATGGTAAATTGGAAATAGTGTCAATTGACACTATTGCGCTTTTGAAGTAGAATTAGTGTCAACAAGAAAATGGAAAATAATTCATTGACACTATTTTTTTACTATAGATCAGTTGGTCAGTGCATTTGTTAATGAATAGTACAATAAAATGTCTTTAAAATATTCATTTGTAGAGGGTTTAAGAAAAGACTCTAAATTATTGCTAATTGAAGATAGTATGTATTTGTTTCGGAAAAAAATGTTCTTTCGTCCTATATTAGATATATCGAGCCCTATGCGCAAAAAAGACGTATGAGCCATGATTTTCGATTTCGGTTTTTTTATAAAAATTGATAATTTATCATCACACGCACCATCCCTCAAAGTTTGAGCGAAATAAAAAGCACCGTTACGAATTTAGAGCAAAAGCAATTTAGCCGTAAGTGCCATTTTTGTTGGTTTAAAGTTTTTAGTGAGCAAGCAGTGGCTGATACGTCTTTTTTTTTTTTTGAAATTAATGTGAATAATTGGTTAAATACTAATTTGCTTTGAATTTTATTGCGATTTTTTTTAAATACATATGTATATGTATATTTAAATATATAAGTAATCTGAAGTGTTAAATAAAAAAAATGTTTGACGTAACAGCCAAATCATCAGAAAGTAGCTTCATTTTGTGCAGGCAAAAAAGACGTATGTACATATACGTTGGCTTCTTTTTTTTCAACGAAGCTATAGAAAAATAATATTATAGCAAAAAAGAGAAAACAAAGGTAATTATAAAGGATTTAATTATTTAAGTACCTGGGGGACCGAGACTTTATCGGTATTTTTCAAATTTGCCGCATAATCTTACTTACCAATAGCATAAATGTCCAAAATAGATTTCCAAAATATCGAACACTAACCACAAAAAGTCACTTAACATACAGTGGCGACACCTGTTGTGTATTAAATATTCTGGTTGGTATACGCCCTAAAATACCTTTCATTTGATACCCATATTGCCATATATTTAAAAAAAAAAATCGGAAAGGTGGCAACCCTCTAAGCTTCCTTTAGTGGCAACATACAAGTAGGAAATCTAAGAAGGAAGCATACTATCCATCTACCAAATTTTATCGAAATCGGTTTAGCCTTTCCCGAGATAGTTGTCTATATCTGAAGGAATAAATAAAATGCGTTCAGGTGGCAGTCCTACTCGAAAATATTTTGGTTGGTATACGGCCTAAAACACCTTTCATTTGATACCCATATCGCCATATATTGCTTTATATTTAAAAAAAAAATCGGAAAGGTGACAACCCTCTAAGCTTCCTTTAGTGACAATGTAGAAGTAGAAAATCTAAGAAGGAAGCATACTATCCATCTACCAAAATTTATCGAAATCGGTTTAGCCTTTCCCGAGATAGTGGTCTATATCTGAAGGAATAAATAAAATGCGTTCAGGTGGCAATCCTACTCGAAAATATTTTGGTTGGTATACGGCCTAAAATACCCTTCATTTGATACCCATATCGCCATATATTTCTTTATATTTAAAAAAAAAAATCGGAAAGGTGGCAGCCCTCTAAGCTTCCCTTAGTGGCAACATCCAAGTAGAAAATCTTTAAACAAAGCATAGTACCTGTGTACCAAATTTCATTAAAATCGGTGAGGTCGTTCGGGAGATAGTGTAGTGTTTATAACTTGTTAAATATAAACTTGTTTACCTAAATAATTATATTGAATTTGTTTGTTGAATCAAATATTGAAAAATGTAAAAATGGTATTTCATTCATTAAAAAATTTTATTGATACAACATCATTTCGATTTTTTAATTTGTAAAAATATTGAAGATATAAATTTCATTTGGCGATCCTGCCTTTGCGAATATAAGCAAACCGATTAGCGTGTACACGTTTATTGTTCCTGCAACTGAACGCAAGAATTTGGCTTTCATATCAGTAAAAGCTGAAAATAAGAAAGATTTGAAATTTACGGAAAAATTATTTGATGGCAATATTCAATTTATATGTAATTGCATTCTCAACCTCAACTGGAACAATTTTTGTAACTCCCTTTTCATTAATTTTGATAATGACAGTTTTTGATATTATTCAAAATCCTCCTTCTGAAAATAAATTTGAGAATTTAAAAAAGCATCTCATAGAACGCCATGCACTTAGTAAAAATATTTTAAATTACAAATGCAGAACACAAACAAGAATATTTCTTTTGACAGAATTAAACCAGCATTTATAGAGAATAATTTTAGTACCATTCAAACAAAACCTAAAGGCCGGGGCATTGGTGCAGTAGTCGTATCGCTGTGGTCGTATCCTTAACGTAAGAGAAAAACCAACATGCATTTGGTCGGTAAGGTTACGTTACAGATAGTAGCACCAATAATCGATTACATTGTTTCTCATAAGGTTGGTCGAATCAGCTGTTTTATAAGATTACCGATACGTCACCTCTGCCCCCGACTTAAGAAACATGTTACGTTTTTAGGCGAATTCTGTAAGCTGTCTCTAGTCACTAATAGAGACATTTTGTGGTCAATTTCAATTTTGAGACAATTTGGTATTCAGCAAGCTGTCTCACATCTCAAGTCTCAAAAAACGAGTCACTAATTTGTCAGCTGGTTGTTGGCAGGTCACAAACAAGAAAATATAGGGTTAAAAATTAAATAAGTTAAAAAAATTTTTTTTCAAGTTTGAAATCATTTTTAAATATTTAAAAAAATAATAATTAATGAATAAAAAAAAGAAAAAACAAAAAAAAAAAAATTATCCCCGATCCTGGGTCCAAACCTGCACCGCTCACGTTGTACCCCGAGACACTTACTACCTGTGCTATTGCACCATTTATTTGAGCGCTGTCAAATGCTGTACTTCAGATTTATGCATATTTGTTTTTACCACACATCAATGGTGAACTTTTTGTGATTTTCTCTTACAGAATACCGAAATCAGCGAAAGTCACAAAAATTGTCTCTAATGAAAAATCAGTTTTTTAGTGACTTGAGATGAGACAGACTTACAGAATACAGCTATTTGTTTAATTTAACTAATTTTTAAGAAAGTTCATTTTTATTTATTTGATTTCATTTTTGAAGGGGGAGTATATGTAGTGTTTATAACTTGTTAAATATAAACTTGTTTAAATAATTATATTGAATTTGTTTGTTGAATCAAATATTGAAAAATGTAAAAATTGTATTTCATTCATTAAAAAATTTTCTTGATACAACATCATTTCGATTTTTTAATTTGTAAAAATATTGAAGATATAAACTTCAATAGTAGTGGATATACAAATATACAAGAATAAGTCGTTTAAAGTTATAAGATATTATATTCTCCAAAGTTAACATCAAACAAATACTTCGTCCGGCATCGTTATATACCAGCTGGATTAGTTGGCTGAGGAAATTTGAGTTCAATTCCACTAACGCCGTCAAAAGTCAAATGTGCCCCACATTGTGTATCAGTACAAGTGTGATATGTTACCTGTCAAACGTTTGAAAGACACTTCATAGTTTTTTGTTTACATCTGAGGCACTTCAATATGGCGGCGCATCCGGTACTCCTATCTTTAAACAAATGATAGAACGAGATGCAGGATGAAACCAACATAGAATATAAAAAAACAGGTTCAATTTTTTAAAAATTTTGATTTCTATGCTTAAGATATCACACTTGACATGGTAAACAATGGTTATCGATATTAATTGTTTTGATTTGTTTATTCTTAAAAACTAATTGTTAATTACCGATTTTTTCTAATCTACTTAGCAAAGAAAACATGAAATACAAGGAAAATATAGAGAAATTTCGCAAATTAAATATGACTGAAGATGTTTCCCTTGCAAGTAGATTAGAAAACGACGATATTCCGTCTACAAGCAGAGCGGCATTGTTGTATTCTGATGTACATAGGTTAGACGATGATGATGTTCCGTCTACAAGTATAGCCGCATCAGAATATTCCACCGCGGAGCAATGCGATTCGAGTGACGGCGAATATGATCACTTTCTATTCGATGATTTCGAAGTAGAAAGTGATGAATTAGAAGGGGTTGAAATTAATGTTAACAAGTTTGCGAAGGTAAAGCCCTTTGCTCTAAGGCGCAAGCTGACATAACAGATCTTCTAAAGACAATGCGCGAAATCGGCTGCGAAGGCTTGCCACTGTCAGCCAGAACTCTTCTGGGAACAAGTAGAGAAAAAGTTGAATTAAAATTAATTCGGTGGCGAATTTCTCTACATCGGTATTGAATTCTATTTGAAAAGTAAAGAATATAATTATTTAGAGGAGCAAGAAGAAGTCAATATTGATGTAGGAATAGATGGTTTGAAGTTGTTTAAAAGTTCAAACAGAAGTCTTTGGCCAATTTTAGGGTCTGTTGTGGGCAGTAATTTCGACCCCTTCACAATAGCCTGCTTCTCTGGGATGAGCAAACCAGAAAATGTCAAAGACTTTTTAAGAGACTTTGCGAAGAAGTAAATTTATTGAAAGAAAATGGAATTAAAGTTGGTGAAAGAGAAATTCTTAAACCTTTTAACGTAAGGCCTTTTACTTGCGATGCACCAGCTCGCGCTTTTGTAACGGGGGTTAAGTCTCACACTGGTAAAAATGCATGCTCAAAATGCATTTCCCAGGGGCAGTATTTGCAAAGGCGAGTAAGTTTTCAAAAAACCGTTGGTAAATTGAGAACTGACTTGTCTTTTAAAAATAGATTGGACCCAAGTCATCACACTGTCGATTTTATACAAGAAGATAATTTGCTAATTTGCAAACTTTGACATGGTTTCACAGTTTTTAGAGCCCATGCATTTAGTGGATTTAGGTGTAACTAAGAAATTACTTCAGTTAATTGTAAAGAGAGGGAACGTTACACAAATGAATCAAAAGCTTTCGTTTCTAAATAGATTCATTCCCTCAGAGTTTTGTAGATTAAGCCGAGACCTCCATCAGTTAAATAATTGGAAGTCAACTGAATTCCGGCAATTTATTTTATTTTAAAGACGGCATTCCTGATGATTTGTACTACCATTTTATTTTATTACATGCCGGAATTCGATTTCTTTCTTGCGAGAAATCTTATAACGTAGAGTCCAAAGTCGCTAATGAGTTATTAAAAGAGTTTGTTAGTTTATTCGGGGTTATTTATGCCGAACATTTAATAAGTTATAATATTCACGGTTTATTACATCTTTGTGATTGAGCTAAGCAATTTGGTCCTTTAGACAGTTTTTCTGCGTATAAATTTGAAAACTTTATGCAATATTTAAAAAAAAATTATTAATAAGCCTAATCAAATTTTACAGCAAATGTATTTAAGAATTATTGAAAGAATGGATGTTGTTGCAGGTTCTAGCAAAACTTCTAAAATGGGGTCGTTTATAATAAATTTTAAAAAAGATAAAGATAGTTTTTTTCATAGTAATAAGGGACCCATTAAAATTGTTGGAGTAGAACAAGGATCCAGCAATTTTAACGCATTCCTTATATCTAATTTACAAAATTATTTTTCGGAACCTTTAGAGTCAATGCCTGCTTTAGGTATTTTAGTAGGTGTGATGACTGAATATAAAGTAATAGTTAGTCAGGGGGATATATGTAGATTATAAATATTTTTGCATACCAAAAGTAAACACACTCATATTAGTTCCGATTCTGCATAATCTCTTTCATTCTTTTTCCTAGAGCTATGGAGTCGGAACTTTTTCCTGGGGAGAGTAAGGTACCATGCTCGAGCAGTCAAGTTGCCAGAGGTATTTCTTCTTTCTTATAATTTCAGAACTAATTTTCTTTGTTTTCTTTTCACCCAACAGTGGCAAGAAGAAGTTTTAAGGTCACTGTTACCCACGAGAAGCGTTTACTGTCGCAGCCGGTTTTTAGCAGCATCCAAGGTCACTCGCTCGCCCAAGTAAAAATGCGCGATGACTTAATGGCCGTGCTGGGAAGGATCGAACGGAAGGTGGATTACCTGGAAAAAGCCCTAACAGAAAAGGTATGCAAAAAAAGCCCCTTTTATACCCAATCGCAATAAATTTTTCTTAAACTAAAAGTGGTCTTGATGAACTTTGATTTTAAAGTGTATACCTATTTGTTTAAGAAAAATGTTGTTCGTTTTGGTGGGCTCGATATCGAACGCTTTGTATTACGAAAAGCAAAAGCGATGAATTCATACAAGTTTTTACTTCTCGAACTACAAGAGGCCATTTCTGATTGTTCATATTGGACAAATATTATTTCGATAATACGTAAATGTACTATAGTTATTGTTTTTGTGTTATTACAGATGCCTGATCGCGCAAGGTGTGCTTTTGCGGGAGTGAAAGATGGTGACCTCAAGAGTTCACCAAAGTATTTCAAAGATAACTTTAGATGTGATCAGTGAGGAGTATACTAAAATTAAAAGTATGCTCCCACTGGCATCCCAGGATACCTTGAATAATTTGGATGAGCTCTTGGGAAGCAAGGCGTATTCAAACACTGTGGTAACTTTTGAAATCCGTGTACAAACTTTATATATTTATTTTGTTATACATTCCAGCTCAACATAATACTTAAAATGAAGGGGGCAAAGGGTTCCGTGAAGGATGTCCTTAAAGGCATATTCGCGGACCCTTTGACCTTTCACTACAACTACGAGGGAAGGGGAAAAAGGCGGCACTGCTCGGTTTGAGGGTTTTGGACATAGTCTTCGATAAATAGTAATAAATACATTTTCTTTGCAAATTATAATAAGGTAAATGTCCATAATTTCGTGGTAGTACGTTATTTCGTGGTATTTCGATTTTTTCATTCAAACAAGGAATTTGGGGAGTTTTTTTTAAAACTGAAAATTTCATAATAAAGATTAACTTTTCGGGTGTAATAATGGATATTTTACAAATTTTTTAAAATTAAACCTATTAAATAACAAGCATTATAAAGTTGGAAGCTCAGAAAATGAGCCTTTTGTAGGGAGGCCTCTTAAGGAAACTGTTAAGGAGACCAGTCGATTTTGTTAAGCCTGTAAAAATTGTATCTCAAAATTTTTTTTTTTGATGATAATTTTTTTGGTTTTATTTAACATTTCTTAAACGTTTTTATTACTGCAAAACTTATTTCAATAACTTTTCATTTACATTTTATTTAATATTTAAATACCACGAAATTAGGGACACATGTTTTTTGTGATGTACCTAATTTCGTGGTACCCACGAAATTATGGGAATATAATACTTTATGTTTTCCTTATTTTCTTTCACATTTCATAAGATACCCTATTATTTTAAGTAATTTGATTATTAAATAAACCCCTGAGGAAGATTTTGACGTAATTTCGTGGTACACTTTTATTAACCGATTCGTCAATATTTTAATCGAAAAGCTCTGCGAAGCACAACATTTTAACGAAATAATGGCATTATAGAACTTTTGTTTATTCAATAATTTTTCATTTAATTTAAAAAAATATGTCAAGATTTATACTTTTTTGCTTTTGTTATGAATGAATAGCGATAATAAACAAAAAAATTTAAATATAAAACTCATATTACCGCTTAAAGCGATACCACGAAATTACGTACATCAATTTTATCGCATGCCCCCTAATTTCGTGGTATGCTGCGCATTTACATACATTGTTAACAAGAAATCAAAAAATAAAAAAACCAAATTAAATTAAAAAAAATTTAAAAATTAAAAATGCAAATAAAATTAAAAACACACTAAAAAAATTAAAAAAAAAAAAACATTTTTTGAAATAATTAAAAAAGAAATAAGTTACATCAATTGCATAAATTTTTTTTTATTGTTTATTTTTGTTGTAAAACTTAAAAGACCAAAAAACACAAAAATTAAAAAAAAAAAACATTTTTAGTAATAATAAATTAAAGTAATTTTGAGAAAAGTAACAAATTACATCAGTTAAATTAATTTTTTTATTGGTTTTTTTTTTTTCAATCGTAATCAATTACTAATTGCCTTTTCTCGAAAACCAATTGAAATAATCATTAACAATTAAAAAATCCGTCTAATCAATTGATTACTAAGTACTAATCAAATTTAACAGGTCTGCTTACAAGTAATTTTTTACTTACTTACTTGGTCTTAAAACGCTTTCTTTTCATAAATACAATAACAATAAAAAAATTATTTAAAATTTAAAATTTTTGAACATAAATTTTAATAAATAAATTTGTGTATCTTTAGGAATTTGCGTTGAAAATAACTTTTATTTTCCACAAAATTAGAGTTTAACCAAATACCACGAAATTAGGGACACTTTACCACGAAGTTAGGTACATCAGAAAATTTTTGCCACGAAATTAGGGACATTTGAGGTACTCACACATCTATATTTATATAAAAAGAAACATTTGTTAGTTTTGTTTGAAATTAAGTGGAAAGCTATCTTAATAGATCAACTCAATGGGAAAAATTTACTTTTTTAGTTTTCCTTCATCCGTTTTTACTCAAGAGAAGTAGAAAATCAGAAAATTCCTTAGTACCACGAAATTATGGACATTTACCTTATGTTTAATTTTCCCTACAGATGCTTTTGTTAGTACGCCTAAAAGCGTACTTATCGAGGACATCCGAAAATGTGTGTCCCTTAGCCATAACCGGCATAAGCAACTTGTGTTGAAAAAGAAAAGACTGCAGTCATAAAGTGCTTACTACATGCATATGCATTTTAGGGCTGCATTCTTTTCTTTTAATATTACAATATTCATATTTTACTTTGTAAATTTTGTTTTAAGTAGTTTTAATCCCTTATTTATAAATACTTATATTTTTTTGTCATGAATTTGCAATAAAATATGTATATTGTAAATAGTACCCCTTTTGTAAATAATTCTTGAATTATAACTGTTCTTATTGAATTCCAAATAACACATTTTTAATTTTTATTTTAAAATATTCATACTTTAGTTCTTACTAGTTTTAATCGATTATTTATAAATACTCATGTTATTGTCCTGACCACTTTTAAAAATTATCTTTGAAATACTAACTGTTGTTATTGCACTGCAAATAACAGTTTTTTTTACTTTGTATATAACAATAAAGTATGAATATTGTAAATAGTAGCCCTTTAGTAAACTTTCCTTCAAATACTAAATGCTAAATAACAGATTTTTACTTTTTATATGACAATAAAATATGGATATTGTAAATAGTAGCCTTTTTGTAATTAAACTAATTAATGATATTTAGTTTTAAATCTTGAAATTATTATCTTCCAATTATATTTCAAAAAACATAATACAATTTTCGCAATGTTTTTAATAAAAAATAAACCAAAAATATATTACTAAATACTTAGTATTGTATCCTTCTCTACTCTTCATTAATGTTTACAAACTTGACCAATGTAAATAAATACTAGTTGTAACATCCTCATGGTATTCTTAACAAACTTTTATAAACTTCAACAATGTAAATTAGTTTCAGTCTAATTTATAATCGAATAACACTATCTAACTAAAAAAAGTTGTAATAAAGCTTTAATATTAATAGTTAGTGCTTAAATAAAATACTATTTGTTATTTGTAACAAGCATAATTATTAACAATTTATTTTTGTTTACTTTTTCCTCAAAGACTATACAAATTTGTAAAATATTGAAAAATTTAGTTTTAATACGTATTATTCTATTGTATTACAAAAAAATATACAAATATTTAATCAAAATTATGCATTTTTGTGCAATTTATTTGGAAAAAATGTGTAGGTATGTATCTCCATTTGACAATAACCACTTCAACTGATATTTCATTAACCAATTCAGCTAATAAAATTAACCATACTTTAGCCACTTTGATAACCAATTCAACAAATAATATTCACCATGTGCTAGCCAAAACAAAAACCAACTGAACGAATATTTGGGCCAAAATATTTAGCCAAAACAAAAACCATTTGAACAACTATTTCCAACTAGGTGTTAATCAAAACATTAACTGGTTTTGGAAAGGGAAATTTTTTAAGACTGGAAGTATTGAAAAGAACATCTATAGTTTGTGTTAATGGGAGAGTTCGATAAGTGCAAGGGAGATGCGAAGTCACACATATGGTTAAAATCTTCACGCCGCCTGAACAAAAATAGCCACTTTATAGACCATATGAGAAATTAATGAAACCCACTATTTAGCTACATTGGTAACAGGTATGTGGTTTGTAGGGTATTATTACATATTTTTTTTTTTTTTGGTTTTCAGATATGCGACCACCGATACATAATCAATACAATAAATGCCAAGTATGGAGGTGCTGCCCATGATTCGTTCGTTTGGAAACAATCACAACAGAGGGTTCTGTTAGAAGAACAGTTTCAAGGAAATTCCCACAACAATTCTTGGCTACTTGGTATGCATATCCTTTTTTAACTATGAATACTTGTTATCTATTTCTATGTAATTAGGTGATTCAGGCTATCTACTTGAACCATGGTGTATAGCACCATATAGAAATCCTGCGGATGGTTCAAGTGAGAGTACATTCAACGCAGTTCATTCAAAAGCTAGGTGCATGGTGGAATGAACCATTGGAATTTACAAAGGCCGGTGGAAAATACTAGGAGTCGAAAAGAGGGCAAGGTATACCACTGAAAAGGTGGCAATGTTTCGAAACGTTTGCGCAGCACTGCATAATATTTGTATGGATTTTAAAGTTCCCTTTAACCAACCCACTGTTGACAGAGTTACATATGTATATTTAATTATATTGATATTTGTGAGCAGACACAAATTTCAAGAGTAGGACAAAACATTCGAGATCAAATAAAACAATTTCTTTTAAATTAATAGATAGTGTTAAAGTAAAATGTAAAGAAATGTTATTCTTAACTACATGCTTACATACCTTGTTTAACTCAGGGGCGTAGCCAGAAAATTGCCTTGGGGGGGTTCAAATGTTTTTTTTTCAGTTAAATAAAAAAAAGTTGTGTTTAGCTTTAACATTAAAGTACGTGTATTTAGAATATGATATGAAAAATGTTATATTAAAAACTCAAGCGCATGCGTCGGCTTTTCTTTGCCATTTCATCTAAAACTTCATCAACAGTAACAATTTGATCACGGTGGATGCTTAGTGATGCACAGCCATTCAATCGATTTTCACTCATCGTGTTTCTCAAATAGTTTTTAATCAGCCTAAGGGTTGAAAAAGATCTCTCGTTCGTTGCCGTTGTTACTGGAAGCGTACACAAGATTTTCAACAACATGTGAACATTAGGAAAAGCCACAGAATCGCATTCCTGTAATATATATTAATCATAGATAGATTGATAAAAAAAACCGGACTGTGCAGTTAATGTACCAACTTACCTCCAACAAATCGTGAGCATTCCAGCTTTTTTCTGATTTTTGGGCATAAAGAGATTTCAAAAGGCGTTGCCAAAGTTTTATTTCAGGCATGCCAATATTTTCATTACCACGACAATGCAAAACTTTTGCATATCGAAAAATTAAATTTTTTGCTTGAACGTCGTTGTCATCAATTGAAAGCAATACGTCAAAAGACATCAGAAGTTCTTTGTGGTTCAAAAATCGTAATTCCAAATTCTGAATTGCTGAGTCTAGAAATGGTATAAAAATTTGTATACGGTAGTGATCCTCCGCGTTTGTTTGAGCACTTTTTCTAGGCAAAATAATAGGGATTTCATTAGAAGAGCATACTGATTCAACTGTCTGGTACATATTCTTGAACTTCTCGCCAGCTGATCTACGCATATCTTTGAGCTCTTCGTGTACTAAATCGCAAAGTTGTATGGCTTTTTTCATTTCGATTTTCTTTTCTTGAAGCTGCTGATTCAACGGCAGAGTAACGGACAAAATTACGGTGCTGACAACAATCGAAGTTTGAAATTCTGCAGATTTAATAGCTTTCAATAACTGATATTCCGTTGAAGAAGTCACGCTATCTTTCCATACAGATGCAATTTCAAGTGCCTCTAAGACTGTGCCTTGCAGTTCTTGATAAGTTGCAACGGATTCACCCCTACTAGCCCATCTTGTAGGGCATACATTTTTAATTTTTTTTCGCATAATGGGGCAAGGATATTTTTCAATACATTCTTGCAAAAGAATTTGCCGTTTCGGCGTATTGAAAAATTTATAGATCATCTTTAATGTGCCAAAAACGTTACGTATGCAGCTGATATTGCACGAATCTGCGATTGCTAAATTTAAGGAGTGCGCAGCACAGTGGACGTATATAGATGGCTAAGGGAAATTCGTCAGCGATACAGGCTTGTGCTCCTTGCAAATGCCCACTCATTGACTTTGCACCATCGTATCCTTGACCGAATATAAAGTCACAGTTTATGCCCATTTTTTTTGAGGTTTGTCAAAATAGATGATGCCAAACTTTTCCCAGTTGTTTTAGATACGGGAACGAATGCCAAGAACTCTTCTTTAACTTGTGAAGGGCTTGAATTTGTGACATAACGTACACATAATGATAATTGTTCGACACCTGAAAACACCCAAGCTGGTATATTTTCACGATAAAACGTTTTTAACAAATAAATCTTTGAACCTGATATGTCTGCGCTTTCATCAGCTAGTACGGAAAATCCTTTACTTTCATTCACTTCTCCAACTATTCTGTGCAATATTATTTCATGGCAAGCATCGATTACTTCGTTTTGAATTGTTGGGCTGAGATAAGATGCATTTTCCGGACAATTTTCTAAATAATGAATGGAAAACGATGTGCCTACTCACTTGAGTCCTGCGGCGCACGTTTTTCCGGTGGCGATTGTAACCATTTTAATAAACTCATTTTAAGTCAAATTGAACTTTAAGCTTAAACTAAACTTGTATTTTTTTTATTAGATAACCACAACTCGAAATATCAAAATTTATTCTGATCGTCTCTTATTTCACAAAATTACTTCAAGGCTATTTCGATTAACTTATTTAATCAATTTCTGAAAATCAAAGAGCATAATTCGAAAGAATCGTTGGCCAAATTATATTGAAACCAGCAATACGGACATACATATATATGTATGTACACATTTGCATGCTGCTGAATTCAAATGATACAGTGACGAAATTAACGCGAAAACACTAGGCCGGCCACATTCAAAACGACGTCTGCGAACGACAACGGCAAAAAACTGAAACCCCCAACCCCCCCATTTAACGAAATAATGGCATTATAGAACTTTTGTTTATTCAATAATTTTTCATTTAATTTAAAAAAATATGTCAAGATTTATACTTTTTTGCTTTTGTTATGAATGAATAGCGATAATAAACAAAAAAATTTAAATATAAAACTCATATTACCGCTTAAAGCGATACCACGAAATTACGTACATCAATTTTATCGCATGCCCCCTAATTTCGTGGTATGCTGCGCATTTACATACATTGTTAACAAGAAATCAAAAAATAAAAAAACCAAATTAAATTAAAAAAAATTTAAAAATTAAAAATGCAAATAAAATTAAAAACACACTAAAAAAATTAAAAAAAAAAAAACATTTTTTGAAATAATTAAAAAAGAAATAAGTTACATCAATTGCATAAATTTTTTTTTATTGTTTATTTTTGTTGTAAAACTTAAAAGACCAAAAAACACAAAAATTAAAAAAAAAAAACATTTTTAGTAATAATAAATTAAAGTAATTTTGAGAAAAGTAACAAATTACATCAGTTAAATTAATTTTTTTATTGGTTTTTTTTTTTTCAATCGTAATCAATTACTAATTGCCTTTTCTCGAAAACCAATTGAAATAATCATTAACAATTAAAAAATCCGTCTAATCAATTGATTACTAAGTACTAATCAAATTTAACAGGTCTGCTTACAAGTAATTTTTTACTTACTTACTTGGTCTTAAAACGCTTTCTTTTCATAAATACAATAACAATAAAAAAATTATTTAAAATTTAAAATTTTTGAACATAAATTTTAATAAATAAATTTGTGTATCTTTAGGAATTTGCGTTGAAAATAACTTTTATTTTCCACAAAATTAGAGTTTAACCAAATACCACGAAATTAGGGACACTTTACCACGAAGTTAGGTACATCAGAAAATTTTTGCCACGAAATTAGGGACATTTGAGGTACTCACACATCTATATTTATATAAAAAGAAACATTTGTTAGTTTTGTTTGAAATTAAGTGGAAAGCTATCTTAATAGATCAACTCAATGGGAAAAATTTACTTTTTTAGTTTTCCTTCATCCGTTTTTACTCAAGAGAAGTAGAAAATCAGAAAATTCCTTAGTACCACGAAATTATGGACATTTACCTTATGTTTAATTTTCCCTACAGATGCTTTTGTTAGTACGCCTAAAAGCGTACTTATCGAGGACATCCGAAAATGTGTGTCCCTTAGCCATAACCGGCATAAGCAACTTGTGTTGAAAAAGAAAAGACTGCAGTCATAAAGTGCTTACTACATGCATATGCATTTTAGGGCTGCATTCTTTTCTTTTAATATTACAATATTCATATTTTACTTTGTAAATTTTGTTTTAAGTAGTTTTAATCCCTTATTTATAAATACTTATATTTTTTTGTCATGAATTTGCAATAAAATATGTATATTGTAAATAGTACCCCTTTTGTAAATAATTCTTGAATTATAACTGTTCTTATTGAATTCCAAATAACACATTTTTAATTTTTATTTTAAAATATTCATAGTTTAGTTCTTACTAGTTTTAATCGATTATTTATAAATACTCATATTATTGTCCTGACCACTTTTAAAAATTATCTTTGAAATACTAACTGTTGTTATTGCACTGCAAATAACAGTTTTTTTTACTTTGTATATAACAATAAAGTATGAATATTGTAAATAGTAGCCCTTTAGTAAACTTTCCTTCAAATACTAAATGCTAAATAACAGATTTTTACTTTTTATATGACAATAAAATATGGATATTGTAAATAGTAGCCTTTTTGTAATTAAACTAATTAATGATATTTAGTTTTAAATCTTGAAATTATTATCTTCCAATTATATTTCAAAAAACATAATACAATTTTCGCAATGTTTTTAATAAAAAATAAACCAAAAATATATTACTAAATACTTAGTATTGTATCCTTCTCTACTCTTCATTAATGTTTACAAACTTGACCAATGTAAATAAATACTAGTTGTAACATCCTCATGGTATTCTTAACAAACTTTTATAAACTTCAACAATGTAAATTAGTTTCAGTCTAATTTATAATCGAATAACACTATCTAACTAAAAAAAGTTGTAATAAAGCTTTAATATTAATAGTTAGTGCTTAAATAAAATACTATTTGTTATTTGTAACAAGCATAATTATTAACAATTTGTTTTTGTTTACTTTTTCCTCAAAGACTATACAAATTTGTAAAATATTGAAAAATTTAGTTTTAATACGTATTATTCTATTGTATTACAAAAAAATATACAAATATTTAATCAAAATTATGCATTTTTGTGCAATTTATTTGGAAAAAATGTGTAGGTATGTATCTCCATTTGACAATAACCACTTCAACTGATATTTCATTAACCAATTCAGCTAATAAAATTAACCATACTTTAGCCACTTTGATAACCAATTCAACAAATAATATTCACCATGTGCTAGCCAAAACAAAAACCAACTGAACGAATATTTGGGCCAAAATATTTAGCCAAAACAAAAACCATTTGAACAACTATTTCCAACTAGGTGTTAATCAAAACATTAACTGGTTTTGGAAAGGGAAATTTTTTAAGACTGGAAGTATTGAAAAGAACATCTATAGTTTGTGTTAATGGGAGAGTTCGATAAGTGCAAGGGAGATGCGAAGTCACACATATGGTTAAAATCTTCACGCCGCCTGAACAAAAATAGCCACTTTATAGACCATATGAGAAATTAATGAAACCCACTATTTAGCTACATTGGTAACAGGTATGTGGTTTGTAGGGTATTATTACATATTTTTTTTTTTTTTGGTTTTCAGATATGCGACCACCGATACATAATCAATACAATAAATGCCAAGTATGGAGGTGCTGCCCATGATTCGTTCGTTTGGAAACAATCACAACAGAGGGTTCTGTTAGAAGAACAGTTTCAAGGAAATTCCCACAACAATTCTTGGCTACTTGGTATGCATATCCTTTTTTAACTATGAATACTTGTTATCTATTTCTATGTAATTAGGTGATTCAGGCTATCTACTTGAACCATGGTGTATAGCACCATATAGAAATCCTGCGGATGGTTCAAGTGAGAGTACATTCAACGCAGTTCATTCAAAAGCTAGGTGCATGGTGGAATGAACCATTGGAATTTACAAAGGCCGGTGGAAAATACTAGGAGTCGAAAAGAGGGCAAGGTATACCACTGAAAAGGTGGCAATGTTTCGAAACGTTTGCGCAGCACTGCATAATATTTGTATGGATTTTAAAGTTCCCTTTAACCAACCCACTGTTGACAGAGTTACATATGTATATTTAATTATATTGATATTTGTGAGCAGACACAAATTTCAAGAGTAGGACAAAACATTCGAGATCAAATAAAACAATTTCTTTTAAATTAATAGATAGTGTTAAAGTAAAATGTAAAGAAATGTTATTCTTAACTACATGCTTACATACCTTGTTTAACTCAGGGGCGTAGCCAGAAAATTGCCTTGGGGGGGTTCAAATGTTTTTTTTTCAGTTAAATAAAAAAAAGTTGTGTTTAGCTTTAACATTAAAGTACGTGTATTTAGAATATGATATGAAAAATGTTATATTAAAAACTCAAGCGCATGCGTCGGCTTTTCTTTGCCATTTCATCTAAAACTTCATCAACAGTAACAATTTGATCACGGTGGATGCTTAGTGATGCACAGCCATTCAATCGATTTTCACTCATCGTGTTTCTCAAATAGTTTTTAATCAGCCTAAGGGTTGAAAAAGATCTCTCGTTCGTTGCCGTTGTTACTGGAAGCGTACACAAGATTTTCAACAACATGTGAACATTAGGAAAAGCCACAGAATCGCATTCCTGTAATATATATTAATCATAGATAGATTGATAAAAAAAACCGGACTGTGCAGTTAATGTACCAACTTACCTCCAACAAATCGTGAGCATTCCAGCTTTTTTCTGATTTTTGGGCATAAAGAGATTTCAAAAGGCGTTGCCAAAGTTTTATTTCAGGCATGCCAATATTTTCATTACCACGACAATGCAAAACTTTTGCATATCGAAAAATTAAATTTTTTGCTTGAACGTCGTTGTCATCAATTGAAAGCAATACGTCAAAAGACATCAGAAGTTCTTTGTGGTTCAAAAATCGTAATTCCAAATTCTGAATTGCTGAGTCTAGAAATGGTATAAAAATTTGTATACGGTAGTGATCCTCCGCGTTTGTTTGAGCACTTTTTCTAGGCAAAATAATAGGGATTTCATTAGAAGAGCATACTGATTCAACTGTCTGGTACATATTCTTGAACTTCTCGCCAGCTGATCTACGCATATCTTTGAGCTCTTCGTGTACTAAATCGCAAAGTTGTATGGCTTTTTTCATTTCGATTTTCTTTTCTTGAAGCTGCTGATTCAACGGCAGAGTAACGGACAAAATTACGGTGCTGACAACAATCGAAGTTTGAAATTCTGCAGATTTAATAGCTTTCAATAACTGATATTCCATTGAAGAAGTCACGCTATCTTTCCATACAGATGCAATTTCAAGTGCCTCTAAGACTGTGCCTTGCAGTTCTTGATAAGTTGCAACGGATTCACCCCTACTAGCCCATCTTGTAGGGCATACATTTTTAATTTTTTTTCGCATAATGGGGCAAGGATATTTTTCAATACATTCTTGCAAAAGAATTTGCCGTTTCGGCGTATTGAAAAATTTATAGATCATCTTTAATGTGCCAAAAACGTTACGTATGCAGCTGATATTACACGAATCTGCGATTGCTAAATTTAAGGAGTGCGCAGCACAGTGGACGTATATAGATGGCTAAGGGAAATTCGTCAGCGATACAGGCTTGTGCTCCTTGCAAATGCCCACTCATTGACTTTGCACCATCGTATCCTTGACCGAATATAAAGTCACAGTTTATGCCCATTTTTTTTGAGGTTTGTCAAAATAGATGATGCCAAACTTTTCCCAGTTGTTTTAGATACGGGAACGAATGCCAAGAACTCTTCTTTAACTTGTGAAGGGCTTGAATTTGTGACATAACGTACACATAATGATAATTGTTCGACACCTGAAAACACCCAAGCTGGTATATTTTCACGATAAAACGTTTTTAACAAATAAATCTTTGAACCTGATATGTCTGCGCTTTCATCAGCTAGTACGGAAAATCCTTTACTTTCATTCACTTCTCCAACTATTCTGTGCAATATTATTTCATGGCAAGCATCGATTACTTCGTTTTGAATTGTTGGGCTGAGATAAGATGCATTTTCCGGACAATTTTCTAAATAATGAATGGAAAACGATGTGCCTACTCACTTGAGTCCTGCGGCGCACGTTTTTCCGGTGGCGATTGTAACCATTTTAATAAACTCATTTTAAGTCAAATTGAACTTTAAGCTTAAACTAAACTTGTATTTTTTTTATTAGATAACCACAACTCGAAATATCAAAATTTATTCTGATCGTCTCTTATTTCACAAAATTACTTCAAGGCTATTTCGATTAACTTATTTAATCAATTTCTGAAAATCAAAGAGCATAATTCGAAAGAATCGTTGGCCAAATTATATTGAAACCAGCAATACGGACATACATATATATGTATGTACACATTTGCATGCTGCTGAATTCAAATGATACAGTGACGAAATTAACGCGAAAACACTAGGCCGGCCACATTCAAAACGACGTCTGCGAACGACAACGGCAAAAAACTGAAACCCCCAACCCCCCCCCCCCTTCGCTACGCCCCTGGTTTAACTTAATACTTAAATCGTACATACCTTTGAGTCATTAAGTAAAATTTGTATAGTTACAGTTTATACATTTATAGCACCATAAAAAACGAATGAAAGTTGAGTTTTGTATAAAATCGGGGTAAAAATGGGTCTAGTGTCACTCGGGTATTCAGGGTCTTTTTCCAGATAAATAAAAAACCACTGTTTCCTTTAATAATTTACAATTTAATTCAAAATGTAAGATGATCGAAGCAACAAAAAACAATTTTTTTAGAAAAATGAAATAAGTTAGTTGTCAAAAACACAGAGGCAAACGAAAATGATAGGGAATACGCTTACTAGACGAAATCGTTAGGAAACGAATCGTTCGTCTGAGCTTTCATTCGCAATACAGAATGAGGCCCTAACTTATACGCATATTGTCACATGCGAAGCGAATGAAAATTTTGTCGAATTTCGCCGTCTCGAATTGCGGCATGCGAATCTGTGGCGAATTCGCCAAAAAGTGGCGAATGAGTGACGAAAATGAACTTCTCGAATTGCTAGTAGCGAAAAACTTAGATTCGCTTAGCCAAATGTGTCAAAATTTGGCGAATGCTTATTTCATTCGCATTTGAGGTAAAGAAGCGACAAGTATTTTAACCGAAAATAAAACAACATAAAAGTGAGTAAACAACTTTTGTGTATTTTTAAATGTAATTAAATGATAGTTCCTCTAGGTCAATGTGGGTAAACGACGGCACGTTAAAAAAAATGATTACTACTGACAATCTCCGGGTGCAGATGCAGCATACTCCTCATAAGTAAGTGAAGTCCATTGTACAAGACTGCATGAGGGGCGAGTAGTGGATAAACATTCTTCTTTCAAATATATATAAATCAATTTGTTTTTGCACCAAAGCCCGTATTTCTTTCATTAAATTCAAGCGAGAGTTCAACATTTGTTAAATGGATTTAATAAGATCTGGTATAATTTTTTGTAATATTGTTGCAGTGGCAAAACATAAACGCTTGAAGTAACGCAGGCGCACCACTATGTATTCATCCGTATCTTTTGCGCTACTGCCAATTGTTATATTCAAGTGGATGATTACAAACGTCTTCTACTATCAGTAAATCACCACTGGTGCCAATGTAGGTGAAATAGGCAAACGATAGGAGTTATTGGATTTTAAGTACAGTATTATCTTTACAGGGTGTTTGGTAAGTATAGCAAAGGGTAAGTAATTAAGGCAAAGTGCTTTTAGATAAAGGTAAGTATAAATTAAGGTGAGTATTCATGTAATGTATGTACATATGTATGTATGTATATAATTCAATTAATGTTCGTGTCTATGAGTGTTGCTTAATAAAATTTAGAACACTACTCGGAATCATATAAGGCTTCGAATTCACGTCTTTTGATTTTGATCTTTACGTCGTTCAATGCACAAAAACGTTTGTGTTCCTCTTCCTTAATTACTTACTTTCGCTCCTGCATTTGCAACAGCCGCTCTTGTATTTGAACGAGCCTTTTCAGGTTGTCGTCCAAATTAAGCTTAGCCTCATTCAAAGCTTTTAAATTTTCCTCCAACAAAGCCAGTTTTTGAACTTCAACTTTCCTCTTTCTCTTCAAGCTTGATGGAATGTAATCCGTTTTGTCGTCCATATTTTTCGTCGAAGTTGATGGGAGCTTCTCTTCTTCCTCAACTAGTTGAATAAGTGATTCATCTCCGTCCAAATGCTTCATCGTTTGGAGATTGAGCCTTACTTAAGGTATTACCCCAGGTATGGACTGTTTTCAGGCCCTCAACAGAAGCTTCTAACCCACTTGCCTCAATAATATTCTCTTACGCTGGAGTTATAAACTTTTCTTCGTACGGCCCTCCGCCAGTCCTGGACTTTGAGCTCCTATTAAATTCTAATTTTTTTTTTCGCTTGGTACTTCTGGTCAGCGCATACCTATAACCAAACGATACAAATTTAAACATTTATCACATCCAGCAGACTTTCGTTGCCATTCTTCCTCTTGTCGTTGTTGTTATTAATATTGCTTCGCCCTGCCTAATGGTACGATCCAAGTCTAAGGGAGAAAACCAGTTGGACCAGTGTGATATTGATGTTGAAAAGAGTATGATCGATTGAACAGGAAAAGAGATATTTAGTGGCATAAGGGGATAAGGAAGAGTTTAACCTATTACAAAAGCCAAAGCTAACTTGTGCTAGCCTGACTCTAGTCCCCCTCGAAAGTTCATGCCCTTCTTTAGCTAATCCGTTACGTGAGGGCTATACACGTAACGGTAGAGATTTCTGTTCTTGAGCCCAGGTAACTAGAAGGTGGTAGTTCTAGGAGTGTTAAGCGGCCTTGCAAGATGGAGATGCTGGTGGGCGTGAGCGGCAGTCGGGGGTAGATTGGACAGGTTTACACTAGAATTTGCCACTTAAGAATCGCATTACACGCGACGCCAATATGGTCGCCGGGGCATGCAGACACTCACTGGACGAGGTTTCAGGTCTGCCAGAACATCGCCCTTAGAACCGCCACTGGATCTCTTCTTATGTCTCGTGAGCATCATCTTAATAATGAAGCTAAAATGGTCGGGGTAAAAGAGCATTGCGAGATGTTGACCAGACAATTCCTGTTCAACTGCACTGAGCCGCAGCACCCGAACAGGCACCTGGTCAAAGAAAATCCGAAGAATAAGAAGCCATTTACGCAAACATTTTGATGAGATCCGGCACTTGATTTCCAAGCCGTTTGATGCAACCACTCCACCCGTTGCCGAAGAGGAGCGCTAACTGCCTAGGGAGACAAGGCTAGGCTTACCGGTCGTAAGAGGCGACTAATATGCACAAAGGTAATGATGTGCAACTCGATGGTTGCACTGGTCATACCAAATCACTACCACGACAGTCGGACAGTACCGGATTCGTACGTAAGGACTGTTATTTCGACAACACTCCCCAAAACCTTCGGGGAGTGATTTTTGTAGCTACAACAACAGCAAGAGTGATGCTGGCCCAACTCCGCTCTATATATTGTAATAGACTCAACTCTTACCTATCCAGACTGAACCCAGACTTGCCGAATGTCTGTCCGGCTTGCGGCT
This sequence comes from Sphenella marginata, assembly GCA_951509765.1. Taxonomy (NCBI): domain Eukaryota; kingdom Metazoa; phylum Arthropoda; class Insecta; order Diptera; family Tephritidae; genus Sphenella; species Sphenella marginata. The sequence continues at coordinate 83,488,635 of OX608079.1, read as the reverse complement.
TGCCCCCCCAACTGAACCTAATAATCAAACACCCATTTCTAGGACTTCCGTTAGAAGAGTTCGATGACCCGACTGGGTAAAGATACTGCCTACCTAGGTAGGGCCAAGGCAACTTCATTCTTATGGTAATGTTAAGTGAGCAGCTGACTTCCTCTTCTTCACGTTTTTAACTCGCCGTGTAATGTAGAATGTCATAAAAACAAAGATTTGACTGTTGACTTTGAATATTGTAAAAAAATTATTCAAATTAAAAGAGTTTGTGAATTATTATTTGTACACGGAGAGAATTGTGTGCAGAAGTTATGCGGTATGGGCACAACTTATGCACAAATCGTTCTCGAAAAATGACCAAGAACAGTTGTTCATAATCCATGCACACTTGTCCATAATTTAAGTTCAGCACTATGAGCATGTTTTATGAACAACTGGGATAGACTATGAACAACTGGGCATACGTTCTGAACAACTGGGCATACGTTCTGAACAACTGGGAGAGACTATGAACAACTGAGCATACGTTCTGAACAACTGGGATAGACTATGAACAACTGAGCATACGTTCTGAACAACTGGGATAGACTATGAACAACTGAGCATACGCTCTGAACAACTGGGATAGACTATGAACAACTGGGCATACGTTCTGAACAACTGGGATAGACTATGAACAACTGGGCATACGTTCTGAACAACTGGGAGAGACTATGAACAACTGAGCATACGTTCTGAACAACTGGGATAAACTATGAACAACTGAGCATATTTTCTGAACAACTGGGATAGACTATGAACAACTGAGCATACGCTCTGAACAACTGGGATAGACTATGAACAACTGGGCATAATTTATGAACAACATTCTCATAGATTGTGAACAAAATTTATTTTATTTTCAAATGTCTTTATTACAATAAATCATATACTTCACTATTTACATTTTTATTTCACTGACCTTCCTAACCTTTCACGATTGTTTTTCAAATTGCTGCCAGCACCTTGGAGACTTCAATTAGTACTAAAAAAATTCAAAAATAATAATTAAATTAGTTCTTCATCTCATAAGTTTAAATTGTTTTTTTACCTTTGTTTGTTGAAGATTATTTATAATTGTTTTAGCAGCTGGAAATTTAAAAAGGGTTTTTGCATACCGGGTACAAATTTTGGAAGTCAATATCGATCTATGTACATAAATATAATTTTAATAGATGGTGCAGAATCTATACATAAATGTGCACAACTTATGAACAATAAGTGTTTATAGTCACATATTATGCACAATGTTCACATATTATGATCAATGGTGTTTGATTTTCAAATAATTAAGCTATGAACAATGTTCACAAACTGTGCACATTTTTTGTGTATAACTTATGAACAATTTCAATAGATTGTACAGAATTCATGATTATTGGGCAAAACTTATGCGCAAAGTTGCATATTTAAAAATGTATCTAAACATTTTATGGTTATGAACAGCTTGTGCATAAATAATGCACAACAGTTTTCTCCGTGTACAAAAATAAAAATGATAAAGTGTGCAGTATGTTTAAAAAAACATGTGCCAAAAGTCGGAAAATTTTTCATGGTTCCGATCGACGAGTGAGAAAGTCTGAGATGGTCTACAGCGTGCGGAACGCAGCTTGGAGCCAACGACTTTGTTTGTTCTGACCACTTTTCCTCTTCCGATTTAATACACGCAGGCAAAAGCTGTTAAATAAAGCTTTGCCGGTTATTGCACCACCGCGGCGGAATTACGTGTCTGAAGGTGTAAACCTTGCAAAAAACGGAAATTGTGGGTAAGTGAGGAATGACTGAAACTCAGAGTTAGACTGTATTTTATTGTTCTATTTATATAGCGCTGAAATATTGCAACAAAATACGAAATTAACAAACACATCTAAAGTAGATGGACATCGAACGCAAGGTGAACTTCAAAAATAATATTTTTTGAGATGCTAGCTTTTCTAAATTACAAAAGAAGGTTGTAAAATTTATATAAAATTACAACTAACATTGTTCTATTCGAAATGCAATAAATCAAATGCATGGTAAATTTAAATTTCCGAAATTGTATGATTTTCTAGAAGAAAACCTATTTTGCGTACCTACATTAGAAAACATGTAATGGACGGCTGAGTGGGTGATCAGGTTATTTTGAAATATATTTATGCAATTCGCATTCTATTTTCGTGCTATTTATAATTTCCAAATTGGAATATCTGAATTCGTATACAGCAATGTCCGCTGCCCATAGAACATGAAATGATGACTGGATGTGATGGCTGAATATAATCATGTGTAACGGTCCCCCATCGGACTTCCAAATTCTGCAAAAATCATACCCTACAGCCTATCGTATTTTGTGACATAAGCATAAGCCAACGATAGGCCCCATTGGATAATCCCGTTGGTTCTAAGTTTGTATCCATTTACAAGGTGCATCGGGAGCAATTGTATTTGGTATATTTTGCCACATATTCATATCCGCTGGTTATTAATTTGTCCACAGTCACAAGGTGCGTCTGGAACAATTGTACTTGGTATACATATGTACATGTATTTTCAAAAAACCATCGCAACTTAACAAAAGGGTTTTTATGCACGCATGAGCTGTCCAAACACGTACTTATTGTTCCAGACACTATTAATTCAGTTTTATTTCCCTACCAACCATACGCGGATAAAAAAGTGGATAAAACATAGATCGCGCTATCCACAAATGAAGATAAAAAAGTGGATAGTTTTCTATGGGCCGCGTGCAGATATTATCCACTTTCCCCATGTACATTTCGTGTACGTGTGGCTAAGAAATTTCCCAAAACAAACCTGACAGCACAGGAAAGAGTGCATACTTTTAGGCACTCCTTGGGTTGCCATCCTGTTGAATTCTATGCCCATAAACCTTTTTAAAAACCCAAATAATTTCCAATAAATTTCCAAAAACGTATTTTTTCAATTGATTTGTTTATTTAAAAGAATGGTTTTACATAGTAAGTACAACTAACTAATTCGAAGTTGAATAAAGAAAGGAAGGTTATTAAAATACAATAAAAGAGAAAAATGAAATGAAATTAAATAAAATGCACTGAAATAAAATAAAATAAAATAACTCTGGCAGCCTTTCATCACAATAACTACGCCAAGTTGACGCTCCCATTGCCACCGATTTTTCTGGCCGAAAATCTAAAGACACCTTTTTAAAATTACTATGGTCGTAAGAGCACAGGTGACGTCCATCCCTCTGCTGCACCTCACAATTTAACGGTCGTACACCGCTTGGACTGCTGCTGATAGTGTGTGTTGAATGGTTTGTTGTGAACCAGCGGCACTGCCGCCACTATAATTACTCTTACTTTCTTTGTATAATTTGCTCATCGTTATACTCATACACGTTTTGCTTCCTGTCGAAATAAATAATGCATAAGAAATGTTAAAATTATTACTTAAATGGCTTAAATTAATGTACTAACCTTGTTTTTTCATGAAATACAAATTTTAAAATTTGTTATTTTGATTTTGACAGTTAATTTTATTTATGAAACCAGCTGTTTAATTTCCCTTTGTTATAATTTGTTTGCAATTATTCAAATTCTACTATTTCATTCACACTTATAGGGGTAGCATTATCGAAAAAAGAGAACGATTTTTGTTTGGGAAATATATTTCGTAAATATGCGTCTGTGTTTGTAAGGAGGAGAAAAAAATAGAGATGGTTTTGGAATTCGATAAGAAATTAATAAAAAGTGGATAGCCTTGGTTGGTAGGGTTGTTGTTCGTTATTAAATATAAAAAACACAATTCGATGGTTGTCATTTAAAATTTTTTATCATTATGACATTCTAGCTTACAAAAACTTGAAGCGAATAGAGGCGAATGTTGCCGAATTCGCTCTGCCATAACCATAACAATCAATTTGCCTTGGGTAGGGCTAAGTAGCGCTACAACAACAACATCAACAATCGCATCACACAAACATATTAATCCATAGTTTCTTTTATCCATACTTTTTTCACATTTTGGCTTCCCTGAAAGGTCTTCCCATAAACGGAGCGCTGTCGCCTTTCCTTGCGCGCAATTTGGTAGAATAATTTTCGCTATGTTGCGGTGATTCCTCATAAATTCACCCATAATTATTTTTTGCCTGTAATTTAATTTATTTAGGTGTGCCATTGTATGCACTATATTTCGAGTTTTTTTGTTTGGTTTTGTGCTTTTATTTTGTGTAAATAATTATTTTTCAAACATTGAAATGTCTTAAAATATTGTTTTTGTAAAAATATTTCAAGAATTTGATGTAATTCACACCGCTATAACAAAAGCGGTGAGAAAGAACGGTAAAGAACTAGTTTTCACCGTCATGACGGTCGTAATATATCATCCTTGCCGCTATATTACATTACGGTGAACTTCACCGTCTTCTAACTTTACACCATGGTCAATATCTACAAGTCGCGAATGTGTGACAGAAGCATTCACAATAGATAACAGCTGTGATCACCTGATTTGCAGAGTTGCTTTCTTCGCAGAGTCGCAATTGATAGTAGCAAAAGTTCATTTAATTCGTATTTAAAATTAATAAAAAGTTTGTTTTGCATTCGTACAATCATACAGGTTTTTTTTTCGTTTAAAAGGTTATTTTATCATAAAAATAAACAAACAAATCACACCAATGACACAACATCTAATACATAGTGGCAATTAAGTCGATTCCGAGGCAAAATTCTTGCTAAGATAAACCCATTCTGTGTCAGAAAATCCGAAACTGGTTATAGACAAACTTATGATTTTATAAAACTAAGCTTATTGTCCATCTAATAATTCCAACTTACGATTGTTCTATTTAAATTTTTGCGAAGAATGAAAGAATCTGAAATGAAGTTTTCCGTTTCTTTGTCATTTCATTTAAAATAATTTAATTCACAATATTCGAATTAATTGGCTTCAGTTTTATTCAAAACATAATTAAAAACAATACGAGCCATTAAGAAGTGAAAAATGTAAGCCACCTACTCTTAGGACATCGGCAGCCCGCGCATTGATTGCGTGGTACGATTCCCCCATTCTTATGTCATTCGCCTCCGCCCTTTTAATGCAACTCTTCTCGTCTGACTGATAGTTCCCCTGTCACATTTTTTGACAGGGGGATAAGAGAATGGAGGAATTGGCGAAGATTTTTCACTTGTATGTATTCACAATGCTTTACACCTAATTACTTTTACATTGAATTGTTTTTGACAACGTACTCTACCGCTATGTAGCGGCCGCTAATTAGCGGCACCGCTTTCGAGGAAACCAAAGCTTTACACTTTCGTTTTTGTTCTCGCTTTATTTTTTTTATAATTTAAACTTTTAAATTAATTGAAAACAATTGTTTAAAAAAACGTCAAAAAATTCAAAACCGTCCATTTCAAGGGCACTCGAACGAGCTTTTGCAATGATCCAACTATAGCAGATCGGTGCTGCTCGACAAACACACCAAAAATTTGTATGTATCTTGTTTTTGTAATTTGTGAGTTTATAGTCAAAATCGTACTGAAAAATGGTTTGATTGTCAAAATTCGAGAAAAAAATAAAAATCAGCTGGCCTATCAACACGACCTGTATTATTGGATCATGGCTTTTGCTATCGAATACAATTTTTTGACGTTTATGATTTTTGAGGTACGTTCACTGAACTAGTAATACCAAATTACGATAGCGTCTATACGTTCACGGATCACGTAATACCAAATAAACATTTTTAAGAGACGGCTGTTCAGTTCACGGAATAAGTAATTCGACCCCTGCTTTGATCACTTTGTATGGGCTGAACTGTTCACATTTGCTAGAGTATTTCCTACGGAGAGACTAATTGCACCCTTTTATACCCGAACGGTAACGAACGGACTATTCCACTTTCCACCCAAATGAGTATTTTATCTCCTATGCGACAAAAACTGAAATTTATTTACACCAGACCTGTTAAGTAATGATTACTAATCGTAATGAGTAGTAATTTAAATACATTGGTTTTAGTGTAAAGTAATCAATTCTTTTCAAGTACAATTACGTTTTATCAATTAGTACTCGAGTACAACTACTTGTAATTGAATAGTAATTGGAATTACCATCAATTACCAAAAGTAATTGAAAGGAGTTGAAGTACTTTCGCCAATTACTTTCAATTCCTTTCAAGTACTTGATACCATTTTTATGTATTTCAAAAATTTTTGTATTTATATTTATTTAATTTCATTTTATATAAATAAAGCGGAATAATTTAACGCTTATTTTAAAAATAAACTAGGTAAATATAAATAACACAGTGTTACAAAAAAGAAAAAAATTAAAAACCCTGGGAAGTGATACCATTTTTCTTGTAGATCTTGAAATTCTAAGAACTACTGCATATAAGATTTTTCGCGTACAGCTCCAAATCGTGAGTTACGGGTAAAAAACCGGTTTTTTTTACCTTTTGACACTTTTGAGCTCATAACTAGTTTGACTGTTAACTGATTTGGATTTTCTCTCCAGATCTTATAAGAAGAGATTTTGACCTTTCCAATGATATATAAAATGACTGGGAAAACATAACCCAACTGTCAGAATTTCTCCGACCAACATATATTTTTTAACCTTTTTTCGGGTTTCGTCAACTTTGGTGATGTCTGTATGCACTAAATTATATAAAGACTATACCAACCGTGAACTGCATCTAAAGTGGAATTTAATTGTGAGTGTAATGAGTGTTAATTTTTTTATATACGTTGAAAACTGCTTAGGTATTTAAATTTTCTTGAAAGTAAAGTGAAAAAAATAATTTTATTTTTTCAAAATTACTCAGAAATATTTACTTGGCCTTTTGTTGTCTCAGTTTAAAAACACACTTTGCAGACTAATATGGCTGTAACTTACAAGTTTAGTAGCCAATGATTATTACTTAATTATTTTGTTTGTCACGTTGAAATCGCCTATAGAAAAATAGAGTGTAATTTTTAAAAAATCGTGCGTTACATGTATTAAATTGAAATGTGCGACAATCGAAATAAATTCTGCTGCATTTGTGGCTTATTTACGGATATAGGACATCGACGTGTTTTTAATAGTAATTTTGTAGTAGTGCAAATATACAATAAAGTTTTCAAACGGTCCTATGATAAAAGTCGCTGGTATGAGCCAGAAGTTGTATGTGAATATTGCTGTTCAGCTCTTAAAAAGTGGAACGCCCAATCAAGAGTTACCCTGCCTTTTTCGGTGCCTATGACTTGGCATTATCAGCCATATCATAAAAAAAGGGACTGTTACTTTTGCCAAACTAATGTTTCTGGGCACACCTACAAATCTAGAAAATTAATTGAATATGCTAATGTTACCACTGTAACGAAACCAGTGAATTTTTGTAACGACAAAAGTATATTTATGGAAGAAGTTCCAACGGAAATAAATATTTCTGATGAAGCTGAAATGGATTTAGAAGACGACGTGTTCCTTCCACCCGAATCAGAGAGATGGGAACGGCACCTTGTCTCAAATGCAGACTTCGCTGATTTAGTGCGTGACTTACATTTGTCTAAACGAGAAACAGAAACTTTAGGTTCGCGTTTAAAGCAGTGGAAGTTGGTGGACAAATCTTTCCAAGTTACTTCTGAGAGAAACAGTAGCCGAATAACATTGATAAAAGAATGCTTTAAAACTAATGAAACTGACAGCGATCTGGTATATTGTGCTAATATACCCAAACTGTTTTTGGCATTGAACCACAATTACAATGCAAACGAGTGGAGGCTATTTATTGATGGTTCATGCAAAAGTAATTACTAAATAAATTTTCTATTATTTTAAGTGAGATCTGCATTGTTTAATTTAGGTTTAAAAGCTGTACTTTTACACAATGAAAATCAACTACCATCTGTTCCAATAGCATATGGAACCCATATTAAAGAAACGTACGAAGTAATGGAGAAAATATTTCGGTTAGTGGACTATGCTACCCATAAATGGAAAGTCGTCGCTGATTTGAAGGTTTTGACGATTCTTTTTGGCATGCAAGGTGGCTACACGAAATATCCTTGCTATCTTTGCGAATGGGATAGTCGTGCTCAGCATCATTACAACTGCAAAATATGGCCACCTCGTGAATCCCATCAAATAGGAAAGAAAAATGCTTTAAACCTTCCACTAGTAAAAGCAGAAAACGTGATTTTGCCACCTTTGCACTTAAAGCTAGGTTATATGAAGCAATTTGTTAAAAGATTGGATGTGGATGGCGAAGCATTTTGTCATCTGAAGACAATATTCCCGAGATTGAGTGAGGCTAAAATAAAAGCAGGTAATAATTTGTGCGTCCCAACATCTTGCCCTTTTTAAAGCATTTATCCCTTTTTATTCATTAAAGGCGTCTTCATTGGACCACAAATTTCAAAAGTTATGAAGGATCTAGAGTTTATGAACAAGCTAAGCTCAATCGAAAAACGTGCTTGGAAGAGTTTTAAAGAATTATGCAGCAATTTTTTGGGAAATCATAGCAGCGAAAACTATGAAGAAATAGTTAAAGAATTTTTGGATGCGTATGCTGAAATGAGTTGCAACATGTCCATAAAGGTTCATTTTCTGCATTCGCATTTGAACTTTTTCCCAGAAAATCTAGGTCAGTTCAGTGATGAACAGGGTGAACACTTTCATCAAGAAATTGCTCTGATGGAAACACGATTTGAAGGAAAAAATAAAATAAACTTGGTTTCAGAGTATTGCTGGTCATTGCTGCGAGAAACTGATGACGTCGATATAAGAAAAAAACGTTCAAGCAAACATTTTACTGCTTAAGATCCATACATAATAAACATGTGTGTTAGTTATACCCAAACTTGCGGAGCAGTAAAGAAAAACATAAAACAAAAACTAGTAAGGAAGTCTAAGTTCGGGTGTAACCGAACATTAAGTACCTAGTAGTGATCTGTTTTGGTATCCTAATTTACTCAGGTCTATTATAATACATACCTGAAAATTTGTTATAAAGGCAACTGATTGTTTTCGATAAAAACATTTCTATTGTAAGTGGTAAATTAAACTATCACTAAATAACAAAATATAAATAGCTTTCCCCATGTTCATGAAAGGTATGAAAATAAAAAAAATTAATTAAAAAAAGGCAGTAGGGTGTTAACTACTTGTCCGTATATTTTGCGTGTTTGCTATCCGATTTGCGTAATTTTTGGCAGGAGTATACAATATACTATTGGGAAGCATCTCACTAACTTTCATTGAAATACCTTCTTGAAATTTCAAGCAATTGCTTTTGAGAATAGCTGACCTTTTATGCTAAAAAGTGGGCGGCGCCACGCCTACTTCACCAAAATCCACAAAATTTTTATACAGTTCTGTTTTGCTGAAAAAGCTTGTTATGTGTGTAAAATCTTATTTATATAACTTATACAATTAAGGAAATATCGCGATTTTAATTTTACGAAGAAATTTTTTGGAACTGTGTTGAAAAAGTGGGCGTGTCCATTCACCGATTTTGTTAATTTTTTCAGCAAAGAGTTAGCTTTATATGTTGAACACTTTCTCTAAATATCGTTTCAATAAGTCAATTTTTACCGGAGTTATGGCATGGAAAGTTTTGTAGAATAATCCCCCATAAAGGGGCGGGGCCACGCCCATTTTCCAAAAATTTGGTGCTTTCGACTTTCTTTGCCCACGAACACTTTAGGGGTGAAATAGAAATGATATACAGCTAGTTTAAGCAAAGTTATAGCATATTCAATATATCCATGATCCTGTTCAAAATCTTTCGTATAAAATTGGGCCTGGACCTAATCCGATTTCGCTAATTTTTTTTCGAAATATTGCCTGTACTAATAGAAATATGTGTGCTGAATTTTATTTGCCTATCTTGAGCGGTTTTTGATTTATGATTAATAATATTTCCAAATTTGACTTAATCAAAAGTGGGCGGTGCCACGCCCTTTTTTAAAACTTTCTTCAGAAATTTATTTTTTGCCTTAACGCTAAGGTACACACCAAATTTTATCCTTATAGGTGTATTATGTACTAAATAATCACTCTTTTTGTATTTTCGAAAATATTATATATATAGAAAGTGGGCGTGGCTTTTAACCGGATTTTGCCTATTTTCAATAGCGTTCAGAGATAAGTAAAAAGGAACCTGCATACCAAGTTTCATTGAGATATCTCAAGATTTACTCAAGTTATCGTGTTTACAGACGGACGGACGGACGGACATGGCTCAATCAATTTCTCTTTTCCTCCTGAACATTTTGATATATATAAGTCAATATCTATCTCGATTCGTTTATGCCGTTACATACTACCGTTAGGCGAATGAAGTTAATATACCTTGTGTGCGAAGCACTACTAGGTATAATTAAAAAATGTTGTTTGTTGGGTAACTGCTCACTTATGTCCAAAGAAATGCTAATTAATGCATACGTCATTTTAAAGGATAAACTGGCAAAAGGTTTAAAATCGAATGGTACTTACATAAGTTAAAGCCATATTAGTCTGCAAAGTGTGTTTGTAAACTGAGACAACAAAAGGCCAAGTAAATATTTCTGAGTAATTTTGAAAAAATAAAATTATTTTTTTCACTTTACTTTCAAGAAAATTTAAATACCTAAGGCAGTTTTCAACGTATATAAAAAAATTAACACTCATTACACTCACAATTAAATTCCACTTTAGATGCAGTTCACGGTTGGTATAGTCTTTATATAATTTAGTGCATATAGACAGCACCAAAGTTGACGAAACCCGAAAAAAGGTTAAAAAATATATGTTGGTCGGAGAAATTCTGACAGTTGGGTTATGTTTTCCCAGTCATTTTATATATCATTGGAAAGGTCAAAATCCCTTTTTATAAGATCTGGAGAGAAAATCCAAATCAGTTAACAGTCAAACTAGTTATGAGCTCAAAAGTGTCAAAAGGTAAAAAAAACCGGTTTTTTACCCGTAACTCACGATTTGGAGCTGTACGCGAAAAATCTTATATGCAGTAGTTCTTAGAATTTCAAGACCTACAAGAAAAATGGTATCACTTCCCAGGGTTTTTTTTCGTGTCACACAGTGTAATTAATAGGTTGTTCAAACTCAATTTTTATTTTTATGAACAATATTTATAGTTAGCCTTCATAATTACCAACTTCTCGAATGAGAAGTCAGTCATGGACTGTCTTCTGGGGATGTTGATAATGCCCACAAAAGAAAACAGCCTCTCAACAGGCGCGGATGATGGCAAAGGGGTATTCAATTTTATATACCTCCCTCAGATAACAATATTTGTTTAAAGAGTCTTCGGCGGTGGAATCATCGTTCAGATAGCTGTAATATTGGTTCGATATTGCAGCTGCCACATCTGCTGTTGACTCTAACCGAGCTGACGGAGTAACGTTATCTTCATCTGTAAAGAAATGTACAAACAAATTACAAACAATATTTGCAATTTTTGGCATCATAATTATTTCGTTTTAATTTATTTTCAAAATTAAACGAAAGATTATCCTTACTAAGAGACTCAGTAATGCTCTGAATGACGATCCGGTTCACTCGCTCGACTGTCATGGCCGGATTTGTGCGTTGTAATAATTTGATCCACTTATTTTTGATACCTGGAGTCAAAACCACTGCAGCTACTGCAATATTCGCTTCTGGTGCTAGAAGAAAATATGGCTCAAACCTTTCCCTCTATTTTTTTTTTACAAGTTTATGACGAGCGAGCGGAATATAACGAATTCATTATTTTCGCTAAATTTAATTAGATTATTGCTCAGCGTCATGAGAGTCGGTATAAGGAAGCCATATTTAACTTCTTTGTGCCCCTGCATAAAGTCAAGCGCTGCAGCTACCGGCTCCATTAACGCAAAGTATGACTCCAGATACCTCAAGTCCCCTGAGTGGATTTGCGGCACATTTACTTCAGAGCACAGGTGTCCCAGTTCATTCTTATGCTGCAGTAACCTTTTAACCGCATCATATAATGAGTTCCAGCGGGTTACTACGGGGACTACAAGTGAACAGCCTAAAACGCGAACTACCACTTCTGAGGACTTTGGATGGTAACACTTCTTCCACAAAGCGTTACACTTTTGCAAAACCTGAATAATTTAAAAAACCATGAACCAAAAAAAATCAACCAATGAATAGAAATTTACCATATTGTTCTGGTAATCAAGTTCTCCGTTGGATTTCAACATTTTCAAGAAGTCAGTAGTCGCAAACAAATTAAGGGTGTGACTGGCACATCTCTGATGCTTAGGCAAAATACAGTACTCGCTCACAAATTAGAACTCTCAGTAAATAGAATTTCCAGAAATTAGAATCAACTTTTTGAATACATTACACGCTCTGAAATTAGAATCGAAAATTCTAATTTGCGAGCGTATTTTGTTTTTTGTTGCAAAAGGAGATATAAAAAGGGGAATCCCCAATTTATTCATTTTACCCTCGGTAGTCGTTGGATTTTCGTCGCTATATGTACAGTTTTTGGCAGTTTTTGTTTGAATTCGATACGCTTGCACGTGTTTCGGCATTGTTTGCTTGATATTTGACGATGATGTGCCACTAGCACAGCTACTGCAAAATGATCAATATATTTACTGTAATTGTAGTTTTTGTTTTTTTGACCATTTTTTGACTCAGCGCATAAATACATATATGTATATTGGATTTTTACCTTATGTTTTCTCGTTTTTATGAATAAAATTGAATAAGACAAAATTTCATTGTAGTTTTTCAATGCAAATTGACTTAAATTTTAAGGTTTTATTGAAATAAAAAAACGTCCAGGAATTAGAATTTTTCAGAAATTAGAATCACCCTAAAAACAAAGTGATTCTAATTTGTGAGCGTCTACTGTACACTCATTTTCGAACTGAGGCAGGGCATTATCGATGTCGTCCATGTCTGGGGAAACCCCGTGCTCCTTGAACGCCTTCACAAAATTTGAACCGTTGTCAGTGACAGTCATGACGACATTTGAACTGTTTAGTCCAAAGGAGCTGTTTATGTCAGTCTCCTGCAAGCTAAAGCAGCTGACCTTCTCTCCAATTTGTCATCCAACCAGTGGCACGTGTACCCGAAGAAGCGCATTAGCAATTTCCACAATATGTAAAGTTCATTTGGGCTGTCATAAAAAAGCCACCATTTTGTAAAAAATAAACGTTAAATTATTCCGCTTTATTTACATATATAAAATGAAATTAAATAAATAAAAATACAATGAATGAAATACATAAAAATGGTATTAAGTACTTGAAAGGAATTGAAAATAATTGAAAGTAATTGGCAAAAGTACTTCAACTAATTTGTCAACTACTTTCAACCCCTTTCAATTACTTTTGGTAATTGGTGGTAATTCCAATTACTATTCAATTACAAGTAGTTGTACTCGAGTACTAATTGAATCTCAGCTGAAAGCAATTACTATTTAATTACAAATACTTTATGAAGTAATTGTATTGAATAGTAATTGTACTCGAAATTTAACAGGTCTGATTTACACCCTTATCAGCATGCTATACAAATTGAATTATAGCCAACTGTAGACTTAAGGGCGATCCCGGTTCGCTCTCTTTAGAGATAAGTCACACTATTTTTGGCAGGGTAGATATTAATGCATAATTGAACCTATGACGTCATTCCTAATTACTAGCTTAAAACTATTGTGATTTAAAAATTCGTATTCGATAACGGATCATTTGTCGTGATTCGATCGCTGGATCCCAAAAAGTAGCTCTAACAATTCTCAGAGCAAGTTGTTGTTGGTCGCCTGCCTAACGGGGACTACCACTCTAAGATTCCTCATAAAGCTTTTCTAATGGAAGTCCAAGGAAATGAGCACAGTTGTAGGTGGGTTGGACAAAAGTGCTATCGGTGTTAGAATAATAGATTCAATTGAATAGGTTAAGATGTGTTTGTTATTATGTAGAAACATACCACATGTGTATTTAGTAAGGTGGAATTGAGTGTGGATAAGTAAGATTTTATCTAAATACACTATACAGAATAAAGTTTTGCAAACATGAGTCTAGTATCCCTCGGATTAACGAACTCCTCGTTAGGTATTTCTGGTGGTTGGGTTGTATTCACGGGATTCACAGGCCGAGATCTGGGTAATGCGTATACCTAGTTGTTGTGGCTACGCACATCAAAGGGCAGGGAATTGTGGTTTCGGATCTGCTTATGTACTTTCTTCCTTATGTCGCTATCTCTGTTGCGGTAAAATAGTGGTGGGAGTATTTGAGTTAGGGATGCTTCATACTTGGGAATATTTGCCACATAACGATTAAAGCCCGGTGCGTTTTTTACTTTTCTAGTTGATACATTGAAATTATATCTGAATCTGTCTCTGTACTATGTATGAGGTATACCAGCATATTGACATGGAACCATTCCGATTTGCGGTTGCAGAATAAAACTCTTTTCGTGCCATTAATTTGTCTGTCTGATCTTCCGCCTGTCTGTCAGTTTCATCTCAAACTAGTAGCTAAGTTCTGCAGATATCTCGCTGAAATATGGCATATGGAATCATTTGTCGGAGCATCCAACAACGGATTAATACAACACATGGCCTCCATACATTCAATTTTTTGGATAATCGGTGTTTGGATTATAACTCTTGCAATGTAAAATGTAGTAAACATGAAATTTTGGAAAAAAGCTAAATAGCAAGGAACGTATAGCCAGAGAAGATTTTACTGTTGCAGTGCATAGATATAGATACATAGGTATGCAACAAGAATGGGAGCGGCGTCTATTTGGTGGGAATGGCTATGTTCTTGCTGGCTGGATACTAACCATGGCGACTACACCAGCGTCGTCAACAACATTCATCTTACTCTCACCGGAAATACTAAGTCGTCAGTCGGTATGATAAATTTAAACATTCACAGTTGAAGAAGATGTAAAAAGATAACTATTTGTTGCTAGTGCAATAACTGCATCGCAAACAGAGCAACTTTAAGGAAACTTCCGTCAAAACTCCGGTACAATGTTTCTCAGTTTTTCATTCCTTCGCTGAGTTGCCAGTTTGCTGTGCCAATTTTCTCTTTCTGTAGTTGCGTGCTTTGTTGTTGCTTTTGCTAGAGTAACTTTGCCACCAATGTTTGAATAAGAAAGTAATTTTTCATTCTTTATAAAATGTTTCGCAATTCTACTACGTTACATACATACATACCTCCTATTCAACATGTCTTTTTGCTATGCTCATGGTAGGAGATTGTAAAAAGTTTTATGAAAGAACTTCATTGCAATCTACAGTATCCTCTGAAATTCAGAGTATATTTGTGTTGTATTTGAATAAAAAATTTTGATTGTATACATGCACATATCGACAGCCACACTGCAAAACCCTGTATGTTCAAAACCAAAAAGTTTTCAGGAGAGGGAAAAAACTGTAATAATTATAACGTATGTATGTATATGAGCGACGGTTATTTCATTTCACCACTGGAAAGAAACGGGAAGTTGTAACCCGATTTTCACTGAATTTTAATGTGCGAAATATCACGATCTATGGAAAAGGCTCAGAACCTTATTTTTGGAAAAATAGTGACTTACGGGGTTTTGCAGTGTGACTATCGATATGTACATACGATAAATAAGTATGTACCTACACATTGATGGTTCACTCAAAAAAATATACCATCACCAAAAATAATTTTACTTTTTGGGACTATACTTGAAAATGTCACTCGAAAATCATTGTAGCTGTTGCTGCCAGGAGGCGATTTGAATAAAACAGTTCAAAAAAGTCAGGATCACTATAATATCTTGCATGGAAAAAATTACAATAAGATACAAAATTGAAAAATGTTCCTTACATTTTAGTCTTCGTCCTATTCGCTTACCGCCAAAAAATGTGAAAATAAATTTTCAAAACGAATGGTAATTTTACTGAGCGAGAGAGATTGACACTGTGTACACTCAATTTTCGTCAAGATCAGGGTTATATATGGAACAGTGAAAGATAGGAGCAGGACAATTGGTATAAACAATACATAAGGGTTAATTTAAAGATACATAGCCCAAACCCATATTATCGGAAAAATGTGTTGTATTGCTGTTATGCGGAATTGGACCAATATAATTTTGATGATTTTCTCTACACACATTACATTTGTATAGTACTGTAGGTGAGAAATTAGTTGCTCCTCGCTATTAAATTGCAATAGTTATAGCAATATAGTTCCGCTTATCGGAACAATTGATTGTATTTGAGATATATGTTATGTAAGTCCGATCTGAGCGATTTTCTCTGCACACATTAAATATGTAATGTAACAAGTACCAAATATGCAAAATTTTACGTTCCTAGCTCTTTTAGTTGCAAAATTTATAAAAACTGAAGTCCTCATTATACAGAGCACCACGATCCCATCAGCCACCTACGTGTGACGGTTTCCTCGTTTTGTTGCTTCGCCATGGTGTTTCTTTGATAGGATGATTGGTCTGCGGCTGTCAAATAACAAGGCATCCGCGGCATTAATTCTTCTCTTCAGGTCATTATTTCGCGGAAGGCGCAACAAAATGATAGCGAGAAAAAAATTCCGAGCACTCTCTTTAATAGTGGACATAATCGTCGACATAGTGGTTGTGGATGACGACCGGTGCTGCTTCGGGAAAATCGTCTCAAATTCTTTTACAGTTTAGTTTTTAACGATCTGTTGCTTACGTGCTCCAAAAGTTCTCTACTACTTCTTTCGTTCACCCTTTATGAAGACGGTCCTAACGGATGAAAATTTTGGGAAACCCCACCGGAAAATTTAAAAATTCGGACACTTTGAACGTGTAATCCCATACCATCGCTTTGATAAACTTTGTAATTTTTCTCTAATACCAATTCAAATAATATCAAAACCCTTCTCACGCACAAAAGTGGGGGCTATCAGAAAAGGGGACGTGGCACCTCCCGTGCAAACTTAGTTTTTCATGCTGAATATCTCTAAAATGGTTTCAGGTAGGGACCTGGAAATTGGTGTTGAGATAAACGATATAATTAAATAGCAACGGAAGAACTTAATGTTGAAAGCTGTATACCTACCTACATATACATAAAAGGGTTTAAGGTAGGGACATACATAATATAAATCACTATGGAGATATATGTACATACAATATCAATACAATGTTCAAGGAAAAAAAATTGTTAAAAAGGAGCGTGGCACCAACCATACGTATCAAACTTTTGAGCCTGAATATATATAAAAGGGTTGGGGGTAGGGACCTGAAAACCATTGTGGAGATATACTACTTACCTTCTTAAAATAGACATCTAACCGCCTAGGCCTTTCAATACACAGTGAAAATAAATTTCGGAGTAGTAGGCAGTCATTCCATTTGATAGCTTACAATATTATTTCTATTGATCCTTTGTTTAAAAAAGTGAGTGATTTGGTAAAAGTGCTTTAGTATGTCGGCGAATATCAATTTACATTGGAATAGATAGTACATACACAGTTTATCATTTAATTACATCTTTTTTTTTTTAAATGACCTTAATAATAAAATCTATTTTTGGTGTTACGAAGTTTGCCGGGTCAGCTAGTGTAATAAAAATGTACGTATTTAATTTAAAAAAAATATCCTGATTGCAATAAAAAGACACTTACCCAGCTAAAAAAAAAATAGTAACAACGTAATTGAACGATATTTTAATTTTTGGATTTTCTTAAAATATGAAATTTAGACAATTAGATCCATATTTGATTTATATAGTGCAATTACAATAAAATAGAAATTAGTGCATATACAATTTAAACTGCTGCATTTGCTGGTATTTTGTTTGTCAACTAGTTTATCTGGGTTGCAATACCTGATGGGAGTCATTCATATTAAAATCGACTTTAGGCCTTTGGATTTTAGGACCACTTACCAAATATGTGTGAAATGTGATGTGTTTGAATATGAGTAAAAATGTGGATTTGGGATTATTTTCATGCTCCGATTATATGTACATACATATGTAAAATGCGCGGTTAAATTTTAAATTAACAATACTTTATCTTATATAGCAGACAAAAAACAACTTGACTTGCAATTGAGGGTCAGGTAAGAGAAAATAATAATAAGTGACTGTTTTCATAAAGAAGGAATTTAAACAAATGTACCCTCAACCCTTCATAAGCTTTTTAAGATATTTGATGCGCATGTGCATTCTACTTCTAAAGAAGAGTTTTTTCACTTCTCTTGGAAGTTCTACTTCTTCGCTGAGGTTCACGAGCTTATCCGAAAAGTTATTGCTTGCGAACACGAAGCCTCAGTTTAACCTTTTTAGCAGATTAAAATTATCTTTGTATAGTTAAATTAAACTTTTTAAATTTTGTTAAACTAAAATGTGCCTATTAAATATTTCCGCGGCCGATACTTGAATTGCAGTGGGCTAGAATGATCGTGTACACCACCATTGCTTCTCATCGCACTGAAAGTTTTTCACTATATCTTGGTTGAGCCTACATATGTATATGTCACCACGTATAGCATACCGTACTGGGAAGCTACGTATTCATGCAGCCCTCTAGGCTTTCATTTGTTGTGAGTATTCCCTGTTAAAACGGCAGTAATGAATATTTATTCAATACAATGACCTGGGCAAATACTTGGCTCATTCGTTGAAGTATGATCTCCTGATTTAAAGTCTACATTTCATATGGTTTTTTGGCTGCGGTGTTGCTTATAGTGCACAACTTGGAGTTCAGGAGGGATTTAACACATCTTTGCCTGGTACATAGCATCGTCTTATCGCACCCACAACTAAAAAGCTGTGCACCTAATTTCACCTTTTGACGGCGCTCTCGCTTGTCGGTTAGGTGCTCTTCTGTCAGTATATACACTTGTGATAAACACGTACGAAAATGACATATGCTTCATCACTTGCCTAACTGTCTCTTGGCTTATAACTGTTCCCTCTACAATGTATTTATGGTCCATGAAATGGTTCCTTATAAGCTTCGACTGATGAGGTGGGTCTGCAAATACGAAAACTTTTGCGTAACCCTGTGAGGGATGACTGAACCAATTTTTCTCTGTCGAAGGTTTATAAAAACAGTTATATACAAGTATATGTGTCTGAAACCTATTTAATTTTAGATGCTTGCACCTAGATCGGATACTATTACAACCACGGGATATCAAGCCATATGGAGTTGATGTATAATCTCCATAGAATATTGGCTGTTTCCACGAGGACTTTAAGTCCCGTGCAATGACCACTTGAACACTAAGAGCGGGCTTTCGAGCTACATACGTCACTGGAGTGATCATGCTCAAATACTGCGGCTACGGTCACTTCGTCGAATGCCAGAACAGTTAAGCGTTCTTTTGGCGGTAGTTCTTTGACGTTTTGCATTAATTCAATAATGAATGCAATATTCCGTCGTTGAACTTAAGCTTTTGCATTCATTTTTGCAGTGTCGACTCGCAAGGTAGGGAAAACCATTTTGATATAGGTGCCTGTACGCACGGGGCCCTTCTGCATGGAGATATCGAGCAAACTCCAGTGAACAATCTGCCAGCTTTCTCAGCTGCCCTTAATTAACACTTGTTTTACGTTATTTATTAAGACCTCGTTTTCAGCCTTTTTTTTAAATTGACATTTCCCACCTCGACATTTTGAAGCTGCGATTTCGGTTTGGATATGCAAATCGTTTTCGTTTTCACAACTGAAAATTTGCGTGATATACATACCTACTACATAATGCGAAAATAGCTTCACATTAAATACCTATGCGTTATTATGGAATTGTTGTTGGTGCTGTTGTTGTTACTGTTGCTAAAAGTGTCATGAGGTGTTCAGGTGGTAGACATATTGCACAGTGGAAATCGTGAGATCTATTAAATTATAAAGTGAGTGGGATAACCACACACAGCACTTCCTTACGTGGAAGGTGTGCTACTAGGCGCTATCTATTACATCGTATAAATATTTATATCCAAGACTATGTGTTGGTAATACATCTACATAGTGTACATACTTTAAGAACTACAGTCGAACTTCCATAACTCGATCCGCCTAAATCCCCAAAAAAAAGTTTTAGTTACGGAGTCTTCGAGTTATAGAATTTTCTAATTTTTAGTAAAAAAAGTCTATTTCATACATGTTTTTTTTTTTTAAAACTACATTTGAATGTCAATTTTTATTTTAAAACATTGTTTTACAAAAAACTATTAAAGAAAGTTACAATGCAGTGAAATATTCTGAAATTAACGACTGAAAGTTTACTTTTTGGTTGTTTTCAGCAAAAAAGGACTAATGTGCTTAAGCCTTGCAGTGTTCATTAGTAGTAGGGCTGTGTTCGTAAATGCAACATGACTTGCAGTATAAGCAACAGTCGCATCACTGCGAATTTGACAAGCGATGCTCTTGATAGAATTTTTGACAATTTGCAAATACGTTTGTTTGCTTTTTTGAACGCGTATAAATCTCAATCTAACACTAGACGAACTTTGTGAGCAAGGAAATTATACATTTTCTTTAAATTTAAGAAAAAGAAGGCTATTGAAGTCAAAAATAAAAATGTTTAGGTTCAAATGTTTGTCTTTAAAAAGAAAAATACCTAAAGACAAATCATTTATTAAAAAATTTTCTATTCTCATTTCCGAATGAATTGGGCCACTTTTAAAGTAAGGTTTTATAAGTTTTATGAAAATTAATCATTTATAGTTTCACTTTAAATAGGCTTTGGAAAAGGCTTGGACTCCTCCTCTATATTCAGCCGTACTCTCAGCAATAGCTGTCTCCGCATTACTAAAGGCCGGGACATTGGTGCAGTAGTCGTATCGCTGTAGTCGTATCCTTAACGTAAGAGAAAAACCAACATGCATTTGGTCGGTAAGGTTACGTTACAGATAGTAGCACAAATAATCGATTACATTGTTTCTCATAAGGTTGGTCGAATCAGCTGTTTTATAAGGTTACCGATACGTCACCTCTGAACACGACTTAAGATTTTCACTAAAAATTTAAAAATAATTATTTTTACGATTATTATTAACATAATTTAACTAAATTTCAGTACAAAAATTAAAATAAAACAGTTTTGCACTTACTTTTCGTCAGACATCGTTAAATCGTGATCAAAAGCAACTAAAATTTCTTTGATGCGAGTGATGAGCGACTCTTGATAGAAGTGTTGCATTTTAGAACGCTTGATTATTGCAGTGCTGCCATATTGGCATTTCTGAACGTTCTGCTTGTGATGCAATTGCAGTTTGCGCGTCTTGATGCATTTACGAACACAGCCAAATATAAACTCAATGTTCGGAAAGAGTTTATTCCTCCGAACACCCTTCATCACTCTCCATTCCTGCTACGTTTGCATCCTTCAGTTCAGGGCAGTATTGCTCCACAATGTCATCATCTGTAGGGAAGCCACTTGTACAAAACTCGCTATCTACTTCAATATAATCTTAAAGAGTTATTATTATTATTAAGATTTGGATTTTCACCAGCTTCAGCCAAAAATATTAGGGGTATATCGCCTTCTTCCTCCCATTCGGAACATTGACCAAATCCAGCTTTTTTGAACCAGTTTGCTATGTTTTCTTTACTGACGTCAATATTCCAAGCTTTTTTTTACATAGCTGATGCCATCCATGAGTGTAATATCCTGTTTTTTATTTGCCTCTATGCGCTTAAGTGCTTCTTTAACCAATCTGCTCCGATAGAAGGTTTTCAAATTTTGAATTACTCCTTGATCAAGCGGCTGCAACTTAGCGGTCATATTTCGTGGGAAAAATGCCAATTTAATAGCTTTTAGTTTATTTTGAACTTCCTTAGAATGGGCTGGACAATTATCGATGAACAGTAAAATTTTTCGGCCAGCACTTAGAAAATGCTTATCCAATTTAGGAACCCCTTCTTCCAAAAGTTGTCCTTTCATATGCCTTATTTTGAGTTAGAGAAATACTTTATATGGATGTGTATGGATTTTCTTTCGAGTAATGGATAACTTCGAGTTATGGAAGTTCGAGTTACGGATGAAAATTTGTATGTAAATTCTTTTTTAACGCTACTGCCAACCATTTTCGTTCGAGTTATAGAAAATTCGAGTTATAGAAGTTCGAGTTGTGGGACTTCGACTGTAGTTGTTATTAAGTGTACGAGTAATAAGTGAATGCGAAAAGAAGCGTTACAAAACATAAGTAAAAAACCCTAAATGAAAGAAAACTGCATTGAAAACCTAACGCTTGGTGAATAAATAACGCGTCAATATAAAAATATGTACATATGTCTATAACGCCGATAAACAATACTGCATTACATACTTCTTCCAGGGTCAAAAGACATGGCACTTCCACTGCCATTGGTACTGCTTCCTTGCATAGCAAACGTCGATTTGAGGTTTCCCAGAAAAACTTTGCGAAAAGTGCAATTCGCATACTTTGGAGCTGTGGGTGAATGCAGCCTATTCTGCGCCATAGGAGGATCCTCCCCCACCCATATTCTTCTACAAAATGCCCATCTCGTTTTCGGCATTATTTATAAACAAGTTTAAACTTACGCGAAAATTTTGAATGTAACGATTTTTTCATTGAGGAAATGGCCAAGAATATGGAAATGTTGTAATACCAAAGAACGTAAAACAAATTTACGTTTACATGCACATTTACGTTATTTGGTTCTTTGGTGTTTTCCATTCTTGTATACATATTTATATAAGTTCTTTGGTGACAACGGACGCACAATAAAACAACTTCGTCTTAGGTCAACTTTGGCTGTTATTACCAGTTACCACTGAGTTGTCTGTTCACACTTACCGGCTGATTATCTGTTCCCATTACGTCATCGTAACACATTCTTAGTCATGGGCACTCTGTGTTAGTTCACTGCGCCATCTGTCAGGCAGCAGCTGTAGTAAGAGTTGAGTTGTATACCAGTTATACAAGCATCTTTTTATATCTTTCAATTCTTCAATCTTTTTATTTCTTTCCACAAGCAAATGCATATACATACATATCGCTTGTCTAGTTCAACAACGACGCAATTGTCAATTTTAAAGTTTCGAGATAACGCTCACAAAAGCTTTAAAAAGTACTAATTATTGCTGTGTATCAATTTTATAATTGTATTACAAATAGTTTTCGCGCTAGACGCTTGCGAAGTTGTTCCAATCGTGAATAACGTATGCGCGGACAAATATTGAAACTTGCTTCACCAAAACTTTATATTTTACAATTGCGTCGTTGTTGAACTAGGGAAGCGATATGTATGTGTGGATATGGTGGCCGTGCAAAACGGCTTAAGTGTTATATCACCTATTCCGGTTGTTTTCAGGCGTGTTCATAAGACAGGTAAGACCCTGCAAAAAATTGTGACTAATCTTTAAAGCGAGCCCTCCGCGATTAATCCCCTCAGTCGGCAGTTGGCTAAAATACAACATAAAAAAGTAAGTCTTATCTGTACAGCATGCTCGTATGAATGTAAGTTTATTTTGAGTTTTGTAGCATACTTATAGGAGTTACAACACCCGTTTGGGTGGAAAGTGGTATATTCCTTTCGTACCCGTTCGGGATACTCCATGGGCTATGCTCAAACAAATGTGAACAGTTCAGCCCATACATAGTTGTCAGAACAAGTCCCTACCAACCATGGCTAACCATGGTGAAACTCTGATTCCAAAAATTCACAAATTTTTACTAACACCAACGCATATCTTTAGAATTTGTATGGAAAACGACAAGTGCCTAAAAGTATGCCTCACAATTACACGCAAAAATCTTTTCAACATGGGTAAAAAGTGAACCTCTCTGAACAAAATTACCCACTTTTTTATCCTCTTTTTTGGTAAGCGCGACTCAATGATTATCCAGATTTTTATCCGATCATGGTTGGCAGGGGTATTAGTCGCATCAAAGAGCATAGAATAATAAGAGGGAGCATTTTGCCACTCAATTTGTGGCTGGAACGTTTTGGTGTTCCTCTAGAAGATCCACGACAGGGTTCTTACCACACTTTTTGAAGCCTGTCCGCAAATCCAAAAGTTTGAATTTTTCTTTCGCCTTTTTAACGCGATACCCCTTGCTAATTTTTATGGGGACCTAGTGCGTGATCGCAATCAGCAGTCCAAAATGCAAAAGGCAACCACCCTGAGTTGGCATAGCGTAGCCAAGGGTACGCAGAATGGTGCACTACGCAGAAGGACTTGGCATAATGTAGCCCAGGGTTGTTTTTTAAATTTAATTTAAAATTTTGCACATACGCGGTTTTGCACCCACAACAGTGGTACCTCAAATGAAAGGTAGCATAATTACCTATCCAATACATAATTTGAATTTATTTCACACATAAAATGGAAATTTCGTGTTGGGGATTCTGATTTTAGGGATTTTTCCTTTGGGGATTTTGATTTTGGGGATAATGTGGTGGTTTAGCACTTTTGACTCTATTTCCATTTCAGTTTGGAAATAGTGTCAATGACTTATTTTCCATTTGCTTGTTGACACTAATTAAATTTCGAAAGCGCAATAGTGTCAATTGACACTATTTCCAATTTACCACGGAAATAGTGTCAATTGACACTATTACCTGTCACCAATTACCACCACGTAATCCACTTGGACTTTCCAAAGGAGGGGGGGTTTCCCTCATCCTCTAATGCAGTCGCTGCACTTAAATTAGTTGCACAATGCCAATGTCTTTGTGGAGCTCATACAACTCATCATTAAATCCTTTTAGGTAAACACAGCCGGAATCATTTAGAGGTCCTCAAATCCTTCGAAGGACTTTTTCTCGAATACCCCAAGAGCCGATTCTTGGAGGGGGTTTTTAATTTTGATTTGCTTGCGTATAAATTTTTCGATAAGATAAACATATTTGCTGAAACAGATACCCAGACCCACACATCATAAATTTAAATGTTCTTTAACTTTTCTGAAACTGCATACTCTGATACATAAAACTATCCCCAAGAAAATTTTTTTGGTTGTACACATTTTTCTGTATTTGATAAAGAATTGGTGATTTGGTGGCCTATCCCAGCTGACCAAAAGTGCAAAAAAAGACTCCTTTCAGAGCCATAAAACGCTCATTTCTCGGAGCTTTACCCTCCAAAATGAGCTCCTATCTTAGCCCAAATGGAGCGAAAAATCTTTCTACGCGGGCACTTCAAATGGACTCATAAAAAAAGAGTCCGAAATGAGTCCGATTCCGATGATTTGCAGCGTTTTATGACTCTTTTTAAATGAACTTCGGAGCCTTTTCGGACTCTTTTCGGAGCCTTTTATTGGTGCTTTTCTGAATCTTATTTGGGGCCGTTTTTTACTTCTTTTGGGTCATTTTGGAGGCCTTTATCGATATTTTTATGAAACTCTATGAATAATGAAAAATAACATTTATGAAGTTTTATTGACACAATTCTGAAAATATGATAAGCATCCATGAAAAATGCGATCTTTGTCTTATGTTAGGTAAAATAAAACAAAACCTCAGAAAATGCTCTCCAACTTCATTGTCTCACAATTCTCTTTACGCCTACAACAAAAAGGGTCAGAAAACACTCGAAAACTCTCATATAATTGTAGAGTCTACAATATTCTACAATTCTTCTTTCAGCGTTCAGTAAATCTTCATAAAAAGTTTTTTTTTTTGATGTTTACTAAATAACACTCCGAAAAGGCTCCAATTACGGACTCTTTTTTGATGATTTTTTTGGAGCGCACCGACTTTGGCTAACATTAAAGTCCGTTTCATATTCTGTCAATACTCGTGAAAAAAGTAGAAGTAGAAGCTGGTCACTTGACACAACCTTAGCATCATTTGGCCATGATATCAATTGTACTGGTACAAATTAGGGACGTCCGATGAACCGATTAAATCATATTTTGATTAATCATAATTCCGATTCATCAAAACCTAATTAACCAGGTCCTGAATAGTACTGTTTAAAGTTCTTGTTAATTGAAACTCCTCACTGTTTTCGCAAAATGAACATTTTTTTATTTTTATTATTTTAACTAATTTTGTCAAAAATTATGAAAGGTTGAAGATGTGTGTTAGGTATCTTACTTCTTCATCACCGAGATGTTTCAGCATCAGCATGGAAACATAGCTGGGGAACTTCGATTAGGATTATAAATCATTACGAGTTGAAAAATTAAGCAATCTAATCATTAGATTTTTTTTGATTCTTTATATTTTGATTAGTAATTGATTAGATTAGATCTAATCAAAAATCGAATCAATTAGATTTCTCGATTAGGTAGGTAGGTAGGTAAAATGACTGCGATCTGGAAAAGGTCGCCCAAGTAGCTTTCTTAGAAGCCGTTTTGATGCCATAAGGACTCGTCGAACCTACTAACAGTAATGCTGATATTTCTCTACAACCAACCAGAGTTGTTTATAAATTCCAGAATGCTAGGAATCCCTATTTCAGATACCCTCCCTAGGTTTTCCAAAAAGGGGGTCCCGAAAGATTTTAATCGTGTTCTAGCTAGAGCCGGGCATTTACACAGGAAGTGCTCAACGGTCTCTTTGGTAGTGGTGTCATTACAGCTTCTGCAGTGGTCGTTAATCAGCATTTTACTGATCTGCTCCTGAGTCCAGTCAGGCCGCGGTTTTTTGCCAGGGCCGCTGCCTATGCGGGGAAATGCTTTATTCTACCTGACGGAATGTGTTGATGAGAGGCTGAAGTTAAGACCATGCGAAATGCTTTTTCCCCTTCTCGTAAGTCAGACGGAGCGGAAAGAGCAGCGAAGGCACTCTCTGTCGGCTTTATTAAAATTAGGAAATGTGCGGTTCTCAGCGGTGACAAAGGCGGTGGCTCAATCGATTGATACATCTATAGGTAGGTGATCTGATGCAAGCGTTAGCACCGGTCGTCAGTCAACGCAGTTTATAAGGCCTGCGCTGACTATGGTGAGGTTTGGCGAGCTAGAGAGGTTAACCGCTACTGTAGTGGGCTCATCCCCATTCACAGCGCAGAGCGTGGAATCGTCAGCCAGCTCATGTCCTCTACCATCAGCCCGTAGACTTGGTGTGCGATAAAGTCACCAAGGATAATTCGATTTTCACCTCTGAGTAACGCACGAATGCCATGATAGTATTCCCTGGGATAGCAGGTGATAGGAGGAATGTAAATATAAAAGATCTCAAGGTCGACATCGCCTGGCCGCGGTGGTGTCCCTCGGGTCGACATCAGGCTCAAACATACGATATTTCACTGATTGGTACGTGATGAATGCGAGACCACCACCATGTCCTCTCGCACGATCGCGACGGTGGATGCTGTAACCGTTTGGGGGGAGAAACGTTAATGCTGGGGGTCAAGGAATGGTGTGTAGGCTGGGGAGCGCACTACGGCACACTCTTGAAGTCGAGAAATCGCATCACCGTCGACGTTGAAGGTGCCTTAGCTTGACAACAGGGCGCAACATACGTATCAGTCCATAAATTCCTGTTTCCATGTCCAGAGCATATAAGCAGGTGACACAGGCCAAGGCAGTTATTGCACTTGACTGATGCCGCAGGCGTGTATAATCTTAACCGACAAACAGTGCATGTAGTAGAGAGACCAGGAGCTGATGGTCATGACCTATACTAAAACCTGGGAAGCCGGCGAATCAAGGAGATTCTTATCGTCCGATATCTCTCCTCTCGCCGGTAGTGAAGTTGTTAGAGGCTATCTTGCTCCCATACTACACTGAAAACCTGCAGCTGGCCAATCATCAACATGGCTTCCGTAAAAATCACAGCACAACATCGGCTTTGAATGCCATCACGACGCAGATTAACTACGGTTTGAACCAACACCAACCAAACCACAGGACGGTTCTCGTGGCACTTGACCTGTCGAAAGTCTTCGACACAATCAACCACGCCACACTCCTTAAAGACCTGGAGGAGACACCGCTTCCTGCCGGCCTAAAACGATGGACCGCCAACTACCTAAACGGTCGGCTGGCGTCAGTGCAGTTTCGAAACGAGAGATGTAGACCTAGAAGAATTAGACAAGGGGTTCCGCAGGGTGGTGTTCTTTCACCCCTTCTGTTTAACTTCTACATCTCGAGCCTCCCTCCCCCACCAGAGGGGGTCTCCAGCGTTTCGTACGCTGACGACTGCACTGTGATGGCCACGGGCAAAGGACCTTCGACAGACGAACTTTGTACTAGACTGAACGACTACCTGCGCGACCTTTCCTGCTTCTTCACAGAGCGGAACCTGACTCTTTTCCCGACTAAATCTACGGCGACGTTGTTCACCACGTGGACTGCGCAGATGGGGCAGGAGTTGAATGTCCACGTAGATGGTGTTCCACTACCTACTGTCAACCACCCCAAAATTCTAGGGGTTACATTCGACAATAGCCTCACCTTCGCTAATCATGCCACCGCAATAGCTTCAAAGGTACAAAGCCGCAACAAGATCCTCAAGTCACTGGCCGGCAGTGCTTGGGGCAAAGACAAAGAAACGTTGCTGGTCACCTATAAGGCTATTGGCCGACCGGTTATTGATTATGCTGCGCCCATATGGTCGCCTAACCTTCACGACACCAACTGGAGGAAATTGCAGGTCTGCCAAAACACCGCCATCAGAACCGCGACGGGCTGTTTGCTTATGTCTCCTGAGTCTCACCTTCACCAGGAGGCTAAAATGCTTAACGTTCGCGAGCATGCGGAACTTTGAAGTAGGCAGTTCCTTCTGAACTGTCATAGACCCAGTCATCCAAATCGACAGATATTGGATGAAACTCCGCCCCCCAGAGACATAAGGAAACATCTCCGAAAGCATTATGATGAGATCCGGCATCACATCTCGTTGCCGTTTGATCTGCGGGACCATAGGCGGGCCCTGAGTCGGTGGACAGATCCCTCAGATCCCGGCTTGTGAACCTCGTTATTGGTGCCCAACCACCCGTTCTTGCTGAGGAAGAACGTGTCTTTCCGAGGGAGACTAGAGTCATGCTGGCTCAACTTCGGTCTGGATATTGCAATAGGCTGAACTCCTATTTGTCCAGACTGAACCCCACCATACCGAACACACGGTATGGTCCCCCATGACACCCAACATCTCTTTTCGTGTTCTTCGGAACATACTCTTCTAACTCCCCTATCACTTTGGTCCAACCCTGTTGAAACAGCGGGTTTCCTTGGACTTCCGTTAGAAGAGCCCGATGACAACTAGGAGTGTACTGGCCCTATGGGCAGGGCGAAGCACTGCTAAGAACAAGAATAACCTATTCTCGTGCTAGTGCTGGAAGAAGAGGGGCTCACTGGTTTGGCGACTGACGATTTGAGCCTTCTGTCGGGTAAAACTCGAGTCATTCCGGTACGTAGAACTGTGGGAATAAGGTTCATTCTTTCTGAAACCTCGCTACGTTTCGAACATCTAGAGGTCCTTCCCGATTCGTATTGAGCTGGTGGTATAACTGACATAGCAGTATATAGGAAGGTCCTCTTTGCGCTTTTGAAGGCGGCTTCAAATTCAGGCATTCATTCTTTCGGCATCCATTTACTTTACCCGCGGCGCCACGGAGCCCTCAAGAGATATGCTCCCACTGCTCGCATATCACAATAAGTTCTGTTGAGCTCTCCGAGAGCAAGTGTAAGAGTCTAGCTGCGAAATCTTTGTACGTCCGTTGCGATTGCAGTTTTTCGACGTCTTTTTGCTAAGTCCCTTTCCCACCAAAAATCCAACACCGAAACTGTGATGGCTTGAATGGCCGCTCCAAAAAATCTCGCAAGGTGTTATGGTGTTGTGACCTGGCCCCACACACAACTCTTGTATGGCGGCGATGTCAACTTTTACAGCTGTTTATTTGCCTTTTAGTCAACATAGTATTGGCTTAACAAACTATCCAAATCAATATCACGCCGTGAATACAAGCGGTCTTCAAATTTGGTTTGTGTATGCCCCTTTTATCTCAGTATACTTACCGCATTAAACTGTTTTTAAATTTACAAATAACATCAGACTTTTTTTTTTGTTTTGCACATTACCTTTTCACTTAGTGGTATTTTATTTCATCTTCGCAATTAAATTAAATTAAATTAATTTCGTTATTTTTATTTATAATTTACACCTTATAGCTACACAAAATTAAACTATTCACTCAACTTTAATTTATATTTAGTTTTACATTCTTTACTTTTTGTTCGTTTGAATAAAACAATAAAATATAAATACAAATAGTAGATAATAGTAATATTTTTTATACAGTTGTCTTGTATTTTTATGACCATAGTTCCACGCATTTGTGCTTTTATAATTTCGCAGTTTTTTGGCCTTAACAGTTTTAATACATTTTTAATTTTGTTTTTGTATACGTTAAGTAAAATATTTAGTATTAAGTTTTTAAAAACTATGTAAAATGTACGTATATAGTTTTATTGTTGCATATTTTTCGAAGTTTCCCCGCTTTCAGTATATCAGTTGTTTCTTTAAAGTTGTTTAATATGTACACAGTTAAAAAGAGATACAGTACCAGCGTCCAACAATCTGTACATGGTATGAAAACCGTCACCCATACTTTTATTATCTTGTTAGCTTCGAATCATTAACAATATATCCAAAAGTAATTCCTGAGGAACTAACAGTTTAAGGTGCATTCCCTTATAGCCAGAATACATTTGAAAGAGTGTGCTCGGCCGTAGAGATGGTTAGTGTGATATAGGAATACAAGACATGTATTGGGAATGTCAGGGTTTTTACCTGCTTCTATATTCAGACCAAAAGCGGACCAAGTCCAAAAAAAAAAAATCCAGACCCTTTTTATCGACCATGGTATTTTAAGAAAATGCATTAAAAATCGCACTATGTCAACTACATTTCTAAAAATTGTTAAAGAGTGAGAAGTTTAGGTGAATTATTAAACATAATAGACCAGTCGTAATATGTTCGTGGAACAATATGAAGCTCAGAATACATACGCAAATAAAAAAAATTATATAGGAATCGATAACAGTATTTTTAATGGTCTGAGCCTTGTATTTTTTTGGTACAAATAAAAGTATTTGGAGCTATTTTATGTTAAATGGTAAGCTTCTGCATTTTTTTAAATCAAAATAATTTGTAACTAATGGAATTATAAGTATTTAGGAATTGTTAATGCCCATAACTAGTTAGTAAAAATATATTTCGTTTGTTGTCCATAACTGGTATCTTCATGTTGAATATTTATACGGTAATTATATTTTTATAAGAAAAATTAATTAAATTGCTAAATTTGCTTTATTGGGTGAAATATATTTTTATAAGCTGTTTACAGATCATACATATTTTTTAATCCGTCCACTAGTTTGGAAGATATTTTGACCTGGAATTTACCTTTAACTCTTTAACTGCAGAAAAATCGATACCGTTAGCCGTGTCGCCGCTCTCTGGCTGGATTTTAGCACATTCAGAGATGTGAACCAAACCGAACCGAAAGTCAGAGGCATTGTAAACCCTGTTCTTACAAGGTCCCAGCTACAAAAACAAGTCAAGTCGAGTTATAAAGTGCTTCACAGGACTGTTGTGAAGAGCGTAAGAGCTTCTCTCCGTTACCAGAAAGTTCGACCCAGTATTCTTTTTTCACGGTGCAGCGGATAACAAAAATGTGTGTGACATATGCGATTTTCATGATCATCGTTGATATAAGGAATGATCGGTTCAAGATCATCAATAAAATTAAAAAAGGTTTGAAGCGATACTTAACTTGGAAACTATTCTAATCTTTCAAACCATCATGTAGTTTTTGTGAGAATAACTGATGGCAAGGGTCTCTGAAAATGTTTGACA
This sequence comes from Sphenella marginata, assembly GCA_951509765.1. Taxonomy (NCBI): domain Eukaryota; kingdom Metazoa; phylum Arthropoda; class Insecta; order Diptera; family Tephritidae; genus Sphenella; species Sphenella marginata. Next base: position 83,456,930 of record OX608079.1, on the reverse strand, counting down.
GAAATGATAACGGGCTTCAAAACTGCCAGCTAAAAATTTATATAAAATTTAAGTAAAACAAAATTTAAACTGTTTGGATTTCACAATGAAGCAACATTCTTAAAACATGAAAATATGTTATATATTACAAGAATTAAAGGAGCAGGCATTTATTCCGCAGGAAACAAATAAAGCTCTGCATTTTTCTTTCATTTATGTATAGATATTAAAAATGGGAGACGGTATTTAATCTTTACTATAGACATTTTCTCAAAGGTCTGAAGAATAAAGAAGTTTAGAATTTTGGGGATCACAGAAACATTGAACTAAGAGAAAGGTAGAAGATAAAAAAAATTCAAAAACAATAAAAGACATAACTCATCTGTATATTTCGAATGGCTTATTTCCAAACATAAATTCGCTACAGTTGCTAGCTAGAACTTTGTGTATGGGTGTATTTGCATGTTTTTATGTGAGTATTATATTATTAGAAATATTGCACACACTTTTTTATAAAATAGAATACCTAGTAGACGTATGCATGTATGTATGTAAAACTGTAAAGTAGAAAGATAAATGTAGCTGTATTATCAAATCCCGTACATATGTATTTATGTATGTATCTAGAAGTTTAAGTTTCTAGACACAGCAATTCACATTCTCAAGACGGACATCATGCATGCATAGATATATGCCTAATAGGGTGCCTCACCACAAAAAATTTCCCACTTCCATTGGAATATTGAAATATCGTGTGTTGTTTTGAGACCTTCGTCAAAATATTATCGGAAAATATCAAAACTTACCAGAGTGGAAATGACTTTCATATTTTTCTTATGGTTACATACATATGTTGAAATAGGCCAGGACTGAATTGAAATTTTTGTCCAAAATATATTTTATTCAAAGCATGGCAGGTAATAAAATCTGAACAACTAAATCGATTTTTTTAATTTTAATTTTCTTTAAACCATAAAATTGTGTTTCATTCGGTATGTTTACATTTCACATGCACTGTCCTGTTTTGACGTTTTCGTTTCCAAAATGGCCGTCGAGCTGTTACCTGTTTTACTATGCCAAGATTTAAAGTTTGGACTCTTCTTTCACTTGAAAAAAGTAAAAGTTTAGGACCATATAAACATATTTAAGGAAATTTAAATTTACGATGGCGCTTTTAAATTGATAGATACGGGTCATTTAAGTTTAAGGTTTTTCCGATATATTATGGCGGTTGTCGTAAAATACAACACATTTTTACTGGAAAACATTACCAAGTTTTTTTTATGAAGGGTGAGGCAACCTAATACTTTTTTTGTATACATCTTGTAAACATTAAGGTATTAATTTACTTATAAATATTAACTGTTTTATGCCTCACAATCAGTTTCTATAAATTACGTATATCTGTTAATTAGTACTAATTTTATTGTAATAATATTTTTTATAGTTACTTTTAAAAATACAATAAATATTAAACTGCACATCAAACTTATTCACCTTAAGACGCTGCAATTATAAATATATAAGTAAATATGTTTGTTCATGTATATTGAAAACTTTTCAGTATTCTAGTATATTAAATTTTTTTATTACGTATTTGTGTTTAGAGTGTAATTTTTGTCTTATTCCTAATAAGTTTTTGTATTTTTTATTTTCATAAATTTATTTTTCATTTTCTTTTTTATTAATTCATTTGCACTTATGATCTAATTACGTATACATTTTGTTGAAGGATTCTGTTCCACTATCAATGAACAATTTTAGGACTCAATTCATTTTCCCCTTAAAAATTTTGTATATTTTATTTTCTCCTATGTACATATGTACGTATGTGTGTAGATAAATACATATGTATCTATGTTATACAAAGCACAATAATTAGATTTGTGAATGCATTGTAGAATATATATCTATATGTTTGTTTGGCTATTCCTCAGTTAAGACTAAAGTATACTTCCAATGTATGCCATTTTGTATTTTGCGGGATTTCGTTATCGAGAAATCTAGCACAAACCTTAATATCTAGAGCTTCGAAGTAAAAAAACAACACGGCAGATTCTTTCGTGTGCAATTTGTCTAGCCGAAGCCTGTCACCAACTTCCAATTTTACGGTTAAATATTATCTGATACTAAGTTCTAAAAGAATATCTTTTAAATACCTACCAAGGCTCAACTGTTGTTTAGTGTTAAGTGTTCTTGTGGATTTTGAGTCCACGAATTGTAAGCATATGATTAAAAATCTTTTTGGACTCGATTAACGATTATTGTTGTTATCATGATATCCAAAGAGGTATAATAATTCTTCATTACAAAAAAAAAACGATTGTTATTTCAAAATAATAACTGTGGAGTAGAAAATTTAATCGTGTTATTTTTTTACGTCGAGCTCTGTTGTTATGGTTAGTTCAACTATTGTGTGGTATTTCAAAACAAATGAGAAGAAACATGATATCGTGACGGCACAGGGAATCATAGCTTAGTTGTTTATTATTCTGCTTTGGTGCAGACACTTGGGTTCATATCCCAGTGTCCGAGAAAGGGTCGCTGTGATTAACTCTGTATGTTTTCTCTAATATCAATTCCATTGACCCTCACATATTCATTAATTCTTCTTTTGTCTTTTTAGGTGTAGCAGTTGTAAATGCTGTTATATTTAAAATAATTTAAAATCTTAACAAGCTTTTGAAATATTGCACCTGAACTCAATGAGTTTTTAGCATGAAATGCCAATTTAGTATGCCTTAATAGAAATTATTAATCTTTTAATATTGCTAAAATATACATATATAGCTTTGAATTTAATTTTCATCCTTTCGAAAAAGTATTAAAATAAAAGAAAGTTTTTTAAAGTGAAATTGTATGAACTTTTCTGAAATTACCCTGCGAAAATGTAACTAGTATGGAAAACAAATTATTGTTTAAAACAAAGATTAAAGAAAACTTGACTGAAGCAGCTAGGTGCCTGCCTTTGCAATCCAGGACAGGTAGATTTTTTCTTTAATAGAATAATAACACTGTGGTAGTTGGAAGATTCGACAGACCTAAGTATTGTTCGCGTACCTTTATTTTATAAAATTTTTACTGGGAAAGTGTTCGCTTACACAAAACACTTGCAGCGAGAGAGCGCACTTTGACATTTCATTGACAGAGAGAGCTACAAATTTTTACTTCGGGAATTCCACTCCGCAAAAATTTTAAGTGAAAAGCAGCTGACCGTGACAAGGGAAAGCAACAACAAAAAATTAAAAATTTGAACTTTTAACCAATCAAAATGGCAATAGCTGCCTTTGCTGCAAGTGTTTACTGACTCCTGTTCGGTTAAAACTTTTTACTTTTTGCGAGTTTCGAGAGAGTTTTACGTCATTCTTGCTTTACTTACACTTTTTGCAAGTTTGGTACGCGAACAAAGCTATTATTAGATTTATATATAATTCGGATACGTTAAGGTTTGGAACATAAATTAACGTCTGGGCTTTCTGATTGTTCAGACTTTTTTCGAAGGGTATTGAGAAATTCTTAAAATATTTGAATGTTTTTCCAAATAAATAGAAAAACACTAAACAGTAGTATAAATCAAGAATTACGAGATCACCTATAAACTGCCAAAAAGTTGAAGTTTTTTGATAAATTGGAACACCCTTTCGTAAATTGTACTTATGTAGATCCAGTTTTTCAGTGTGATTTTAAAAGATAATTTCATTTTAAAGGCAACATGTTTTTGGCTTTTTAGTTAGCAAGGTAAAGCTGAGCGTCACCTTCGACAAAGCTTAGACTCGTAATGAAAAACTTGGTTCTAGAATAGGTACATCAATTCGCTGCGAAAACAGGTGCAGCTGTAGCTAATCGAAGCAAATTAAAGTTAATGATTTCACTAATGTTTAACCGAAAGGCAAATATATTATGCAATTTAGATAATTAAGCTTAATTATTAACAAAAATATGAAATTAAAATAATATACACACAATTGGAACTGGTTCAAAAGGGATTTAGATAGCACAACACTTATGAATATATAAAACAAGGTAAACTATACATAAAGTTAAAATTTCCTTACATAAATAATGGCAATAATAATGATAAATTCACATTAACAGAATTCATAACAAATACATACATACATATGTATGTTTATATATGAGCATATAAAATATTTTTGCACCAACATTTTAGAAAACACCACTGTGGGTGGCAGATAGCTTTCAAATCATGCTCCGGCAAACTTTTAATTCTAAGCTCTTAACATGCTTACTAAACTAACGCCAACCGAAAACAAAAAAGAGCATGCAAGAAGCAATGACTTCAACAATTTAATCATGTAAAGGCAATGCTGTCAATACAATGCAAACTTACAACCTTGCATCGAAAACCCCAACCTGTGAAGTAATTTGGGGCGGGACAAGATCTAACCAAGTACCATCAAACATTTCATAGAATATTATTAAAAATATTTTCGTGAAGTAGTTGGTGCTTGATTGATTATTTTAACATTCATTGAATGCAGTGGTAGTAGGCTTTGTCGCAATTCAATGAAATTTTGGCCTCCCACTTAATGGCGTGTACTCGTAAATGTTTTTGTTTAAAATAAAATTTAGTCTATTATATTTAATGTTTGCGTTGCTTAACTTATCTATAAAATTACTGGTATTTGTATGCACTGGATGTGAGTATTGATTCTTTGTGAGTGATGGTGATGTAGATGATATTGGCGGTGACGACAACGGCAACGGCATACATGTTGGCGATGATTTTAATCTTTGACCCTTGAAAATGGTTGCGAAGCTGAAGAATCTGGTGCTGCTGATTTAGATGATCGGCTCAGTACTACATTTAATGTTGCATTTGTTGTTGAATTGTGTATGTAGTTGTGGTTAAAATAATAAGAACTTTTATTGTTTGCTTGAATATTATAATTATTATTATTATTAAATGAAAAATTTTCCATAGTTTTTTCCTAGTTTTGATCGCCTATGTGTTGCGCCTGCGCCGCCGCTGCTGCCGCCGCTTGCGCTGCCGCCTTTTGCGCTTGCGCTTGCTTTTCTTGTTCGTTCAACTCTTTGATCGCTTGAATTTCCTTTTTCAATTTCATTCGCCTATTTTGGAACCAGATTTTAATCTGTCGTTCGGTGAGGCAGAGAGCATGCGCCATTTCGATTCTTCGCCGGCGGGTCAAATAATGATTGGTGTGGAATTCCTTCTCTAATTCTAGAGTCTGGTAGCGGGTATATGTTTGCCGACCACGTCTCCGGAGGCCGTTTGTACCTAAGGAAAGAGAGAAAAAAGATAAGCACAGGTCAGTATTTTAGATGCATCTAATTTAAAAAAAAACATGTTGCACAGCAAGAAACAGCTAAAACAAACTAAGCTTTTGTATCAAGTAATAAGAAAAACGAATACATTTTGATATAAGCATGGCAAGGAAAATTCAGCACTAATTGCCCAATCTATATTTTGTATACTTAGAAACTTGGGATTTTTTAAGCTCTTTCGATCTTACGTATAACCTTACGGCCCGATATTTCGTTAATTTTCTATGGCTTTTTTAAGAGCGATTTTTAAAATAAAAACTAAATTCTGGATTTATATTGGAACGATTTTCCGCTTGATTATGAAACTTTACGTTCGGTTGCGTGTAGGTATGTTTGTATGTACCAGGGCTTTTTTGGATGTTTTTCGGTACCAGGTTTTACAATCCCGTGATTGTGATACTCGCTATTCATTAATAATTTCGGTTAAAAAGCTTCTAGGTGAGTATTAGAAACTGTCTTAGCTCAAAACATATAACAATTAATTAATTTTAATACATATTTTTGCAACGACTGTTATTTCCTTGATAAAAAAAATCCAACTAAGTAGGTACATACATAGATATTTGTTTGTGTTTTCAAAAGTTTTTAAAAAATATTGCACAAGTACAACAAGTGTGATATGAGTCACAATATGTATGTACATATGCACATATTTTCTTTTTCTTTATTAGTTGCGACACACATATTCATTCCTAAAAATATTAAATTTTTGTGTGAGAAATTAACTTATCTAAATTAATCCTGTTTAGTTAATAAACTGAAAAAATTATAAACTTATAAACCAATATTTAATTTTTTGTAATCCATTTTTAAAACCGAAAATCTCATGTTTGTTAGAAATAAACCTCAGGCTTTTGACATCAGAACGAAATCACAATGGTTGTGCCCTAATTCGAACATTCGGTACATTTCCTGACATCTATAAATGTATGTATGTATGTATATAAAAATGATTTAGTGTTTAATTGTAATGCTAAAACTTGAAAACGGCTGAACAAAATTAAAAACTTCTTTAGGGGGGTTTGTTTGTTGTTACCCCTCGAAGGTTATATACAGCGGCGGATCCAGGATTTGACCAAGGGGGGGTTTTGGATCACATTTTTTTCGTTGTGATTTTATAACTCAAGAACGGGCTCACCAGTCCAAACCAAATTGTTAGGCATTGTTCGGACTATACAAAAGATGGTTTATGTTTTGAAATTTTAAGATTCGGATATCAGGGTCTCGAGATATAGGCCAAAACGTGGACCTGGCTAACCTTTATAAGAATTTATACAATATGGGTATTAAATGAAAGGTTTTGACAAGTGCTTTAATATGGTGTACCTATTAGTCCCATATCAGACCCCGATTTTGAGATATTGTCCAAAATGTGGGCCAGGTGTGACCCTATAAGGTGGTTTTGCAATATGGGTATCAAATGAAAGGTCTTTATGAGTTTTAAAATAAGTTTTAGTTCTTAGTCACGTATATAACCCGGTTTTCGAGACATTCACCGAAATATGGACCATGTAGGGTATTAGCAGGCAGTAGTTTTTAGATCAATGTGCCACTCATTTTTGGTGATGTCCACTTAAATGGAGATCAGGGAGAGGAATGGTATCAAAAATGGGTTGGGGACAATTGGAGCTGTACATGAATTTTTTCGATGGCCAAAATGGCAAAACGTTCTTCAAGAAAAAATTTCAGCAATGCAAAAAGAGAGCCGCACTAAAAAAATTTAAGGTCATCTATCCAAAAAGATGGGCCCAATCACATGAAGCAGTATCAACGTACATTGAACTTCAACCAGCAATCTTTGAAGCCCTCGACGAAACAGAAATATGGAAAGGCGACACTGCGACACAAGCTTCCCAATTGCTAGCAGCTATCTCTTCTGTTACATTTCAAGTAGCTAGCTTCATAATGCAGTCAGTGCATTTAATTGTATTGCCACTAAGTAAACAATTACAATCAGAAACACTGGATCTATCTGACGCCACTCAACTTGCGGAAGATGCTATTCAGGAATTCAAGGAAATGCGAAATAATGCAGAAAGTCACTTTCGTAGAATTTTCGAGGATGTAAGCAAAATATGCGCGCAATACGAAATCGATATGAAAAAGCCACGCATTAATAAGCGCCAAACAAACAGATGCAATGTCAATTCTGGAAGTGTCGAAGATTATTATGGAATCACATTTTATATCCCATTTCTCGACACGTACATAACTCATCTTCAAAGTCGTTTCATCAATCACAAATCGGTTTTCGAAAACTTCGGCGTTCTGTTCCCGAAAAATGAATACGATGTGAAAAAATGCAAAGGGCTGTACAGCTTTTATGAACGGGTTCTAACATGTTCTGAAGGTGAATTTATATCAGAAGTCAAAATGTGGAGACGGCGCGTTGATGGAAAAAATGTATTCGATGCAATCGAAGTAAGAATAAATTGCATATTTGAATTTTTATAACCTGGAATAATTTTTTTTACTCAATTTTGAATTTTTTTTAGTTGGGGAATCAAAATGGATTCGAAAGCGTTCACAAACTACTGCGCATTTTAGCTGTATTGCCAGTTTCGACAGCAACGCCAGAACGCACATTTTCCACTTTGAAAAGAATTATGTAAGTCGAACTTGCGAAATACGCTTGGCCAAGAGCGATTAAATGGACTCACATCTTTAAACATTCATAACGATATACCAGTTTCTACTGACGAAATACTGGAAGAATTTTTCAAAAGGCCTCGTAAATTGTAGGGGGAAAACGAAAACTCATTGTTCATCACTTGGAAATAAATTTTTTTACTAGTACCATTATTTCGAGTTATTAAAAAACGTTACACTTTAGCCCTTTGGGGGAGGGTTTAAACCCGAAAACCCCCCCCCGTGGATCCGCCACTGGTTATATAATCTTAATTTTTCAAGCTGAATATCTATAAAAGCGTTTAAGGTTGGAACCTGAAAATTGATCAGGAGATTAACGATATCAATAGGATGTCTATTAATTTTTAAGGCTAACTTTTTCTAAAAGTGTTCATGGCATGTGCATAGAAATCACTATGCAGATAAACGATATAAATACCATGTTCACCCAAAAAAAAAATGTATCGAAATATGGGGCATAGCATACGTACTAAACTTTTGAGGCTGAATATATCTAAAAGGGTTGGAGGAGGGGCCTGAAAAGGAGTTATGCAATATCAATACTAAACCTAGAAATGCCATGCTTTTCACATGGTCAGCTCTATGTGGCATGTTCCCGTGCAGGAAACCCATTATCGCTATTTATTTACGCTCCGGGACAGAAAACTAAAAATTTTGTGTGTCGTGCAAACTTAAACTGAATACTAAACTTATATATTTTTGAAGCTGTATACACAACGAAGTAGTGAAAAATCGTTAATTTTCAACTAAATATAATACCGGTGTAATAACAATTTTTTAAATGAAATTAATAAAAAATCTATTTTGGGCAGAACGAAATTTGCCGGGTTAGCTATTAGCTTCAATAGAGATGCTATAATTTCTTTCTTTGAATAGAAATATAAATTTTTAAGTAGTGCCTAAGTAGAGCCAGAATAATGGGCCTACAAATCCTGAGCGCGTACATATTAAACAGCAATAGTGTTTTTTTTTGGCAAATTAGGAGGAATCTCCAATCGTAAAATCGTTAGAGGAAATCAGCTTTTGCGGCAAAGTATTAAGGGCTTCTTTTGAATCCTAGTGAAGATTAAAAAGCTTAAAAGTCATTAACCTTTAAAACGTTTTTTTCACATTCTGTTGCACTTGCAAGATACCAGTTTATCCGTCTCACCTTTGCTTTTTCTGCAACATGTTTTCGAAAGGTACATACAACAATTGCCACAAAAAATAATGAACGCGCAAATAAAAGAAACACATTCACTGTGATCATTTTAGTTGCGATCGTAAATAAAATCAACGGTGCTCAGCAAAACCAGCCAAGAGGCCTTTGAATGTGGCATGTTAAACGTTGTTGTGCAAATGGTTGCACGTGGGTTGTTACTTGCAATGTTGCACTCTGCTCCGATCGTTATTTCGAAAATGGGCATTTCATTTCATTTGACTCCATTTTCTTTTATTTCTGTTAGTTTTTATTGCCTGCTGACGAGTTCGCACCATTGTTTGCCAACTCTATCGGTTAAATCCCGCTGAGAAAGCGATATTGTAGCACTGGAAAAAAATACTACCATGTATTTCAATGTTTGCGGAAATACTTTTGTTACTGGAAGTTTTTAAGTTCCGTTTCACCAAGCTGAATGGTTTATTTAAGATATTTGCCAAAGGTCTGAGCAGAAATTGTGGCAGGTGCATTAGGTGACTTAAGGAAGAAAGGGCATATTTTCAAGGTTTCTTATCGAAAATAAAACTTTTTACTGTCTGACATATGCACTAAACAGAAACAAATTCTGAAACTTTCGTAAATTAATATTTGAAATTCTCCCATAGCGACGAAATTGCCAGCGACCAACCGAAAACAAGGTTCGTCCACGTTGGAAATGTATTGAGTTAAGACATAAAAAATATATTTCTTGAAGCAGCAAGTTTCTGAAGAAATTGGTATGTCGGTTACGATTTCACTGGAAAAATAAACCCCACAAATCTCGTACCTGTGTGCCGCCCTGTATTTGTGTATACATAAAATATACATTTTTTCTATGATTGTTGCTTTGTGATCACTGCTCGCTACCAGCAGCTTCCATTTATAAAGATGCAGTCTGATACAACACGTTACTGTTTTATTCTTGAATATACATATACATAGATATAAATTTACCTGTTGTATCAAAGGTTAAGCAGACACCCTATTTCTTCAAGCTAAGTCATTTTTCTGCAGCGTCATCATTAAAATAAAGATTGTTAATGTTGAATGCCATATCTGCACTAGTTTTTTGAGAAACTGAATTTTGGCACCAAATTATAACAATATAATAGTTGTTTTTGTTAAACTAATTCGTGTAAATATAGCGTCTGCTCTTTTTCCTTCGAGTTAATCTATTATGGTTGAGTTAATGTATTATGTTGTATGTACATACATATGTATGTTGTATGTACATATCTATGTATGTAGGGATATAAGAGCACAAGTACTGTTAGTCATGACAACTTTAGGGCAATATAATCGCCGCTGCAATCACAATGCATCTTTGGCAGTTAATCTCTGATTTTAAATATTTATGGGTTTTAATTTGCCTCAGGTGTAATAACTCAATTCCATAAATCGCCATGTTAATTTTAAGTGCTGAGCTATGTATGTATGTATGTACATACGTCCATATGTACCTACTCTTTGGATTTTACTGTAGGTCCATTTCTATATCCATGGCATGTGCATACATAAATAGATAGATACATATGTATGTATGTATGTAAATATAATAAGGATGTGACGGAGAATGGAATTCGTTGCAAAGTAAAATATGTATTTTTATTTGCTTACCCTTATCTATATAAATTTTAATACGATGGCGGATTTAACCATATTAATGGAAAATAAATGGTTTTCTTGAGGAAACCCCGTTTACTTGAGTTGTGTTCCGTGAATCGTATTTGATTTCGAGAAAGACAACTGTTGCTTTGCTCATACGTCTCTCTGCAAGAATGCGATTAATTTAGGATCGGCGAAAGATGAGTTGCCAAGGAGCAGGCGGCAGTTAATATCTTTTAATGATTAAACTGTTCACATTAGTCTGAGCTACCGATTTACAAACGAATGTGATTGTATATTTATACTAGAGCACTGGTCCGTCGTATCTTGCAAAAGCAAACATAGCTGTAGTTAACCCTAAACAATGTATACAGCAAAAATATATAAGGGTGATCATCCATCCAATGTTATAACATTATCTACCCTATTTATTTTTCTATATAAAATGTTAACTCATAAATAAATCACCAATACGACAGATATCTTTCTTATGACTATCTCAATTTAGAAAATTGTATCATATCACCTGCAGGATTGTAAATAATGTCCTGAAGAAAACTGTAGGTGTCGCGAGTTTCCGTAGTTGCATACTTCTAGGCGTCAAACTTGCTATTTATGTACATATGTACAATTACCAAAAGCACTACGACGAATAATATATGGTTTTGCTAATCTTTACTTTTCAGACGATGCCTTACTTAATAAGATTTATTCGGAATGTAAGCAGAAAATTCGACGCGAACACAAAAACACCTAACAGTAATAATGTAAGATTATAGTTGTAGGTTTATACTATAATGTTTATAAGATTCGTATGTTGCAGTTTAAGGTCTTGAATACAATACATATATATACATACATAATACCAATATCAAATTTTTCAACCATTGTAAATTTAATACCAATTTTTCTATATTTTAACGGGGAGACTGAATGTCTATATATACATACATAGGGAGTTGCAATGTTAATTCGATTAGTAGTTGCATGTGGATTGTGGTTTGATTTTTAAATCATTTTTATCCAAAATGGAGTACCTACTAACAATTTGTTCGCTTTTATGTGCGTACTGTTGCCCGTGAAACTTTTTATGTGTATCTTAATCAGACGCTTATTCAGGGGGGTTTCGGGGGTTCAACCGCCCCCCTTCCGAAATTTCCAAAAATTAAAAAATATACGTCTGTACTAGAATAATTACTCTATTCACTTTTAAAACCCCTGTTAAGAAATTAGCATTAATAGCAATAAATTTAATAATATTTCACACTGAGAGAAGTTATTGGTAGTCGCTAATCAATTATCAGAGAAAGTCTGAGAGGTCACAACTAAATTCCTGCAACGGTTCACTCATTTGGCGCTTTAAGAAACTCGCGCAAAACTATCAGACTTGCTCTGTATAAGATCAACTTAGCATCTCAACTACATAGCATGTTAACAACAGTAAGAGTGATTCGAACTAAAGTCTGTTAAAATTTAAATTAACTGCTTTTCGAGTTATGAATACATCGGGCAAAAATAGTAAAAATGCATACTCGAAAATAATCAAATTTTACATGAAAGTTAGAAATTTTTATGAAATTTTTTCGAGGTTTCTTGAATTTTCATGAATTTTCCACAAAGTTCTTAAATTTGAGTTGCAGTTTTTTTATTGTGCAAAAATAATGAAATTAGTCTAAAGAAGTTAATTTTACAGGAAATTCCAAAAAAGAAATGCGCGTAATAAAAATAGTTTAAATTTTATAGATACCGAAAATGTTTAAAAAAAAGTTTTAAAAATTGCATAAACCAATGAATGGTTTGATGTAGGGGTTTAGAATATGTCTGCGGTAGGCGAGTCGGTCGTAAGAGGCGACTGATATGCACAAAGGTAATGATGTGCAACTCGATGGTTGATCTACGGATGTGATGCCTCTCACCTCTCATTACCCATCTTCTCTTTCCTTTCGGAAGGAGCGATGACATGACCTAGAAGGTCACACTGGTCATACCAAATCGCTACCACGACAGTCGGGCAGTACCGCAAGGGAGAACCGGATTCGTATCCGGCCAAGGACTGTTATTTCGACAACACTCCCCAAAACCTTCGAGAGTGATTTTTGTTGCTACAACAACAACAACAGGAAAATTTCAAATAAATAAAATTATAAATATATAATATGTAAAAATATAAATATGTATGTGTGTATTTACAGACTTTGGCCAAAAACCCCCCCGAAATATTTGTCTGGCTACGCGCCTGATCTGAATACATAAAATTATAGTTCATCTTTGATCGTTTTATTATGTGTTCATAACCGGCACTCAACCTACTCATAAACACATACACACCTATTTATACTTATTCATACTCGCCCAGATAAAACGTGTAAACGATTATAAGAAATCTTCTGCCAAAACCGCTTTCGTTAAAAGCCGTAATCTTTACTACAATTCACTCAACTACTCGTCATCAGGCTGCCGTTACGTCCCGAAAGAAGATAATTTCTATACACAAATGAAATGTTGGATTCAAATGAATTCAGTAGAAATCTCAGAAAATGAATTAAGCTTTATATAAGCTCCGCATTTTTTGCCGTGTTAAAATATGTGTTCAGGTAGAGCATTTGAACGCATTCATTATGTGTGCATTATAAACTGGCCCTGAAGGTATTAACAAGTTTATGCCTACATGAATTGCAAGTTTGACTGGTTGTCGGTTAAGCTGGCCGAGCATTTGCCTAGTTGCCAGCTTGCAGATTATTTTTCATTTTTAATGGCATTTAAATGGCGTTTAATAGATTATGTTTTAAACGTACGGTGAGCGGTAGCAAAAATTTACCACAACTGCATATAATATACATATATGAATATATGTATATGAAAGTATATGCATATATACATATTTGTATGTAGTACATCCATTCGTAAAAATTTATTGTGTGAAGATATACATACATATCTAGGAGTTTATATTATAGTATTTTAAGTTTAAACTTAACACTATTATGTTGTGCTCTGTTGCAAGAAAATTAACAAGAAGTAATAGACATTCTCGAATTTTCGGCCAATCACGGAAGCAGAAGCATATAAAGCATTAAGAAACACATGGCAAAAAGGCCAAAAAGAATTTAATCGGAACCTTAATAACATAAAAAGCTTTATATTAAATGCCAAAATAATAAGTCTGCCAGATTTGAACGTCTTTCGAACTTCTATTAAATTCCTTCCCAAGAAAACCACTTTTGGTAGACGGGCTTGTTGGCGGTTTTGCACTATCAACGTTGTTATGGACAAAAGTACAAAACAAATTGAAGTAACTTTTCAATTGTATTTTAAGCTCTTAAAGCAAACGCAACTCGCCCTGTTATATGAACAAATATACGTTATTCATCAGAAAACTCCTTTAATAAATAAATTTTAAAAATTGCTAATGAATGCTCAAAAGCAATGCCTTTATAAAATTTTGTAATGCAAACAATTTGCTTAATAAATTCAGTAAACGCAAATAAAACCACAAAGTCTCAAGGAAAATCCAAATTATTCAAGAAATGATACCAATACGTACTTGACGTTGAGACCAGCTGAATTACTTCTTTTCTTCCAACCTATCCTGTTCATGAAGACTAAACTTTTTATTCTTATTGAGTCTGTGCGGAATTAAAGTTGAAGAATGGAAATGAGTGAAAATATTTGCAAAACTGACTCGGTAGGAGAAGTTTATGGAAGTAAAAAGTGGCATTGCCAGTGAATAACGAAAAACGTACTAACGAAGTTTAATTTATTCAAAAAGACTTCGCAAACAACAACAATAATGATATATACGACTCGAAATAAAATTGTGCTAGAAAATGGCGTGGAAGGTAGTATTGGACGTTTACGAAGCTAACAGATTGCATTGGACAGTGATATAAAAAGGACTATGGAATTGAAGGCGCAGCGCGGTAAAGTCAGCGTTTGGCCGAATGGAAGTTTGTGGTCGCGGTTGTCTGCCTGTTCGCACCTTGACGCAATTAACACTAACATTAAAGGACACAAAATATACAATTACATTTGTATGTGCGATTGTTTGTCTGCAAGTATAATATAAAACTTTATACGCCTGAGCGTATGCTTTACTTAAATTACCTTTACCATGCTAAGATGTTGCCGGCTCTATTGTTGCGGCATCCTGTTACACAATGTGTAGTGTCTCTTCCTTTTATCTTCTATAAACAACAAAGCTTAGACTATGTACAGTGTGTACATAAATATGTATGTATAAGAGAATATTTAAGTAAAATATTTACAGATAAGGTTTTTAGTATACATAGATCACTCTGAGTCTTACAAAGTTTCATTTATTTACTTAAAGAACACAAAAATTCGGAAAAACGCACTTCGCTTTCATACCCTAGGCATTTTCTGATAGGCAAAGTTCTTATGTGTGTACAGTAACACCTGATTTCCTTTGCTTCTGATAACAGCCACTCAGCCCATCCAACGTACTACATTGGCAGTTATGTAGAATTACTGCACAACTCAGTACGTGAGTTCTTCTCAACAATTTTAAATGTAATTTGTCACACTACCATTTTTTAACTAAAGGAGCACCTCTCCAAACGCTAACCTCCCTTAACTGCGGGAGCACAGGACAAATCTGAGAAATATTCGCCATACTCTGCAGGCGATATCGTTGTGTGATTTTTTATATGCAAAATAAAACTTTGTGTAAAACTTTTATTTCATTCCTCTTCTAGTTCCATTTTTTTTAATGCTTCGCTCAACTTCAAATTTATTATGCGAAAAAGTGCGAAATTCATTTTGGTACCTACCCCTCCACCTCCGTCATATCATACCACTTTTTATCGGAGCGCCAAGTGCATAGAAATGTCTGCACATACATACACACAGTAGCTCATAGCGAAAATGATCCCGTTGGGTTTTCCAACTTATAATTTCATAAAAAAAAGCAAATGAAATAAAGAACCAGACCCCACAATCGAAGATAGTGGAATTAGTAGCAATTTAGAGAAAGAGTAGCAATATAGATATTCAAAAACAAAAAGAAGGGTAATCTAGGCATGCATCAGATTCTATGCAGATATGGCCTGCCGATTGGGCTCTAAGTGTCCCATTCCCAAACCTTAATCTGCATCAATTATCTCGGGATCAGCCTCCTCTCGTCGTCGTAGCCAAAAGGGCGTTAGCAGTGCGGCTTAGGACCTTGTAAATCAGGCATCGACCAAGCTGTCACTATGCCCATAATCTTAGTAATAACCCCTGAAAGTAGAAACGCCACGTATAACCGGAATTTAGTTTTCCTGCAAAACTAATACGGTTGTATAAAATAACTTTAAGCAATATTTTCAGCGCAGTCAAAATAGGGAGGGATCTCTCCGAGCAGTTTGAAACTAAACGAGTTTTTAAAAAGGGGGGGCCCCATATAGTGCGATTTCTTCAGTTTAATGCCGAACAAATTAATACAAGCCGAAGAACTTTAACGCTCAGGAAACGTATATTAAAAAAGTGTATTATTATTGGGGTAGAGCAAAAAGTCGTCGCTTTCGCGGCTTGGCACCAACCCACCCCACAGCATTTACCTACATCTATTAGAAAATGGAAGAGCAAAGTCCCGTACTATTAAAGCGTTTTTTGACACACTGTAATATTGTTTTATTTCAAGTACGAGTATATGAATACTAAATATATGTATTCATAAGTACATAAGATCATGCTTAGATAATTTAAAGGCTTGGATGTGTCTGTATGTAAACCTATTCACAATCAAGTGTCGTAAGTAAAACTTAGTTAATTTATTTAAAAATTACAAAAATGCACGGTAGAGAGGAAGGAAAAAAATTGTTCTACCTAAAGAACGTAAACCTTATAAGATATAGGATCATTGAAATGAATACATATGTATTTTCACGGCGAAGGCTCGGGCATTGATCCAGATACGACATTAGAGTTATGTTTTTCTTTGTACTTTTTATTTTAGTATTTTCCTTGACGATGCAAGAGCAGTTTGACTAAAATAAAATTGATCTTTTCTTGAAAAAAATAAACAGAATTCAAAACTTATTGCAAATCAACATTAGCCTATTTTTAATAAGATTTGGAAAATCAGCTTCTTCTTTGGCACTGTGTAGCTTAAAGAAGGTAAGATTTAATTATATTCACATTTAGAAGTACATATATGGACTAAATTCAACAGAATTTGTGTATGAAAATCTTTAACCTTTTTTTCTTATGTTTACGTTTGTGCGGCTGGAAATAATTCTAGCTCCTGGACGTCAGTATATTGCGATATTCAAGCAAAACTGACTGCAATGATTAGGCCTATGGACCCTAATCAACCGTTTTTTGGATTTTTTGGTGCCTGTATGTAGTTTGGTCGCGCGTTATGAGACTAGCGTGACCGCGTTTTTTAGTCTATTACATTGCTTTTCAGCGGATTTTGCACATTCACCGATAATATCAAGCTATAGATATAGTCGCAGTTATCCTCTCCATTTCATTTTCGATTGATAAAGTAAATTTAATTAAAGGCACACAAGGGCGCTTATCTCTGCTCACAGTATGTCACAATCGCTGCATGAAAGAAAGAAGAAATTACAACGCAAGGATAATCCGATGAACTAAAATAACATTTGTTGAAAGTGTAACAAAATCATTTATGTTGTGAGAATGTGCGAATCAAAACAAAACATAATCGAAATCTTGGGAAAGCTGAGGACACTTATGTCTACCTACAATTCACCTGTCTCTTGTATCTAGCCAAGATGGCAAAGCATGGAGTAGTTATAAATCCTGGTACACAGGAGCTAGTAACCCGCTGAGGATGAAGAGCTTTATACGTTGCTAAAGCGTTGGATACATATACATATATACACTCTCATTTGCACATACTTATATTACCCAATAAGGCATTGAATACCGTCTGACACCAAACTTGGTTTATTAAAGTGCGGAGTTGAGAAATGGGAAAAGCACTTGAGAACTAGTAATGCGGGGTTAAGAATGTAGTTTAAATGATGTTCACTTGAAATTAAGCAAAAATTTTAAATTGTGCCCCATAAGCTAATAACGGTATAAACAAATTTCAAGCACTGTCAATCAAAAAGCATTATATCTGCCAATTTAGTTTCCGAAGAGAGCGCATATACATAAAACTTGATACGAAAGGAAATAAAAGAGGTAAAATATATACATATACTGATCTGAGTTATAATTTTCCATGTATGTTTCTGTATTTTATTATGTGCTATAAATTAGCCATATCAAACAATAAAAACTTATTTCCTTATAAATCTTACTACTTTCCAAACGAAGGAAGATTAATTTAGGCTGAAAAGCTTTGCATATCAAAAATAGATTCGGAAGGCTTAAAGACCACTTCACAGAAGTTTATTTAATTTGTTTCTGAAGGAATCGTTCTGGTTTACCTCAACATATTAATACATTTTTTGAATATATCTATAGTCTATATCATGTTTTTGTTGCAATGCAAGTAGTTGTTACACTCAGTATGTTCTGTTCGTCTCAAGACTACTTCATTGATAGTCCACGAGTGTATGCTTCATACATACATACATATGTACGTAACTTACCCCAAAGTTGAAAAGTTTATTAAATAAAATGTGCTAAGACAAGTTTTCTCTATGACTAAAAAAATCAAACACTTAGACAGATAGTTAAATATAAGTTATAAAAAGGTAAATGTGAATAGTTCGGCCTATACAAATGGATCAGAACAAGAGCGACCTTTTTAAAAGCTAGTGCTGAGCATTGATGTTTAGAAGTTTAGTTAATATTTAAGGTAAGCTACGTAATTTAATGTTTATATTCTTTCTAGACAGATTTAGTTTCTGATTTACACTTTTCCTACATGGACTGCTATGAAAAAAACTGTATAAGTTTGTCAAAAATGTCAATAAAGGCATTACTTCGCCCTGCTGTTAATAAAAAATACATATATAATTAGCTATCGTTTTGCTAATATTTCTGAAAACACTCGACAATCTTGGTGAATGGGAACACCAGTTCTATTATTAAAGTTGAAGAGTAATTCATTATTCTGGATATGCTAAGGTAAAGAGACCCGTATTTAGCAGTGGGTCTTTCATGATAGTAAGAATTTTTCCGACTCATCTGTCACTTGCGGGGAGGATATTTTAGATTGTTATTGTAATTTTCGCATGACAGCTGTCTACGAACTCGTCCATCTTGTTCCCTTAACATGATAGGGGAGTGTGATTCCGTTCTTCAGGTACTCAGTCTAATTTAAAATACATATGTGTATAAATGTAAGTAAATATGTACATATGTATGTATGTATATTGGATGTGAAATTGGGTGTAGGCACGTTACTCTGCCGCCACGAGACCAGTACTTGATTGAACATTTATTGGCTTACGAAACGAGATCTTGCTTCTGCCATTAAGTAGCATGTTTGTATGTACATATGTATGTATAAACTTGGACATATTTGCAACTTAAGCTTCATAGCGTGGATAGTAGGCAGTTTACATACATTCTGTTGCAGCTATGCATTGGCGCAGAATTTTAATTTTGGCCTGTGGCTATACTTGGACCTTAAACTTTTGCTACTGCTTCGTTGAGAAGCAATCAGATTTTAATTACTTTTGTGCGGTAAGTGTGACTAGTCGTCCTCATCCTCCTTGAAATATTTACCTTTGCATTATGTGTGAGTGTATATGTATATCGTCGGTGACACTGCAAAACCGCGTAAGTGATATCTCTGCTTTTCAACTAAAATTTGCTTAATGTGATAATCAATTGTCGAAAACAGTATCCATTAATATCGTATCTTTTCTCTATTTTCCAAGCCCACATACAGTTTTCTTGAAAATAAATTAATAGATTATGGACAATATGATTATGCCTTTTAAGTGTCCGATCTTTACTTAAAATTAGTAAAAACTCTGTAAACTGTTACTTTAAAGGTACATACCCCAACTCCCATTTCTCGGAACAATCGATGGAACGCCAACTACATATGTATATGTTATGTATGTATGTATGTATGTCCAATCAACACACATGTAATAAGTACATATACATAATAGGTACGATATTCATTTATTAAATTATTAAGAGTAGACCTTCGATAAATGCCACAGAATAGTGTCATAGTATAATATTAGAGCATGATGGTAAAAGTACTTTAAAATAACGCTGCTATGCTAAAAAAACAGCTATCTATTTTTTCTAAAACCAACTTTATATTATATTCCATTATCAATATCTGTTCCACACAATTTTGCGCTTGCCATTTTTCGACATATTTTTTTGGTAAGAAGTAATCGAATTGAGCGGCTTGCCACAAGTACTCCAAATGGCTACAAAACTAGTACATTAGTATGAATATGTATGTAGGCATAATTTTGATCTCAGGTGAAACCCATGAGTGCCCTTTACTTTAACTGTAAACAAATTATTAAATATCTATGTATTGGTTATACATATGTATATATGTACATACAAACAAAATTGCTAGAATACTATGAACCATGTTTTTTGCTCTCTTGAAATTTTCAATGTTATAGACTCAACAATTTTATACAGTTGACGCGTCACGATATACTATCCGCTTTGAAAAAACTTTTTCAAACCACTTTTTAATGTTACCTCTCATTGAATATTCGGCGTGATGGGCCAGCAACACTACCGCCACTCCACTGCGTTCGACAAATGTTTCTTCGAAAGGATGCGAAATAGTGGCACTAATGCAAAACGGCGTATAAATAGTTTCATAAACTATTTGTACAGTCTTTTTTTGGCCATAAAATAAATAAATAATTACCACTATATCAAAATAAAGTTTTTTGTTATATGTACTTTGCCCAGCCTAATGTAGCTATGGACAACAACGTGTATTTGACAGGAGCTCAAGCCCATGTGAGAAGCACGTACAATGCGTATTCTCATTCGACCCAAAATGAGAACCACGATTATCTGTATCTCGATTACTGCTTAAGCGTACAAGCAATCATGAAATTACCTCATAATAACAAACACAATTGAGGTTGAAAGTTGCAGCATAAACGCACCAATACAGTGGTTAAAATTATGAGATGAGTAGGCGAACTCTTTCGTCACCGAGTTGGAGTCATTCGGCACGAGTAAGTTGTCCGTGACACTGCAAAACCTCGTTCGGCACAAATGCACAACCGTGTAAATGACATTTGTGTCAAAAAATTGTATAGGCCCCTGCCATAAAGATCTATTGATTTATTTCCAAGAAAACTACACGTTGGTTTGGAAAATAATTTAAAGAATCTATCTTGATGAGAACCTCTTCCGTAAAGTCGATATTCGTATAAAAAATAAAAAATTTGTAGTGGAAAAGCGTCAAACTGAAACATCACTTACTTTGTTTTGCATTCATGCGTTACGCGGTTTATGTTGGGTAGTTGCTGAAAGTTTTGGTATTGAGATTGTTGCAAGGCTTTCTTTCGGGTATTCGTAGACAGTTAAATTTTAACGGGGTTAGTCGCACAATGAGGATTCCTCAGTAAGGAGTTGAAAATAGAGTAAGTGCAGGGTATATTTCATCCAAGTAGTGCCCAGAACGGCATTAGAAGCTGGTTACAATCTTTGGGGATTGAAAAGAAACGTGGCGTTGCTGAGGATGAGAACTGCAGCTCGGATTAGAACCCACAAGCATATACAAGTAAAATGCATATTTATGTACACCTGTGTCCACCATAAAAGTAGTGAAATTTCAAAGTGTATTTGGAGAAAAATTACATCAAAGTGTGCAACTTTTTTGGATGAGAAAGCTTCTCATTAATATCAATTCTTTTTATTATTTTGAAAATCAAAATGTAGTTTTCTCGAGAATAAATCAATAGATCTTGATAGCAAAGGCCCTTAAAAGTTTTGGACAGAATGTCACTAACGCAGTTGTCCAGTGTCACCGGCGATATGTAGAAACATATAAATATATGTATGTATAGAAGTAAGTAAAAATTCTAGAAAACCCTTATTTTATTTTAAACAGATATCAGTCAAGTACATATGTATGTATGTATGTACTATGTTAGTCAGAACAAAAAGAACCTTATTGATAATTTAATGGCTTCCCCTTCTCTAAGAATCGTCACAAATGATCTCATCAAATATTAGTTCATAAGCTGACCAAATGACCCTCCCAAACGAAAAAATTTCATAATGTCTCAATTAATGGCGTTCAGTTCAGATTTTGCGTTTCAAACTTACACACACACAACACTTCGTCTCCGTCTCACAACTATTTGTTCATTCAGTGTTCAAGATTATAAAAAGATATTCAAATTTTCGGTCAGCACGCGATTAGAAATGTTTATATTTTGTGACCACTTATCATACAGAAAAGCGAAGACGGAGTTGAGAGGAAACGCCTCTAGGTCGTTAAAATAATCAACATCTCCATCAACGACATGGTTAATGCCGTTATTGTCGTCACCGTCCGCTCTTGACTGAATATACTTTTTTTTTGTTTTTTCTTCATTGGACGCCATCAAATTTCGTTATCAGAAGTTAAACAAATGTAGAAAATTAAAATAGAAAGATACGCAACATATATTGGTGTCCATATCATTTGCAACCGATCATAACGACGATTTCAACCCTTGATATATTTCATATTACATTTTGTCAAATTTTGTATGCAAATACCACATAAGTTGTAATGAACGGGATTAAAGCAGCTGCTTCAAGATTTGTACAGGAAAACTCTGCCAATTTTGACATAAGGTGAAATAACATCTTAAAATATTAGTAAAATTTGACCTTTTTACCTGTGTTCTTAAGTTTTTTGAATATTTCTTTAAAAATAGTAGTACTTTTAAATTTTTTGTCCGTCTGTTTGAACTCAATTATCTCACTGTTCGACAGCCTATAACTAAGAAAGTGTGCGAAACTGTTTTTTTTTATTCAAATCGCAATGAGCAAGAAATATGTACTTATTTAATCACTTTGCTTTAGGAAACATTTCTTCTTACATACATATATGGAGCAAAATGCACTTTGCTTCTCAAAAAAATATTAAATTTGAAAAACAGTTTCACGCATAAATACAGTGGAGTACCAAAAAGTTTAAGAATTTAATATTTTGAATTCATCGATTCATCCACATTGTAGATTTTAAGAAAAAAAAATGATGGCAGAGATTATATAAAACCAGTAGAAGCCATATCAACCATTTTCAGTATTTTTGTCTGGATGTTTGGGAGCGAATAACTGAAAAACTGCTAAATGGAATTTAATGAGACGTTTACCATTGTATTACCAGACATTCAACTTAAAATCTAAGATATCACTTCTTGCGATCCAGTTACTGAGGTATCGACCGATATGTGAACCGTTATCAACGAAAGGTAATGGATAGTTCTGCAAAATGCGATGTAATTAAGTTCCATATCTAGTTTTTAACAAAACTCAAGAAAAGTTTTGTGTGCGCACGAGCGATGTTAGCGAGAATATAGCGAAAAATGTTTATACTTCAACATGAATTTAAGCACAGAACATATAAACTAGGAAGAATAAGGTTGAAACAGATATTTTTTGCAATTTCCATGAACTCTAGCAACAAATATATAAAAATATACCGTATTAACCTGAGAAAACATTAAGCTTTTGGCTCACCGTCGAGCCATATACATACATCTACTCAGGTTCAAAAATCGTTTGCAGTTTTACTTGTCAAAGACCGTTTGCGAGTATTTTACTGGAATACGGAATATGGAAGTATACATTCAGGAAAATTGCGAACCAGTCTTCATAAGAGACAGTCTTGAGCTACACGCTTTGTATCGTCGTGTGTCGGTTACAAAGAAGTACAGTTCGGTGCTTTGCTGACCAATGCAGAGAGCCTACCGTTTTTTGTAATGGTTCCTATCCCTATACATAAACCTGGAACCTTGTATCTGTTAAGCTTGCACTCTCCCCACCATACTCGGTTGTACGAAACAATACTCTTCGTGTCTTCTGACGGTTTAAGTTATATACACATTGAATATTGTACATATGTATATACATACATATATACAAATACATAGTCTATTAGGAATATTCCCTTTAATTTTTATCAAAGCTTTAGCTACAGGAAAATGATACCCCTTTCAAGTAACAGTAAAATTTATGGTTTGGCATTAATTGGCTTTTTCAGAACAAAAATCAAGAGGCAAAACAGACATACATACCCCAGCAGTTAATACTGCCAATATACAAACATCTAATTTTTTTTATCGCTTATTTTTGTTTTAAAGCCTTAAGTTTTCGTACACATGCAGTTCCCTTTTCGATTGATGTACATTTTCCTTTTTCTAGCATATTCTTTGGAATATTATAAATGCAATTAAAAAGAAATTTTACTGGTGATTTTAGCCCGGCCACCGATTGCTCTGTAATTAAAATCGAATTTAAAAACCCCAAAATACGTATGCATTGCGTCTTCATTATAAAAGCAAAACAAGTGGATGGCGAACGCTATAAAACATGTAACGAAAATCTTTGGGCCGCCTTTGAAATAAATTTTGGGATTTGGTGCGCCGGCTGGTGAAAGCTGGCTGGTGGTTGGATATGGTGCATGCTGCTTTTCAAGTGTGGATTAAGTAATGAATAACATTTTCCGCGCGTACCCTGCATTTTCTGCAGCTCTTAACGATGTTATATTTGCTTTGTTGTTATAAATACATATATATAAACATTAGGTGAACCAAACAAAAAATTTAAAAAGCATTAAATTTTCTATACTTTTGTGTTTAGGTAAGTAAGCTACACAAAATTTTTCCAAAAACTGTATTTCAGAAGTTGGTAATAAACTTTAAATTATAATTTAAAAATATTTATGGAAATTTTCAAACTTTTTTTTAGAATTTTTAGAGTTGGTTTGAGTATGCGAGTTTTAGTACAGTAAGGTGCAAGTCTCAAGTCCGTTTGAAATTTTGGTGGTTTTTGTAAATTTTTTTTCTGAAGAGCTTAACTGTCTTTTTGCCATATAACAAAAATCACTTTCAAATGAACGGGCTACAAATCTGCATACTCAAAAAAATTCTAAAAATTCTGAGAAAAAATATGAAGATTTCCATGAAAGTTTGTCAAAGTTTTTGAAAATTTTCACATACCTATTCTTAAAATATAACTTAAATTTTATGTATTCGACTGAAACTACCTTTCTTAAAGGAAAATAGTTAAAATAAATTTGTTGAAGCCAAAAAATTGTGACAATTGCCAAAAAGGGGTGTATACTTATATATGTGTTGACTGTATTTCTAATGTGTGTAGTGAAAATCGACCCACATAATATAGTACAGGTACATAAACATTGATGGAGTTCGAAACTAAAAGGCACATATGTGATTGGTTTAGAGTTCAAATTGACAAATTTCACATTTTTATGTAATTTCAAGCATAACTCGCTTTGTTTCAAATGATTCAAAACGCTGGGGTTAAGTCAGAAGCTGCTAGGCGGAGCTGTTTTTGCTAATTATTTTATTTATTGTATAGTCATTTCAATACAAACTTTCAAAATATTTGCAAAAGTGTGCCTTAAAAGTGGGTAGTAGACAATCGTCATCTTCAAAACTCCTCCGTGGCCCCCTTGCATAGAAGGGAAGATGCCTTTTCAAAGTTTTCCTGATATGTGCATATGTATCCAAGTGCAGTGTATTTATAAATATAGAGAGCTTTTATTTTTGCGTCTTGGTTCTTGATATATACATACCTAGCTCCTTAAATCCTTACAAAAACTAAAACGCTCATGCTACACAAATTCAATTAAAGCCAACTGTAGACTCGATATCGGATCGCTCTCTTTATAGATAAGTCACACGATTTTTGGCAGGGATGTTACGATTTTCAAATATCTACTCAATTAAAAGAAAATAAAGGTACGGATATACTATAACTAATGTCAAAAAGGCAACCTGATCTCAAATAACTACTTCCACTTCCGTTTACACAAATACAATTGAAGCTTACCAAAACGAACTTAATAATGGACATAATTATTACATATGAACATCTGCACGAACACCCAGCTTACCAAAAACGGAGCGCTCCGAAAAAAGCTTCCAAAAAGAGTCCATCACTGGAGCCTTTTTAAATGTAGTTAACATTAAAAAAAAAAACACTTTTTTATGAAGATTTACGGATTGTTTAGATATGATGTGAGTATTGTAGAGCGCATGAACTGCAAGGCTCAGTTGTATGAGCGATTTTCGAGAAAATAAACGTTTGTAAGCGGCAACGTTCAACTATGTGCATGTTTTAGAACATTTTCTAAGTTTTTAATGTATTAATGTAGTCTATATAAACATTTCAACATATCAAATTTTATATTTTCGGAATTGTGCCAATAAAACTGCTAAAACTGTTAAAAGGTATATTTCTTTTTCATTATTTATAAAGCTTCAAAAAATGTCTATAGAAGCCTCGAAAATTACCCAAAAAGAAGTCGAAAATGGAGGAATAAGAGGCTCCCAAGTTCATATAAAAAGAGTCATAAAACGCACGAAGTTCATCGAAATCGGACTCATTTCCGACTTTTTTCGCTCCATTTTGGAGGGTAAAGCTCTGAGAAACGTGCGTTTTATGACTCCGAAAGAAGTCTTTTTTGCACTTTTGGTTAGCTGGGTAATAATATTTGGGTCACAAAGACCAAATAGTAGGAGGAAAAATTCATTGCAATTGAAAATTTCCCAAACTAAACATGAGAAATTCCATGCATGACTTGTACTCTTGAGCAGTGTGAATGTGAATGAAAGTGCTTGTTGTTTAGCAAGAATATGTCAAATGAAAGAAACAAATGCGAGGGGGAATGCAAGTAATACGAGTATGCTGATTTCGGTGTCTATGGGTGTATATTTGGGTGGAATTTAATCCAGGCAACAAGAAGATGGGACCAAAATATTCGCTCAGGTTATCCAGAAATACTACGGGTTCTTCAATTCACAAATGAGTTTTTTAAAAACTAGTATTTCAAAATCATCCGACGATAGCCGAAAAAAAGTGTTCTGGGTTCTTTCAATTATTTTTAATAAATTATTATAATATTTAATACTTGTGTACTATCAAATATCTCAAATTTCTAGAATGTGCTTTTAAGAGTAGTTTCCAACAACGAATTAAAAATGGAAAACAACCAACACCAGAAAAATATAAATGGAAAAATGCAATGACACAAAGAAGCTCACTTTTCACACAATAATGAGCATGCTAGTATCTCGAGAGCAAAGCCTTTTGAAAATTAGGTTCTTGGGTAAGAAGTAACAAGATTTTAGTAATGACCATCTAAACACCAACTCGCCAATCATTTCTTCGTGGCGCCAATTGGAGATCCCGCCAGATCGCAAACCGGTCTCCTCTTGGTCCTTTCATCGGATTGGTAGCATTTATTTGCAAGAGTAGTTCTTCGTTGTGTTTCTAGGTTGACATCATTTTTGGTGTTAATGCTGGATCCCAGGTGAACGTAGCCCTTTACTATTTCGAAATTTTTGCTGCCAGCAATGAAGTAGGTGTCAAAGCGTGAATGCACAGACTCTTTGCTTGATGGCAGCATGTACTTCGTTTTGCCCTCGTTCAGCACCCAACCCATTTTTTCCACTTCTTTTTATAGTTCTGACTGAGCTGGTGGTGTTGCTCAATGACAATTCAGAAATCTAAAGTGTCGATTCTTTTCTCACGGGTTTTTTCCAGGGTTTTAAACATCTGGTCGATGGTAGATTTTTTAGGTCTGAAACCACACTGGCGTCTTTCGCACAATACGCTTGCCAAGACCTTATATCGTCCCCTCAATATAACAATAGCGTATAATTTTTTTTGGGTTTTGAGAAAATCGAGTTTAAAGTTTTTGTCAAATCAGATGTCTATTAAAACCTCAATATCACGGTAAATAAAAATTGTTCATAGTGGATTTTTCGATGAATACATTATACCGTTTCTTGCCTTTAAATTTACCAAGTTTTTTTATTCTACGCATCCTTTAAGACCATAGTTATGTTATTCAAAGCGCAAGTCCTCCATATAGGCCATTTTATTTTTTAAGGAATTCGTATGATGTATCTGATACACTATTTTATTTTGTATGGTATACGCTGTTTCATTCAATAATTTTACGGTATTTTTATTAAAATATCAATTTGTAACATTATAAAACAGTAATTAATTCCTGTTGATATTTACCTTACTTTCTTCACTTACATTATATAATGGACGATACTCACTCATATGTTTAAAATCCATATTTTTAATGAACAAACTTTCTCTGCGAAATTAATTTGCAAGCTGAAATTTCAAATGACTACAATATTTCCTTGGCATTCATGTAGTCAAAACAACGTAAAAATCGCATAGACTATTACTCTAGTAAATTTCTGATAAAATTTTCGAATTTGTATTGAAAATAAAACAGCTTATGTGGGGTATAGAAATGGTCGGAATAAAACTATTTCTCAAACAATAGTGTATATCATTATAAGCTATTTTATGAGTTAAAGTTTTGATAAATTGTATTTATTTCTACAGGGTAAAATGGAGTATAATGCGCTACACTATTATTCTTTTAACAACTTTGCAGTGGCAATTTCAAGTAAAATAGCGCATATGAGCTTATACACTTATTGAAGGAAATGTTTGAACAAGAAATTATACACCATTTTTTCCAATGACATTTTGACCCACTTTGTGGAAGTAGAATTTGACGAAATTTTGACCAGACATAGAATCAATGATGGAGATTCTAAATATGCAATAAAAAAATAATGGCGTATGAGCACATACGCTATTGTTATATTGAGGGGACGATATGCGATATTCAAGAGGTTGATTCCGCGATAGTTGGTGCAGTTTGCAGGGTCGCTTTTCTTGTGGATTGGGCAGAGAACACTTAGATTCCAATATTCAGGCATGCATTCATACGACCATATTCTGCACAGAAGTTCCTCGCGCCGATGGTTTTTAGCCGGGATATTGCTATTCGCACTTCATCAAAGTCGGGTTGTGGGACATCAATTCCATCATCTTTGCTTGTGGGTTTCTCGTTCTTACAGGAATTCCCCCGAGTTTGAAACCTTCCGTCATTCGCCGAATTTTTTGATAAAATATTCGGGCATCTCAAGCTCAATGATTTCACGCTTTTCTGCCTCTCCTTTTTTCCTGCTTTCCTTGCGTTTTCTGTTGCACCTTTTTTGTCGTACAGAAGCGGATACGATTCTAAGTTGCTAGGTAGTGATATGAGTCGATATTTGGTCCTCTTATTGTGCGAACATCTATAACGCCAGAAGCATGCCGTCCGTCCATCACAAGGGGGTCAATCTTGTTACGAGTTTTTCGGTCGGGAGCCATGTGGCCTGATGGATCCTCTTGTGCATAAAACTGGTGCTGGATATGACCATGTTTCGGGCTTCAGCGAAGTCGACTAGCCTGTATCCATTTAGCATAGTCTGACCGTAGCTCATATTTTAGTTAATAAATAATCGAAAACATATGTTTGGCGCCAGTACTTTAAAGGGTCTCAATAACCGGTATGCCATTACTTGCTTGGAATTTATTTTTATCGCAGGTGAAACTGAAGGACGGGCTTTTCATTCCTTGTAAAACAATTATTATTAATAATTTTTATAAACAAGTTATATGAAAACATGTTTGGCAAAAAATTGAGAGTTATATTGTACAAAATAACAGCCATGGTTATTGTTGTTGTTATTTTTGTTGCCTAGATAAAATAGAAAACTTAGGCTTATATTTTCTTTGTTGTTATTTTGTAAATGTATAACTTTACGTTTTCAAAGATTTATGACTGCTTATAATGAACTTGTAAAGTAATTATGTACTGCAACGCGTAAAACAATGTAAGTTCATCCCCGAAAAGTCAAGCGACATACATAAGTAGGATATCAAGAAAGACATCACTTTATAAGAATGGTATTTTGATGAGGGAGTTTTCCTCTAGTGTGTTGTTCTACTTTTGCATACTGAATTTTTGCTGTGGGGCTTTTTGTGGCAGAAATACTTTCAAACGATGTCTAACCACTTGATCCCCTCAATTTAATAATATGAGTATGTAAAAATGTGAGTATTCTTTTACAGCGACCTATTAGAGATTGTTCATCTGGTTCCCACAAAGAAAGATTCCTAACACCCCCAAAATCTTTTTTTAGGGTCAAAAAACCCTTTTTCATGTTCAATTTCAGTTCACATTCTCAATTGATTTCAAAATTTCCAACGGTTTTGGTAAGGTGAATGTTTTAGCTTTCCAAAGAGTACGTATAATGGTTTTTCGACTTTTTCTTCATTTTTGTTTTAAAGGACTTCAAGTTCATAAGTTGTGCGGCATAATCCCATAAATTTTATCTCTAAAATGGCATAACGTGTATCTCGTGTAAAAAACAATTATTATAAAATTTTAGGAAACATATGAATCAAACTATCGTCAGCAATGACTTTTTGTTGTTTAAAATTATAATTGATGTCTTTTCAAAAAATAAAATGTAGTATTCTTAAGTAGTGAATGCCTGTTGATGATAAACATATATGCAAAACTTATCATCCGTGCACAATTAGTACCAAAAAAATTACGTCAAAATCGGAAAATGGGGAAAATTGGTCACAAATGATACAATTTTTAAAATTTCAGTGAATTTTTTAACCCGAAAAAAACTGAAGAGGGGGTTTTTTGCCCAAAAAAAGATTTTGAGGGTGTTAGTAATTTGAACGTTGATTTGTGTATTATTCGACCAGGTGAACAATCTCTACTAGGTCACTTTAAAAGGAAAAAATCACTCTAGTACTGTGTAATTGCAGTGGCAACAAAGCCATTACAAATTATTAAAGTCTTAATACAGTCAAAATCTATTAAAATTAATTAGAGTACCATAAGCTTTGGGATTACATACATTTCTTTATTTAGTTCGCTGGTAGCACGTTTCACAGCTATAATAAAATTTAATAAAATCGAGTGAGCAATACTTAAATGAATGGACGACAGGCAAGAATCGAGTTAATTAGGAAGATAATGGCATCGTATACATACATACATATGTATGTACACACACCCGTATGTATTAGTTCTAGTTCACAATAAATTGGGAAAAACAAATTCTAGGTCTTTATAAATAACACTTTCGCCCCTCGATGATTTATTGCTCAATTTTAATGCTCTCAGGTTTTCTTAACATTTTGCCATATTGGCATTTTCTGGAAAGCAGTGGCAGCTGACTAAACAAAATTCTACCAAATAAAATCTACCACAACAAAAATATGTATATACAGTTTGCCCGTATAGTATGCAGTATGAATTAGATTCCATCTTTTAAGTCAAAGCTATTTTTGGGAAAGCAAGTGCAGAAGACAAACGACTTGCCTTTGTGAGTGTATATGTATATACATATTTTGTATTTTAGGGGTGGTTTGAGGAGTGGGTGGTATTGCTGTTACCAGCGATGGTGGTGTTAGACGTGGTGAGGAGTTTTCTTTTGGAGAGATGCGCAAAACAGCCTGCCAAACCCCAAACAATTCATTGGTGTGGGTGTAGGTGTGGGCGGGCGTTTCGTCGATCGCCCCTAATAATGTAGCGTGAATGCGGGCTTGGCAGTTTTTCGCAATTCTTGCCTCGCGGGCTGAAAAAGGTTATAATTCAACGAAATAAAATAAAACACGCACCAAAGCACATTCATCCCTTGAGAATTATTGCTTATTTGGCTAGTAATAATTCTTTTTCTTTGCCTTATGTTACGTTCACTTGCTTTCATTGCCAACTTTTTGAAAGTATTTATGTACATATATTTGTATGTTCTTATATATACATACATATCTACACATACATATGTATATACATACATACATACATATGTACATGCATGGCTCCTTGCTATTAATTTAGAATCGGCCCGAAATGAGAAGCATGCTTCTAACGCCAGTTGTGATCTTTTTATATGGGTTGGAGCCAAGCCGGGCATCGGGGACACCTCGGTGATAAAAAACATATAAAGCAATATAGGCAAAATAAAAGTTCTTCCATGAAATTTTTGTCAGTCTTTAATTAGGATTTAACGCTATATAATCATTTTTTTTTATCTAAACTTAAAAAAAATATAACATAATATTTCATTTTTCAATTATATTTCAATTCTATTGTCAAGCTATGGCTGATATAGGGATTATTGTAGCTTATATGTAAATTGTTGTCATAAGAAGTTTTTTTTTTTATTTGTATGCACTGAAAGGACCTAGTAATATAGCTTACGGAGCAAACAACCACAAGTGTCACTAAAGATCAATGCCTCTAAAAAAACTGTTAAACCACTAGCTGGCTCATTTTGAGGAGAGATAAAAAAACAGCCATAGGAACACACAATGCAGTCGGCCAGCCAATCACAATTTTTTTTTTCAAAAGGCTCTCCCAGAAACTGCTATCGGATGTCAGCTTATGACTTCTAAATACATATCCATTATATTGCCAGCAAAAATGTTCAATGCTGGAAACCGTTTGACTAAAAACTTCTTAGCCGAAACTTAGTAAAATTCAAAAAAGAAAACTGTGAATTCTTTTACTAAACCGTAACCATTGAGTACCAAGATATACTCCAATCAAACTTGCACAACTTCGACTTGGATACTGAATAACGTTAAATTCTCAGCATTGGTAAGACAACTTTTGATGACAAAAATATACATAGGTACAAAATATATAAAAGTTAGAAACTTTAGGAAGAATCTAGTCAAGATGGTTTTGAATATAATTAGTGGACAAATTCTTTCCTCCGAGAAGATAAAAATATGTGATACGTTCAAACAAACCAACTTGAACAGGGAAATAAAATCTTTTCTTCGGTTATATGATTCATAATGTCCTGTTATATGCATTTATATACATAGCTAAGCTATAACACATAACTTTTATGTGAGAAATGTCGCAAGATATAACTGCAAAAGCACAACTGATTGTAATAGCTCACCTCATGGATGAAGTTTCCATAGCTTTTATTTTTGTAATATAAGAACAAAAACCGATAAAATGACAAACATTTTGGGAACTTGAAATATTTACCATCGTTAAACAATGGATGTGATACCAGTAGGTGCTTTGTTATCTATAGAAGTATTTCATTCAAATGTGTCCCATGGGTACCAGTTAATATTAAAGAGGGATGATGGCATGTTGCGCCAACTATAAATAAAAAATACAAAAAAAACCTGTAGCAACAACGATTCCAACATGAGAACACTGTACGCCACTTCGAGTTTCAAACACGGCAAATAAATTAGCTTTACTTACTTGTAAGATATTGTTTCAAATACATAACCTATAAGGGTACGGGGAAATTGAACAAATAAGCACACCGGCTGCAACAGCATGGAAATTAGAGACAAGTGAAGAGAAAATCATGCCAAAGGCAACAATAACAGTAGCAACATGATACAGTGAAAACTGTGCACGACAGCCCGTGACATCCTGCCAGCATCCGACTTCTGAGAGAGAGAACTGGAGCGGAAGAAGAAGCGACAGAGCATGCGACGAATGCCATGGATCGATGAGTGTAGAATGAGTGCACAAGAGCACGCGCCTTCTTGTTTAAAGTGTGTGCGTTTAGGACGTAATTCAAAAAAGTTAAACTAATAAATTACAAGTTAATTATAAGTGGGTATTAACTCATTTCAGCTCACCAGCCAGCAGGCAAGTAAGCTCAATTGTTCTGTAGGCACCACTCCATACCCCAAATCTGTAAGCGCGCTTTTTCATGAAATGAGACAAACAAATTTTTCTAATTATAATCCGTACGTACGCTTTATTTATTTACTCGGCAACCCAAAAATGCATGAAGTCAAACATTTGGTGACTGTTCGCTACAAGATAACAAAACGAGCACAAGTTTTGGGGTGGGGTGGAGTTTGGTAAAGTTATCAGTTTATTTGAATAAACATTATAGACGAAGCTATATGTACGTTTACTATATTCTTTCAAAGCTTTAACAAGTTTAGTTTTTATACTTTGCTTCTAGATATGGTCGGTAACACTGCAAAACCTCGTAAGTGATGTCTCAGTTTGGCTGTTTTTCCACTAAAAATTCTTAATATTTTCGAGAATCGACTTTATATAAAAAGGCGATATTCGCGAACGGGAAGTATGATGTAACTGAAAACTAAATATGTGTGATTTATTTAACGAAATTATCTTTGTTCGTATTCTACAACATCTTTTATATAAAAACCTGAGTTAACACCGGTTTAAAACTAAACAAGCGTTTCAATTCTATATATCGTCGTCTGGTTAAATGATTGATACAAAGCAATACAAAGCAATTAGTCAGCCGGTACTGAGCTACGCGACGCCAATATGGTCGCCGGGGCTAGCTGACACACACTGGACGAGGCTTCAGGTCTGCCAGAACACCGCCCTTCGAACCACCACAGAGTGTCTTCTTATGTCTCCTATAATGAAGCGAAAATGCTCGGCGTTAAAGAGCATAGTAAGATGTTTACCAGGCAATTCCTGTTCAACTGCTGCAAACCACAGCAACCGAACAGACGCCTGGTAAACGAGAATTCGCCCCCCCAGGAGCATAAGGAGCCATCTACGCAAACACTTCGATGAGATCCGGCACCTGATATCCACGCCGTTTGATCCTAAGGTGCACCGGCAGGCCCTCACCCTCATCCACACAAATTCGGTAAATTCGTTTGTCGGCTCTCTCCCAGCGTACGCCGTTCTTCAGTCAACAACACCACCCGTTGCCGAAGAGGAGCGCGAGCTGCCTAGGGAGACTAGGGTGATGCTGGCTCAACTCCGGTCTGAATATTGTAATAGGTTAAACTCTTACTTATCAAGACTGAACCCCGACTTGCCTAATGTTTGTCCGGCATGCGGCTTGTCCCCCGATAATACTAACCATATTTTTGTCTGCTCAACCGAGCCTACTCTTCTAACACCCATATCCCTCTGGTCCACCCCCGCAGGAAATATACGAGTGAGTATTAGATTTGAAATTAAAGGTAGCAACTTAATAAAAACTTGATATGATCTAGCATGGAAAATGAAATTCTAGGTCTTGCAGCGTAACTGATTTTTCCTCCGATGATTTAGAAAATGATCCGAGCTATGTACCAGAAAAAAAATCTTTGTTAAAAAATTATTACGAAACGGCTTGCGAGGCGCTGCATTCTTCGCCCGAAATATATGAGAATGTCTTACGTGAATTGCCATTGGTTGTTGGGAGTGGTTGTGAGTAGTTTAACGGCCAAGGACTTAAAAAGTTGCATTCCATTTTTGGAGAAAGAAGACAGATTTTTTATAGAACTATATTACGATTTTTTTAAGTTATATTTATTTTTTGTTTAAGCTGAACTGAAATCTCCTACTTAAGTTGAATGAACTTTTTTCTTATGTTTACTTTTTAGTTGTTGTGTTTCCCAAAATGATTCATAACAAAATCAATGAACAACTCGAAAAATCAGCTTCTGAAATTCAAAACATTTGGAAAAAAAGCTTATCAACCTCTTACTTCCACTGTAATGAAATTAGCAAAAAAGATCCACTGTATCTGAAAAATTTGTTAGCGTATGCTGGAAACTGATTCTATATACATTTGTATATGTAGACGAAAAAAAATTATAGTAATTCTTTATTATTCCTTTTTCATGTTTTTCCAATGACGGGATTAGTTGAGTTTGAGGTAAATTATTAACAGAAATGTTATGATAGTTACTTAATATTTTCAAATGAATAAATTACTATAGTTTAAATTGTATTTAGGTGAGAATCTAACCAGTTTAAACATCCTCGATTTTGTATTATTGCCCTTTGTTTGTTTGGACCCTAGTACCGAGAAGCAGAAGGCAAGAGTTTCCTTTTTGGATAAAAATATCGATAACGCGACTTTCCAGAAGTTCATTGCAGTATCTCCGACAGTATATAGAAATTTTGCTTCTTTGGTATTACTGCGTGCAGGACAACATCAACAACATGCCCCTAAGCAAACCTTTATTGCTTTTACTTGGCCGACGTTTTCTAGAAAACACCTGCATACAAACATATGTGGTATGTATTCATAAAATAGTTGGCAAATACTTTGCTTGCTGTTGATTGGTTGACCAACTAAATATCAACCTGCTATTCTCTGGAACACCCACCGGTTATCTGCTGCCAACTCCGAACTAAAATTTTGAATGCTTAACTGTTGTTGACTTTGGTAATTTTTTATTGCCTTTGATTTTATTTGGCAGGGCTTTTAGTTTCAGAAATATTCAACCAAAGCAATGTTATATTCAAATACCGATTCACTATATTTATCAACAATTTTTCATCAGCGGAAGGGGGAAATTTGTGTTTGCAGATAAAAGTGCCACAGAGCAACTTGTCATAATAAATTTGCTCCGCAGACCAGTATTTATGTGGAGCTCAACACAAAAAAACAATGGATTTTATATGCGGAAAATAGCTACATAGATACATATGTATGTATGTATATGTGTACGTATACATACATATATTGATATATGTATTTTTAAATGCTTATTTGCGGCACATACATGACTATGTAACAATAAAAGATGTGCGGTTCATATTAAGTTTATTAAATTTAAACGTAAGACTTATAATTTACGGCTACTTCCTAATCTACAACTGTTTTCTTAGCTCGAAATAAAAGAACATAGATTGCAAACATTGTTCTAATAAATTTGTATTATATATTAATTTACTTGTAATTTGGTAAAATTAATGCTCAGAAAATGGGGGCGTTACAAGCATAGAGGGTTCCAGCAAAGGCCGTATTATACGCGTCGATCTTTCCGAGCAGACTGTTTAGAATATGGGACCGGATACTCCCGAGGCAGCTGGCGCATCGATTAAACCGTAGAAACTAGATAATTACTTGTTCTTAAGGTAGTAACAACATTATGATTGAGATTGATATTTTAAATAAAGGTCAAAATGCCATTTATGTTTATTTTTGCCCAACTATAAGGTTTATGAAACGAATGAAATACATTTGTAAGAAATCAACAACTGGTATTCTCATCATCCCTCTCCCCATCAATTACAGATTAATTTTTACCCACCGATTGGGTGAAACATTTGTTTTAACACTGATTTGAAGTAAGTACATACTTTCAAAACGTAACTTTACCTTATCGAAACTCAGTATTCTTTTGTATGTCCTAGGTGTTTGGAATTATCCGAAAGTGAGTTTTGTTATATAGAGAAACCCCCGAAAAGTGAACTGTCAGTTAGCTTATTTCTTGGAGTATTATGCTGTATGTAAATATCTATATACATAAACATATCAATATGTTAACAGGTGACATACACTTTTCTGTACTATAGTCGTATATTAAGTATTTGTGGCCAACTCGCAATTAACATCAATACAATAGGTAAAAAGTTCCTAAGAACGGCATTTAATAAAATTTTAATGTACTTTCATATCTGTTTGTGCCACTTTAAATGGATCTAAGTTATTAATAGATAAAATTTACGTATCTATACATAAATAAATCATTTTTGAAGTTGGGAGATTTATTTAAAAGGTTTTAAGGACTTAAATAAATATCTTTTACTCTTTTTCATTACGTAACAGAAACTAGTGAAGAAGGAGAAATTCATCGTTTAATGCAATTAAAAAATAAGCTTGAATGGATGATAAGCAACTTTACGGCGATTCGCTTTCAATAAATCGATAATATTAAATGAACACCAGACGGGGAAACGGCTATGAGTCGTAAAACGCCCTCTTGGGCTTGATAACGAAATACCAAATATGGAACATTATTACGGCCAAGTCGCAGTAAGTAAAATTCTAGCTTGCACAATGGCACAAGAAAAAAAAACAATCCAAAACAAATCAAAAGCATTGCAGCAACATTGGTTATTCACAACTATGTGAGCTTCCAATAACAACCTAGGCTTTGTTTGCATCTAATGTTGTTGTTGCTGTACCAATGTGGCGCAAGTGTAAATAAACTGCAAAAATGTTATAGATGAGCTGCAAATGCTTCTATGGCAGCAACAAAACCAATATCGAAAGGAAGAGTAAAAAGAGCAATGAATTGGGGAAATTTCAAAAAGTTCAAATGCGGCAATCGAGCGCCAAACAGAAAAGCAACTAAAACACACTTTACCCTATACATACATATGTACATTGCTCGTCCCATATGCAACTGCATGTTGTTCGGCAATGCACGTACATACATACATACATATTTATGTGGTGTCGTATAAATTCTGTGAGTGTTGCATGGATGAGTACATATGAATACATGAATGAGTAGTGGAAGAGCCGACTACAGTCACCACCATTCCATTGATAAGTTTGTGCTAAAGTAGCAGGGTCGGTGATCAGTTGTTGGGTAGGTTCGTTAATCTTCGAGAATCCAAGTGACTATATGCTGCGGTATTATGCTAAAATTTATCTGATTTAACACCTAATA
Source organism: Sphenella marginata (assembly GCA_951509765.1). NCBI lineage: Eukaryota > Metazoa > Arthropoda > Insecta > Diptera > Tephritidae > Sphenella > Sphenella marginata. The sequence continues at coordinate 83,418,823 of OX608079.1, read as the reverse complement.
TACAATAACTTAATATGCAGTGCTGTGATATTGTTCAAACACAATTGCATATTGAGATGATTTACAAACGCACAGATACATATGTATAGTTGAGTGTTTGCGCTTACATACCCTGCAAAAAAATGTATTAGTCTCCAATGAAAAGTAAGTATGTAAGACATCTGATTGAGACTCACAAAATCAGTGAAACCAAATCTGTTTGTGGTGCATAACACAATTTTATTGAAATAATTGGTTGGTGCAGCTTTTTTTTTTGCTCTATCGGCAGAATACTTAGCTAGAACTTTGAATTCCACTAGCCTCTTCGTTGTGTGTACGTATCAGGATTTCAATTACATTTTAACCATTGTCAACTCTTTAATACCTCTGACACGCTTCATTTTAACTAAAAGATATCAACCTTAAATTTGTTTTATTGAAATTAGATGGTGGCTTGGACACGAACAGATCTACTCGTTCTAAACGCTGAATCAACAAAATATTGTAACGGTTAGATTTACTTGGTTGATGGCATTTTGGTTAGGTTCTAAAGGAAGGAACTTAAACTTTTGAAATACATGTAAATAAGCCGACGTAGTGTTCAATAGTACATCGAATATCTCCTAATTTCCATTACAAATTCAAGAACTTCGATTGTGCATCTCCATTTAGTCCATTAAGACCAACTGTTGTGTACTATCGATGTAGAACAGTAGTGAATCTTTATTACTCTACCACCTTATGTATTTTCAGTAGTCTTACGTATATGATCTGTAAATGCAGTCAACGAGTCCATTGGTCATGTAGTATTTCTTCGGATGGTCATCCAAGAGGTGTAAGTTGTACTCGTATAAGGCATAGGATGAAGTTGCTTACACCTTTGCCAATCTTGCATATAACAGCGCTAGCCAACCCTACTCTGCTTATACATATATGCACGTATGTACATACATATATCCTATATTAGGGTGATTGTTTTATAATTTTTTCTTTAATTCCTCCAAGCTTATCAATTATGCCAAGGATGGATATAGATATCAACATTTAAAGCAAAAATCTTTTAAAAAAATCTGGTTAATCCATAGTTTGTATTAATTAATCTTTTTAATTATTCATAACAATGGCTAATTAAAGATTTTCTTAATTTTGGACAATTGTATCTGAAGAACTGAAAAAAAAATTTATAAAAACACCACCCAAATACAAACATGTATTAGCGGATGTATGTTTGAGTACACAGACATTGCTCACACGCATTCTGCAAATCGGTAACACCGGCCAAAGAGCCGCATATGACTATGTGGCTGGGTAAATGTGAATATGAACTGCATAAATCTAACAGAGGCGGCTTGTGTTGCAACAAAAACTGCGACATCCCTGTACAGGCAACATGGGCAAAACCGTACGCTGTTTTGGCATCAAAGTGTTGGGATGGGCGATATAAAAAAGTAAAACGATGTAAGTTCGAATATATAGCGTACCGAGCAAATTCTTCAAATAATGGCAAAGATGATGCATACAAACCATATACTTTCAACCAGCTTGCTATGCAGGAAGACAGCACAACCGATGACGTTAAGCAGTACCACGTCCATGGTGACGTAAACTTGTGTGTGAATATTGCTAAGGATATCCACACACAATTTTCGATATATCAGAGATTTGGTGTTGGCAAACGCATTTTCGAGTGCACGAAAGTCATATTTCTTAGATTATTAAGCATTCATATCGCAATTTCAATCATAGTAGGCTTCGCACAAAGCTTACATGAACACAGGGTGCATATATTTGGGTGAGTATGTAAACCTCTTTCAGATAAGGAATAAGTGTTTCATGCTACTTATACATACATATATATTTAAGGTAGGCAAAAAATAGAACATTTAACTGGCTTACCACTTATATTCAGCATTATTTCAGCCGATTCAAGAAACCGTATATTACCAATGCAATCGGTTATGAATGCTACATCGTAGTCCCCTATTTTGGATTTTCTTTTATTTTAAGGAGAACCAACGGAACCAATTTTTTTACGTTAAGTCGTAATAAACTTGAGTTTATTGAATTATGTTCAAATAAGGTGCCGGAACCCTGTCAAACGCAGACTTAGTAAAACTTTAATCAGCAAGCCCATTTATCATTTCTATACTAGATATAATTCAGGGCTAGCAACTAAAACTGCATTACCAGAGCTGAGCCATTTACACCAGTTTTGCAATACACATGTTTTTAGAAAATATTGTAATAGAGTCCGAAAACTTTTAAGTGACCTGCTTTATAAAAGGTTAAACATTAAATTAAAACCCTTAAAAGAGATTATCACTTCAATGTACCAATATGATTCCGCAACAACAATGAGTATCATCATGAATCACATTGCAGTGTTTGGACTTAGTTAAGGATTTTTGAGAGCTTTTTGCGATTATGCACCACAACGTCATGAAAGTATGCACAATAGTGCATGTGTGTTTATATGCTTGCACATCATGCATATGTGTAAAATGTTAGCAATTTACAAAGTAATGAAACGTATTGAAATAAAATGACTAAAGAGCGCAGTAAGCTTGCAGTTGGAGTTCAACGTGGCAAGTGTTATCCCAACAAACAATAAAGGACAAAATTCTTAAATATTTGATAAAGCGCTAATGCTTAATTTGTTCTGCAGGCCTTTTATTATTTGAAATTTTTGGTTTATGAAACTCACCTTGAATACTAGTGGATTGAAAAAGTTCAAAGCAACATTGAATTCCAGTACGGTCATTTTTGACAAAAATTTTAAAGGTATAAAATTTATTAATTAAAACTAACAAAAATTTAGAGCTTAGTGTTATATGTACCCAATAAACCAATTCGGATTCAACAAATATGTTTAATGGGTTATATTGTAAGTAATATGCATAGTTATGTTTATATGAAGGTATACATATCGCACTTGTTACGTTAAAGTGTAACAACTCAAAATTTGAACATTTTCAGTAGAGATGAAAAACTGTTGCCGAAAATATTAATAATACATATATTACAAAGAAAAAACAATGTAATTGCACGAAAATATCATTAAAAATAATATAACCGTTGTTTAATTTTTATTTGTTTAGTATTTGCACGAAAATAACAAGTTTTTGAGTTATTACTCTTTTCCTGAAATATTTTTTATATACATTGTGGTATTATTTTGAGTTGTCTCTGTTTAACTGAATATTCTCACTGGAATGGATAAATATGATTTGTTGTAAATAGGCACAATTCAAAATGTTACACTTGATGTGATACACTAACGAACCAATTTGATAAAACGCTTGGAGACAACTAAAAATGTAACTCTTTAGGTGAGTCGAAAGAGGTCATTCTGAAAACAAAGAGAGAGTCATAACGGTTTTTTTAACGAAAGACTAGACAAATCACTGAACGATTTTTACAGTGGGTAGAGATGACCACTGCACATTATTTTCTTGCAAAAAACTAAAATTTGGAAATTTTGAGTTGTTACACTTTAACGTAACAAGTGCGATATGTGTTCGTACATCTGTTTGACCGCATGGTCCATGAATACCTTTGTTGTTATTTACACACTGTCGCGCTGTAGGCAATTCTATTCTAACAACTTCCTCTTTTCCCCCGCCCACTTCCCACTACTCCATCACATACCAACAACAAGAAATATACATACACAAGCACTTTTCGGTGTGTATCGCAGTGGTATCACTACTACAATTGCAAATTCCAGTACTGATGCAATTGCAAATAAATTTACGTACAATAACGTGAAAGTGTGTACACTCCGTAATTTATAAGCGTTTGCAATTTAAGCCAAATTCGTTTTTGTTTTTGTTCTTGATTTTTATTTTTTTTTTAATTTAGCAGAACATTGGTGGTGCCTTCAGTACTCGTCTGTTTGTTGGTCTTGTTGCCGCCTTTGGGTGAATTATGTGGGCAGCGATTTTCATTCGCTGTTTGCAACACAAATTCAAATATTTTAGTATGCTATCTCACCACGCACATGCGTGCATATATAATAGGATTTGCGGCTTTTAACATTACTCTGTATGTGAAGCGTTAATGACTAAAGGATTTGAGAGGTAATTTACAGGGTATAGTAAGCTAGCTTTAAGCAAAGTAATGAACAAAAATTAAATTTTATTAGTAATTTTTAGGGAATTTAAATGAGAGATATCTTGCCTGTAATTCTTCCTCTTTCTTGAGGTGTTAGGGATTAACCTTATATCACTTGTTACCTATTTTCGGGTTTCTTTTATCAATCATCTATCATCTTTAAATGATCACAAATATGTACGATCGGAGTGGTGATCTCTTTTTTCCTTTGGTCCTTTGGTCACACCATATTCTGCATAAATACTGATGTAGGATCCTTACCAGCTCCTCTTAGCTTAAATAGCTCGGCTGGAAAACTATTAGCGCAGATATGAGAGGCGATCTGGGAAATCATTGTCGGTCTGTTGCGATAGCAGCTTTCTGTTGTCCAGCTGTCCTTTCGTTTTTTTGTGCATTTGTTGTTAATTTTTATGTTATTGTGTGAACATCTAAAACGTCCGTCTATCAAAACTTGGTTGATCGGGGGACACCCCTGTGTATTATTCTAGTGCTATGGCCATGTATCGGGCTTTCCTAATCAGACTGTATCCATTTTAGGATACATGCTATTTTTACTTGAAACTAGGAAAAAAATTTAAAAACTCCACGACAGTGCAATGCTAGTGAAAAAGATGTCGGAAGTATCGAGATATATGAAAAATTCAGTAACTTCCCAAGCTAGACCGTTGATATTTTATCCAAAGTTTGCCTAAACTTAAACTATAGTCATAGTTCAAAACACGGTGACATTATAATATTTGGTTTATTTAAATGTCGCACGTATTGATCTATGAAGGAAATTAATTTGAAATCAAGAATCTGTAGAAAAGGGAGTACTTTAAGGTTACAATGATCTGAATAACCAAAAAATCTACTTCTTTGAAACACGTGTTTCTTACTAACTAAAATAAAACTTTAAACAATCTTTATTTGAAGAAAAGTTACGATCTTGGTTTACGTTCAAAACTATCAATTTCGCTTTAATTTTTCCATCCCCAGTACCAAAATTTTTTTCAAAATAATTGCCTTTATAGCTCCTCTTATCATGAAGGTTTCTTTCAGTGTAGTAAAGCAATTACCCTGTAATAGTGGATTGGGTAATCCTCATAGCTTTGGATGTTGCTTCTTGTATACTCGTACGTAGCAGTATGAGCGGAAGGTAATTTAAAAGTGAAATGGTTGCGCGCACACTTGATATGTTGGATACCTGTTATTAAGTAAATTGATTTTAACTATGTACGTTTAGAACTTCTTGAAAGGGCGCTAGTATACTAATAACACCTTTCCATACATATACGAAAAGTCGCTTAACAATGGGCCAATTTTTATGTATTCAAGTATATTATAATTTAGTTTTTTTTTTGCTGAGCTTTTTCTTCAACATGTGTGGTACAAAAAGTATGGATAACCAGTTCAGGACGCATGCTGTTAACCAGTTTGGCAACTTTTTTACTTACTTATTTAAAAATGTTGTTACGACTTTTATGTAATAAAAGTATTGTGGAAACTTCATAAAAAAGTTCGTACTGATAGTGAATTATATTTTTTTATTAAATCTGCGTAGAACCTACCATCAATAGATTAATTACATACAGCTATTTAATTGAATTAATTAGGGTAAGCTCACGCGACGACGACTCTATATTTAAAGTTTCATATATTTTATAAATTGCTGTAAAGCATATGCATATCTATGTATGCAGATACTAAATACGTATGTAGGTAAATATGAGGTCTTTATAAATCATATAAAAGGGATCATAAACAGCACAATTAACACAACGATCATGTTTATATAATTCCAAAGAGTGCCTCTCAACCGTGGCGTCCATTCATAATTCATTGCCTATTTCCTGCTAGAAGAGTAAAATTTACTGGTATTATACCAGACCACAGCTGATACAATGAAATATAAACAAAAAGCTTTAAATTGGCTCAACAAGACATTTTGTAACGCGTTGCATGTAGTGCATAGAATCACAAAAATTAGAAAATGTGAAGAATTTGAGAAAGTAAACTAATGCACAGAGCAGTATCCACCCTCAACTTACAAAGCCCAGAAGACCAATATACATATGTAGGTATACATATATCGATATTCTAGGGCAACAAAGTTAACCACTTGCGTTAAACGACTGTTAATACTTTGTTCTTGTTTTGGTCTTCATTATGAAACTTCTTAATTTCAAAATTATCCCGTCCATTTCTTTTTGTTTGGTCTCCTTTTCTTATAAACGATGTATGTGTGAAGTATCCATATATGTATGTACATATGTATATATCTACAAACATATTTCAATAGTGTCTTTATAAACTATCGCAGCACCATACACCATTAATGTTGTTGTCATGACAATAGCATCTGCGCATGCGTGCACCCTAAACATAACCGGTTCACCGTACACACATGCCCCGACAAGGAACCTGCACACTCAGAGTTTACTTTGTTCAGCCGGCTAGCGGACATCGTTGCCTATAACTTTTACGCTGTTATAGCTGTTGCCAAACAGTTATGGTGGTGACTTTAATGGCTTCCGAAACGATCATAGAACTAAATGTATGGCAGACAGGACCAATAAACGTCCGACATTGCATTTATGAGCAGCGTAGTTGTTGTACGATATGAGTTAGAGCGAGGTCAAATCAGCGCACCATTAAAACCAAAAACTGTCGCAAGATGACGATGGATATAAATATTGCATGGCGAGCTCGTGTATCTACATACATACATACATATCGTTCGCTACACTGCAAAACCGCGTACAAACCCAAGGCGAATATACAGATACATATATGGTGGTAGCAAAGCGAATTCAGCAATATTGAGCTTAATTCGCCGTTCACTGGGATGTCAAAGTGAAAGAGAATATGAAGTGAAACCCATAAGGAATGTAAACAAACCTTTGAGGATTTTCTTTTGATGACATTTGTATGAACCCCATAAGTACTACAGAACGGGAAGAACAAGCAATCAGCTGATTGTATGCCATCACCAGCTATATAATTCGCCTTGTACAAACCAGTTAATTTTGATTAATTTTTAATATTATGAAAAGGTAAGATAAAATTACAAATTAGCAAGCTTCGACGTTTTCGTCACAGTTTCTTGTTTAGAAAAGGTGAAACATCACCAAGGGGGGCATTTATGCATATACATTTTTAAACAAATATGTAGTATAAAGGCCTTGTAAATTAGTATCTGTAGTGACAATATAGGTATGTATGTATATCAAAACTTTATAAAATCATGTTAAACAAATTAAATTAGTTAATTAAAGATTAACTTCAATACCGTCCAAAAGCAGCAGAAAAAATGTCCTCACACAAAGAACTGTTAGACACATTAATTGTAATTATTTAATTTATGAGATTTTAACCTAAAAAGGTGGATTGCAATCAATAAACATGCATTCTTTCGACAACTGCAAAATCCCGTTTCGGTGCTCCATGTTTATAGTTCCATTTGTATTATTGTGATCAATTGGTATGATCAAAATTTGGAAATTAAAATTCACCGACAACATGCCTTTATTTATGGAGACATTTTCTACAGCTATTATTTATACAGACTTTCAAATTCGTGCGCCAAGTTATTGGCATTTTATTAGTAGCGATGAAAGTAAAGTGAACTAGCTTACTTAAAAGCATATTTAATTAGCAAACCCAGGGAACTCAAATAATCCTAAGTAGATGTGGTATCGCCTCTCCTATCATGCACTACACCAGAGGAATCAACCATGGAAAAGCATGCTTCCTGTATAATGTACAGAAGACACCATAACTATGTATGTCTGCATACCTGTATAATGCTGCTTTTTGAATTTATTATAAAAATACTAGTTTGTTACATACAGACATACACCTAAACAAAAACACATTCTAATAACATTAATCTATTTATTACTGAAAGCGCAAGAAGAAACCCGCAACCATAAATGGCAGACGCTCTTCATCTTTATCATGACAAGAATTTCATATTCATAACAATGTAGGAAAAAGTTCAATAGCTAACCGTCAATCAGTTGGGGTTTAAAGATATTGACCTCCATTAACTGTGTGCATATGTATGTAGGTGCATATGTATATATGTATATGTATGAATATGGATGCGAATGCACTTTGTTAGCACAGTTGTCCGGCAGAGGGCGCTTGGCACATGAATTATAAACGTAATTTCAAATCGCCAGCAGGATCCAGTAGAGTGAAAAGGCTTGCAACTAAACTGTGCGAGGCCATGAAATTGGAGTTCACCTCTCGCCGTTTATTGCCATTCCTTAAAAATAAAATAAAATACCATAATCTTATGAAAATTACATAATATTTGTAGGGAAGTGGGAGGGCCAGTGGTCAAGCGATCAACTAATCCATTGATTGATGGACAAAACGAGTTATTTGATTGATTCGATGCGCAAGGTTTGGTAACTGTACGAATTGCCAAAGGTATAAGCCATCAAAGTAATCCATATTATTAAGTTAAATGATTTGCTATGCTTTACATCGACGCTTTAATTTAAAAAACAAAATCGCAATAAATTATTTAAGCTCGCTAGACTTGTGGCTTATAGGCTTTGCAAAAACTTAAAACCTCAATGTATCTGCATTTGCCTTTATAAAGGGTTAAAGATCTGTAATGGGAAATTCATGCGTGTAAGTGGAAAATGTGTTTGGAACAACCCGATCTTTAATAAAGAAGTGTGTCAACATCGAATTCGTATTATAATTTATTTCTTATGTCATACCAAATTGTACACGCTTACATCTGTGCTAGTATGGGGATGGTGGTTGTTTTCAGGCTCTGATAGCTTATGAACAATAACGAGGTTTGAGGAACTTCGCCCAGTAGATAACTTTGCTAATGTACAGGTTTTACTAGAAACATTTAAAAAAGAGTGTATTTTTTTTAGATTCAAATCGTTTCTACTTGCTTATGAGTATGAACGTTTGAAACCGCGTTGAAATAAAGGAAAAGCCTAAAGCTAAATTGTTCACTTTTGTGGAGATTGTTACAAAAATTGAACTATGGAAAATGTATTTAAATATCATAATAATTTATGTGGACCAATGATAAAATAAACTTCGTGAATTTCGTAAAATCATCTGTGATTGTTAAAACGATAAAAATATGTTTGGCGGTTGTTGGGAAATGTCAATCTAATAAGTGCATTTTGAATTGAAGTTCGTTGCCACATAGTTTAAACCAAGGGAATACAAGTTGTCAAGGACATATATGTATTATATTTCTTAGCTGTTGAAGCTGTGACATATTTTTTTTTGATTCCTTATTCTAAACGGCAATGAATCTGGCATGAATTCGTTTTGTATTCAACTTACGATTTGAAGCAAAAATATTTTTTGCTTGCATTCTATCTTGCTATTCAGTGGTGGCCCACTTTGATTTTATTACGAATAATGGAAGAACAAATCTACTAAATCATATTCAGCATTCGGTATTTGTTGATCAACCAAACAGGAAAAATCTCCCTTGTTATTTTAATAAAAAATTCGGCAATATATGTATAAAGATTTATGTATATACGTTAGTTGAGACCCATAAATAATGTAACAAATTAAATACGTTGACTATTTTTGTACCCGTTACGGACACCATTTATGCGTGTCAAATATTCCTCTTTTTCAACCACCTGACACAGTTAATCACTCCCACGAATCCGGAGGGTGTGAGTGTTTGGTGAAAGATACTTTTCCTGCACGGAAAAATAGGAAGCCATAACAAAGGATGTGGCTACGAATTTTGTGGATGTTGATACAGCATATGTACATGGATATGTACATATGTATGTATATATGTTTACGAGTATGTAGATATGAAATTCTGTAGCATTGCTGTGGGCTGCTTCGTTTCGCTTTGTTGTCCCACTACCGTTGATGTTTAACTTCTTTGGCTTGGACGCTGCTTACTTTCGCAATGAAATCACAATAAAACATATTGGTCACGTAATTTCGTTTGTCTGCGGGATTTTATTTGATTTGCTGTAATGCTCTGCAAAGCTCTGGCATCCGACCGCCGATTCAAGTTGGCGCAATTTAAAATTGTTATAAATGTGGCGTAGGATCTGTTTGATTATTCGACCGCATGCAGAATTTATGAAGTGGAAAATAGTCATGCAGATTTGGTGTTTTAGAGTTTCTTGTGAGGATGGGGTAAAACAAATGTGCATATATTAATCTAAATATACCTGCGTGTTTCTGTGGGACGTATATTCCAGAAATGAAAATAGGTTTAGCTTTATAGATATGTTTTTCGTAATTTCATTCAAAGCGTTCAAATTTTTGGCTATGATTCACTTAAACTGCGGTCCTAATTTGACAAGCTACCTGATACTTCTGAAGCAATTCAATGGTTTTATTTTTGGAATTTTCAAACCCAAGTTCGACAACAAAATGTTAAAACATTGCCTTACCAAGTGAGGCATTTACATACATAAATGCAACAGCAGTAGAATTGTCAACACCCACATGCCAACGAATATCATAGGAACAACAATTAAACTACACAACTTTGATAAATCATTTCCTTGCGTTCGTTGTACTGTTCATTGCTCCATTTCTACAAAGCAGCAGACTGGCCAAATAGAGCTGGCGCTTCCAGCTGCAAGGCGGATAGGCAAACTTGTTTGAGTTCTAATTAGGGGGCACATTCCTTCCTGCCAAAGTCACAACTAACTTGAACTGTCAAATATTTGTAATCTGCCCTTAAGGTCATATGCACGTATGTGTGTATATCAATGGCTATTATGAATGTTTGTTTAAATACGAGTTGTAGCCCATAAAAGCTCTTCATGTTTGTGGGAAAGTTTGCCATCCATTCTGGGCCTGTGTGGAAGCTGTGCTGCATAAATACCATATTTGTATTATTTTATTTGCTTTAATGTATTTGCAAAACTCTCAAGCTTTAAAACTAGAATGTGTTCCCCACACTTTATATTTCATTTTTCCCATTTGTTCCACGGTTATTAAAACGTAAAACAGTCCATGGAGAAAAATCTTCAAAAAGAAAAATGTTTTCAAACTGCGGAAATTTTGAATTGCCATATTTACCAATAGTTTCGAGAATGAGGAATCTTTCTTTCCGGGGATTTTCTTAAAATGAGTTAAGGTACAATCATTGTGCACTGAGGTACCCAGAACAAAATCTTTTCTAAAATATTTAAAACTAGAAATGAAATTATAATCTTTCGAAAATAAATATTAAATTTTTCGCAATTTAATGAATTACATAAATACATACATACTAGCATATCCCGTAGTATAAATATTATAGTATTTAAGAAAAATCATGGCATGCAAGTGATATCAGCAAAATACTAATTTAAAATAAGAATTCCTCTGAGAGTTTACGAGTTAGTGTGGACATTCGCTAAGCTTCACGCAAAAAGTTAATTTGTACATTTTGATGCCGATATTAGAGGGGTCGCTAACGCGATCATAGTAAATAAAAATGTTACCGTGGTTTTTAACGTGTGCTTTAAAATAAGTCCATTATACTTCAATAAAATTGTTTCACAACTAAACGAAAAGCGTTACTGTCATAGAGGAGATAGAAATCCGGCACATTTCCCTCATATAAATCGCATTCAAAACAAATTGCACAGAAAATGCCATAAATTCATAAAAAATTGTTTTGAGCTCATTAAGCTTATTTGATTGGTACTCAATACCAAAGAAACGAACATATCCAAATCCTATATAGGCACATTCGAAATATTGGTCTAAAATTATACATTATTGACTAAACGTAATCAGCTTTATGTTAGGTGCTTATTTTTTTGTGGGAGGACATATGTATGTATTTATGTATATCTACACTAGAGTGATCAATATATTTTTAAGGCTATTATTTCACTATGCAAAGATTTTGTTTTGTTCTCTTATCCCTAAAACAATCAAATAAAGTATCCCGAATTGGACTACTGCAACTTTTGTTAAAATCTTCTGAGTACTAGGGCTGAATTACGTAATATGATCGACATACATTTTTTAGTAAATTATTATTTTTAATAGATGCTCCCTAGAATACCTGAGCACAACAATTTTATGATAACTTTTATAATAACGTACAGTTTGTATGATTTTCAAAAAGGTTTCTTATACTTAGTTAAAAACAGAAACAAGTGGCTCCCATTTATCTTGATTATAGAACTACACCAGAGATTTTCCGTTTAAAAAATTGTTGTTGTGCAAATAAGTTATCAAAGTCAAGTTCTTATAAATGTCGCCAGAATGATTTCCAAAACGGCTTGTTTTGAACTTCCTAAACATTTGTTTTAAAGGTAAAAATAAAAAGTAAATATTAAAGCTGGTATACTCAACAGAATCGAAGGATACGTCTTATAAAAAACAAGTTGCCCTACAAGGGAGATCCTAATCAACGTATACCTTATATATACATATAATCAAATTTAGCCTTATGCAACTGCAAATAGCAGCCTAGTAGATTATTATTAGATTTTCAGGTTTTAATTGAATTTTAATGGTATACGCTATTGCGCACACCGATAGAGACCTACAACATATACTCGTACATGCATGGCTGTGTATGTAGATTTGTACTTTCATGCAGTAACCTTCCGTCCATATTTGTTTTTTAAAGAGCAACCTGATTTTTTTTAAATAATAGCTGTGATTCTATTTAGCTAGTTTAGGTCAATTTAAAGCTAAATATATTTTTTCACTTTGGATTTCTTAAAAAAATCAGCTATAACTTTGGCAAGTTTTCTTTTATTTAACCTAGTTGTGTTTCTTATAATTAAAATTCGTAAAGAAAAAACGAACGTCAAAAATGGTGCTTATGCGTGGAAGTCGTCAGCGTACGAAATGATGGAGACCCCCTCTGGTGGGGGAGGGAGGCTCGAGATGTAGAAGTTAAACAGAAGGGGTGAAAGGACACCACCCTGCGGAACCCCTTGTCTAATTCTTCTAGGTCTACATCTCTCATTTCGAAACTTCACTGACGCCAGCCGACCGTTTAAATAGTAGGCGGTCCATCGTTTTAGGCCGGCAGGAAGCGGTGTCTCCTCCAGGTCTTTAAGGAGTGTGGCATGGTTGACTGTGTCGAAGGCTTTCGACAGGTCGAGTGCCACGAGAACTGTCCTGTGGTTGGGTTGGTGTTGGTTCAAACCGAAGCTAATCTGCGTCGTGATGGCATTTAATGCCGATGTTGTGCTATGATTTTTACGGAAGCCATGTTGATGATTGGCAGCTGCAGGTTGGCAGTATAGCATGGGAGCAAGATAGCCTCTAACAACTTCACTACCGGCGAGAGGAGAGATATCGGACGATAAGAATCTCCTTGATTCGCCGGCTTCCCAGGTTTTAGGAGGGGGACCACAGTCGCGTGCTTCCAGATATCTGGTATGACGAATGTGGTCAGTGAGAGGTTGAATAGAGCCGCCAAGTACTTGTGCCCCTCGTGGCCGAGGTGTTTTAGCATCTGCATGGCAATTCCGTAGGGTCCGATTTGACGCTGTCGCCGAAAGCAATGGCGACCTTGTCATTGTATTTGGTCCGGTTGGATAGGGCCTTGACTGTGGACCATAATTTGCGGACCCCGCCGGAGAGGTTGCATGACTCTAGGTGTTCTTTCCACTTTGTCAATTTGTAGTCATTGACAGTCCGACGGATTTCCGATCTTTTATTCTTGAATCTGTGGGGTTCAAGAGTCTCACTTGGCCACGTTCTCTTGCCATTGCCAGACAGAAAGGTCCCAGGTGCACATCCCGGAAAAAGCGTTATCTAAACCGCGCTATTCTAAAAACGAGATAGGCAGTTTGCGACAAGCCTTTGCATGTATTTCTTTCATCTGGATTAACAGAAGAACGCGGAGAAGAAATAAAAGTTTTTTTTTGAATAAACGTATGTATATTCGCCTTAAATAATAAAATCATCTATCATTATTTGGTTATTGGAATTAATTTTTTAAGTAGGGGCAGAGATGAAGAAGTAAGGGTGGAAAATATTGTGTACCCTAATAAAAGCAAATAGGGTGGCATAAACCTTCTAAATTTTGTAATAAGCCAAAATTTAAAATAATAAGCCTTTAATAAATTGCTCAATTATTTATGTGTACAAAGAAGTTGTTTCCACTTACATTTGTGGATTAAACAGGATTATACATACCTAAAGTCCAATAGCTGCTGTACACATGTGAAGTGCCTGGCGCCACTATTAGCGAATGTATAAATTTCCGCTTTGTTGATATGCAATGAAACATGAAATAAAATTGCATGCAACGAAATCTTACCAGGCAGCAGCCGAATTTTAAAAAATTGTCTGTGGCTGTTCCACTTGTGTAACTAAATACATATTTACTACAAATGAAATAAAAATAAAAATATTTGAAAGCATATTGACTAAAGAAAATCCGCATTTTTATTTCCCTTTCCATTAAAAGACATTGTATTGAACAAAAAGGAGCAAGGAAAAATCTCTAATCGTCGACAAATTGTTATAAAAAGTCTGACAAAATAACCAGAACATTTTGTTTATGCCACATTTAATGGCTCCAAGTCATGGCCGTACTTAAATAATCGCAATAAATGAATTGAATAGCAAATATTGCGGCTACTCCGGCTATACATATGTACATATAAAATAACTACAAATTTTCTATTCTAAAAGGTTGGCGAACTATAGCTTCCATTCTTCTCCTCTTCTTTTACTAAAGTGGTATGGTACTGAAAAACTGAGCCAGAAAAATATCAGCATAAGGAGGTGTATTCATACGCGTTGTATATACTCAATGGAGTAAGGGGGCTTTGGTTTGCAGAATGATTGTGTCACTTGAAACAGATGCGTCAACTACTCGAGATACTCTTCTGGTGTAGGTTGTGTCATCAGTGAGTGGTATACTTAATATATTCTTTTTTGGTTTGGGTGAATTTATATCTGCAACAAAATTACGCCATTACGTTGACAAATTTTTGGCAGCAAGCATTTTTTGCATGGTCGTAAGCACTCCAAAAGTACGTAGAAATGGCCATTGAAGATTCTTCCCTACACTGCTGCCAATCAGCCGAATACGCTGTTGCGGCGGCACTACTAAACCTGTTTTGTTGTTTTAGCCTTGTTTGTGTAAAATTGCCAAACCATATTTCAATTTTATATTTCCGCAAAGTTTATCATTTTAATATTGCATTTTATTACTGGTTTTTTGGCAGTTGAGTACTTAAAGTACAGATACGATACATGGATCATAAAAAGAAAAAAGCAGTGTCACCAGCAAAAGTCAAATGGCAGACTTGTTTTTAGTAATTAAAGTAGCAAATGCTGCAATTAAGAAGAATTCGTTGCAATCTCTGTTACATGTGCCATTCATTGGTATTTGCCACCGCATTCGCATCTCTAACAAATTAGAAAATGAAAAGTTATGCTTTTCGTTTATTGTTTTCCATTAAACACTTTGATTCTCAATCAAAGAATACGATAAGGGAATTTGTTAGTTCATTTTTTCTGTCTTAAGTCAAAACAAATTTTGAATATGCATTATGGAAGTTCGTGATTTGTGGCTGAATACGAAACACTTGACCCAACTTTAAAAAAATACAAAAAATTCCTGCTCTTAGAAATACTTTTACCCGTTGATGCGAAAGTGAACATCCTCAAATCTGTAACATCTCCCATACATACAAATGTATTCTATTCACATCTTGGACTTTTCGCTTTACATTTATCTACTATTATCTTGGAAAATCTGCGCACAATGGGTTTTTAGATAAATTTGTCATTATCTAGAATCTTTTTTCAAATACGCAGATCTGAAAACTATTCAAACTTTTAAAATATTTGAAACAGCTGTGCTTACACAGAAATTACGAAATGGAGGGAACATTTTTAGTACACTTCTAAGCAAGGTAGGACTTTTTAGTTTTTACACGTGAAAGAACGTTTCAAAAACTATCGAAACCAGAAAAAAGTGGAAAAATTTTTTTTCAGTCATAAGCCATTCTTCATGGGCTGGGTCACAGATGCTTTTCGCTCAAGTGGCTTATACGTATTTGTGTTCCAAGTTTCCCAAACAAATATTTCCATGGTAAATCAGAGTTTTGTTTTCTTTAAAATTTAATATTACATTTCTTCCACTAATATCTACCAAAAAAAGCTCAAACTTAGCTATGGTTTTTAATACTACTATTGATGAAAAAAATATTTGCTTGCAATTTCATGACGCTGCAAGGAGATAAGATAAAAAAGCAAGTGGGACCACTTTCTTATGTAAATTAGAATTTCTTATTGTACACTTCTTCAGGCCTTTCAACACAACCGTAAAATGTTTTTCTGATCAACATTTTTTTGGCTCTGTTAGAATTTTTTTTCCCATAGCCTTTCGCGAATGTTCAATGCCAATCACCCAATGATGGCACTTTCGTAGTTGAATATCAAATGGTTCATTTCATTGGGAACAATTTATCTAAATAATATGCAGATAAAAGAACTACTACATGCGGAAGGGATGTGGAGCTCCGTGGTTGATTTTGCATTAGCAAATTTATTCAATGTAGCAAGAAATAAAAAAGAAAGTTAACTAGGGTGAGTGTATTCTGTTGTTTTGTAAAGGAGAAAAACTTGTTCATTTGGTCATACACACCCAAAGTGGGCGGGGAATTTAACGTAAATGATAGGGAAACCTTTAGGAGAGACTTCTACATACATAAGTGGCTTCTATGAATTTAGTTAAGAGACTCATTTATTAAATGTGATTTTTTAGTTGGTATAACAAAAAAAATGGAAACGGGGGTAATAGAAATCAATGAAGTAAAAGTTGTAAGCTACAAATTTTCCATAAGGAAATATATAGTAGGCATTTCTAAGAGTTCATACATATGCACATTGTCGGTGACACATGAGTGTGAAAACAGGGGTCCACTGTCATCATGATCTGTTGATTTATTCTAAAGAAAACTACTTGTTGGTACGTCGATATTCCTTTAAATGAGGAATTTGTAGCAAAACAGCCAAACTGAAGTGTTACCGATGATATACACATACATATGTATGTAAATGTAATTGGGTAAATGGAAAGGCGTAGACAGATGATTTTTAGCTTATAAACGAATTGAAAAAAAATTCAAATTGGCTGTATAAAAAATCAACATTTGCTAAACAGAAGTAATTTTTATTGATAAAAGTTTGTAAAAAATACTCAGGAAAGGTGATGGATGAAAATATTTATCCAATATGCGACTTCTCAAAGCGCTTTAACAAATTTTCTGCACACTTTTAATTCTTTAAAAAATATCTTATAGTGAAAAAAAGTATATCGACAGCCACACTGCAAAACCTTGTATGTTCAAAACTAAAAAGTTTTCAGGAGAAAAAAAAACTGTGATAATTATAACATATGTATATGAGCGACGGTTGTTACATTTCACCACTGGAAAGAAACGGGAAGTTGTAAACCGATTTTGACTGCATTTTAATGCGCGAAATATCACGATCTATGTGAAAGGCTCAGAACCTTATTTTTGAAAAAATAGTGACTTACGGGGTTTTGAAGTGTGACTGTCGATATACAGTCTCTAAGGGATGACAGCAGGTACGTCGGTTTTGTACTTGATCACTCACAACCCCTAGATTTGAGTGCGCAGAGGTCACGTGGCGATTAACGACTTTGCTACAATACTTTTGGCCTTCTTTAATTAAAAATAATATATATGTACATTTGTTTTACAATACTCACATAGTATTTAGTTTTGTCTTTAGAAGTACCTCATTTTCTTGCTGTTTCTCGGTGCGAGACATTTGTTCGTTCTTAAAGATAATAGAGAGCGATATGCCAAACTTACCTAAAAATATAAAAAATATCAAATAAAATTATAGTGAATAAGATTAGAGCCAAGTAATTTTTGTTAGTCATTCAGTGATAGATACTTGTAGGATATTTAAGCAGATAGTTTGCAGCCATATTTTTAAAAACACAAACATTTATTATATACAGATATTAACATACAGTATATTTCGTAGATAATTACTAACCGATTTTATTTGGTTTCGAAGCCACCCAGGGCTCAAAACTTTTTAAACTCTTTCGCTTTCAATAAAAACATACATAAGTACCAAGAAACTTCAGTTAGCATTTTAAATAATTTGCAGAAAAATTTAACAAAGTTCTTATTTCTCGATCTGCTATTCACATTATTATCATCATCCACTTCTTCCTTTTCTGCATCTTTTCCAGCCTTTTCCTTTTGGTTCCTCCTATTTCTAGGAAAAGTTAAAGAAGTAGCATGCCATAATTTAAAACAAAGCTCTGTCCTTACTTCCTCGGAGGTATGTTGTGCTCAGTAATTATTATTACACAACCTTATGAGGAAGATTCTTTATATTGGCTGTTTTTTCCACGTTATTTCGTGAAGATATTCGAAGTTGCCATTGGGATAGATATTTTTTTGTTTGGTGTTAAAACTAAAAATCACAAGAAATTAAAAAAGGTACAGTTTAAATCAATTTTTTAAACATCATAGCACTTGTATTCCGAACTATGCATTTAGCATGACCGCTATACAACTACGAGTACAGCGCACATTTATCAACTAGTACGCTCGTACTTTCTTATGGGCTCTGCACTACCTTTTTCTTTGCTCAGCTTGTAATAAATCATAAAACTGTTTGTAAATAAACAAAACAAAAAAGCACACAAGCAGTTTCACTTTGTGTCGGCGTTTAATGGCAGGTAGCAGCTGAAATATCTTTGTTTGTAATATTCAATATGCTGAAAAAACCACAAATATCTATTTTGTCATATTCGGCCCATACATCCTCGCAAATATGAAGAAATGTTCTTATGCTATTTGACAGGTCGTTATCAAAAGGGAAAATTCGCAAGAGATGCATGACGAATTGCCCAATGTACCGTTTGCAATAAACACACCATCAACATCTTAGAAAAAAGTATGCCAAATATTAAACAATGTAAAAATATGACCCATAAAAATGTGATACATTGTGTTTTAGTTTAGATCAAAAGTATACAAGTAAAAAAATATGTAAATATGAAAAGTAACCTGTAGCGCAACATTTGTCGTATTATTATACAAAAGGTTTTCAAAAGAAACATTTTGGGTATGCAAAAACCTGTCGTAAATGAATAATTTTAAAGGCATGCACATGAATATAAATATTTTGGTGGATAAATTTTACGCTTACTACCGTGTGTTCTCCGGGGAGCGTAAATAATTTGCTTTTTATATTCATAATCAATGAACCGTGAAAGTGTATGTACATACAAGATAAAAAGTAAATAATTACAAAGAGAATATATGTAGGTAATCAGTAAATAGTTTTTGAAATTAAAATTAGTGTTGCCTTCTAAACTTAAAATGTGCTTTGCAAGTGGCGTAAGCTACATTTGTGTCAAAACCTTTCATAGGTCACCTATCTTGGTTTGGATAATAATTAAAATAATCTTGATAAGAAATTTTGCCATAAAGTAGTCTTGAAATTAGGCAATTCGTATGTAGTTGATTTCGATAAGGCACACTAGCCTATATACATATTTGTGTAATTTTTTGGAGTACTTATTATATACATATTTCATCAGTAAGTAAGCGTAATATTTTACAAGCGGAACGTAATGCCGCTCACGGAGAAGGCGTTGGATCGCGTTATTAAGGGTTATTAATATGATTTTTTTTTTTTTTTGGATTGTACCACTTCAGAATATGTATACATATCATGTAATCATTTTAAACTCTAACTCTTTTAACTACAAATGAAAAATGGCGCAAGCTTTTGTCCGAAATGTGTAAATAGCCTTAATTCTTGAATCGGTGCGTGATAATAATTTTGAAATAAAACTATATTAAATTTACAAAAACTTATTAGGCTAATTCTATTCTTCAAGATTATTTTTACCTTAGCGCTTTAAGGAGACATAATATTGTGCCTTTGTCAGGAAACCTTTTTTGTTGCCGCTCTGCGTTAGCTACATGTACGCTTTTTACCCAGCACCTTTGTGCTTTTACCATATATGGATATGAACGTAATCATCATTTAGTCCATACATGTTTGTAGAAATTTCTGTTCACAAACCGTTTAATATTCCTAGCTTTTACGGAAAACTTGTGCAGCTCATTTTGACTTTATCTTGCCAAGGCTGAGGAAGCACTATCAGCTGAAATTGGTTAAAATTGTTCGTCCCATTATTCGAATTGGTCAACATTCTCAGCAAAGTTTCATAAGCGACCGCAAAAAAGTCGCACGCAATTCATGCGACATACCAAAGCATTTAATGCGAGCCTGCAAAGGTAAAAAATCTAAATCTACAGCGAAAGGACAATGCTAATGGTAACCAATATGTGAAGTTGCATTATTCTGAAAAAAGCTCAAACCAATTTAAAATCAACAAGACGGCATATACATCAAGCACATATGCAACAGTGGCCACCAAAAAACTTAAATAAAATGAAGGAAAGGAGGAAACGAAACCAACAGAAGCAAACATCAATGGCGCACTTGACTGTCTGCGACAGCAACGACCACAAATGGCTGGATTGCAAGGCGTTGCAGCTACAGCAGTCACCGTTCGTCTTGCCTTTTTGGCTTTGTAGCATGGCAATTGCCATGGTTGTGGAGTACAACGCCGAAACACATCATTAAGTATAAAATTCTTAAAATGGAATTTTAAATCATTAAATGTGCAATAATAACAACAACAGCAGCTGTACTGTCAGCATAAACAGTAAATAGCTAAGCGTCAAGGAGACTAACTCGATAAAGGAGCTAAGGTACTCAACAAAATAAACAAGTTTTTTTTTTTAAATGCTACTCCAAGCGAAAGCGGGAATGCTTTTTAAACAGCGATAATGTAGTGAAGTGGCTAAGGCTTTTGATTTTTGCGAAGCAACTCGCTATTCCAGGGAACGTTAATTATTCCTGTAAATATCGGCATCCTTACAATAATAATAAGTTAAGTACCCAGTTACCGACAAAGCATCGGCCGACGTTAACCTAGGACCTGTGTTTTAGATGCAATTGTATAGTCTTGAATTTACCGGAATTGAAAATTTTTATACAATACTTTTGAATTTTTCCATGCCTTGAACTTCCCGTTTAAAGTTTTTATTAGATACTTTTTGTAAAAAATAATGAAATTGGTATGTAACTTAAAAAAAAAAATTTAATTGCATACAGACAATGTCTAGCTACAAGTATATTTTGGAAGAAAACCAAAAGTCCGCTGCAAAAAATTAACAAAAATTACCATGTTGAAATTGAATAGACAATAAAACTGCGTATTCAAATAAAAAACTGAAAACTCTGAGAAAATGCTTGAAAATTATGATGAAAGTTCGTCAAATTTTAATCAGTTTTGCATACATTTTTAAAACATAATAAACAGTTTCTGTATTGGATTGTGGCTCTTTATTTAATAGAAAATAAGTAAAAATAACCTTACCGAGTTCCTGGAAAATATTCTTAAGAACTGATTTAATAAATTTAAAAAGTTCAATACGTCCAAAGGTTTAGAATCTAAACTTAAGATACATACATACATCTCAAAATAAAACTTTCAAAGAAGACTTAGTTAAAGAGGTTGGAAAATTGCGACAAAATTTTACTTTGAATTTTGAGACAAAATTTACTTTGAGTTTGAAATACTTCCAGATTTTTCTGGATACGCATATTTTTCGACTTTTCAGCCTGAAAGATGTAGGGAGTTGAGGTGCGACAAGTTCATTTTCTTCTCTTGTTTTCTAGGCAGTGGTAATATTTAAACAAAGGTGAGTAAATAAAAAGGGGTTGGCGTTTCAAAAATATGGTATTGCTGTATGTAAATTAAGCAACAGGACAGAAAATCTGCATTTTAGATATACGAGCCGACTATGCATATCGAGATAATGCAATACGATATGCAAACTGCGCTCTAACCAGGAAAAAACGAGTAGCGTTGAAAGCTAAAGCAACGGAAAAACTGTTGCACTTCATAGCACTGCGTTAGCAAAGATAAACGAGCACAGTGAAGCACAGCTATGAAACATTGATGAAAAACATTTACTAATACCTAATGAGAACAACTTAACACATTGCTTTTACTATGAATACTCATTTACGTTCATTCGAATATTTATTTATAGGGGGTGAGGATAGCAGGCCTGGAAACGGCAGTGATTTTTATAAACATACCTAATAGTGCTGCAAACAAGGTGTACTAGTTTTGTAGCCCTAAACTATATTAAAGCTTTTATTAATTTTAAAGTTCTATTCAACCTAAGATTCCCTCCCACAACAGCAATAATCTATCAATATTCTTAAACTTTCCTGTTATCCTCTATTGATGTATTTTGAGCATGATTCTTTCATTTGATTGAAATAAAAACTAGAATTAGGGACTGTTACATGGGTTTGTAAACAAAGTAGTCTGATTTTGATCTACATATGTATTTGAATAAATCAAATGAAAGTATTCGTTGCATTTCTCTTTTTGCGCATATCCAAACAAAAATTTGAAAATCGCAGCCTACTTGGTACGAAATATTCTGTATTTCACTTATATTTATTTACAATTCTTTTGAATTTAGGATATCGCATTCATATAACTACACATGCAAAAAAGTTGAATTTTTTCCAGGATTAGTAGACCTACGTGTTCATGTAAAAACATACCAATTTAAAAAGACTAAATACTTAAACTCAAACACCCTCTTAAAACAAAAGTATACTTTTCCATAAAACTCTCATACAGGTACATTTACAAGGTACTATCAAGTTCGTTTACTTGAGATCAGTGTATCACATGAGCTTTTAACTGAATCAGGTTATACTTTCATTTATAAAAAAAGTATAACAAATAAAAATTAAATAACTGTTATTATACTTCAATAACTTATTTGTCTTGGTAAAGCTCATTTCATGTTCCTGTATATAATACCATCAAATGAATACAATACTTCACTAAAAAGTCATAAAAACTTCATGAAAAACCAAATATCGATTTTGTAACCCTACCTCATGGTTATGGGATTGATACATACCTATCATCTACTACGCCTCTTTTAAATTCGAAGGTAACAAATTAGGTCAAGAAAATATTTTATAACAAGTAAGGAAGTCTAATTTCGGGAGAACCCAACATTAAAAACCCAGCGTTAGTTTTCAGAACGAGATACAAATAATGTGACTTGGTAATGATATAGGCCCTAGAATCTTATTTGAAACTTTCTATATCCAAAATGGGGGCGTGGTTATTATCCGATTTCGTCCATTTTAAATAGCAACCTACCTTGGCCAGAAAGTAACCTGTATGCAAAATTTCATGCAAATATCTCAATTTTTACTCAAGTTATCGTGTACACGGATGGACAGACGGACGGACATGCCTTAATCAGTTCCTCTTTTCAACCTAAGAACTTTCATACCTGGAATTCTATATCTAACTCGATTATTTTGCGCCGTTACGTAGTACCGTTAAGTGGACAAAATTATAATACCCTTGTACTAGTACTAGTACGCTGGGTATAATAATATGTGCACGTTCTTGGTGCGAGGAAAACACTTACAACGCAAAAAACAGAAAAACAGTTAAAAAACAGTTAAAAACCAGCTACTGGTTTAAAGAGGAAAAATAGAAACTTCTTTCAAGACACAAAATAAACAGTTCCCTGACTAGACAAAAACGAATGTGTGTCTGTGTACCTTCACAAGAATATTTTGCCACGAAATAGTATAACTTTCGAGTGTATTTGCTTTTTTTTGGAGGGGAATGCGCTAAAAAATGTGTGCGCAACATATTTGCATATGTTGCATGCTACAAAAGACACGATACTGTTTAAAACAAACAATGCAACCTGAAGGGAAAATCATTATTTTCAAATTTTTTTTCTTATTAAAACTCTTTTTAGCTCAGTAGTGATAAAAATCAATGGATCAAATGTATATTCCTCATTTACAATACCGCGTAAACGACGCCATCAATTTTTTGCTCTAGTTAGCTGTCTTACGACAAGCATAGCTACATCGCGTATATTTTAATCCCCAGTAGTGGAATTCACTAACTTCGATTACGACATTCGCGATCGACATTTCGTCCTAACCGATATCGATCACGATATTGGTATTCACTAACTTTTTTTTCTCGATTTTCGAGTATTCGCCATCAGCTGTTTCGCAAAGTAGACGACACACCATTTGCAGTTGTTTTCTATGTCGTTAAATAAAATGCACATAATTTGATTTTTTTTATTAAAAATTGAAATAATAATACTATATCCATATAATTATTATTAAAAAATGGCATCTGAGAACATAGAGTATGTTTTATAGCGAGATGAGAAATCCTTTGCCCGCATCGTTATAGATAAGTTAGTGAATCGCATATTCGATAGTGCAAGCGAACCGAATCGCTATTGAAAATCTCGAAAAATCGAACCGAATCGAATCGCTAAAAGTTAGTGAATTCCACTACAGGTAAATCATTTTCGTTAGTTGGTTCGTATATTGAGTGACTACTTAGCTCTGTGAAGTCCGCTAAAATGATTGTGGTAAGAATGAGACAATTCAAAAACCAAAAATATTTACGCCCTATGCTGTTTTTTTGCTTTCCCAGAGTACATTTCTTTTAACTTTTTTTCAACTTCAGTCGGACGGGCTTCTTCTATGCATTTTGTCGATATTTAAAATGTAACTACATATGTATATAAATTTTATTTGAATACTTCTATCGACACTCCATAAAGCAAATGTGCAGTAAAACAGAGCACACACTTGGATGTTGTGCCTGCAATGGACACTCAGCTTCTTTACGCACGCATCGGCTTAGGGACAAATCCCCAAAGTTATTTGAATTTTTCAAACGCCACATTATATCACGAAATTATCAAACAGGAATTGTCTTGTCTGTTTTCTTCTTTATTGCTGAAGATTCATCTAATTGTGTAAATTGTCTATAGCAAATCCGACAACTTAAGGAATGTTGGTATGAGCAACGCAAAAAAATAAGCGTTAATCGTCTTCATTGATTGCTTTTAATTACGAACTAACTGGCGTTTTCGTTAGCAAAACATTTTTGGTAGAAAGCTTTTCTTTTGAATAAACACAAAATAAAGTAAGAACAAGTAACGAAGTCTTACAACAATCAGATACATTTCCAGTAACAAACAGCGATAGGCTAAATTTTCCGAAAATAAAGTACAGCGAAGTTAGAGGGGAGCGAATTGGAAATCTATAGACGAAAAAAAGAATTCCATTAAAAAATAACCAAAAACATCACTCTGCGAAATAGTCTTCAGAATGTAACAAAAGTTTTAGCAAGAAGCAAATAATATCGCGGCAACTATCGGGAATGCTGCAACAAAAAAGGCAAGCCGCAACAATCGGACGATTTGCATCCCAAGTGCACGTTTAGCATGTCTCATCGTGGTACATGTAATATGGAACATAGACGGGCAACTCTAACAGTCGATATGTACATATGAATGTATGCGAAACGAGAATCGGACGCAATAAAAGCAAGCGGAGGACGCTGCAGGAAGTCAACAAGAGTATGGTGTTCATTTTTGGCATAGAAAATCGCATGTAAATAAATTTTAAATGAAAAACAACTATAAGAACCATACGAAAATTGTTCAAAGAAAGATACGAGACATACAACAAGTACCGGCAACCGAGTGAATGGCGACGCTATCGATACGATAAATGTGCAACCGAATGCGGGTATGTGGAAACATGCATACATTATGCTAGTACCACATGTGGCATGTTGAGTTTATGTTGGCATGCATACTTAGATGAGTGCTTGTGTTGTATACAAGTTAAACCATTCCCCCAGGCCATCTCTAACTCATATGGGTTGCAGGGAATTGGGCGTTATCAACGGCCAGTCGGCGATGGGGATGCAAAGTTACAACTTGAAAGTTGCCCGCTCGCCAAAGAAGAATTGATTGTCCATCGAAGATGAATAAGGAACTATTTTACTTTTAAATCTTCAGCAATGACCCTCACGAGGTTTTCTTATATGTATGTACATATATGTGTGTATGTTCATTTTTACTTATATGCCCAGAGGGCCAGCAAAAAATGGTGTAAGATATTATAACCCATAAATCTCATAATAAAGTAGTTTTTTATAATGTTCTTTCAGAAAGTGAGTTAAACGCACTGAAAGTGCAATAATGGAATGTTTGCATCAAACTGATAACTTTTACAATATAAAAGAAGCCGAGGTTTCGACCATTAGGACTAAAATCTATATACCTATTAGATGAAGAAGACACAATAAAAGGTCGGTATAATGAACTTGTATTGATCTATATGTAGTAAATCATGGCTTTTTTTTAGAAATCCTCAAACTTAGGATCGAGCACTTGAAAACATGGCTTGACAATCACCTAAGTACAACTGTGAAACCTAGCAGGGACCCCCAATAATGATTAATTTTATATTTTTAATGTCAAAACCCAAAGGCTTCCTCCTATCGTAGAACCGTTTCAAGTACATGAATGTCTCTTCATGCTCAACCGAAATCTACAATGATTGAAAAAAGTTTGAGTGAATCCTATCTAAATTACAACTTAATCATTACTTTTGAGTTTTATATTTTTAATTAAGCGTAATGATCACTTTTTGAGTTTTATTATTTTGAGAGGGAATAAAACTTACCCTTGAGTTTTATATTTGTCTCGACAGTAAACGTTATCCTTTGAGTGATATTTTATCGTTCAAGGATAAAAATTAAGTTCCGAGTTTTAAGCGCCTTTATGGAAAGTATTTGGTCAAAAATATTGGTTGGTATAATCTCGTCAACATGTGTACTC
Source organism: Sphenella marginata (assembly GCA_951509765.1). NCBI lineage: Eukaryota > Metazoa > Arthropoda > Insecta > Diptera > Tephritidae > Sphenella > Sphenella marginata. The sequence goes on along the minus strand of OX608079.1, from coordinate 83,391,986 downwards.
AATTATTTAAACATAGTTTTAGCCACATACATACTTATACTTGCCATAAAGGCGCAGCGGCCTTTCAAGTTTTTTGATCCGTGAAAAAAACTTAAAACTCAGAACTTAATTTTTATCCTTGAACGATAAAATATCGCTCAAAGAATAACGTTTACTGTCGAGTAAAAATATAAAACTCAAGGGTAAGATTTATTTCCTCTCAAAATAATAAAACTCAAAAAGTGACCATTACGCTTAATTAAAAAAATAAAACTTGAGCGTAACGATTATTGTTGATTTTTATTGAAAAAAATCAGAAAACAATTATCAAATTTCGAGTTCTATAATTAAACTTATAACAGTTACGGTCCCTGAAACCTAGGAGTAATTTGATAATGCTAATAGCAAGGAGAATTCGCCCTCTTTTCCAATAGGTGGTGTGCTGCTTATGATTTTTCTTTGATTTATATATGTATTTTATACCAACTCACTAGGCATCCGCATTTGTACCGAGAAGCATGGTTCGGAGAGTTTGCCAAACTACTGACGAGGGTAGACCCCGTTTTGGAAAAACTTTTCCTTTGATGTTACCTATTTATACCAGGGCTAGGGCCTCGGACCTTTTATGTGGTCGGCCAGCTACTCTAACGCCATACCACTACGCCCGCGATTTAAGAGTTATACTTTGAAATGACAGAAGAAAGGAAAACAAATAAAATTTCAAAAGTTCATTTATTTTAACACTCAACTACGTAACAGATACATACGTACAAATAGTAGACGAAGCCAAGAAACCGCCAAAAAAATATCACGAAAAGATTTAGTTCTTAACTGCTTCTTTAGAAGTATGAGTATGTAAATAGCTTGGACATCCGCATCAGAACAATTGTACATGCCATATATAGAAAGGTATAGACATAAGGTAGAAATGCATAATTAGACTGGGACAAAAAAAAAATTGTCTTTATAAAATCAGTTTTTATATTATTTTCCAAAATGGTGAAAAATACTATGAAATCCTAGTACCTAATTATTAAGTGAGATCAAACAAGCAATAATAGGAGGAAAAAGCCAGCCGGAGCACAGTGTCACTTTTTTCACTTTTAGGATGCCAAAAGTCCCAAAAACAATCCAACAGATTATTAACCAACTAAATATTAAGAAATGAAACTTGGATAACTGAAACAAGTGTAAAACTCATTTCACAGTCGAAAATTTTCGACAAACTTTGTGGCCACGTTGTGGATTTTTGGATAATTGTTTTGATTTGAAACTATTTTATTTTAAGTATTTAGGTAGTTTATAACAGCATTGGTAAGATTCAGCCATGAAGGCATTTTTTAAATTTTTTATTTTTCTTTTGTTCTAGACAGCCACTAAAAGTTAGGTAAGCTTTGATAATTTTTTGTTTTCAATAGAATAAAACTTGTATGATTTCGCCCAATTTTATTGAGCGAATACATACTCACTAAAGGGAATTTCATGTAGTTTCAGATTACCAAGAAACCATTGCGGAAATTTGCGATTTTGTTCGTAATCACCATCTTAAAGTCTCTATGATATTGGAAATTTCGACTAATATGAACGATCGGTTGTATGAGATATATATTATATGTATATAGCTTCGATCCTGAAAATTTTTTCAGAAAAACCTTTAGGGTCTACCAGCAAATATCTCACCAAACTCCATGTTTCTAGCTATTAATTATCTGAACGATCGGTTGTATGTGACATATATTAGGTACCTACATACATATATAAAGCTTCGACCCTGAACGATGGGGTTATATGAGGGCAAAAAGAAAAAATGGACCGATTACGCCCATTTTTTGTCTCAAATCAGATTTAGGTATCTGAAGCCAAACTTCCAAATTTCTAAGGAATCGCTTAATTGGTTTGGCAGTTATTAACTTTGGCATCCTAAAAATGAAAAAAGTTACACTTTAGGCCATTATTTCAATTTCAAAGGAAATAACTCCCCCCGACAAAAGGGAAACGGATCGGGAAGACGGTGTTGAATCGGCTAAGGTATATTTCTTATAAGCACTGCCGAAAAGGAATTCTCTGCAGAAAAACTTTGGATCGTGAAGACGGTGTTGGAGCGCCTGAGTCTTATTTTTCATAATCGCGTTTGTTTACTGTCCGTCATTCTCAAAATTCATATCAATTTTTTTTTGGGCGAGTCTGATATACATATAAATATATATGTATCTATGTATGTGCAACTAGTGTCAACTTGGGTTAGTTTGAATGTTTGATGTACCAGCTGAAAGGAGTAAAACTACAAACAATATCGCCAACACCGGTGCTAGAGCCAGAGGGGAAGTCTGTAGTATATACTCGTACTCCGATTTATGCGTTTTTAAGTTCTGAAGAAAAATTACTTTTGTTTACCGTTCAACGTTGCATTGTTGCACACTTTCCACTCTTACTAACAGCACACCGTAAGTATACAAAAGTCTTCCCTGGCAGTAAATACGCGTACACATAAACATATGAACGTATTATGTCAGTATGCCCTGCATATGTATGTATATGTACATACATATAAATAAAACTAAAAACATTTTATGTTAAACAAGTATGAATTCCTAACTTAATGCTTGATAGCTAGTGGAGGCCACACATTTTTGGGTATTATTTAAAATAAAAAGGACTCACTTCCTCCTGAAGCCGACAGATAAATTTGCCTGCTCAAAAGGGATGCGCAATAATTCAACTGTATTTGTCGCAATTCTTTTTGGTTTGCTTGAGATGTAAAGGACCGAACTTAGTAGTTTTCATTCTTGCATAATACGAATGACTGTTAGAACTGTATATGTGAATTTACAATTTATTGCACGTTTTAATTGCTCCAGTATATATGTATACCATCTTGTGAAATTTATAATAAAAAAAATGTTCAAAACCTTCCATATAAGATTGACCAAAAAAGACTATTATTAAATCACTTTACCTAAAAGAAAAACTTATTTCCAAATAGTTTTATATGAAGCAAAATGAAAAAATATCAAAGCTAAATTTTAAATCAATTTCTAGCGTAGATACCATGGCGTACAATAAATTTACTAATTTAAATTTTTGAATTTATCCAACCACCAATTTAGAAAACTTCTTTAAAAAATTACAAAGGAATAGGGTATCAAGGCGCAGATGGGGATAGATTTGTAGGTTTAGAGGCAGATGACGAATTGAAGATTAAAATGAAGAGGTGGACGTGTTTCTGGAAAGCTCTAGAGATAAAAACTTAAACTAAACTTATCTGAATGAAAGGGACAGGGCATACAAAATTAGAAAACTACACTGATTTTAACCTGTGCGGGAAAAATTTAAAAATTATTTGTCAAAACTAATCATAGAAGGAAGTATGGAGATGAACATGAGATAAGGAAGAAGCGTAAACAGAGACGATTGTGATAGAAAAATGGGTAGAGATATCTATTACCAGATTTGGGGTGAAAGGAATTTATAAAAATAAAATTTTTTAGAAACAAATCCCTGGGTACAAGTTGTTAGCAAACAAAATAGTAGTGAGAAAAACAAAGAGTGAACAATTATTTAGAACTAGGCTGTTGTTAAAACGACTAGCTGACCCGGCAAACTTGTTAATATTAAACAAATAAGATGGAAACAGATTTGAATTAAAAACTTACATAGTTCACACCGTTGCCAATACAATACGAAACATTAAAATTGAATAGCTTTCTTCGTCTTAATTTTAGCACTGATCGCATATCGTCCTATTTCATTATTTTACCAAAATAACTGCTACTTTATCTCGAGAGTATGGTATATTCATGTACCTATCATGAAATGTTTTAGAGATATTCAGCCTGAAGAGTTAAGTTTGTATGATGTGGGGATGCCATATTTACTGTCCCTCCCGAAATTGTGCGTATTAATTCCAACAAACCCCTAAAAGGAAGTTTTACATTTGGTTCAGTGGTTTTCAACTTTTGGCTTGACGAGCAAACCATCAAATTTGTTTATATATCGTCGGTGACACTGCAAGAAAACTACTTGTTGGTTTGGAAAATAATTCAAAGAATCGATATTAAGTGAAACTTGTTCCATGAAATCGATATTCGTATAAAAATGAGGAATTCGTAGTGGAAAAACAGCCAAACTGAAATGTCACTTACGCTGTTTTGCAGTGTCACCGACGATATGTATACAGATATTACATAAAAAGGGTTTTAAGTGACATCAACCTCATCAGTCGAATATTCCCCCTACTTTATACATTTTACTGCCCATAAAACAACAAAAACAAGAGTCGTATTGATTCTTAATTGCTCCATGTCTACCAAGGAGCATAAGTATGCTCAAAAAGTATTTGACGCTTTTAAACAAAATTAGAATTATAATCTTTTAATGCTTCCAGTATTTTGTTCAAGGAATGCCAAAGAGATCTTGGTTACGGCATTAAAATACTTTGTTCACTAAATCTAGCTTTACTGTTATTATACCACAATACCAAAGTATTAAGTACTCGTATGTAACTGGAAACATTTAAAATGCCAAGAAAACTAACACTCCAAAGGATGTTGAAAATAGCAACATCCGAACAGGTGCTAGTGATTGTCTTTATTTTACTAATGTAAATGAGAGTTCAGCAACTGCTTTAAAAATGCACTAAAAACTCAAATGTCTAATGTTTATCGCCCAATAGCTCAAGTGGGCACTTGGCACAGCACTCCGCAACTAAGAAAAACACTAGAGAAATGCGATAAAAAGAAATTACATATACATACACACGAGTATGTAGACGTTTATGTCCATGGAATAGTTTGTACATACTTGTATAGTACCTATGTAGTCTTCGCAAACTATCGATGACACCATCGACATCGACTTTCGATGGTCCCGATTGTACTTAGTAAGTAAAGCGCAATGAAACGCTTTACATCGAAATACTCAATTGTACATTACTTTCAGAAAAAAGGGTAGCCCCCCTTGAAATTTAAAACATTGACCCTACTATAGATATATATATAGATATATAATCGCTTAAACCGATTGAGAGTAAACAATATATCCTTCGCCCACTTTCCGTTTATCGAAAGTTTTCGAACTCTATTTTATTGTATCTTTTAATATATACATACATAAGTTTGTTTAATGAACATAATAACCAAGAATGTTTTTTACTACAACATTTTATGTTTGCCTGAAAATCCAGGTGTGATATACGGCGAATGAAGTTGTATGAAAACCACCGGCTTTTGCTACGACAATTAATTTCATTATTCAAAGAAACAGTGAAAAGCAAATTATAGGAATATGTTATCGTTTAAAATTGGCATGTTTAAATTTTGTTACTTAATCAAGACTGGTACATATTTTGGAAATAATAAATCAATAGACTTAGTGACCATGTGGCCAGCGTTCAGTCCTCTTCATTATAATGAAAGGAGAAAATGGTTTCCCTGTTGTCATTCCGAATTGACAAGTCGTAATAGCAAATACATATGTACATACATACACTCCTATAAGACTTGGGTACTCCATTTAGTTTTAGTAGTATATGATTTATTACATTTTTTCGCTTCACTAATAAAATGTCGTCCTCTATCCATACATATGTACGAATGAATGCACATGGCGAATGTAATTTCTTCCCTTTGCACTTAGAATTACAATGTACCTATGTATGTATGTAGGTACATATGTACGTATGAATGGGAATGAATGACAATAATTGTACTGCAAAACAAGTAAGCAAATTAATGAATGTAAGGGCAACAGAATATTTTATACCCAACACATGCATTATGTGAACATTTCACCAAAGCATTTAAAACATTTCGCGAAATATATTCGAATAAAGTTAAATATATCAGCTCAAATAAAGATGGAGGCACACTATCTTCCAAAACAACTCTTTATCGTGCGACGTTTTTTACTGTATTTTAAAGAGTTCTGGACACACGTATTGTTTAATAACAAAAATTTCACATAACAAAATTCTAGGTCCGTTATCGCTTGAAAGTGCTGAATGCTGTACGTATACCAAAGGAGATCAATATAGTCACAGCTGTCTTCACGTTCTTATAAGCTGACAGTTTGCAGCAGTCTTTGCATTTCATTTAAAACGAGAAAATTTAGATAGATAGGGTTACAGATGCCGGGTAAGTGTACAAGTCGCACAATACATATAAATTGAGTAGCCTGTGTTAATTGTGTTTTTGAGCTGTCGTGAAGTGAAAAGTAAACGCACCAATTCAGCAAAACATCGATTTGAAATGAAAAGTAAAAGATTATCGTCGATATAACCTCAAAATTTCTAAAAACTCACACAACAGCTTCTTTATCAATTTGAAAATTGTAAGTTATATAATGTATTTTTTAGACTTACATTTCGATAATAAATTATCATTTAGGAAGAACATTGTGAAGGAAGGAAAATGTCGAAAGATAGGTATTTAAGGTGAAAAGTTTATTCACATCCCCACGGGAAGAAATGAGAGAAAATTTATAAAGAACTGAATTGTTCGCTAACTTTGCTTATTTTTGGCATGTAAATTTTTACATCGAATTTAATTCATGGGCGCATTCTTTCCAATAGAAAAGATAATTTTTTCTCTTAATCAATTCGGTTTATTTTTCAAATTCTTGTGTTACATACATAGCTGCGATTGCTCGAAAATTAAATTTTGTGAAGTTACTCAGTATGAAAAAATAAAACAAAAATCATTTTTGAAATTCCGTGCCCTAAGATTAAATTATATGCCCTGCAACTAAATAAAATAATCTGCAAATAAACGGAAGAATACGCACTGACAACTTGTCAATTAATAAAGTTAAGAAAACATACATATAGGTATGTATGTAAATATAATTTTAAAAATATTTCGTATATGGACAAACAAATGATCTCAAATTTAACTTTAAATCTTGTCTTTATAGAAAAGAAATCTTTTTTTGTCACTTGTTAGTATGACTTTCCAAAATAAAGGAGCTGTGGAGCATGTTTTGAGAAAAATGTAATGACTTGTACAATTTTCAGAAATATGTATATAAAAATAAAATGAAAAATGTTGGACCTTTTTGCTGTGAAATAAATATATTCTAAAGGTAATTAGTTAGTGTAGGCATTTGAAGTTTTGAGTTTAGTCCAACAAGTTTAAGAAATTGCCATAACATATGTATGAATGATCTCAAATTTAGGCTCAAGCTATTTGCAAGTAATGGATGTTTAAAAAACTGTTAAAACAGCTTCCAAATAAAACTCCATCTAACCATGGTAATTTCATCATTTCTAATTCACTACAATTTTAAATATAACTTAGTCGACCTCCAAGTTTCTACATGTGTATGAAGGTATGTAGGAGAAGATATTTCAAATGAATCTAAAAGCGCAATTATATTTTTTTGCAGATGCTTCTCCTAATTGCTCATTATAATTCAGACTTTGCCATCAGCTTTACATATCAAATTGTGTACATACACATATTTTCTTTGCTTGGGTTTGTTTTTGCAGATCCATTTTTTCGGCACCACATTAAATTAAATTTCTTGCATTCAAAATGACAAAATGTCTGTCAACACAACGACAGCGTTGAACGTAAATAGAATTGAATTTTTAATTCACACAATCTACATACGTTGGCAGACTGACTTGTTAACAGTTACGTGTCTCTCCCGCTCGCGCAAATTTCTTGCAAAGCAAACAATCTTTAACATCTTCATATGTACATATCTAGATATCTGTTTGTAGATTTCATTTTATTACTCCCTTAAGCGCGAATATGTGATATGCATAAATCCATCAACTGTTTGATATCATAAAAAACCCCCTCATACCACCTATTTCATTCTGTTTTATTTCTTCTACTTACATATGTATGGGTTGGTCGTTGGATGATCAGCATTTTTTTCGGTCCTTTCAGTCCAAATTGCCGGATCAAGTTGACAGTTCTATGGGGCGCGTTGACAGCTTCTACTACACACTTCATTGTGTATGCAAATATGTAGTAGAAGTAACTGTCGCTTGCCTCTAACCATTACAACGACAACTTAAACTATAAACCATATAAAAAAAGAAAACTAAACTCAACAAAAAGCTGGCAAAGTTGTGAATTCTAAACTGACACATACTGCGACGGAAACAAATACAAAACGGAAGTAAAGAAATACAAAATACATCTTTGTAGTTGTTTATAATGCAACTTTTAAGGAAAAGGTGGTGGAGAAATGGGATCATAGAAATGTGGAAGAATGACCAAAAAATAAGTACATATGTAAAAAGTAAAGCATTATTCTTGTACATATAGTTTATGACCACATACCAAGTTGGCTGCGATTTCATTCATCAACTGTAAAATCGCCCGTAAGTATTTCGTTCACTTAATTTCTCTACCTCTGTCAATGGTTAATTAAAATGTTAAAATGGGAAGTGCCGGTTCTAAAATTAATCCAATCGGTATGGAATTTTACAAAGCATATTTTAGAATACCGTTTTCCATTCATCACACTGTGCAAATCAAAAAAAGAAGCTCATGTATTAGGGGCTAATAATATATTACGCAAATACTATTTGTTTTTTTTCGGTTTAAAATAGAAACTTAAATTTTATTGTGTTTATTTCTGTATAGTTATTTCAATGGACACACTCATTCCTTTTTTCTACAATAAGATATAATCACATATGTTTAGCTCAGTTTTACATCTCTGCATTTATTAATTAAAGAAATTTTGGAAATATATATGTATTTACTCCTCTAAATCTGTTTACACTGCTATTTGGGGAGAATTTGGAAATCATAAATATTATATGAGGAAATCTATTAAACGAAAGTCGACAAATTATTATTTTCCTTTCCCACCATAACCTCTGCTACCTTATCATAAAGGTTGGAGAGCTGCCAGCGCGCTTTATTTCTTATTCCGCGTATCTAACAAATTCGTTGAATTTTTGATCACAGTCGAAACTAGTATGTCTAAATGTTAAAAAAGAAAGATTCAGCTTTGTTATTATTATTAAATACTTTTCAATATACATATATAGGTTGTACGAAGTAAAGTAGAAAAGTGGGCGTACCAAGGCACAGTGTAAAGGAGATAACTGCAGCTAAGAGACAAAGAGTTTATATGCGTGCTAAACAGCACCGCATGGGTTATTAATTTTCCTCGTATAAACATAAGCACACAATAAGTACGCACGTACTTATTTATATATACTACAGTTACTAATGTGCATATAGTTTGTTGGAAGAGTAATTATGATAGAACTCATGGTGTGCCATCGAATAATGCAAGTATCACGCGGAATGTAGGTAACACAGCAAACCGTATATCTAACGCATAAGTGATATCTCAGTTTGGCTTTTTTGCCACAACAAATTTCTCATCTTTAGAGAAATAAGAACTTTATGGAAAAGCCCCATCGCGATCGATTCTTTTGATTATTTTCTAACCAACATGAGTTTTCTTGAGAAAAAATCAATAGATATTGATCCTGCCTATAAAAGTTTTTGACACAAACGCCACTTGCGCGGTTTTGCATTTGTGAGTTCCGCCGTTTTTCAGTGTCACCGACGATATGTATGTAAATGAAAGTGAAAAATTAAAAAACAAAAAAAAAAGTTCGTAATGATTCATAAGCGCACACTGAAAATCGCTTTTATTTTCGCTTTTTTACCTATCGTTTCACAATTTTTGTTTATCTTTCAGCGACGTTCAGCGAAATGACATTTTTTCGTTCATTTTGCTTTTGGGAATGCCAATCAAGGGGACCCAGGTCATTGTCGTTATTCTTGTTATTATTTTTGTTTGCTTTGTATTTCATACAAAGTGTTCAATGAAGTGATTTTTAATAAATAATAACAACAACAATAAATGAAAATACAAACAAGCGGAAAATAAACACGATGAAATTGATGCAGCTCCACAGAAATTGTTTATGAGATTAACCTCGTAAACTTAGTTGTTGTTGTTTTATCGCTAGCTGCTGGCAGAAAAATGCAAACTGCATTTTAATTGAAGTGGACCTTTGGGAGGCCTTAAGTCAACCAAAAACAAAAAAAAAAAAATATAAAGCTGTGAATTCAAAAGCGACAATCAGTTACGTATTGCAATATCCATACAAAAAATATCAAAAGGCTCAACTGGAATACATATTACTTTATATTTTAACAAGAGTTATTGTGAAAAACTTGATTAAATTTTGACGTTTTTATGTAAGGTTCTTTTATTAACTGAAAATTGCTTTTTTAACATATTTTATACATATACATATACAAAAATTTACAAACAATAGTGCCACTGTTTCATACGAAATGTTTGTAATAACTTAAAACCAGGCCTACTTTTTACTAAAATAACATTTACTAAAACTTATATCTGTTAATATTATATAACTTTGAATATTTTTTTTTTATATGATTGGTAAATTTTGTCTTTTGAAGGACTGATGGAACATCAATTACATCAGAAAATAAATTATGGAAAATGGCTGTCTCACAGCATCATTAGACGAACTTTCAATCAGATTCCAAATTCAGATTTTAAGTTTTGTGGTTAAAAAATGAAGGAAATTGAATAGGCTAGGACATTCGCAAGTGGAAAAATCGCCTCAGAAATCGAAAACCAAGTTTTACAAGTCCATCCCTCTTCTGCTGTAGAGCGGCTCTAAGAGTATTTGAGAGAAAAATTCTTGGAATGATTTATTGAAACCTACGGGTTGGCGACTTGGGGTATCGAAGAAGATTTATTGATAAGCTGCCCCGGTCCTAAGTTTTCTACTCAATAAATATAAGAATAATAATATGGATTTATATACCTCCGATGAGACTAATACCGATCTTCTAATTCAGTTAATTCCACTCTTGCCGATAAGCACATGAATTTTTTAGTTGAATTCAAATATTGGACATGATTGAATGGTGACACCTGGAAACTAAGTGATATCGTATAAAAGAAATTGATTGAAGCCCTGTTTATTAACCGGACTGAAATATGTTACAATTTAATCTAAGTGAACCAACACTATCACTGTACTACACAGTCCGAAATCGCTAAAAGATATACATACGCACGTACATACATATATTGGGATCGTTAATTTTTTTACTCGGCAGATCGTTATAGGACATTTTTTATTTGTCGAATTTTTCGCTAGCAATCTTGTATTTCTGCCATCACTTTTGGTTCTTCATTATGGTATGGTACCGAACTATTAGTGTCTGTTTTCGTTTAGTTGCCGCTTATTGCAAATGGGCAATTAAAGAAACAGGTTACATGTCCATAAATCGTTAACGATCGCTTTTAAGGTGTACAACGTATGTATATAGGTTTATTTTCCAAAGCAATACAAAACATTTGCCTTTTCTTGCTTTTGATACCTCTTTTACATGATATCTACATATATTTATGTGGATATGTGTATGTTTTGGCTTTGTGCTTCAACCACCCAGCAAAAAAGGGCATAACATCTAAAAAGAAAAATGATGAAAAGTGACTTTTCACTGTTAAAATCAATATGATCGTACACCTTATCATAGGGTAGTTATAGGTCATTTAAAATCACATCTACAACTTAAAAATAAGATAAGTATGTGGCATTTAATGTCTTCTAACAAAACAATCTGTAAGTCTTACTTTATGCGGACCATTAATAGTTTACTTTATATATGATAGTATAGCATGGAACTACCCACTAATTTAAGGTCTCATCCATACACATATGGTGCAGATGTTTTGGTGGGTATACATACATTATTTTTTTCTCTGTAATACTGACGTGCAATGGGACCAAATTAAAAAAAGCGGTCATAACCATAATGTTTGGTGGACTACCTCGATACATGGCAAAATATGTGAAAGGGGTTTTCTAAGAAAACTATCTAACAAAAGTCAAAAGGTATCCATTACAACATATGTATTAAATAAATATTGTAACTGGGTAAAAGACATAAAAAAAAATGCATGCATATTTTGGGATATTTGAAATTTGATCGTCAAATACTTGGAGAGTAGTGCTGGGCTGGATTTATGGCAGTTTTTAGGAAAAAAACAAGTCCAAAAATATTTTGAGGTAAATCCACTCATTACTACTTCGTTGAACTCATAATAACTGTTTATATTAACTTGCTTTTGGCAAAGTTATTGAACAACTGATATACTCTTTGAAACGTGAATAGTTCTAGTTGCTAAATATATTTTTTAGGATTTGAATATGTTAATTTTTATTAAAAAAAGCGCCCAATAGTTTTGAAACATAGTTTATAAAATATTTAATCAATTCAAATTTAATACTACATCTAGATACAAAATATTATTTGGCCATATTTATTTGATTTGATCCCATTGTGCTTATACTATTTTTTTGACTAACGCATTTGATCACGGTATTTTTGTTGTCAGTTGTTGGCTCCACTCGGGTATATCTTAATGTTGACAACATTTTTGTGATTGTCTGATTTATTGTCGGCAAATAGATGACAAATAAATTACATTTAATTTCTTAAAACATCAACAGCGAACCCAAAAGGCAACCGACAAAGTCGAAATGGCTGCAAAAAGCTGCACAATAAAAGAAGAAAACATTAAGCAAGACCGCGGCACGCCATTCGTTAAGATGCAGTCATAGTTATCGACTACCGTACTATAGTCTTGTCTTACCGCTTTTGGTATTTGTGGCAATAGCATTTATGGCCGGTTAGTGAGCTTGGCATTTTATGCAGCTCAACGTGCATACATACATACATGCGTTTGTTAGTTGGGTAATTACAATTTTTATGATTTGGTATAAATTGGCATAAATTCCATTAAATTGGCATAAATTCCCCAAGTCGTTGTGAAAATGTTGCAAATGGCGTCTACTTGGCGACTTTGATGAAAATCATGAGAGCTGTGACAAAATTTCAAAGTATTGATCCCATTTTGTTGCATCGTCTTTGGGCCTTCTAACAAACTTTTAAAATACATTTTATTTTTTTTAAATATTTTTCATTATGTGGGGTACATAAATCACAATCAAACATACTTAGTTCGGCAAGCATAATCAAAACCACAAATAGTTGTGTTGTTTCCACATTTTTGGCAGGACCTTCGAAAAAATGCTGCGATTCCGCGAAAGCAGTACCAAAAAGAAAACTTATCTTGAATAGAGTGTCAAAAACATGAAAAATTAAAGGAATTAAAACAAAAACTTTTTTATTGTAATTGCAGATGGAAGAAATCAACGTAAATGCAAGCATGTTTCGCAAGTTATTTAAAACAAATACGTAAAGGCACGTTGCAAGTGCCTTTCACATTGCTCTTAAGCGCCTCGATATTAAGCAGACAAACAACAGCAGTTTCGAATGCCGTTTGTTGCACAAACAAAAGTCATATGTATTGCATTGTGTTTAATTCAAACGCCACAATTGCTATTGCCGCACATACGCCTCATCTACAAACATACTTCTCATCCATGTAATGCAAACTAATTAAAATTCAAAAGCCATAAACAGATTTTACCAATAAAACTTTTGCACACAAAACATTTTCGACAACGCCAATGACAAGAGAAAAAACAACAATAACACATAACTACCGATTTGGAACACACTGTGAAACTAGAGGAATCAAAGAAAGCTATGATAAAATGAGAAAGATGACTTAGGAACAGCGTTTCAGTATGAATAAAGCGAGGAAGGGAAGAAAACTGAAAGACGAAATTTTAACTTAAGTCTTTCAAACTCAATCCACCACCTTCGCACTTCGCCACTTCCGACTGAAGAAGCCGGCACACTCTTCAGCTTTGAATGAAGAAATTATTGATGATGTACCACCTCCATCTCCATACACAAGAGTTGACGCCGAAAGACCTGAAGTCGCCGCTGAACAGTTCTAACTTAAGTATGAGAATGAAATAAAATTTTGCATTTGAGCGCACAATATTCAGTCATGTGAGTACCTCCCACTTGGCCGGTATCAAAGGAAAGGAAACCAAAGAAATCCAGCTCTAGTTGAACATAGGATAGAAAACTTTAAGGAAGATGCAAAAAATGTAACTGGAAGACTTGCAGCACCTAAACGTAGATCCAATACACTTGGCATACGATATTCTTAGAAGCAGCTGGGAGTGTGTGCTGCTTGGTAGCCTAGCTAAATCTCTTCTGTCTACATGAGGGATGGCAAAGCTGATGGCTTGTACAGCTTAACTTCATTGCTAGAGCTGCGATAAAATGAAAATTGCACACGAGCCATAAATAAGGATTCTCTCAAGTATAATTTATAAAAGTTTGTGCAAATATTTTACTTTCTACCTTTTTTATTATTATGTTTTGCATTTGTTTTTACTCTGACTTTGAAAACATAAGCAAAGGAAATTGTACATTCACAAATATGTATATAAGCGCGTGGCATGCCTGTACTAGGAGGAAAGGAATCAGCACAAAAAAGTTCCAAAGGACTGTAGACACCCTATTTAATTAAATGTTTATTTAAATGTAACAACTCTGCAAGACTACCGAACAGTTTAAGATGAGAATGTTAAAAATTCGGTACGCGAGGGCTGGCCCCTTGAGTCTTTCTTATCCATTCCAAATTTCACAGATAACAGACGGATTTACATTAAACAAGGTTTTAGCTTTTGGAAGTAGTAAGTAAACAATGGACATTACCATGTCTGTTGTTGTTTTCACTCTCCTCGAAAACATGGGGAGTGTTGTTGAAAGTGATAGTATTTTGCCGGATATGAAACCCGGCATGCTTCGGTACGCCCTACTTCCGTAAGGAATCAGAAAATGGCTTGGTTGGTTGGAGTGGCGAGTCCTAGTGACTCCAACTAGCGCTAGTGCGCCGTTTTGATACCACATCTCGTGAACTAACCAATAAAGATTATTACAGAAAATTAGCGTGGTGGGACTCTTACACCCCTATAGATCCTATCTATATCCATGCCGTTGAGTCCAAGAATTTTAGAAGCTCCCCAAGCTTCATCTAGCTTAGCTCGGAGAGACTCCCAAATAAGGGTTTTCCCAGAAATTTTGTTCTGCTCCTGCAGTGCGCCGGACAGAAAATGGGTAATGAGAGGTGAGATGCATCCTCGGAGGTTACGTAATAAGTATTGCACATTTTAGTCGCCTCTTTCGAAAGGTATGCCTACCTCGGGCATATTCTAACCCCCTAACCCGCAGGGTGTTAGGTGACACGTCGTTAAACTATCTACATAGTAAATAAGACGGGAGTTTTTATTGATATAGTGTTAGTTTAGTATTGGATTTTTTATTGAACATGGTAAAAAAAGTATTCTAGTGGAGGTCTAGGGTTATATTGGAAATTAACTAGATGGTTGATCCTGATAAAGTGGTTCATAAATTAACCTTACAGACTCCTAACTTTTATTTGCCATACCAATGATAACTTTCCAACCAAAACTTTCTAACGCCAAGGTGAACCTGATACACTCTTGGCACCCAAAAATTCCGCTGCAAATCATATTTTTAATTCATTCTAATTTTTTTATCCTTTTGCAAAAAATAAGCAGCTTTAAATAAACTTGCATCCTAACGACAATTCACAATTTACTTTGTTAGTCAAACTACCACGATTCTCAACAAAAAGTCGACAATTTCTAGGCGTAATTTTTCTGTTTGCTGAAAATTGAAGTTTTGTTAGATGATTAGAAGGTGTGATTAAGCCAGCCATGAAAATGTCACTGCAGGTACAAGGTACTGTCAATGTATTGACATATCGAAAACAAAGGCAAAAAAAATGTATATAAATATATGTACATACATACATATATGTATATTTTATGCTTTGCAATGGAATAATTTCGTTGCTACAATGGGAACTTTTAACATATGCGAATATAGTACATATGTATGTATGTATGTACATATGTATGTATGTATGTACACATATCATCATGTCACAGTCGCCATAACCGTCTATGAACGGATGAATGGATTTCACCGTTAGTTTTGCGGGCTTTATTGCCGTCTGATTATGCAAACAATGTTTTGCCGAAGGAGTCCAAACAATGAGTGCGGAAGAATCGCCTTAGTACTAGCGCTGGAGGGACCACCATCAAGACAGGGTGATATACAACGAAATGAAAAAACTAGCTTCAACGCTGTAGAGCAAATCCCTAGTCCTGAACTGTTGTCCTTCTAGCGCATTCGAAACCACCACTAACTTGTCTTTTATATCTTTTGTGTATGTGCCATCTACTGCATGGCTGTGGAAATTCGTTTCTTTATAAAATTTTTAAGATATTACCTTTTTAATATACAAACTATTTCTATTAAATGTAAATTAATAATCTTTCTAGTTGCTTGAGTAACACACATTTTGCAGTTAATTGGTTTTCATTCTGCAGAATCGCTGAAACTTACTTAAAAGAAAATTCTAAACAAAAAAAAAACAATTCTTGCTATATAGTAGATATGTATGTCTGTATGTATATAAATTTGTACTGGTCGAACTAGTCTTTAATCGGAACTTTAGAGCTAGTTGTAAACGAAAAATTTGCCTCATAAGTCACTAAGTTCCCTGCAGGGATACACACTTGCACAAACCCATGGACATGCATGAGTTGCATTTAGCTAGTTAGGCTTATTTAGCGAAACCCTCACCATTGTCGTTAGCATCGATATTCGGGCTACATATTGTTCATGTTGGGTGCTTTGGCCCATGTAATGTTTTTTTTTTTTTTGTAGTTTTCTGCAGCTATTGTAGTTGTTGTGCAATGCCAGCATTTGTATGCGATTTTTTTGTCTTCACTTTTCTAGGTACAGCAGCCGTTCGTTATAGGGGTATAACGAACGACAAACTTCTTTGTTCACCTCTACCTGTCCCTGTTTCTTACTGTGGCTTTTATGTAGACGACTGGGCTTCCAAGGTATTGTGGATTGATATTCTTGTTTTGGTAGCCGACGCAGTAGAGTTTTTAAGTATTATTGGTAGCAACTTGAATTTTAAATGCAATGATTTCCTTTACCCTTTCATATGTTTGTTTCTGTATTTGATTGGTTTCTTTGGCTAAATATTTGCTGCCACTTAAGTTTGCACATTTTCTCCTTATACTGAATATATTTTTTATTTCTTGCTTGTTACTTAGTTAGCTCAGGTTAGTTGTCATTTGTGGTCTGCTTTGTACATGAACGCTGCACCTTTTTGTCCACATTTAACCTATGCTTAGACTTAGTCATACCCTATCAAGCAGTCCACAATTGCACGATAAACTCGTGATTACACATACGTGTCTGCACGAAATGCCAGGCTTTTATGTGTAACTCTACTATCACCCATTAGTTTTTTGGTTGGAGTCATAGCAGAGAACTTGGTTACTTTTTCTATGATTTGCTATTTGTAAAATGATTCCTCATGTTACCAACGGGGTTACACTAGGTAAATAGTATAACAATACACATGGTGTCATTGTCGCCATGTACTTTAACGTCCATGTATGAAAGTATGTGTGTATTCATGCATAGAGCCTTTTTTTATTTTTTTATGCTCCCTGGTTGACGGAGACAAACTTTAGCGCTAAGCATTTTTTGTGTTTTTGTTGCTAATATATGCAGCTTTTATACTAGTTAATAGGTACTATGTGTAAATGTTTGTTCAATGTAGGCATTTTGTCTAAATAAGGGTTTCTTTGCTGGCTGACATCGTCAAAATGTTTAAATAAGTAAAATTCACATCAGCAACTTTACAACGGTCGTGACAAAAGTTAGATTTCAAAATTCAGCGCTGAAGTCAACTTTAGACAGTAAGTGAAAAATAAATAAGAAAAGTTGAAATATGCAAAACAGCGGTCTATGTTCGTGTGAGGATCATTTCAGTATACGTATTGTAATTTTTTTTTTTTCTGCATTGGAAGCACATTCCAAATATCACACATGCTTTAATTTATTCAGTAGAACTGACATTTAAACACGACTATGTTATGGGTAATGATGTGTGAGCTATCACGTGCTATATATGTATGTATGTATATATGTATATCAGAATTGTACCATTAAAAATATGAATGGCTTATTATTATATAAGATGACCGATAATTGACTTTTATTGGACATACAAAATATTAAAAATTTAATTACATTCTGAATAATTTTATATTCAATACAAAGACGTTTCTTGAATACATTCGTTTTTAGATACAATAAAATACAATTTTAGAAAGAATGCATGGTACGGTTATCGACATAAAAACGTAACGTAATGCATCTATGTAGACCTTAAATAACATTATATGCATAAGAAAACAATTGTAATGTCTGGTTTAACTTAACTTAACTAAAGTTAAGGGCGTGCCACTTACCAGGCATGTCGCATATAAAGCATTATAAATTTTATTGTGTGAACATTTGATACCTACAATGAACTGGCTGATTGGACCTTATCAGTGCGAGCTTCACGACTGCTAAATGTATTACCATGGACCAGATTTTCCCAATACAAAAAATCTTGAAAAACCCCTCTTGAAAAAGGAATTGACACACACACCATCCCTTCGTAGGCTTAAAAGCCGCTTTCGCTAGCACTTTAATGAGTATGAACCAGGTAATGTTATTTGAATGGACGACGACGACGCTACCTTGTAAGTGGAGAAAGGGTGAAGCCTCTATCAAGTAGGTATCACGGTTTTTTAAATATCTACATATCGCTACGCGATCGACTTAAAACAGAGTTTTTTTAGGAATCGCCAAAAATAGCTTCTCTTCTTATATGCGCTAGGGAAATTTCAATCTGTATTGAGCTGAGTAATCTGCATAATAGCTTCAATAATTCATATTTTTAAGTCAGCCAGGTATACGTAAATGCTATTTTTTGTTAAATGAATATAACACGGTTTGAATGGAATAGAACATTTCTTGATCATAATGAATAAACCAAACTTGTGTCCAAGTTAAGTACCACTGAATTCAGAGAATTTTTTTGAATGCTTCATTAAGTTAAAAATACTTTCAGGTCTCTAACAAAAATCAAAGTCCTTGACTAACATTAGTAGATATGTATGCATTTGTCTCATACAATTTTTAAAGGTCACTCAAATTTTATGTTTCAACCAAAAAAACGAATCCTCTTTTCAAAAAACGGAACCTTGCATTTTTCGACTGAATGGACCTTGACTCTTCGCAAGAAGTCAATTGACACTCGTAAAAACAGCAATTTAGTTAACAGTGCCAACATAAAAAATGGACCTATGTATATGTTTGTATATTTGAAATATGCCCCGCGACATATGTTACAAGAAGACCTTAAACAACATGAAAAATAAAAACTACAATAAACAATACAAAAATATAGACCAGCATGTGTTGGGCATTTTTTATGCTTGTATGGCAAATGAACTTACCGCAGCATCCGTCGTTGATTTTGCAGCAATTAACATGTCGAGATGCCAAAATGCCGCATTCAAGGATACAACTATGTGAAACCATTAAATCCCTTCATCTTTTTTTGTTTCGAATGTGCGCTTTTTCCCTCATCTAACGCTTCCTGTATGCTTACAGTCTACAAAAAACACTCTTAACAGCCATTTTACCGCCTATCGGCATTTTACTAATCAGTAAAGGAGTAGCTGCAACAGTTGGCGCATCGTTTCGCTTTCACCCCTCTATCCCACCACACTATCTGCTTAAAAGCAGAGTTAATGGTGGCGATGTAGCAAACTGTATGTATTGCCTCCATGAGCTCAGACTGCAACTTATTCGTGCTGGACATGAATTTACAACATTTTCCTGCTGAAGCGAACAGTGAACAACGAAATATCGTGCCGGCGCGTTCATATCTCATTCCGGTGGCGGCAACAGCAACACCAATAGCAAGGATCTTAGTCGAAAAACCTTTGCTATTGTAACGGCCAAGCTTTGGCAGAGAAGCACGAAAAAATTGTCATGATTCGATCTTTTATTTATTTGCTCATTCCAACACACGAAATATCGGAGAAAAAAAGAGAGCAAGAGGGCAATAGAAACTAAAGGGCAATGGCAGAGTAACAAGAAAGCAGTAACAATTCGGCAGTCTCCAACGGTGTAGTAACAATATTCCATAGAAAACTAAGGCAAGGGTTATATCTGTTTTTTACTTATTCAGGAGATTTATACGTGTTTTGTCTTTATGAGGTTTTTAATTATTTTTTCCATTTCTTTGAAGCGTCAAAAAAGATTTTCCACTCAATTTCACTACATTGTTAGTAAAGCGAGAATGCGAGCTAAACAGAAAACTTGTTGCGCTATGTATCTTCTACTACAAGCGATGTTTATTGTAGGTTGGATTTAAAGGAAATATGTTTTCGGATCAGGGTTTTGGCCACGAAATTTGATTGATATATTAGAGACTGCACATTTGTAAGTACTTTGGATACTTTGAATAGGGTTCGAGAAAGGCTGTTAATTCGAAAGCTGTCTTCACAGGCTAGCAAACAATTTCGACCGTTGAAGACCAATTGGAAGTTGAAAAACTTCTGGGAAGTGTTAAGTATTCGAACTACTTTGAACTGTGTTTTTACACTCTGCTCGAAATAACAGTAAAAATATCGCTGAGCAATATTTAATTAGAAACTTGTGTTTCTTCGGTACTTTTTTTTATTTGTTTTATACTGGTATGTATTTGTTTGACTATTTTCATAACACAAGAATTAAAAAAAATATTTTTCCGGTTTTCGGGAGTATCAGAATTCACTGGTCTCGAGCTTGCAAAACTTACAAATATGTAAAACAAGAAAGACCGCAAAAACCAACAACAAATATTAAAAACCGTAGCACGGGTTTACGTACATAAATATGTACAACAAAAAAGTCCAGCACAAACATTCGTACATACGACCGAAGGTCTAACAACAATGTATGCACACTGTTGGCAAAACAACAAACAACAATGGGAATAAATTGAAGTGGAGATCAATGCATTGTGACGTCACAGGGCATCATAGCTTAGTGTTAGAATTTTCTAACAGCGGCTTTGGCGCAGACACTGGTTCACATCCCAGTGTCCGATGCTGTGATTTAACATTGTAATTTTTCTCCAATTATCAATATTTCCCCAAAAACTGACAATTAAAATTCGCTATGAATTATTGTTCACTGGTCTAGAGCTTGCAAAACTTACAAATATGTAGAATTCAAATAAGATATTTACCAGAACTTATACATGTGCAAATATATATGTATGAAAAAATGAAATATATGACTAATTTATATTTATTTTCTTTTATTATTGTTTTACTTTTTATATACATTTTAGATGTCGCAGCGGGTAAAATGGAAGATTGCTTCAAGACACAAACATTGGTAAAGTTGCAACAATCCGTAAGAATAGCTTGAGAGATGTAAGCACCGCACCCTCAAATAAAAAATAAAATCAGATGAATCCAACAGCCCCTGGAAATAATTTAAGTGTTATTGAAAGGAATTTATGTGCTGTATACAAATAGTATGGAGGAGGCGCTGCTCATATGTACATATGTTCAAAATTTTTTAAACTCATGAAATTTAGCTCAGTTTTATTAGTTTTTCATTTATTCCTAATATTTTATAATTTAAACTCAAATTTTCACAGCAGAATCTTATTTATGACAAAACTGGATACATGAAATTGGTGCAAATACAAAA
This sequence comes from Sphenella marginata, assembly GCA_951509765.1. Lineage (NCBI taxonomy): Eukaryota > Metazoa > Arthropoda > Insecta > Diptera > Tephritidae > Sphenella > Sphenella marginata. Next base: position 83,370,447 of record OX608079.1, on the reverse strand, counting down.
TAAATCGGAAAAAAATTATGTATTACGTACATAATAGTCGTATCTGGCTGGCAAATACATTTTGCTTCTGACTATTACTTATTTATAAACGAATTTTAATACAGTCAAAGGCAAAATTCCTCAGCTTTTGGATGGATTCCACTAGTTTTATACAAAATTGTTATGCATTTTTTTCTATTTCTCGACCAAAACTGCTCTGGGTCAAATTTACGACGAAAGTAACCACATTTCAAAATCATGTTCTATTTTTAGGGGATTGGTTTTACCAATCTTTGTGGACTGGGGTGCACAGTTTTCCTTGGGGATGGATAAATATATATTAATATCCATCGCACATTTTACAAACACTTCTTCCCGACTCTCTGAACGGGCATACAACTATACACCATGGCAGAACTTACGATGAGCTTAGCAGTTGTTTAATGATTTTGCGAATTAGTTCATAATGTCGCTTCGCCACATAAAAAACTATCAATTGAAGTTGTAACATTTTGCTAATCAATCGCCATTCTATGTTCAGTTTAGAAACTAGAAAATTTTTGAGGACTACTCCACCTCGAATATAAATTATAAAGTATCTCATAAAGTCTCATGACAGATTTTCAGAAAGCCGAAACTGGCAAGAAAGTGTTGAAATTGTCTTTATTTTAAGTGGCCATTAACCTATATTTTTGGGGTACTTAAGTTAACCATGTGATCAGCATAAACAAGATAAAAACTCAAAGCCCCAAAAGGAGACATACATTATTTTTAATTCGGAACAAGGATCTAATGCATCGGAGAGTTCAGTAACTCTTCTATCAAATTCCATTGAAAACCTACTACCAGTTATCAAAATCAAACCCAAATGAACAGGTAAACTCATGCAATATTGCAAAGGACATACGGTTATTAAAAGCCTTTGAGTTAATAGTTGATATGCCAATTGAACCCAAAAACAAATTTTTTCTTTTTGCTTCTCTTTTTAAATCAAAATATCCTAAACTGCATGTTCGTAAACCACAATTTTAAATTTGTAATTAGAAAGTATGACTGGCACTGTAACATAATTGTCTAATTGCTGTGACAGGATGGATCAAATCAAAAAAAAACCAATTCTAGTTTAATTGAATGAATTAAAATAATTTGTAAGCTTTTAGTTTCAATCAAAAAACATCTCTCATTATACTGTGTAAACTTTTTTTCAATTGCAATTGTTGTAGGTTTTATTGTAGAATAAATTTGCATACACTTTTTATTTTGCTCCAAAAGTCTATATAAGCATTACAAATAGAAAAAACAATGTTCAAAAATCTTTGTTCTGGGTTCCTGTTTCTTGAATTCTTAATCACCCGTATTTTCATAACCTATTTTAATCATTCTTTGCGTCAAGCATCTTTTAAGGCTTATGAAACTATTTCAATGACGGCATATAGTTTCTTTCACGGAACTATTTTGTTAATAAGTAACACTATTTCTGAAGCTAACACTCGCAAATTTCCGATTTTCATATTTGGACACTAAACCGAACTCATATTTCTAAACCCTGCAAAGTTCAAATATTGCATACATTCTAAAATACTACATGATAAGTGTATTCATACACATGTACATACATATGTATGTATATGTATGTATGTGCGTAGCGTGCAACCAACAGTAGTTGTCATCAACCAACCATAAAATAAACTTAAGCAAAGCAATAACAACAACGAAAAGAGCAAGCACCAAATGAGCCATTGCACGCGCCATCTGACTTTCCGAAATTCCACTTGTACGCGAATATTGTGTGCCAACCATAAACACTTCAGAGCGGCCATTAAAATCTCGCCAGCAAACTACCCAAAATGAATGAGCGCAAGCAAAGCACCAAAGACATAATTCTGAGTAGAAATTGTCTTACTCTTTTCTCATTGTGAATGGTAAAAACAATAACAACAAACCATAGCTTTGCTGGAAATAAGGGGAATGAGTTCCTTCTATTAACTTGATAACAGCTGTTAGGCAACCTAAAAACAAACAGTGTACTCCCAGGGAATATGAGAGTGTAACTGAGTATTTACCTACTGAGTGGCAACTTTTGAGAGAGAGTGGTCTAGTCTGCTCAGAAAGAGAATAATATAAATGAATAATGGCGGTTTAGGCAAGACGAATAACCCAGCCTCTTTATTCATTTTTGGCGCATAAAGTTGAGTCGGTGCTTTTCTAAAGCAAAGACTATCTCTCTCTGACACAGTTGAAGACGTAAACTCATCCACAGCTGTTAGATGAGTAATTTAGCGTGGTGAACAAATAAAGGTGTTTATATGTAAAAGCACACGTTTCACTCTAACAAATGGGAAATAAATCTGTAAGTGTGTACATATCTACGTTTTTATTATTATGCTACGTACCTTTAATATCTCTTGAGTGAGACTCCATTTATATTATTGTACTTATGGAAGGATTTACTTATATTTAGCTACATACATATATGTATCTGCATGCATATGTAGATATGTATGTATGTATGTATGTATGTGTGTTGAGGCGATCATAAATAACGACGGATACAGTATAAAGACGTTCAAGGAAACTAATCGAATTTCGGTAAGTTGCAATAACTACAATCTGTCAAGAAATTAAACTGATTTAACAATAATAGAAGTGTAGTTTAAATAGAAAAAAAAATTTCTGAGCGTATTTTATTCATACACTGCTAAAAATTTTAGCGTAAATTTAAACCATTCATTGGTGACACAATTTTTAAAACCTTTTTGTAATAAATTCTAAATTTTTTGCGGCTTAGATTTAAAACTTAACTGGGATAAAAAAAAAAAAATTTTTATTAAAAACATTTTTGGTTTAAAATCTAAATAATTTTTACTACGCGCATTTCTTTGAAAGGCGCCGTAAATTTAATTCTAAACCAAATTTGGTAGGTCTTATACATATGTACATACAGTCAAACCTCTTTTTATGCGGGGGATAGGGACCGTGTAAAAATAATCGCACCTTTTTTATGCGATTTTTTTTGTGCGGAATTTTTTTTTTATGCGTTTTGTTTTGTGCGATCCTTTTTTTGTGCGGTACATATACAGGCTGTGTCAAAAGAAAGTGTACACCATAAAATTGCAATTTTCACCAATCACTGCTTCTTTTTGAATAATTTCGCAAATTTTTTATAAAACTATTCATTTATATACAGTTTGTACTTTCAAAGTTAAAGCTCAAAAGTTTTTTCAAAATTCAGGAAAATTCGACAAACTTTCAACAAAATTCCAAACTTTTTGCACAAAATTTTTAGATTTTTTTTGAATACGCAGTTTTGTAGCTCGTTGAATTTTACTATAAAATCATATCTTAAGCCGCTTCAAATTTTGTTGAAAGTTTGTCGAATTTTCCTGAATTTTGAAAAAACTTTAGAGCTTTAACTTTAAAAGAACAAACTGTATTTTAATGAATACTTTTATAAAAAATTTGAGAAATTATTCAAAAAGAAGCAGTGATTGGTGAAAATTGCAATTTTATGGTGTACACTTTCTTTTGACACAGCCTGTATATGTACGCACAAAAAAAGGATCGCAGAAAACAAAATGCATAAAAAAAGAAATCCGCACAAAAAAAATCGCACAAAAAAAAATCGCATAAAAAAGTGCCATAAAAAAAGGTTTGACTGTATGTACATATGTACATGTGTAGTAGATATGTTGTATATATGTATGTAGTATGTTGTATATACATATGTATGGACATGTATGTATGTACATATGTAGACCAAAAAAATATAAATTTAATCTAAAATTTTTAGCCGTGTATGTTGTTATCAATAGTCTAACTATTGTTTTCTTTCGAAAAATGTAATAAATGAAGTGCCCAATTTATTCATGTTACCATGTACTTGCAATTAATACTACTTGATATTAATTGAGGGAGAATTTCTTGTTCTGCATGTACATATGTATGTACCTTATTTTATTTTAGCATTTTATGTTTGACTCGCTAAAGAAATTGAAAGAGTCCCCCAAGTATACCTACAAGTGTTCAATTAAAGTGTATTGTGCTGGTTTTGATACATCTCATTTTTGTTATAAAACTAAAAAAACATTCGTCGCAGTTTTCGATTATATATTTTAAGGCTATACACAAATCAAAAACGTTTAGAAAAAAAAAAAAAAAAATGTATGCTGTGAAACACAACATGTACATATATCCGTATGTTCTGTTTAGAAATTTCCTACAGGTTTTTCTAACTCCGAAAGGCTCAGATGATTTATTTTTGAGAAGCCGTCCATGGTAGAAATACATTTAAAAAAAAACACTCTTGCTACCTGCTAGGCTACTCGAATCTTCGACTTTCGATGTGGTAGGCCAGCAACACTAGCGCCCCACCACCCCTCTAAAACATAAAGACTCTTATTTGTGAGGTAGACGCTTTGACATCAACATGTTGCAACAACATGTTGCATCTACATTTTTGGCGTATATTTCATAATGAATTTTCACTCTACTCATAACGAAACTAACTCATTTTACTACCAAGTTGCACACTCAGAGATACGCATTGAGAGAAACACTCATTAGGTAAGAGAATGAATTCACGACAAAGATGAATTACGTAGTACTCTATGCCTTGTTGATAAGGCTATTGCGATGTATTTGTGTAACTACGGCGAATAAATTTACGACGCCATATTTGTTGTCAACGGTTTCAAACAAGTTTAAGCATTGAAGGTCATATTCGCCGCATGGAGTGACAACCAAAAACCGCGTATCGTAGAACAACAGATCTGTATAAGCATATCCAAGCTACAAGTTGAATTTAATGTTTGTTCAAACAAAATTTAACTCGATAGAAACTTGTTCTAGGATAAGGATTGCATAATCTTTATTAAAATACAAGTGTAAGTGATGTGGATAGTTATTGAAACAAAATCAATACTTCTTAACAAAAATAAGTTAAAATATTCTATGTAAAAAAAGTGTTTCTTAGTGTAATAATAGGGGGCCATCAGCTATTCCGGTGGGGCCGCCGGGGTGAAGTAATTATTTTGTGGTCTCTACCCAAGTCCAGTTTCACATTCCGATTAAATCGATTCTATCTTTGTCTACTATTTTTTCCTCGTCTGCAGTTCCGTCGGAATAGCTTATTGATCTGACTTTAATGCCCGTTAGTATACATAAATTAGTTATTTCAGTGTAAATCAATGTCTTTAAGTGACTTAGGCCCGGTTTTTCAGTGCAAGTTTAACTCAATTTGTCAGTTAAACTAAGCTTAAACTTGTTATGCAGTTTTTCAGTCAACTTTGAACGAAGTTTAAACGGAGTTTAAGCGGCCAATCTGCCAGGGTTAAACTCTAGTTAACCTGTCAGCTGTTTGCATAGTTGATTGTTTTAATTGTGAAATATTTGGTGAGAAATTCTTGCTTCTGGACTTTTTAAATTTATTTATGTTTACATATTTTATTTATCTTGTACACGGCTTATCTTTATCTTTGTTCACAGCGATTTTTCATTTAGCAATTGCGTTGAATATGTAAACGAATGTCATCTGTTGCCGATCTAGATAAAAAAAAACCAATGTTGCCGTATAAAAAGCAGATCAAAAAAGCGGCCTTAAACTCTCACTGAAAAACCGCTTTGCAGTTTAACTGGAGTTTAAATTTATGCCGAGATTAGGCAAACTTAGTTTAAACTGAGCTTAACCAATGACTGAAAAACCGGGCCTTAGAATTCAAAGTGTATTTTCATCGTAATAGTTTATTTTGTTATAAAAATTAAAATTGTCGAACTATGTTCTGACAACCCTAATAGCCACAGATTCGAGTTGAATGCTTTATTGGCGCAGGACGTGTAAATTTATTGCTTTCGCCTTGTAGCGAAACTGAGCGAAACCTTGTTCATTGCTCACTTTCTTATATGGGGCAATAAATTCTATTGGAAAATGTACTACCTAAAAATTTGAGCATGTAGACAAAAATGTACAAACAGCAATCAACAAACTCTCTGTTGCCGCTATTCCACTGAGCTTTGGGAATTCTAGTATATTCGTATGCATGTGCCGAAGTGAATTAAATTCTTAAGGGTAAAAGTAAAGCAATAAGTCTTCTAATGAATCAAATTATTAGACACGCATTTGTTTCTACGGAACGTTCAATAAATAATTTTAATGGAAAAGTGGTACATAATATATACTGTATGTAAGTAGGTACTTTTGTGAACTCGTTGGGGCATTTTACGAATGCTCGATTACCTCGAATCCTTATAGTACATAGGTGAAATTATGAATGCTGGGCAAGTGAAATATGTGAGGAAGAACACGTGGCGAAAAGCTAAATGATTTCCATTTATTTGCGCTCAGGCGAAAGCGGCTGGATGTACACAAATGACATATGTATGTATGTACAAAGTTACTTTCTCCAAAGTAAGAATGTATTGCGAAACTTATTTCGTATGTATATGTGGGTCATTCCCTTGGGAGTGCAAAAACAAAAGCCAAGACAATAGCATGGCGTTAACATTCATGGTTTATGACCTTAAAAGGTTGTAGAGAATATTTCTACAACTTCCAAACATTGAATACTTTCTTAAATTTGGAAATGAAAAGAATTTGCTTTCACTTTTTCTGTTACGCTAGTTTTATATTTTTATCATTTTCAGAATATCATCCGAAGCAAATCCTTTTTCCCTTATACATTCTTTTGTATGTTTATTTTATGCAATTGGAATGTGCCAGTAAAATTTACGGTGTGTTGGAAAAAGTTGAGTGGTTAACGTATTTTGTCGAAAGTGCAAACCGCCTAAGAGTCATCCTAGTTATTCTATTTTTCAAAATGTGGATGTTTAGATTTCGTGGTGCATAGCTACTCATCATGTTCGACCCTTTGATTGATTTTCCAAAATAAATTTTCCATCAAATTTAAAATTGCTGATGCACAGTATCTGCTGCTCGTTTTTCTATTATTTTTCAAACATTTTATGCCGAATTCAACATTTTTGTTAACTTGTTCAAGATTTGATAAATAAAATATATTCCGACTTACTCTTATCAAAATGTATCACATTACATTCCAATTGCATAAGTATTAGATAAGTGTAATATGATTAGTTTCTAAGTTTTACTATGTTTATCTTTTTTACTTCTATATTTAATTTATTTTTACATAAATACAGAGTGTTTTTAAGTTTTATGAGCTCAAAACCAGTCAATTATTATTTTCAGTTTTTAAAGAAAAATTGACAATTAGAGAAAAATTGCAAAGAGTGGCACCAAGCTATGGATGGGATTACACGTTTCAAAGTGTCCCCACTTATCATCGACCCCTTTCCGGGCACTGGGAGACGAACCAGTGACTGCACCAAAGCCGCTGTTAGAATATTCTAACAGCTAAGCTATGATGCCCTGTGACGTCACGATGCATTTGTCTCTACTTCAATTTTTCCTTACACTTCAATTTATTCCTTTTCATATGTACATATGTATGTTGGACTTTTTTGTTTTGTACATATTTATTGCAAGTAATCCGTGCTCTGGCATCAATGTACATATGTATTTTGTTGTTGGTTTTTACGATTTCTTCATTTTACATAGGTATGTTTGTAAGATTTATGAGCTCAAGACCAGTTGATAATATTTCTTAGTCAATTATTATTTTCAGATTTAAAGAACAAATTTTAATTAGACTGTTGATTTGTATTTATGGATATTCACCACTTCACTAATATTTTTCTATTTCTAAAACTACTTGTATGAAGTTATAATTATCTTCTAAGTCCTTCATGGCGGTTCTTAGCTTGGCAATCACATTTCCAACATAAGTGAACGTTTCACCCTGAACTTGTATAATTTGGATAATAAAATGGGAATCTAGGTAACTTCATTATTCGTATTCTTACTAGTTTAGGTATACTTCTTATTATATTGTCAAAAGTTAGACTTCTTTTCAATTTTCAATCACATTAAATATTATAAAAATTTAACAAACACTACCTTTTTCAATGTAAATGTTCGTTGCTGGGGACAACTTGTCCAGCCCTTACTTTGACTGAAATGGGCACAGTCCGTCAAGCGTGTAAATGACTTTAAATTGCCCACTGATACAAATTCGAAAGTTACATTACACAATACTCTCGTTTTTTTCATATTCGTAACCCTTGTTAAGCATAACTATACAACGTTTTAATACAAAGATGTATAGTAAATCTTAAAAAAGTTAATTCTAGTAAAAGTACCTATGCTGATTACATGCATTAACTTTTGTAGAGAATCTGTTATTTAAGTACAAATTTTAAAAGAAAAGAAAATTTAAATAAAGGGAAAGAAATAAATATATGTATACAAAAATTTTAATTAGAAACTAATAGTATATCTTTTTATTAGTTTACGAAAAAGGCCAAACTTAGGCAGATCACATCTCCGAAAAAAAAAAAACAAACTATTTGTTGAACTATTTTACCATGAGTAGGCGTATATCTAGTTTGAACCAATGTGCGATGTTAAATTCGGTGTTTCTCTTGAAAATGGATGACTTCTTTTTGAAAATAAGTCAACAATGAATCAATCGGCTGAACCGAATTTTTTATACCTTTCATGAATACGCATCATAATTTACATTTTTATTTACGAATCTGTGTAAAATGTGTTCTTACCTTGTTGACTGAAAGATATATAAACTCAAATCTGACTTATCGAAACAATCGGTCATTTTGATTAACTAGTTGCGGGTACATCTCTTAGTCTTTTATAACATACAGAAATTATTCCCATAAAAGGTATAATGAAGAATGATTCTTCGAATACTCTTTCGGTTATTATTATCGAACAAGTATTGATGAACACGTGAAAATGTATCTACCACCATAAAAAAAGATGTACATACATATCTACATAAAATGGAAATAACTATGCTAAATTTCTTAAAATTTGGTAATTTTTTGTAACGTAAGTGCAGTCACTTCTTTGCCTTCCTTGCACTTTCATTTGTCTTTTTGTTTTAACCACACATAATTATTTTGTATTGTACATACATATGTACATACACTGCTAAAAATATTGGCTTTCATTTAAAATCAGCTTTAGCAATTTAAAAGTTTGGAAAAAGATTCTAAATATGTATACAAAATACGATGCTGTTAGAAGATTTACTCATTGCTGTAAACTTTTCTAATTATTTTGTGATGTGGCTTAGCACAGTGAATAGATCGCAACACCATACGCCAAGGATACAAAGTTCGAAAGTCAATCATAATAATTCAAATTTCAGTTACGATTTTCTTCAAGAAAACATTCAGTTACGAGCTCGTTTTGTGATAATTCAGTTATTTCTGAATTAAATTAAAGCCATTGAATTTTTATCAAAACCGGTTTTTTATATAATATTTCTTTCTGAAACGTTCGTCATCACACTAATTGGCCATTTATTCAGTCAGAAAAGGTTTCATATTAAGGCTAAAATTTTTAATAGTGTATACATTGTATTGCAATTGCGTAAACGAGCCCCTTTTATAAATAGTCGCATAGTAGTTCTCCATATATGTAGATACAATGCTACGGTCACATCTAAAAAGGTTGTGAAATTTTTGTTTGTTTTGTTTTCAAATGGGATAGACTTTGGTACCTGCGCTTTAACGTTGGCGGTCTAACAAATGACTCCTTTTTAAATTGTTTGAACATAATAATGAAGTCATCGCAGCTACGATCGGCCATATGTGATGTGAATAAATAAAATGTTGCATCGATATGAAAAGTTAAAAAAAAAATAAGCTCTATCAAAAGCAATGATCAGTTACTGGCAAATATGCGCGTATACACTAGGCGTAGCAGAATTTGAAATTAAGAAACATTAAAAGATTGTTTAAAATTATTTAGTCAAGAAGAAAGAGATCTATTAAAGAACTGTAATTGCAAAAATGTGATGGGTACTTGTTCCAAAATTTATTAATCACCTTAAAATTTTACAATTTGTATTTTCTTAATCAAGATGTTGGTTACAGGGTTTTTAAAAAGTTTTTGCACGTTCACCAAAGATGCTGCATTGGTGGATATATTTAAATTTTATTGAATGTCACTACTTTTAGCTTCAAAGTTGATAGCAAGTTTCGCTACTTCTCAACAGATGGGGCACTATCTATAAAAAGAAATCATACAAAAAAGGTAGCATTCATTTATTTACCTGCAAAAGTTCGGCAGCGATCAACATTCTACAAATTAGGGATGTCACGAATATACGTACTCTTAATCGCGGAGCTTCGGAATTGACTTTAACAATAGCCATTTCTTATAATTCACATACATAACGAGGCGACAGATAAGTGGTCTTTTGCAAAAATATACACCTTATTTTTTTTTTAAATATCTGAAGTTTTATAAATTTAAAAGAAAGAAGTTTTACGCGCTGCGTTATTTCCATAGTGAAAACGAAGGATGTATCATAATGTTCATGAAATACTTAACAATAGTAATGGAACAACTCTCCTAATACAAATATTATGTGTAATAATTAAAAGCAGCTTTACAAGAAGGTGTCAAGCTGATATTAATATTAATGGTAGTGGATCTAATTTTATCGATTCATTGTAATTTAAAGAATGTACTTAAAATCAATTCTTTTGGAAATTAGAGACTTTTGACACTTTCTAACATTCAAATGAGCATTGTTCTTTTCTGGCCTCCTTCAACATTTATCTTGCGTTCTATACTATAAAATCGGACCATCTATAATTGTCTTATTTTGATCATGCTGTTGTTGTCTAGAGTGCCTGAGCCTTTTTTAAAATGCGTACATGAGCCTTTTTTTAAGAGCGAAATTGGAGAACGCTAACTATTTTTGCCGCGTATATGAGACAACGATAATCTCTTTGTTTCCCGGCGGATGATTTTCGTTTAAATGGGGGCCAATGTCTAAATACCTCTATTCAAGTGTTTTTTGAAAATACATTTTCATTGTCATTGGGTTATTGTATTTGGGCTTGGTTTAGAATTAGACTTTAACACTCACGTAAAATTCCTAGATAAATTGATAAACATGTGGCAAAAAGCCAAACTCAAGATAGTTCAAAAATAAAATATTGTCAGCATCCCCGTACAGAAGTCTATTATGTTACAAATTTCCACAGCTTTTGCTCAGAAATTGTGATATTGTAGACAAAAACCCAAATTTGCATTTCATACATACATACAATATTTATACACTCAAAGCACTCTTACTACAAATTCAACTTTTTTGTTTCTTTACCTTTTTGCTACAGAAATATCTGCAATCAAAAATGAAGAATAATGCATTCAAATTTGTTCAGCCAAAGTTTAAAATACGTGGCCTTTTCAGAGTAAAAACAAAAATATAGAGCCTGCAAAATTAGTAGTACACGTTTAAATCTCACATTCGTGACATCGCCAATACATTAATCTAATTGAGAAAAGGCTAAAAATAAACCAAGTTGAATCCGCCTCGCTTATGTTTCTGAATAAACTAATACATAAATACATTTAAATACAAAAATGTAACATGTGTGCTTGGCAGTATTGCGTGCCAGCGATAAAACCGAGACCAGCATAATGTTCTTAGATTTATCGACTGCTAATATTCTTATCAGTTCATGACAATATAATATGCCCACCAGAAAAAACGTAGATACAATATATTTTTTTGAGTTAGTCACGTAAATACACTCTTTGAGAAAATCCGTTTTTCATAACATAAGGTATAACGCTATCTTGAAAACGGTAACAAAACTCAATTCCCATATACCACGTTTACGACATTAGGACCCACCTTTAAAATGTGATCTGTAACTTTAATTTGAGCGCGGCCTGTTTTTTCCATCCTTTAATTGAAATCGGGTATCGATTGGTTTGTCCTCTGAGATGGAGCGTCTTTGTTCAGTTGCTATGGGCTTTAATTTTATGCATTATGCACATAACAGAGTAAAGCTGCTACAGTTCATAGTTGTGTTGCCACAAGTCTTCAGGACTTTACTTCTAAATTTACTACTCAGTGCAGTATTAATTTTTTCTAGAAATTGTAATAATTCGCCGGTATTTGATTCACACCTACCACTACAGTAAAGCTACCCCCAAATCTTCAAACACCATGTATGTATGTATATATCGCCGTATGAGTTTCGGAGTGTAGAGAAACCGCCCTTAACCGAGTCTCAAAGTGAAACTCGAACGAGCAGCTGCCATACTTTTTGTATACTGACCAAGATAAAAGACCTTTCACCACAAGTAATATAAAGTTTAAAATAACTTTTTTGGTGGTTATGTCTACAATGACTCAATTATACATACGAACTGTTTTCCGTTACCCAGTGATAATGGTCCAGGTTTTTACCAGTTGAAACTCCGCATTTACGTGGCAAACCATAGGTGTACTGTCCAAACAAACGCATTCAACAATATTTTCATAAATAAGAAAACACTTTTAAAACTTTCCTTTGAATGAAAGTTATTTGTAGTCATACTTTTCAGGAACTGTTGATAAAAGATGTGCTCGAAATTTCATTAAAAAAATGTGGACCTCCCGCTTCCCAAAATTCGTGATCCGACAATGTTGTGAAATAAAAAATCCATCGAATCTACCGTTTACTCATGCTAACAGGTGGAGTTGGAGCATTTTTGTATCCAGAAGCGGTTACGGAATTAAGATCTAAATCCTGAAAAAATAAATTCTAAGCACTTACTAAAGTTTTCTGTCCATTTCACGAGCTCGATGCCAATTAATAATAATTATCATTACTTATATATTATTATTATTAAATTTAAAAAATATGAATAACTGATGCTCGTGAAATTTGTGAAAAAAAATTTAAAATTACTTGACCGTAAAAACAATAACAAAATAATACCAATATAATAATATTGATCGAAATAATACCAATAAACGAACTAATTTTTTCAAAGGAAAGCATTTTGCATATTGGCAGTGCCTCTGGTATACCACAAAAAGTTAAAAGGAATGAGTGAAACACAACCCTCTGAATTATCATCTCTGATAAGAAATCCTGTCATGCACACCGTTATCAGGTTATCAGAATATATAGCTACTATGCATATAAACGTTATAAAAGGTAATGAAAAAAATTATTAAAGCATTTAATTTTCGGAGTAAATTTTTGTAATGACAATCAACATTAAATTGCTCTTTCTCTTCAATCTCTGCAGCAATGCCATATAAATTTCGCTGAGTGTACCTATAAACGTAGCTGATGGTAAAAGTGTGGGTGATTTTCATTAGCGTACATATCAATACATAAATGAACCTCGGTATATGTGTATACTTTTTATGCACACACATTTGTACGGATTTATAAGCAAAGGTATGTAAATTAAAACCCAGTAGAAAAAATCTATATTCCTAAACTCGAATGCGAAACCCCTACTAGTTCTTCCTAAATCCTAATCCTAGGCCGTAGAAATTGAAACCGCTGTATTACATTTTGTATATTCTGAAGTAGTCCCATTTTCTGCAGTTCAGCTCTTGTTCGTATGTTGGAACAATTTCGGTGATTCCAAACCAGACCAAAATTCTACATACATGAAGTAGTGCATTCAAACTCCTTGTGGCATTTTACGAAGTACATTCTTCATATTTCATTCAGTTATTTATGTTCTTGGTTCTACTATCTAGGTAGTACACTAGTAATGTGAAAAGTTAAAAAATTTTTTACCATGGTTAAAAAATTAGGAAATATCGAAACTATATTCTTTTCTATTATTGTAAGAAACAACTAGTAATATAAAGAGTAATAATTACTTTTCAGTTTTAATCAATAAAAATAATAATCAATGAAAATCGCCGAAGTTTGGAGATATCTTCGAATTTGTGACTGTCTGTTATTTAGCAGTGGCACTTAAGATCTAGTTCCGTACCGTTGCCTCTAAAATGGGGAGTAATCCGCGACTAGTCTCTTTCGTTCACAGTTGGTTATAATTGACTATCCATAAGTAAATTTTTTTTGTTAAGCATACTCATGTATGTGTGAGCAAATTTGAGATTTTGGAGCATATATAAAGGAGCTAAAAGTACCCGTTTGGGTAGAAAGTGGGTTAGTCCTTTTATATCCGTCAGGGTGTAAGTGGGCGCAGTTTGTATCTCCATAGGACATGCTCAAACAAATGTGACCAGCTCAACCTAAACAGAGTGATCAACACTGGTATTAGTTGCATCATCTTTTGCGACTAATCCCGGATGCATCCTAGACTAATCGAAATTTTTGCAGGTCAGTTACTCAGTGTCTTGCAGGGAATATTAATTTTATCAATGTGATGGTGAAGACTGTATGATAAATGGCATACAATTTGGGTGAACAAATACCCCAGATTTTGTTATGTACAACCCTGATATAAAATATGGAGCAGTGAGAAAGGCAAAAGAAAGGCAGACATTTACAACATTATCCACACTAAATTAAGTTTTCACCAGGGACGGGGACTTTTATTCCTTTCAAAATAAAAGTCCAAAGAAAAAAGTTATTTCTGGACGTTTATTCTTATCCGGACAAAATTAATCGGACAAATCGGACTTTTATTTTTTCTCGCCAGCAATAAAAGTTATCTTTGTCCTTTTATTTTTTAAGGACAGAATAAAAGTCCGAACCAAAATCTACCAACCCGGTAATCTTAATTTAATTAATTTCTTATCATATGAAAGAGGATTGGCGGTTTAGTAGATTTTGGATCGGACTTTTATTCTGCCCTTAAAAAATAAAAGGACAAAGATAACTTTTATTGCTGGCGAGAAAAAATAAAAGTCCGGGGTTTTAAGTTATTATCGGAATTTTTTCAAAAAAGCCAAGAAAATTACTTGTTGACAGGATATCGATCCTAGAAGTCCTGGGATGACAGACAATTTAATAATTTTCTTCAGGGAATCTATCTAGCCCCGGACTATTATGAGATAAAAAAAAAAATAACTTTTATTTTTCGTCCCTGGTTTTCACCCTATTACCTATCTGAGGCGAACACTCGACATATTTTTCCATTTAATTTTCATTTATTATAAACAATAAGAAATTAGGCAATCGGATAAAACTTAGTGTTTAAGCAATGGTGTGAAAGTATAAAAACCTTTTAATATATTTTTCAAACACATTTTTGAAAGTCTTCTTGAAGTGATCGCTTAACCGGTCATTACAATGTAATTATGTAAATCTCTTTATTACTCTTCGACTTACATATATGTACATATATACATACATATGATGTACGTACATACATACATCGACGAAAATCGTGACAATGAAAGTCTACAAACGAAGTAACAATTTTTTCGAATGACAGAATCTTTATGAGAGTTTTTTTTTTGCTTTAATACAGATATGAGTTGTCAGAAAATACATATATTAACTAAACACAAATTATTCATGTATTTAGTAATTATAATGATATCCCATCCATCCTCTATTTGAGAACCCATTGTAGTATGTTTAGAACGCAACTCAATAACAGTTTCGAATGCTGACTTTATTGCTATCTTGGCATCAAGAACCCCGCCATAACTTATACTATCTCCACACCAGAGAAAAGGCGAAAAAATGGTTTTGCGGAACTACATACATATGTATATTTCAGTAGACCTATTTTTCGAAGTTTCCCACTGTTATTAATATTCCCCTCTAAGCATAAATGCATAGTTAAATGTATGTATATCTATGTAGTTTGCATATATGTATGTATGTATGTGAGTACGTATATATGTACATATATTTGGCGCGAAAATAAATAGGTTTGTAAGTAAACTTTTTTAGAGCCATGCGCACATATTTCCTTGAAAATCCCTCTCAGTAACTATGTATTGTCAAATTTTTATAAGCAAATAACCTTAAATGCGAAAGGAGAATGTTATATTATGTGCTAAAAAGGGATGACATGAATTATTATGTAACACAAAACACATTCATACATAGAGGAAGCAAAAAAGAAAAAACAGTCACAGCAGGTTAATTTCCAAACTGATTCCTGCCTTTTAAATGGCTTAGTTGGTATGTATTTTTGAGGAGAGCACAAATTGCGAATTCGTTACTTTTTGGATTGCGATTCTGCTTCTGAAAACAGAAGAATTCTTTTTTCGTTTCGAGTAACTGAGAACGATAAAGTTATCGGGAGTGTAATAAAATGTGGTAGCATAGAAACGTAAATGAAATATCTCAGCGAGAATTCAGATTTTGTAGAAACCGCTGTACATATACATATGTACATACATATGTATGTATGTATATTAAGGTGTCCCACAAGAAAATTATGTTTGTACAGAACACATTTCTGATGGTGACTGAAATGTTATGCTTAAGGCGAAACGACTTCCCAAAAATAACGATGCAGCATGTACAACTTCGTTATCTTGCAGAATTTAACGCATTTTTTCCTTTACATTTTTTATGTAAAATTTTTTACCCTTCAAATATCACTTCATAAAGCTTATATAATTCCTATGCAAAGGCTCGAGTTGTTTTTTGCATGTCGAGTGAGGCATTCTAATATATACATATGTATGTAAGTATGTAAATGTACAGATTTTCATTTTATTTTTAATACAAAGGAATGCCAACAAGGATCTTGAATATGGGGCAATGGGTAAGTAACGATTCGAATGCAGAGGTGGTTGCTTTATGCTGTAGACTGAAAGAAAAAATCAATAAGTATGTATGTTGGGCAATGAGTTAATTGAAATGTATAGCGAAGAACATGAAAGAGAATAGAAGGAAAAATTCCGTACGTAGGTAGATATGTATCTGAAATCAAAGTAGACTTAAAATTTTGTTTAGAGAAATTTTTAAATTTGTAGTATCTTCGACATATCGAGCTCTAGCCGCAACTTTGATGAAACCAACAAGAAAATAAATTTTCAAAAATCTATTTGGAATCTCTAACTCTGATAATTGTATAAGAAGGTAATGAATAGTGCCTACGTTGGAAGAGCTACTTTTAAACGTATGACTACGATTCACTTAGACAGCTAGGTGTGCTTGTAAGTTTGTTAAAACGATTTTATTTCACTTCAAATGCAAGGAATTAAACTCATCACAAAATGGAATTTTAGGCATTTTTCCTGTGTACTTGTGTACACGTTTTAATAATTAATACTTAGCGCCAATTAACTAAATCGCAGTACCTCAATAGAGCAATCAAATACTGGTGAATTCTCCGGTCAACACCACAAACGATAAAGGTAAGTGTGCCATAACTACGTACAATGGACATACAAGCCTAGAAAAGCCGACAAAATTATATTTACCTTTACATTCATACATACATATACAATTTTTTTTAATAATAATGCCCAACGGAATAACCCACCATCCCGCCCAACCGACACGAGGGGCGCATCCTCCTGTAAATATTTCTTATTGTACACATTTTAAAATATATCGCTCGTTCTATTGTAAACAGAGTTAACTCAAAATTTTAATTTTTTTTAGATATTACGATACATTTTAATAGCTAGCCAAGGACATTCTATGCAACGTTATAAAATAATCATTGAACTAAAAATGGCGGAAGTAGATGTATTTGCATCTGTGTATTATACATTTTTGTAGCTTATCTGTTCAAAAGTAAACTGATCGAGTTCAGAGATACACCATCTCCTCTCATTCAATCTGCTTTGGTTTTTAATGTAAAGGGAATCAATTCGAAATAAATCTACATATATTCCACCTACAGACAAACATGTTCTCTGGTTTTGTTAGATCAAAAAGTGGTTTGATTTCGAGTTGATTCACTCTATTAGAAATTAAAAACGCTTTATTTCAAAAAACCCATTTTCTTTTTTATATGAAACTGTAGTATTTAGAAAATTTCCGTATGTAGCTATTTTTTACTGAATAAATTTTTTATTGTAAAGTGAATTATCTCAGAATGAAAAAAGTTTGGATGGAATTTAGCATCTCACTCACATTAAAACCTATAAATACTTTGCTTATCAGTATACTAGCTTAGTACTCGTACTTTGCTGTCATACCTTATAAATTGACGTAACCCTTCTACTACCAACTACATTAGTCCTAAAAGTTAACTGTTTGAATAGACAAAACTTTATTTGCGTTTTCCCAAAAATAAAAATTTAAGTTAACTCTGTTTACAATAGAACGAGTTAGATATTTGGGGATTTTAGAAACTCCCAAACTCAATTGAGGTTACACTACTTTCAAAAAGATGGTGTACTACAATTTATTATTCTTTCTACATAAGTGAGCTTCCACAGTGCGATACACTCAAATAACTACGATATTTTGCTGTGTTTAAACCGCATTTACAACGATGAAATCAAGTTCTGTGTATAACTCAATTTCACCCATGCCTGACCTGGCTTTTTATGCTTGCTGCTACTGTTGATTCTTATGTAAGAAATGTGTGCATTATTCTTTATTGAACATTTTGAACGAAGTAGAAGAAACCAGGAAGATGGGATAGTGGGGCACCAAATTTACCTTAGTTATTGCTGATGCATAATTTTACATAATACATATATAATATAATATAATAAACTTATGTACATACATTTCTTGCAAATGCTTTGACAAGTTTAAATTATATCGAGAATTTTAGCCTTTTAACCCATTGTTTGATTCGTCGTTTTACTTGTCGTTGATGTTTGTCCCAAAGCAAAAGTTAATGAACAACAAAAAAAAAGAGCTGACATACCTACCTACCAACGTAACAATATATATATGTGCGATTATTATTGTTGGCCGTGTGCAATATTCTACCAACAGAGACTACAATTTTGATAGTTGGTCAGTATGTAGCAGAGTGTACGATAGGCGTCACTTCGGCATTAAAGTTTCGCTCAGAAAATTTTGCTACCAGCAAAACAGCCCACATCGTACAGCCAGGCACAGGCAAAACAAATAACTGAGATGATCGGAGGTAAGGTATTGGTCGGAAACGGAACTTTTGTCCAACTCGTAATCACATGCAGGGATTCAAAATTAGTGTTACACGGAAGTGTGTGTCTGCTCTGTACATGCATGTTCACGGTAGGTACCAGTCTATAACTGGAGTAATTTGTTAATTGCTGTGGCAGAGTATGGCAACTTCAGTAATGATTATATGCGTTTTGATGTGCGAATATTTGGGGGGCAAGCAAACGAATGAGAGGAAGCCAGGTTGCAAGGAGTTGTAGATTTAAGTGAATTGCTGTGGTATGACTTAATTAGCAGCCCATTAGTGCTCGCGTTCTGGGCCACTCAAAACACTTTCATATAAATAAGTAATTAGCTAAATAGGAGCTGACAAGGGAGCAAGCCTCTTTTTTGTTTGAAATTTAAGAGTTTTTCTCAAATTTTTTGCTCAGGTACATTTAAAGAGAAAATGTTGTACTAAATCCGTACTCTGACTTACCTAAATTTAATAACAAGTTCTAATCTTTTTAAAAATTTACCGACCCTAGCAGCAATTTAATTTTTGCTAATAAGATTTTCATGCAGGAAATACAATTATGAAATATATAATAACATATTCAAATTCCACGTATTACACGAGATGCCTAGTTTTTTTTCCTTGGTAAGCTCCGAACTGTTACAAAACGCCTTTTCAATGAGATTGTGGTAAACTCTTTATGAAAGTGAAGTTTTTTAAATACTACTCTTTGAATTCGCTGTACCTATTTACACATGATGTATTGTTGCTAAAACCAGAAATAAGAAATTGATTTATTTTCATGCCAACATTACATACATATGTGTATCTAAATATAAAATTCAAATTATGTAGATCTAGACTGACTTGGCTCCTAAACGAATAAGCTTGTCGTAATCAAATTTGAAACACTCACTGGATAGCTTTCAGGGATGGTCATAGGCTAAAAAATATATTGATATACATATGAAGGGAGCGTGGCACCTTCCACACACAATAAGAATTTTTCATAGTCCATATACATACATATCTCAAAGTATTTAGGCTAGACCACTGAAACTCGGTAAAGCTTGAAAAAATTAATTTCTCTTATTTACATTGAATATTTCTTACAGAAATGTGGGGAAAACCACAGGTATAGGATAGTGGTGCAGTGAAATAACTCCCAAATGAAATAACTCCCATGAAATAACTCCCAATGAAATAAGTCCCAATAAAAATGAAATAATTCCCAAATGAAATAAGTCCCAAAAAAATGAAATAAACCCCAAATCAAAATTTGAAATGGTATATTTTTACAATATAATCAGTTACAATGAAATTTGAAAAATACAGGAAGTTAATATGTACATAGATATGTGAATGTAACAATTACATGAAAACCGGAATAGTGTTGTCGACCTTTTGACGGCAAATCGGACAGTTAAAGTTTTCTAGTCCTTCAGAAATACTCTTAGCTGGCAGCATTAGAACACAAGCGTTGCATATTTTTAAATGTTTGCACGGCATCAATAGTACATTGGGCTCAACCTCCAAACAAATTACGCACCCAAAAAGCGAGTTAATGTCAGTGACATTGAGACGCATGACCAAAAACGAATTAAAGTCAGTGGCGTTAATTCGTATAATATTTTGACTTTAGTTCGCTTTGGACATGCGAATTAATGTCATTGAGGCAAAATTTGACTTAGGTCAGATCCTCAATTCGGGGCGTGATCAAAGGTATTTACGTGCAGAACTCCTTTCCGCATTGGCGGCCTTCGGCCGCGCTTCAAAAAATAACCCTGGGCTACGCCATTCCAACTCCGGGTGTGTGCCATAGCCGTGGCTACCGCCACGGTGATGTCCTTCCGCGTGCTACGTTTCCCACTTTTTCACTTTTTGGGCTCAGCGTAATGTGCCATTACAACAACCACATGAAAATGACAGAAAATTGTGTGACCTAAGCCAATCTCAGATTCATTTTTTAAATCCCAGATTCATGATATAATGATCATAAGTCGAAGGTGATAATGAAAAATGAAAATTTGGAATATAAAAAAATGTACTGACTTTAGTTCGCTTTCTTAATGCGAATTAATGTCAATGACGTTAGTTCGCTAAAAAATATTCCCCAACAAAAATGAAATAACTCCCATTAAAAATGAAATAACTCCCAATGCCTGGATTACAAGCAATGAAGTAAGTCCCAAAAAATGAAATAACTCCCAATTTCCAAAAATTATGAAATAACTCCCAAAGATATTTTATTGGGGATTATTTCATTTGGGAGTTATTTCACTGCTTATATAATTGAATGTACCCACAACAAAAATCAAAGCAGTCGGTGATTATTGAACACTCTTTCATCTCTTTAAAAAAATTAAGTAAAATATAAATTTGGGTAATACAAGTGAAATATAGCAAGCATTTGTTTTTGACGAAAGAAAGGTAAAATAAAAAGGTTAAAATATGTAACATTGCACAAGAGACCCATGGCAAATACATTTTTAAATTGCCTTCATACTATTAATAGTTCCCTAATTATCGACTTACATACATATATGTATGTACATATGAATACAACAGCGCTTATGCAGGAAAGAGACATCTAGTCATGGTATTTTATTTACAAATGTACGTAATATTTACTAATGTTATCTCGAACATAAATTTAACAAATCTTCTTCAACAGCCTACCTACAGTTCAGAAAAGCAAATATTTTAAAAGAGCTTTATATCACCTAAGATAGTTTAAATTTGGTAAAATTCGGAATGAATTTCTTGTAACTTGATTTACCTGTTTTTTTTTTTAATATATTTAAAAATTATTGGATTAGGTTGCCAAATTTGCCATAAGTATCTATCAAGAGTAAAATCTTAACCAAGTTCGATTGGGACAAAGCTCTAAAGCTCTGTTCTCTGTGAACTACTGCTTTATTTATATTATTTATTTAATTTTATAATCATAAAACGATACTGCCTTAAAATTTGAAAACATAAAATTTGGGGCACAATGGGACAGTAAGTATATAACTTGTAAAATATTTTATCTAATATGAACAGAGTTATCGTGGAAGTGCCCATGTGTATGTTCTGTGTAATTTATGTCCATGAAATGAGTGTCACAGGACATTTTACAATGCCAACGATGGTAAGTAATGACTAATGCCTATGAAAGTTCGCCGCAAGAATACATAAACAAATTGATTGCGATGTTACAATTCAAAGATATTATTACTTTCGATAGCTAATAGATGTGGATATCAGGGTATTTCTTCTGAGACCACACTTATTTCAATATTAATTTTCTAATGGATTTTATGTTGTTTTTTAGCAACAAAATATTCCACCCTTACGGCCTGGCGGATAAATATTTCTCTTATGTCATGTGTGTATACATAGTAGAAACTAGACTTGAACAAATAAAAAACTTCTTTTTTTTGTAGAAAATTATGCTGTAGTTTAGATTTTATACGACTGATCTTATTTTAAAAATTGCCAGCAACAAACATTATCTCCGCGATTTATCTTTTGCATTTTGGAAACTTGTCAAATATGCAATAAAAAAAGTAGAAAAAGGACAACCAGAAGTTCTGAAATGAGATTGTAAATTTTTAATAAAATTCTTTTTTAAAAGTTGTTTGCTGTTCAATTTTGTTCTTTTTGACTTAAACTTATGTTTTGTGGAATAAATTAATATCGTACATCTTCTGGGAACATCACTTTGACAAACTCGATACCGATAAATACATTTTTCGTCATTTGTCATGTTGAATGCATATCCGTCATCAGAAATAACCTCAGAAAGAGTAAGCAAAGAATTGGCCAGATAAGACCGAACCTCGATCCATTATTAAATTAATCTGAAGGATTCGATTTCAGAATTCAATTTCTTTTAAGCATTTGTATTTAAAAATTTTCTATATTATTTTTACGTATTTCCAAAACAATTCTGGAATACTTTGAAACGGCCCACCTGGTGAAGAATTTACAACATTGTACATTTTTAACTTAAAATTGAGATGATTTCTGCAAAATCTAGACTAGCAATGATAAACATCTAAAACTAATATTAAGATGTGTAGCTATTAGGTCAGTCTAATGTACAAACGTGTGTATATAAAATTTTACAGCAATCGCAGTATTTTTATGTCTTTTACCAAATATGAGTTTGGTTTAGTACTTTCCCTCAAACAGCTATCAATAAAAAAGGTAAAGTTGTACGAATGCATTATATTGACACAAAATAAATGTTTCCTATATTTCTGTGATACCTCTCACTAAGTTGTCAAAAAATACAAGGGCTTTGCCGTTTTCGAAATTAACCACAGTTTGTCTGGTTTTTAATGAAAAATAATGTTACGACCATCAATTTATTATTGTTAAAACAGTGGGTAAATAGATGCTTGCAATAAATTTAACCAAATTAATATTTGGTGTTTGCCGTATACATACGCACTAGATCTATATTTCTAGCGCAAACAGTACAGAACATTCCCTTAATCTCTACACATAATTAAATTGTAGAAGATCGATCTATGTACAATGTGCATTGCAGATACTCAAGAACAATTGATAGGAGGGATAAATATTGAAGGTAAATAATGCAAAACAAGAGATTGTAGAATTTTAGTCTGTCTGTTGAATGCCACCGTGTTATTTAGGAATGGTCCACGGTAACCTAATCTCTGTCGGTAAAACATTGAAACCGTTTTCAATCTGTTAGTTTTCTAGTAATATATATATAGATTCGGGTTCCCTCTTCTAACTAGGAAGGCCAATGTCTCAAACCCTTATCTACATAGGTACATTTAAATATCTTTAAAAAAATTCAGGTCACTCAAGGGGTATACCTTTGAGAAAGTGATTATAATCAGGAAAACCATATTTGTTAGGTCATTTGCAATTAACGAAAGAGGATCTTCTGGTTTCCACCGAGAAGCGAAATTAACTTGTACCCAAGAAATATCCAACAATGTGGCAATAAAATTGTAAATTTCTTATAATATTCCTTTAACTCTTTTCGTCACGGTGGTTAGCGTTGGTAACCACCTACTTTTTATTGGTTTTGCGACGGTTGGCGAAACCTATCTTTTAAATTATGCACGAATATTGATTATTATTCCTTTTAAGTGAAGAGGACACTAATAGCTAGAAATACAGAGAAAATTAAAAAAAAAAATACAAATTTTTTTTTTTTTTAAATTCGTGTGTTACTTTTATTCTATATTCACCAATTAACAACAAAAAAATAAATTTTTTATGTCCGCAGAAAGATCGTGACAAAAAGAGTTAATCGCTTTGCACAAAATTTTTTTGTTTTACCGCACAAATATCAGTTATTTTAAAAGTCCAGTTTATAGACGTTCAATTTGAAAGCGTGCTGAAGTTTTCGAAAATCAAATGTGCATAATAAATAGACGGCATTGCGGAAAATGCAGAGGTTTTTAAAACTACATACATACATGCATGTGTCAAATTCGTTTGGAGAAATAACAGTTGCTTTACGAAAGTTTCTGAAAACTCCTAGTCATAGAAATATTGGTCTCAAAATTATATTTTTAATTCTTAATTTATGAATATATGTATGTATTTATATAAATAATTAAGATAAAGGCGGAAGATATGTATGTATATCATACCCTTTCCGCTATTGAAAGGAATTCTTGTATGTATGTATAGTAAAACGAAAAATGGTGCTGAACTAAAGAAATTTTGGCTCCATTTTTAATTTAAGTTCTTACGAAATGGATCATCTTTAAAATATATCATAATATACGTCGATCAATTCATTACAATACAATAAAAAAAATTGTGTAATGGGATAATATTTTTATACATATCTTCAACGCTTGTCAGGATCAATGCGGATGACCTGATAGGAGTTGATGTTGATGAGAAGATGAATTGAAATCTACTCAAATTTTTAAGTAAAGATTCTCATTATAAAAAATATTTCAAGCTTAATGTTCCCTCGTTACATCCTTTTTAACTAATTGAAATCTTGAGTTACATCTTTTTATGAAAAAAAAAACTAAACAAAATCTGTCAATATTAAAAAAAAAGATTTCCACAGGTACCTTAGTGTTCTCTGATGTTATTTATAATGTACACGTACACATAATTTTTTTATCCACGCAGTCGCGTGATCTCAAGGAATTACCAATAATGAGACAGCATGCTAGTGAGACAATGAAATAAAATGATAATCATATACATACATTCATACATATGTACATAACATAGCTTTTCCACAGCCTGGCTAAGTTACAAAGGCGTAACAAATTGTTTTTATTTAATTGCACTAAATTAGTTTTAAAGTGATACTCGTTTAGTATGACATGTACTATATTTAAAATATTTATCTATGAACATACATATCTGAAGATATACATATCTATGATTTATGTACATATATGCGTATGAGTACATTTCATGCACATGCTAATGTTTACTGTTCTAGTATATATGTATGTACATATGCATATAATTTAAGAATAAAACTACAATAAATGTAAGAAGTCTGTACTATTTTATGTGTAGAGCAAAAGCAATAAATTGTCTTCAATAGAATTGCATTACCGACAGAAATTCCTTCTAGTTTTTATTCCTGGTGATAGTGTGCTCGCCATGCACCCTAGGTCCAAGAGCTGGTGCAGATAACATGAACATGATTGGAAGACGAATTTAAGAAAACAAAAGAAAAACCACACAGCTGCACAACACATATTGGAAGAGAAGCCTGGATGTAGTCTTCTTGGAGGTATGTTGCGCGATATGATTATTATTTATTAATTTTACATTTAAAGTAAAGTGCATGCACCAGCTGCTATGCTTAATAACGCATATAATGTCCTATCAAGCGTATTGTGTGAAAGACTGAAGCCTACCGTGGACAGGGTGATTGGACCTTATCAGTGCTGAAGCCACCAGGTAAATCTATTATCGACCAGATTTTCACTATGCGCCTACTGTGGGTTTTAGTCTTTGACACAATACGCTTGATAGTACCTCATTATAAGCGACATTAAAAGCGCTGATTATTATTACACAAGAGATTGTACTATCTCACAAATGGAATAATAATTCAGAAATAATAAAAAGAACTTAAAAATTTTGCATTTGTTATTTTAGGAAATGGAATAAAGGATGCAAGCAAAAATGTACACATATTCCATGAATGGATTGCATCCCGAGACCAACGGACTCCTTAACACCTCGGGAATGTGCATATATAATAACACGATATGCATATACAAAATGATATTCAGTCCGGCGGACGTTGGCATTCCATTATAGGCCTAATGAATTATTTTATAGCACTGTTTAGTTAACTACACACAAACACAACATCTAGATTTTTATATTTTTTAACGACTATAATAGGTTACCTTCTCTGTTCGATCGGTGTACAGGGAACTTCGAGCTGCTTCTAGCTTCCTTGGCTTCGACTTGACTAGTTTCAATACAAAATAAGTAAACTCTTTTGGTAATAAAACAAAACACGCATTCTCTAATTAATTAAAGACTCAAAAAAGCTTTTCTTGATAAATGATTAAAAAAAAAATATTTTAGTGTGTTTTTTTTTGGTCAAAACATCATTATTTTTATGTATGTGTGTCGAAAGTTTTAAGTGTTGTTTTTTCACGTTATCAAAACCTAATATACTATATTAGTAAAATTGGTATAGGTGTGTGAGGAGGTATATTGATTAAAGATGTGGGTACATTTAGTTGTTAGCCGATTCAAATGATAGTGTGCTTTTAAGTTGTATATCGTCGACCTCTTGCCAGAAGGGTGAATATGAAAAAATATTCAGCTTCAACTAATTTCTTTTATGAACCATTCAATAAATGTTGTATTATTATCCAGACCACAATGGGTCAACTATTTTACAATATGAGATATGTATGAAATGGAAGTTTAAATTCTCATAATGTTCAATTTTTACACATTCCTGTTTCTGGCAGTGAGTGATCATTTCTGTCGGAAAGCCAATCAAATAATTTTGTTTCATAGGTTTTCGCCATTAGAAAAATATGTATGTGTGTAGGAACATAAGTTCGTATTTAATTGAAACTTCAAAAAAAGTTTGCAATACAAAAATATGACTTGCAAAATATCAAAAAGACAAAACAAAATAAAACGGGAAAAGTAAAAAATCAAAATAGGTAGTGGGTTTTACTATTGGTTTGTACTTACCTAACCAATCCGGTAGAAGAGAGCCCGCAAGAGATTCTGAGTATCTCTTACCTGAAAAGAAGGGAAAAACGTTTTAAATCATGGGCTAATTTACTATTAATTACGTCTAATTCAGCATTTAGAATACATAAAGAAAGAGCAAAATAAGGTTATAAAATAATAAGTACTAGGGAACTCATTTTACAATATCGGGATCCTGGGATAGGGTATTAGCTATTCTTTAACATTTTATAAAAATAAATAATTGTGCATAAATCAAATATCGAATACTTAAATAAATAGGAAAATTAGATAGATTCGCGGTTTCTAGGAACCTTAATCGGACTTTAAGTGACACACTCAACTAAGAAAGCTAAATTGTTCAAACATTTTGTTGTCCTTCAGCGAAGAAGCCGTACGGCCAGTTGCCAAAATAGTACAATCATCGACCATGAATTCCACCGCTGCTTTTAGACCACTCAGGTAGTTGGCGGTCCACCGATTTAGACGCCGTTAAAAGAGTTGATTCCTAGAGATCGTTAATAAGTCAAATGTATTTGACCGTGAAGGGCAATCACCACAGCCCTGTTACTTAGACGTTTTGGGACCGTCATATATTTGAGTGCTTACGGCCCGACTGTTCCCAGGGTCTTCACTGGAATCTAGAGGACGGATATGCGGTGTTTTGACTACGTTTCAGTTGCTGGTTTCCAGGATTTAGAAGGGGGGGACCACTTTTACCTGCTTCCATTTTTAAGGTTTGACGAAAGTGTTCAAATACAGGTTTAAGACAGATATGAGGTCGGAAATATTTCGTCTGGGCCTATAGAATTTGAGCCTTTAGACTTCCGAATGCTCTCCTCAACCTCTGTGGTGGTCGACGGATCCCTGCTGCTTGATGCAGGAGAGGAAACCGTCGATGTTGAGGGCGGTACAGTTCGACAACATGGCGCAACGTACTTTCCCGAGTGCAGAGCATATTGGCAGGTGATGCCGCCGGCGTATATAATCTTAACCGACATATAGCGTATGTGGTGCTGGTGGAATAAGTTAGTAGTGGGATAGGGGATGTTGTTGGTATATAATGAAAAACAGGCCCTCCCCGGGTTTTGGATGGTATGAACCCAATACACTCCGGTAATCAATTGCGGGATATACCCGACAATCTTCTTGTCATTGTTAAGAGAGACCATATGCAATGAGAGTTGAGAAATGTGCTGGGAACTGCCGTGTGAAGTGGTCGTGCAGGACTAAACGAACAGCGAAACAGCTACGCACACAAGTTTTGAAGAAACTAATTAATCTGCGAGTAGAGCTATTAAGCTAGTAGCAACTTGGCTTACATTACCACACTGAATAGGATGAGAACGTTTATCATGGACCTTTTTCCAGCAAACGCAGGAGATCCATTTTCTTGGACCTGTTTGTGGAAACACAGCTATAAAGGATTTTTAACGAGTTAGACAGGGTTACATCGAAATAAAAACGATTGGTTGAGTAAAACAGTAGTAGTTCCGGCATGATAAAACCGGCTGTGCGCATGTCACAGAGAACTGTTACTACATCTGGTATATCATTTTGAAAAACGATTTTTATTCGTTCTGCAAGTTCCTGTCTCTTTTTGACATCAACTCTATGAAAATTACAAAACAAAATGGACTACTACCTTACAGTACAATTATTGAATTAGTTATCTATTTATGTATGCCTCGATAACTGCTTCGGATACACATCCAAACTTGGAAATAGTACTTAGACAAAAAACATCATAAATAGTCGATCTTCTCACAGCGGTTGAAATAGAGTTACACTTACTTTTCTCGTTGACGAAGAAAAGTTAATAATCTGCATATTTAACTGTTTCTTCTGATAAAGAGCCGTCTAAGTAAGTTAGTGGGAAATCTACTTTAACCCAATAAACACACAGGCGAAGATGATATCGCCACGAACTCGAGGCGAGCTCGCCGAATGTAGATTTTCTCTAAGGGACTTTCTCGGACTCATCCCGAATTCGAGTCGAGTTCGCCGAATGTAGGTTTTCGCGAGTGTAATTTTCAGACTCGTCTCGAATTCGAGGCGAGCTGGCCGAATGTAGATTTTCTCGAAGTTACTTTCTCGGACTCGTCCCGAATTCGAGGCGACTTCGCCGAATGTAGGTTTTCGCGAGTGTAATTTTCGGACTCGTCTCGAATTCGAGGCGAGTTCGCCGAATGTAGGTTTTCGCGAGTGTAATTTTCGGACTCGTCTCGAATTCGAGGTGAGCTCGCCGAATGTAGGTTTTCTCGAAGGAACTTTCTCGGACTCGTCCCGAATTCGAGGCGAGTTCGCCAAATGTAGGTTTTCGCGAGTGTAATTTTCGGACTCGTCTCGAATTCAGGGCGAGCTCGCTAAAAATTATTTTCTCGGACTCGACTTAAGCGTTGCGTTATGGAAGTATGGATCTTGGCAGCCAAATTTGAAACTTTGAAGCAAAAATTAATTCAGCTTAGACATCCGAAGGGATCACTCATGCCAACAACTTTGGGTTAGAATTGAGTAGTAAAATCCTCTACCGACGAAAAAAGATTACACTCTGTAAGTCTCTCCTCATACTTGTTCGGAAGCATGGAAGGTGCGAAGGAAGATGAGATGGCCCTTGGGATCTTCGAGAGTAAAGTTCTCCGGCTTCGCTGGTTCGGTCATGTTTTGTGAATGGTAGATTATACTCTGGTCCATAAGATGCTGCCATCGGATGCCGCGTTTGATGGCAGGGGCCTCTACAAAGTTGGAAAGGTCAAGTGAAAGAAGTCTTGGTGTTTCCGATTGGTTTCAGTTAGCTCGAAATCGGCAAGACTGGCGTCGCTTGCTGCTCAACTGCCAAATCGAAAAGCCGATTAAAGCCAATTTTTTCAAAAGGTGTTACTATAGGCTGAGTAGACAATCCCGTAGATGTATGTCCCTTACAGTGAAGTATCAGAAAAAAACCAAACGTTAAAATTTTCAAACAAGTTATGTGTATTTATTTAATGGAGCAACGGAACAAAATAAGTATTTCCATTTAACATTACTTGGAAAACTTTTGTTATTTCATGAAAAGTGAATCTGCAAATGTCATTAGTTTGGAATGTAAAATTATTGGATATACATTTCGTAATATGATTGGAAAAGGAACAATTATCAGTTTGTATTGGCTTACCGTAAACGAAATAAACATTATTTTCAATTTCGATGTACTGAACAATATAAACGTGATTATTTTTCACAAAAAGATTATCAGGGTGATTGAGTGAGATAAATTTTGATTTGGTGCCAATAAAAGAGTCTACTCTAAATTCTTGCTTTTTTTTTTATTATTCCGTTGCGACTTGATTCCACCATTCTATTATATATTTGAGCCCCGAACTGTGATTTTTTCCTTAGTTGTCGTTTGATACTACTGAGAAAGTTTTCAAATTTGAATGCGCTGAATGTATGAAGTGGTCCATACATTTTGCAATCCGCAGTCAAGTGTATTAAGCAGTGCATGTTGTAAGTTAATAAGGACTTGGTGTACAATAGTGGAATTTTTTCCACAAAACGGCATAACAGTGCGTTTGCTGAGTCGTAAGAACAAATATCGTTCGAAAGTAAAAGCCTTATTGCGGTACTTACGTCTAAAAAGTGTTTATATATCTCAGGACTTAAAATATTTAACAAAATAATTGGCCCAGTATATAAGAGAAAATTTCTTAACTCAGTTGCCTTCCACCTATCGAATTCATATATCGAACGAGGCTTTCTCGCAAACTCATAAGGTGCACATTTGTGGCAGCAATTGTAACCGGAATGACCTTTTATTTCCATAATCATGGCTCTTGCCGGAGCATCACATACAAAAGCTCCAATTTTGACCAAAAAGTATTTCCCTCTAAATTCGAATCCGTCACTTACTAATTTATTTAGTTCACAAATCGTCATTTCAAGATACCTTTAAAAGAAAAATAAATTTTTGGAAATTGCGAATAAATAAAACGAATTGCGAAGTAATACGTACTCGGACATATTTTTTGGTTTGCTATAGCCTTCAAATACACCTACAGTTAGCACAACTTCTGTATTTTTAATACTCATAAGAATTGGCCAAACTTGTGCACCAGAACTTTTAGATACTGGAAGACCATCAATATTAAAATTTAGTTCAAGCAAATCCGCTTCATAACAATTATTTAAGAAAAAGTCAGTAAGGCCATCTTTGATTGCATAATGGATATAATGACCTCCACCTATTTGAATGTTCGGTGTACTTCTTGGTGAGTTTCTCAAAGTGCGTGCATAAAGTGGTAATGTTGGATGATGTGGGCTTAGAATGCGTAGAAGTTTGTTGATAGAAACAGCTGCTATATTTTCTTCGACTGACCATTTCGAAATCTTAGTTCTTATATCGTCAAATTGTATATCATCATGAATTAATTCTTCACTTGCCTAAAAAAAACTACTTTAACTAAAGTATCCAATAAATGCATGCATTTGGACAAAGTAAACATACGTTAGAATGTACAATGTTTGCATTTGCAGCGCAGTCATCACTTTCCGAACAATAGCTATATTCTGCTTGCTTTTCACTTTGATCTTCCAAATTATTTGTTTCCTTATTTTGATTGTAGTTTTCAAAATTACTTGGGCCCAAATAAGTGTTTAAAAATTGATGCACTTCTTTCTTAAGAGCTTGCTTATTACGATGCATTATACCAGATGAAATTATTTATTATTTGTCACCAAATTTTCAATTTTACTTTTGATATTTGACATTTCTTTCATATTATTGTCATTAGGTTTGTCCCCGTTCTAAACTAGTAACGCTCTCTCAATACGGTCAATCTATGAACGACGACAAATCTTGAAGATAATAATAATATGAAAGAAATGTCAAATATCAGAAGTAAAATATGAATACTACTTGAACAATCGCAGTTATCTTTGAAAAAAACTCTACTCTCAAAATCAAAAAATAATAAATTACCGGTGAAATCGAAAAAAATTTATTTTAAAATGAGTAAACGACGTTCCAGTTCCTGTTCTAATGACTCGGAATCGAGTGCGTCCCAGTCACAAAGCGATGATGATGCCAAGAAGCCTAGGCATGTAAAGGGTAAGTAAATGGTTTACAGCAATATAAGTGATGAAGCGAAGGCGGCTAAAGCGCCTATGACGAATGTTAGAAAACTTCATTGCAAGTAAATTTGAGGCATTTTCCATCGTTTCATCACTCATAATATTACAGATAACATGTGAATAAAAGATAATCTTGTACTTATAAATTATTAACGTTAAATTTACAGCTGAAATTTTTGCAAAACTGGATAAAATAATATCAAACCAAAAAAAATTAGAGAAAGCCAATCTAAAGAATGCCAACGCCATAAGCCGCCTAGCTGAGGAGGTTCTCGACCTAAAGCGAGAATTGAAAAAGAAAACAAATAATGGGGCTAATATTTTGGTGAAATGTTTGCCCGAGCAACCATTTTCATCAGAACATCAGTTCAATAAATTTGAGGAACAGCTTCGTGACCGCGAATTTTTTCAAAAAGCGGTATGTATTTTTTACGCAATCGGTTTGATTCGCATAACTATTCTCTTCGCAAGTGAGTGTAAAACCAGCCGTGGCCTTTTGGAAAAGGAAATAAATCCCACGGCTGGTTTTCAGTTCATTTTCAATATCTAGCAAAGCGCTCACTGGCTTCACAAAATCTTGTCCGTGAGCGTTTTTTATTTTTTTAAAGGAAATAACGCCCATGGCTTAACAAATCTTTTCAGTGGGAGTTTTTTTTTTTTTTTTGGAAAAATAAAGAAAATTCGTGGGCATTATCGCTTTTTGTCTGAGGGCGTCATGTCTATTTCGATAAGGAAATTACGCTGTAATTTCCATGGCCCTTATAGCACTCACCTTTTATATGCGTAACATTTTTAATGTTTATAGGTCCATGAGCTTGCAAGCTTTGCAAGCAAAGCACCGCAGGACTTTGTTAGAAAATCATGGCGAAGAATTATTGATGACAGCGCTGCTCAAAATTTTTGTTGGGTGGGAACACAAACAAAAAAAGCTGCCAAGGACCTGATAACAACAGCAGCTATTCGAGGTTAGTATTGAACTGGTCGTACTTTAATAAAATGCTTGATATATATATATTTCAGCTGCATTCCAGTTAAACTTTAAAACAGTTTCAACATCCTTGGTGGAGGAAATTTCAAAAAAAAACTTCCAGTATTGCAGAGACCGCTTAAATAAAAAATCCAGGTACACTAAGCCAGGTGCTGAGATAATAAATGAGGATAAAATAAATGAAAAGTGAACACAAGTGTTATTTCTTTGTAAGTCTTTCTTGTTTCATTGATTATAATAAATACATATCTGATGTAAAGAACTGGATTTTTTTGCATTACATCATAATTTAACGAGTAGCCATAACTAAAATTTACAGCGATACGGACAATTGCAAATACTCGAATCGGGAAAGAGCTAAAAAAACATAATAGTTCGATTCGCCAAAGAGCTAAAATCTCGAATCGCCATTGAGATCGAATCTCGATTCGCCTATGAACTAAAATCTCGAATCGCCAGCGAATCGAGAAAGCAATGTTTTATCGAATCGCCAAAGAGCTATAATCTCGATTCGCCTATGAACTAAAATCTCGAATCGCCCACGATCCGAGAAAGAGCTATAATCTAAATTCGCCTTTGAGCTCAAATCTCGAATCGCCACGATCCGAGAAAGAGCTAAAATCTCGATTCGCCTATGATAAGTGACTCGCCTGAGAATTCGGATTCGCCGCTCTATCGCCGCGAAGTATCACGGCGATGATATTTCAAGAGAAGGCGAGCTCGCCTCGAATCCGAGGCGAATCCGTTGTGTTTATTGGGAAGGTGACTCGGGGTAGTTTGAATTTGTTACTTATATTTGTATGAGTTTGCGTTTTAATTTTTGTCAATAATAACATCATCTATAACGTGTAAAAATACATTCCCGGACAATACCAAATCAAGAAACT
Source organism: Sphenella marginata (assembly GCA_951509765.1). Lineage (NCBI taxonomy): Eukaryota > Metazoa > Arthropoda > Insecta > Diptera > Tephritidae > Sphenella > Sphenella marginata. Next base: position 83,336,462 of record OX608079.1, on the reverse strand, counting down.
GAAAATATATGTCAGGGACCGTAACTGTTATGAGTTTTAATATAAAAATCCACATTTAATCATTATTTTCAGATTTTTTTCATAAAAATCAACAATAGCAGTTATTTTAAATTTTTATTTTTTTGATCAAACATAAAAGTTATTTTTTGATTTTTATTTTTTTGATCAAACATAATAGTTATTTTTGATTTTAATTTTTTTGATCAAAAATAAAAGTTATTTCTTGAGCGATATTTTATCCCTCAAGAATAAAAATTAAGTTTTGAGTTTTAACTTTTTTCGCGGATTGAAAAACTCAAATAACCGCAGCGCCTTTCTGGCAGGTTGTTGATCATAATTATTAGATGATATATCCTTGTCAGCATAAGTGCTCAATAATTTGAAACATATTTATATGTATACACATTGATATTGTATTTATGGGGCAAAATTCGCCAAGTGTACCAGGTGAAAAAATGTATGTACATAAATATAAACTATGTTGATGAGGATATACCACCCAATAATTATGATTTATTACTTGCCAAAAAGGCACAGCGGCGTTTTGAGTTTTTCAATCCGCGAAAAAAGTTAAAACTCAAAACTTAATTTTTATTCTTGAGGAATAAAATATCGCTCAAGAAATAACTTTTATTTTTGATCAAAAAAATTAAAATCAAAAATAATTATTATGTTTGATCAAAAAAATAAAAATCAAAAAATAACTTTTATGTTTGATCGAAAAAATAAAAATTAAAAAATAACTTTTATGTTTGACCAAAAAAATAAAAATCAAAAATAATGATTATTTGTAATTTATATGGATTTCCCTCAAATTTTTTTAGTTTATAGAAGCTTTTTGTTGAGCATGAAGAGACGTGCATATTCATATACTTGAAACGTATCTGCGATATTGGGAAGTCTTCCATTTTTGATGCTAAAAATACAACAATAATCGTTACGGGGGGTCCCTGATATATGTACGTAAATTTAGTTTGCATTAAACTCAAATTTGGTTATATTTATTAAACAGTATCTACATAAGTATACGTTTAGTAAATGTGCGTATTCTTCGAAGTTTGGGGCAGTAATAAAACGCATCTGACACAAGAAACTTAATGTGGCTTGCGTAAATTACAAGAAGACAGTAAAGCGTGCTTACCTATAAATGTATGTAGATACAGTTATGTATTACACTATGTGTATTATGAAAATGCAAAGTCTGCCGTCAGGTGCTTCACATCATAAGGCAAGAGCATTAAATCAAAAAATTAGCGCAATAAGTATATATTTTTCAGCGCAAATTCCAAAACAAATTGTAGCACATGTGCACGCCGACCATTAAGAAGATGCATAAAGACATTGCCATCATCCTTCGGTCTAAGAAAATGGTGTGAGATGCCTAATGTTAATCTAATAACTTAAGTAAAAACACCCGTTGCACCTCACACATAAACATCACACAAAATTTCCTTCATACGTTTAAGGAAAAATTCACACATAAAATATGTATACGAGTAAGTGTGAGTTCGGTATTACCCAGTAGGCCACCGAAGGTGGAAATCTTGAATACTTTCAGCCTTACTCTTCACCAGCGGAGCATAACAACTTCCATGACTTTTCCCCATGACTAACGCACGGCGATGGCCGCCTTCGCATGAATGACTTTGTATAGTACAAAAAGGAATGAAGAGTGATCGTTCGGAAATAATCGTGCGTACATGCTAATATAGCTGCCTTTTTCATTTGGTTGTTATGATATATACGTTAGGTGGAAGGCAGGTAAGATAGTGAGTATACGAACCACCTCAGTATATAGCTTCTTTATACCTGAAAATAGCAGCAGACCTCGCTTCACAGCTGCCAGTTTCCTGTACTCGTCAGTAGCTCTGCTTTTTATGTAGTTTCAATCAGAGTCCGTAATTGTTTTAATTTTTAAGAGTAGAAAAATGTTTACTTAAAAAAAAAAATTATAAAACGTGCGCAATATGGCGCTAATGCCCAAATTGCTTAGGTACAACATATCAGGGTTTATCGTAGGCGTTTGAAATTTGGGCAGATGATGCATTAACATACATATCTATGTATTTAGTAAAATTGTTTATTTTTATTTTTTTATAAAACCATTCTTCTTAAACAAAAATTTGCTCCAGGCTTGTCCTAAAGTAAAACTTATTTCTGTAAGTTACAATGCAAAACTTAAAAAAATCAGCAAAATTATATTTTTGTAGAGGTATTTTTCGCGATCATATTTGTTATTGCTTCTGTATCCGACATTTTCCTAAAGATGCTGAATTCCTAGCTGCTCACAGCCTTACTTTGTCATCTGATAACTTCGGCTTCTTCTACTTTATACCTGCTATAGTAATGTGGAAAACGAGGTACTCAAAACTGTCATGACCAGCTAACACATTTTAGCAGCACCTGCGATGAACCTAACAAAATCATGCATGCTGGAATGAATAACACAAGTAGGACCTAACGAAAATTACTGGTGGGTAATAGTTAACCTGTTCGTTTCCAACGCCAGGTGCCCACATAATGCGAAAATATGATAAGAAACTAAAAGTCGTACTTCAAAACTGGCAGAGTACCAGTGGTCATATTTATATATACAAGTAAGGGGAAAAAAACAGAATCAAGTAATTCTTTAAGCTGGGGATAGCCTGCTTACTAATTTATTTTAATCTATGGATGTATGTTCCGTTTTCTACGGATATTAAAAGTTACACGTGATCTATGTATGTTAGTTGACATTTGCATATTTTCCTATACGTAATGTATATTTCTATGTTTACTTTATTATATTTATGCATATCGTCGGTGATACTGCAAAACCACGTAACGTACAAATGTAAAACCGCATAAGTGACGTTTGTTTCAGAAACTTTTATAGGCGCCTGCCACCAAGATCTATCGATTTTTTCTTAGGGAAACTACATGTTGGTTTCGAAAATAATTAAAAGGATCTATGTATCTTGATGAGAACTCTTTCCATAAAGCCGATATTCGTCTAAAATATGAGGAACTTGTTGTGGAAAAAAAGCCAAACTGAGTTATCACTTACACAGTTTTGCATTTACGCGTTATGTGGTTTTGCAGTGTTACTGACGATATGTACCCAAGAAACATTTAAGCTTCAGTCACTGAACTATCAACACCAAGATATATAGCGTTCCCAACCAAAAAAAGTTAAATTAGGTCCGTCAAAAAATATACTATATCTACGAGGCAGAAAATAAAATACATACCTAAATTTAAAACGCGATCAATAAATTTATGTGAATTTCGTTTCTATTAAAACAATTATCGTTGTATTTCTAAGCTCAGTAGTTTAATTTGCAAGATCTAGGTCATAAGAACTCTACAACGAAATGAATGGATGTGGCAAATGCAGGTTTTGGGATTCGGTCATATGTACATATATATGTATCTATGCATAACCATTTATATAGGTTAGCTATCGCTAGTAGCTGCACACATCATTCTTTCTACGTGTACAGTACTAAATAGTTTTAAAGTGAAAGTGTTATATGCTTTAACAAGCTTTTATAGAAATAACTCCCTATAGGTATATAGCGACATCCAGATTTTACAGCTATTTTTACAAGAATTTTGGTGAAAACCATACATATGTATATCCTATGCCAATTTAGGTATGAGCGCTTTCTAATACATACATGCATCATGGATACAAAGTTTCATGTGAGTGACTGGAATCAGTACCTGTAAATTGTATACCACACTGAATACATATTTTTTACTTTATATTGAAAGTTATTTGCAATATATTTTCCCACACTCTCATCAAACACCTAATGCACTGAAGTTATATACAATACTAACAAGTCAAAACGTCAATGGAAATATATACTTTGAAGAGGTCTTATAGACGATGTGCAGCACAAAACTCCATCTATAGTATTTTATATATAGAACGAACTCTTAATATTTGTTGAAGCCTGTCCTGTGAAGAGCAACATGGACTAGTTTTTGACTTTTCGAGATCGCAATAACTGCACTTAAAATTTTTAGCTGAATATCTAGAACATTTCTCTTCTGACTATCTGGTCATATAGAACGGTATTGTGTTAAAGGTTTCCAGTGCTAATATACATAGGTCTTGCACATGGAATGTCTTTTTCCTCAGCGCGGGTGTTGCCTCTGTCAGGCCCTTGTGTTTTGTGGCGACTTGTTTACCAGCCTTCATGACTTGGTTTCACCTAAAGTGCAAAGTGTAAATCTATTGGAAATGTATTAACATTAGAAGAGTTAATAAGATCATGCATTTATGAATATTTGCTAAATGCATTACACATATTTTCATAGATCTAGATATTACCAAGTTTTTTATACAATTCTTTTAGAAACAACTCATTCTATCCCTTGCCCTTCTCAGCACTGTACTTTTTTAAATTTATTCTGGTTTAACATTTACAACATCATTCTTATATATCATTAAAATAAAAGTCAAAATAAACACTAGATATACATAATTGGAGTTAAAAAATAAATAAATCACTCAATAAAAAAATATGTGACTAAATCGAGGAAATTGTGTAACAAGTATGTAGCTGTTAAACACTAATTTGAATTTTCGCTGGTACTCTCTGACGCCCTCAGATTGCATAATGATTTGGTGGGTACTGTACATTGTATGTGTGTTGGCTGACATGTGGCGACTGATTGTCGGTTTAATCGTTTGTCAAATAGGCATAATAAATAAACAATCACATACTTAAGTGATTCTGAAGCTCGTTTTTCGCTTCAGTTGCCCAGTTGATATGACGATGCTGAACGAGTATCATTGTTGCGGCATAAAGTCAGAGTTGTATGTAGACAGTGCAGTTGGTGCCAATTATCTCTAGGATTATGCTGTTAAATAAATCTAGTAGATACCTGTTACCAATTGATATTCTGACACCCCCAAATATATACATATATATGGTGCGATTTACAAGAGTTATATCATCCACGTCCTAAGAGATTTTTGCGCCGAGCTTCTCTTCCAATTTGTGGTGTGCCGCTTTGAATTTTTTCCTACAAATTGGAGGGATCTACGGTTGTTTGCTGACTCCGAACCGCATCTACAAATCAGATGAATTTTTGTTGAGAAGCCTTCCACGGCAAAAATACAATCGGAGAGTTTGCCAAACCACTGCCGAGAGACGACCCCGTTTTGAAAAAACTTTTTCAAACCACTTTTGATGTAACCTGTACCAGGGCTCGAACCTTGGACCTTCGGTGTGGTAGGCCGGCAACACTACCACAACACCACGGCGGTCGCAAACTCTCTCAAGACTCTCCAATAACACAATAAAATACACAACAGTTTTTGCATTACAGGGTTTGCGACAGACGCGTTCGATAAAACTACTGAGGCAAGTAAGAAAGTATAAGTTCTAGCGACATCGGACATTAAAACAATAAATATCTATTATGTCATATATGCACTTAACTCTCTGGTCCCTTTATATACCCGGCTGAATATTTTCTAGGAAAACACTTCTAAAAGCTTATTATTGCCTTAAAGAAGCTACTTACGATACAGACAGCGGATAATTTATCCACTCGACTCCCACACTTGCTCTCGGATCACGATAGTCCACATGAAGATGTAACCAAAAATTGGGAGTTTATCTCACTCAGTACACCCGCTGAGGTTCGAACGATCCCGGACAAAGAATTGCTGTGAAGTAGAATGCTTCCGACAGGCACACGTTGCCAACCGGCGCAACTTGCAATGTATTGGAAAGATGGCGGGTTAGACGTAGCACTGCCCGACCATAACGAATTGAAGATGGTCATATTTCAGCTCAAAACCAGGCATGCGCTGGAGAGGACGCGCTATCAGCAACCTCCACCGTATTGTGTGAACGACGGAGGCCTATCGTGCACACGCTGATTTTACCTTATCAGTGTGACTTCAGACCCCAAGTGCTCGAGAAAATTCATGGTAAGAGAATCGCCAACTCTTTGTCTTTTTGAAAGCAGCTTATGACGGTGCGAAAAAAAATTGCTATGATGCCATGTCTGAAATTGACTTGACAAATACGAGCAGCTAGGTCAGATTTGGGAAGGACCTCTCCGAGCCATTCTAAAACAAAAGAGGCTTCAGACAAGGAGACTCCCACCGTTGCTATTTCTTCAAATTGGTGCTTAAGAAGATAAATCGAGCAGCAGAGCTGAATCGTAATAGTAAAATCTACTACAAGAGCGTGGTCTGGAAACCAAGAAAGTGGATTTTGCGTTGACCCAGCGGACAAGAGTTAGCACCGAAAATATTGTCAGTCGGGTAATTAAATCAAGAACTTGTCTTACTTTAGACTTTCCTACTTTGGACTGAGAAGGCGACTGAGATGTAAAGTCCTCTTTCGATGGACAAAAATGACGTTCTATATGTCTTTCATCATACCTTTTCTCAAGTACGGCTTGGATTCATGAACCGTGTTGGAGTATTCGGCGAATTTCGAAGGAAATTTAACTATGAGCTGTACGAGCTTTACGCAGATCTGACCACAGTTCAAAGAATAGACAAAGAAGCTCCAGACAAGATTACTTGATTTCCTTAAGTGTTTAAAATTGACGTCAGTTGTCGATGGAAAGAGATAACTGGCGTGCTTTGATATGTAACGGCGAAACTCGCCTAGACGAACTCGTGATTAAATTAATTTTGAGTCTCACCAACTATTTTATAAATAGTTTTTTTTTTCGCATCAGCACCCAGTGAGAAATGGTGATGTATAGCTATGCACCAAGGAATGTAATCTTATACCACCATATCCCTTTAATTGGATGGTGATAAAATAGGGCTTAATTGAAAACGGTAGTTTCGCAATGCTTGCATGTTTGAAAACAAGCGTTTACATGTATAATGCATGCATGTCGAAATTTCCAAGTAGGACGTTGCACATAACAAATTAGTAACATTTCTGACATTAAGGTTTCGAACGACAGAAACACTGACTGAAAATAAGTCATCTGACAGGTTAGTAAAACCGGGCTTATATCTTCCTTAAACAATGTCTAAACTTTAATATAACTTGTACTAAAGAATTAATCTAAAATGTACAAACGAAAGTATGTTAGTATACCCATCCATAAACTCTTCCTGTTTTATTACCTACCACCCACTTTGCCCGGTAGCCATTCATTTAATTTATTTATTGGCGTTTCATTGGTAAATTTATGCATTTCGAATCCCAGTGTTGTAAATTTAGTCAAATGTGAAAATTGTGCATTTTGGCATAGACTGAATATGTCCATGATGTTAACACATTCGTATATACAAACACATGCTATGTATCAGATTATGCTTGTTGTATGTGCGTATGAGTAGTGGCGGGATTTTCATTTTAAAATATCGCATAGCAATATGGCATGTGGAGTAAGCTAAAATAAAAAAAACGGAACTCACAACAAAAAACAAAAGCTGTTGAAATAAAACAATTGCAAAAAAGCTGTGGCAGCGGAAAAAACGAACTTAAAAGCAATGACAAATAGTATTCTGAGATAAAAGGCACACACTCTCTCATAATATTAACATACGCACACATAAAGGAATAAGTAGAAACCAGGAAAAAAGTGTAAGCGATTATAAGTATGAAATAAGCATTACGGCGATATCTCAGCTTGCGTCGATGAGAGATAAACTTTGTAATAGGGGTATTGTAAGCACACTAAAATAGAATTTTTCACAAATAATATAGCTGGATTATGATTTTTGAAGGAATGTGAATAAGGATAATGAAAGCATATTTTTAGGAGTAAAAATGTCGTAGGTAAGTAGTAGTTGCATTGATAGCGTGGCTGCGTTTCAAATGGGAATTTGCAAAACCCAGTTGTAGGCTTTTGACGTTTTTAGTAGCGCTGAGCAATTAATTAATTAATCAAAATTTTGATTAATCATAATTTCGATTATTCAATTAATCGATTAATTATGATTTTTGATTAATCAAAAAGGGTGTTTACTCTATTAATCAAGATTTGGATTAATCAAAAAGAAAATTAATTGATTAATCGTTTGTTAAATAAAATGATTAATCATATATTAAACCGTTACATTTTTAGAAGTTCCTTGATACTTCAACCATTTGTTGCATCTTCGACATTTTGCCCATTCGCATTCGGACAATACCTCAAAATTTTCTAAAATTTTTTTTTTTAATATTTTGAAGCATGTACGGTTTGTAATTTTTGAATTTTCAGCTTTTTCAAGGCAAACTTTCACATAAGAAAATGAGTAAATTAATCAGTTTTTGATTAACCATTTTTGAAAATACTCGACTAACGCTCGTTTTGATTACTCATAATTTTGATTAATCAAGTAATCGATTAACTGAAAATTTGATTAATCAAATTATTCGATTAATCGAATAAAGGCACAGCCCTAGTTTTTAGAGAGTTAACTTTATGATGGTGACGTAATTTTGGTAAAACAGGGTCTAGTTTAAGGGTTTATAAATCCAACGGATTACAATAGGGGTGCCCCGGGGATTGTATGCGAATTATGTCCCTTAAAGCCTAAGAGTCGAGGTCTCGTAATTAAATAAAGTAAGCCTTATGTAAAGTGCACACATTTTGATGGCGAGGCCTCCATATCCATAGTTATGTATGTAGATATATCAAAGTGATGCCAAGCGCTGTGGCCAGTATCCGATGGCAGTAGACGAACGCGACGCAAGTTGTGATGCGCTATGGTGATTTATTTGCATATAAATGGGGCGAAAATGCAAAGTCATGCTTATACATATATATAGCTTTATACAAAATATGTACATACAAATGTTGCATCCCTATGGATATGAAATAAATAGTTACTACTCGTTGAAAAATACTGAAGTATTATGTATTGTATTTTAGTATTAGTTCGTTTTGTACCAATCAAAGGTTAAAAATTTGTCACGCTATGCGAGGGTTTTTTTTAGTTATTGTCGCCATTTACTCAATTGTGTTCAATTTATATTCAAATTCTTTTATAAAAAGTTGTTTCAAAATAATTTTCGTGATATGGCTAATAATCGGTAGAAGAACTCCTAAACCTTAGCTTTGAAATTACACACGCGCATTCTGTTTATTGAGTAAACTTTTCAGATACTTATGAAAACTCACGTCCCCAGTACTTTTACGTATTAAGTTTTCTCTTTTCACAAAAATTAAGACCAAAAGTTTGGTTTTAAGTTATTAGCATTGATAATAAAAGAAAAATTATCTGTTATAACAAAGCTAATTTTTAGAACTTATTTTTTACTTTTATGATAAAAGCCCAAAATCAACAACTAAATTTTAACTTTTATTTTAAAAGTCATAACTGTTTTAATCCCTACAAGTTGTATTATAGCGCTGAGAATAATACTTCTGAGGGTGTAAGTTGTGCCATTATTATAACAGTATCTATGTATGTACATATCGCACCCTAAATCAAAAACAGTCAAAACTCAAAATTTTTTTAGGTCGCTTTCTTGGCATAGATTGCCTAAAAAAAGGTGAACAGCCAATATATACAATATTTTTCTTTTTTACTATTATCGTTACTCTTTAAAGAGCACAGTAATGTCAAGTTTTTAAAAATCAAATCACTTTAGTGCGATCCAGAAGCAATTAACTGAAAGTTACTCGGATTTTGAGTTGTGACTCTTTTTGATTTAGTGTGCGATATGTACAATCAACACAAATACATTTTGCTAAAAATTTGTAGAAACATGAACGCCATCAATTTCTCAAGTCAAGAAATGAACTGCTCTTCCTAAAAGTATGGAGATTATTTATACCGATAGACGATCAAATCTGCAAACTTTCTTTTTGGCATATTAGATAAACCTTTTAATATTGTATCTTAGCGTTAGGGTTCAACTGTTTTTGACTTTTTACAGCCAACTGTTTATTTGTGAGAGTATTTCCTTTTAATTAAGAAATTCTTTTGATATAGAAAATCAAAAACTAATGTCTCTTTTTATTTTATTGTGTAAGCGTAGTATTCGGATAAATCTGTAGTAAAAAGTCAAATAGCAACTCTCACATCTATTATTACATCCAATCAAAACGGCCCAGTGGGAGTAAACCGCGAATGTTAGACACACTGGGTCTGAGTATAGTTTTGAACCAATAGCATTTTTCACTACTCTCAATCTTGGTTACAGGGTTATATTAAATGCACATTCCAATACATTCCTGTATGAATATATATATGTGTATTTACAAATAGTGAATATATTTATATCCATGTGCGATTGCTGTCATGCCATAGGGTTAAGAGCGGTGGGTACTAGTTGGCGTAATGCGGCATTCGCAATCGAAGAATAAAATGTTTTTGCAAGGGCATAAAGTAAAACCCTCCCTTTTTTGACGCCAATGCAGCACATAATTTAAGCGCCGGCTGGCTGCGGACTCTTGGAAGCTGGTGGAATTTGAAATTGTTGATGGTTATGGTGAGCAAGTTTTGCACAATACATGAATGGGTGCTTGTTGCACAAACGTATGTATCAACGTAGTATGTACATATTTAAAAATCTTTCAAAGCTTGATGATATAGTTCTAAATATATGTATATGTGTACGCATATGACTTGAAAAGTATTGTGAAGAGATTTACTATTAATATTGGAAGGGAGTATCTATATAAAAAAAGACCTAAAAAGTAATGTACAAACTAAAACAGAGAACTGACAACCTTGTCGACTATGATTATCATGATAAATATATTTATAAGAGATGAGCTTTTGAGAAAAGGTTTTGATGAACATACCCTAACTTATACAAATTATACTATATGTTTGTAATGTGTCCCAGGTCCACATTCAGCTTTTCGAGGCCTTGTGGAAAACTTTTTAAGAGCCTTTAGATATTTTAGTATTGTTACACTCTTGGAAAAAATTAATATAGAATGCTTATCACAAATTTATTATTGAGTCTACTGAAATTCATACCAAAAAAGGTTAAAACCTATCTTTGAACTGAGTTACCAGATTTTAAAAATCACGTGCAATTTCCAATTACTTACTGGAAAAGAATTTAAAACGCAAATCTGATGGGAACTTGTTTTATAAATTATATTATATTTGTTTCAAAATGAAACCATTTTTGGTTTTTTATCGGTATAATTGTGATGTCGTTTATGCGGTTTCGAAGTTTCACCTATGTATGTATGCGTTTGTACTACGTACATACATATTCATATATATAAGTAAGTCATTACCATCCTTAATTTTTCTCAACACTACTACCGAACATTTAAATAATAGATAAGTTATAAAAGTGTATGCATGTCTATTTTGAAGTAAGAGTTATTCGCACATTTGGATTTATAGTCGTAGCTAAAAGCCAAACAAACAATACCTTCTACATTAGAGACTTTACGAATTGTCAGATAAAGAGCGAATACAAGTGCTTATAAATGAGACATTAAAAGAATAAGTAGGTTTACGTCGGTTTTAAAATTATTTGTAGCTTGTACAAAAGAAACTTTCAGCAAAACCTCATCTTTTTAATAATATGAACATATTTTGTAAAAATATACTAGCCTTATACTATTTAAAGTTTGCCTTCATGCCTTCTTACAGCTACTGTCGTGCTGTACAACAAAACATTGTTTGCATTTATCCAACAAAAAAAAAATCATGTTATAACTACATATTTATAATAAAACGTGCGATACGTAATTTGAGGTAAAAATGTCAAAAACTGTGAATTCGAGAGATTAAACTTGCAGTTTGTGTACGCAGGATCAAGACGATAATAAAGTTCTATAAGTATCTGACTTTCTATGGTCTTTAAATATGCGTGACTCTTTTTGTCATTATGAGCTTTTTACTGTTGGTTTAAGAGTTGGTAAGAAGTGTTTCAAAGATTTTTATTCTTCGGGTCGTCCGAATAGTTTAATTAATAGCTGCGCTCATTTGCGAATGTTGGGAGTTCAAGTGATCTCAGGATCTTTGCGCGAGTGAATATGATACAATGAATCGAATCATTCGTATCAACGAATGTCAGTTTTCGTAGCATCTCTAGTAAACATTCATCCATATGTGCAACTTATATCTCACCCTTACATACAAACATTGACAGTTAATTTTGCAATTGTATTTCAATATCAATAAATTTGCGCCTCTGACGTGAAATACGAATGTGATGTTTGTTGTTGGTATTATACATACGAGGTCTGTTGGTTTTGCGTAAGAGTGGTAGCGCAGTATGTTCTGGGAGAGTTTGGGAAAGTTGCGTATTCACATGGGATGTGGGAAAATGAACTAGCCACTTGCCGCAGTGTGCAAAGTTTAGTTTGAATTTAAATATATTGTACCTAAATATGTAGATATTGTACGTAAATATATGTATACCTATTTATAACACATACATTTCACACATTGACATGCACACATTAATAAAATGTAATTAAATTTGGTATTAGTAAAACATACAATATGCGTAGTGAAAAGGCCACAAATACACACAATTTAGTAGAAACTTACCCACCCGACAAAGAAACATACGTAATCGAGAAAAAGAGAATTAAGATAGGTTTTCGTAAATCGGAACTTCGAGTATAAGACACATGTTTATGTTTTTAAAAATTGAGTAAAATATAAATCGTCGGTGATCCTGCAGAACCGCGTAAGTGACATTTGTGCCGAAAACTTCTATAGGCCCCTGCCATCGATATCTTTTGATTTTTTGTGAAGAAAGCTACACGTTTGTTTGGAAAATAATTTAAGGAATCGGTCTTGAAGGGAAATTTTTCCATAAAGTAGTATAAAAAATGAAGAATTTGTAGTGAAAAAACAGCCAAGCCAAAATTTCACTTATGCGGTTTTGCAGTTTTGCGTTACACGGCTTTGCATATATCGCACATAAGATCCGGAGTCCGATAGTTTTTTGTGTGTTCTAATCGGAATAGCGTTATGGTATCTAAGAGTGTCCTAGGTTTTGGTTACATAAAGTTCTTTTCCGGTTTCCTATAGAAAACTTTTAAAATATCTAACTATAAACTTTCATAAAAGAAAAGGCTAAAGTTATAGGATTGATAATGTTAATACTTGCTAAAGAAATGGGCTATTCCTATTTTATGAGACTTTCGTTAAACTTTCTGATTTTCACGTTTTTGGGGCAGGCGATTTCTGTAAGCGATCCGATTTTGTTCGATCCAGTATCTTATATATCCCTGGGCCTCATCAGAGACCTACATATGTACATACACATACACTTACATACATATCGTTGGTGACACTGCATAAAGCGTTAATGATATTTCAGTTTGGCTGTTTTCCACTTCAAATCCCTCATTTTTAATACGAATATCGACTTTATGGAAAAAGTTGGCATCAAGATCGAATCTTTAAATTATTTTCCAAACCAACATGTAGTTTTCTTGAGAATAAATTTATAGATTTAATGCGGCTATGCATTTATACGTCACGCGGTTTTGCAGTGTCACCGACGATATATGTACATATGTATGTATGTATATGACAAGCCCTTCAATGATCGTCTGTTTAATCGTCAAGTCGATTTTTACCTGCCAACAAAGCGCACTCAATGACTCTGTCCTTTGCCAGCTTACACCAATTAAAAAACAATTGTGGTAGGTCCAAATTTTATTTTAATTTATTTATTTTATCACTTAGATAACCCTTGTTCAAATGGGATATCTATGAGTTTTTTGCTTTGGTGGTCCCTATAATTCCAGGGAACGTTTTCTGTGGTAAATCAAGTTTTTGCAGTTTATTCTAAGTAAATATATATAGTATATTTTGTACGTTGTATGTTTCGTAACGGTATTCACTTGTTTCTGATTTTTTTCAACTTATTCATACAGTTTTTTGTTATTTTGATATTTATTTTGAATGGTTTGATTGAGATTTGTAGTTACAATAGGTATCAGACTTAAAAACTCTGTACAAGTATGGAATACGCGTCGGATATGGCTGACAAGGATGGCCATAAAACATTTTACTACCCGTCGTGCCGTTCAATTAAAGAAGTAATACGTTCATTTGTCTGGGTTAATTTATATCCAAATCAGTTTCAACCCTGCTGCCATGCGTTTCGGGGATTAAGTAATAGGCTGCCAATGCTTAGGTGGGGGTTGGACTGAGCGTCATCACTATAAACACAAATAGTTATTCGTTTACTCGCGATAACTAAGTTAAGTGGCAAATTGCTGGTGCATAATTCGTATTCATAGAATATGTAGGCATGATACACGTATGTGGGCACTCATATACCTATTTGTAATGAGACATTTCATATCATAAATCCGTATTCATACATATGTATGTGTGCATATGAAGGTTTTCGTGTTGGCATGGTTTCACTGGTATGGCGGTCCGTTAGAAAGCATTATGGCTGCGACAGGTGAAGCCATTATTGCGCTCGTTCTCTGTTTGAAAGTAGGTAACTAATGAGAAAAATTTTTGGTTTAGCACTAGGGTTGAAGTTGCCAATAAGAAGTAGGGCGTAAGGTAGTAACTATATTTTCGCTTGTTTAAGCGCTGCAGTTAAGTAATCATTAAAAAGGTACATATTTGGATTCGTATTTGGAAAAATGTTTTGTTTAACGCAGGACATTTATAGTTTAAATTTAAGTTTTTTCTTTTACAATAAGTAGGGTACTTATTTGTTAACGCGTTAATTTACGAATCAATTATTTCAGAGGGTTTCAAGTTTTGTCCTTGTTCCGAAAGCGAAGTTAGAATGCACTAGTTGAAAACTATCGAAGAACGGGGTAAGGTAAAGTTGTACGAACATCCACAATGTTGAATTTTTACCTGGTTAGGAGCTGTCAAAAAGGTAATGCCTTGGGAACAGTTTAGACCGCTTAGGTAGCGTGGTGTTAAAGTTGTCACTTGATTACATGTAAAAGAAATTGACTATGGGTTCGAAATGCACTAGAAACGCACTAGTTTAGAACAAGATTCGCCCATAGGGTTTCCCAGGTTTGCATGTGTGTAGGTATGTACATATGTATATAGAAACCTGGAACAAATTGGGGCGTGCCACCACCCACTTTTCTAAAATAATGTAAGTATTGATTAAAGGGCTCACATATCCATATATCAATAATTTTGCCATATTGCGTTATTGAGATATGGTTGTGTACCTACATACATACATATGTCAGCATTTCGAAAAAAAAAATTGAAATTCACCACTATCAGTTTTACACAGCTGGGTATTTAATGTTCGGCTCCACCCGAACTTAGCCTACCTTACTTGTTTTATTTTAATTCCTTTACTTGTAAAAACAATAGTAATAATTACATATTAGTGAAAATATAAATATAAATTGAATTGGTAACTTTAATGTGAAAAATCAAAACATTTTCAATGAGCTTAATCCGGTCAATATTACCTAAGACTGAACGTATGAAAAACCAGTTATGTTTGTAAGATAGAAGTCACAGGTTCTTATGTGTTTTAGCTGCATGCTCTATGATACTTTTTCCAGTATGGTTTTATATGAACTACAGTTTCACAGGCGGAAATTTGACCCACTACGTGTGGAGGTCCTTTGGAGCCCTCATATGGTTAAGCAGATCAGACATGCAGTTTGGCCCAATAGATAAGTGTTTAGATGGCGAGTTTTTATGCAGTCCAGTAAAAACTCTCTGCTCGAAAGCTTCGCATGATTACAAACATTGAGCATTTCAGTCTCTTAATGGCAGGCTTACAAATTCCTCCTGTAGGCCAATTGTCTTACAGCTAAGGCCGTTCTCAAACTTAACGTTGGATGTGGTTAACAGTATTTAGAGGTTCTCCCCGTATGTGCGTTCCACGACTCAAAAAGAGTCGCCGTTTATCCTATCCCTGCGTGGAGTGCTTATGTTAGGCCAAGTTCCAAGAGCACTGTCCTATGGTGTGGACTATCTTTTTTCGAACTACAGTTTTTAAGTGGCGTTATGGTATTCAAAACAGATGTTGCGCTATATGGCTTGGGGAAGGCGTGGTATTTCGGCCAATCTCTTGCTTTCATATCCCAGGAATGACGAAGATTGTTAGTTAGAGGTAATAAAATCCGCTAGATAACTCTGTAATTCCCTGCCAAGGTGTGTCAACAATTACATAGCGTTGCCATGGGGTGCGATTTGTAAATCTGTTAAGTACACTAATAAAAGGGTAAACCAAGTGGAAAAATGACCATAATGCAACACCCTCGTTGTGGTGAGTCCTTGGAGATCACCAAATACATCTCCACCGATGTGCCTGAGCACACCAATCGGTCTCTTACCATTGGTAACGTGACACCGATTCACCGGCAGATAACAACCCCTCACCAATTTACTGCCACCAAGCAGCCATCCATCGGCAACTTGGGACATATACACCGTAATCCACCCACTGATATTTGCCAGCACTTCATCGACCGGCTATCGGCCCACGGTAACTCTGGAACCCAATCACCGTACCCATCAACCGCCCACCGGCATGCATCAACCATCCACCTACCATCGGCAAGTAGGCAGCAATCCGCGCTGAGGAAGTGAGACCTCAGATGCGAAAAAGATGTTTGAATGTAACAATGAAGGCAAAACTAGCATAGGATTATTCGGATTATATATATATATATATATATGGCGCTTAACTTTTATCCTTGAACGATAAAATATCACTCAAAGAATAACGTTTACTGTCGAGCAAAAATATAAAACTCAAGGGTAAGTTTTATTTCCTCTCAAAATAATAAAACTCGAGAAGTGATCATTACGCTTAATCAAAAAAATAAAACTTGAGCGTAACGATTACTGTTGATTTTTATTGAAAAAAATCAGAAAATAATGCTCTGCTACTGCATATAAACAACAAACAAAAACAAGTAAGGAAAGGGCTGTGCCGAAGGCTTGGTACAAATTCTTTGAAACGGTTAATGTAAAGATACAGAGAAACCTCCCTTGGGCGGACACTCACCAACTGTTGTCCGCCCAAGAGAGGTGTCCGCTCAAAGGAGTGGATGGCTATTTTAGAAATTTTTCAATTTTCAAAGGAACAAATACTCACCACATTTTAAATCAAATAAAAAATATTGATATTACATTGCGAAAAAAATATATATCGCTCTTGTTACGTTAAAATATCGCTCTTGCTACGTTAAAGTGTAACAACTCAAAATTTCCAAATTTTAGTTTTTTGCAAGAAAATAACGTGCAGTGGTCATCTCTACCCAATGTAAAAATCGTTCAGTGATTTGTCTAGTCTTTCGTTAAAAAAACCGTTATGACTCTCTCTATGTTTTCAGAATGACTTCTTTCGACTCACGTAAAGAGTTACATTTTTAGTTGTCTCCAAGTGTTTTATCAAATTGGTTCGTTAGTGCATCACATAAAGTGTAACATTTTGAATTGTTCCTATTTACAACAAATCATATTTATCAATTCCGGTGAGAATTTTCAGTTAAACAGAGACAACTCAAAATAATACCCTACGTATATAAAAAAAAATTTCAGGAAAAGAGGAATCCCCAGTTTTCATTTGGTAAATACATATGTACAAAAATATGTTTATATGTATGTATATGTTTTGTCCGCTTAAGAGGGGTCCGCGTCCGCTCAAGAGAGGTTTATGATTTATTTGTTATGAAAACTAATCTCAGTGTCCGTTGATAAGAGGTTCGTGTCCGCTCAGTAGAGGTTTATTGTCCAATTTTAAGGCAAATAACTGTCCGCGTCCGGCCAAGAGAGTGTCCGCCTAAGGGAGGGTAATTTGTACTAAAAAATGGACTTACAACTTGGTGCATGAAAAACTGTCCGGCCAAAGGAGGTGTCCGTCCAATAGAGGTGTCCGTTAGGAGAGGTTTCTCTGTACTTAGCCCAAACCACATTTATCGGAACCATGGATTGTCGGGTAGCTACATGATATGTTGATCCGGTCTTGGTGAATTCCACTGCATACATACATACGTTACATATATAATATGAATCAAACCTGAAAAAATTTTACGTTCCTGGCTTTTTAACTGCAAGAGTTATGGGTCAAACCCGTTTATCGGAACAATCGATTGCATGGGAGCTATGTGTTGAATCGATCCAAGATATCTCTTAAACCAAGGGACTAGTTTGAGTTCAAACAGATGGAGCTTAGTTCACAAACTAAAACTTTGGATGCTTTTACTGTTTTTTTTTTCGTTTTACCAATCTACCTGTGCAGTTGGTTATGCAAAATAGCCTGTTTGCTAGCTGTCTGCCAAGTCTGATTAAAGAATTCTTTAGTTGGTGTTGTTCGTTTGATGCTGTCAAAGTGACACTTGAGACTCTTGCACCGTACATCATACAAAAGGTGGCTATAACAACAACAAACATTTTGAATGACACACATGCGAGTGTATGTATAGAGTAGCCTCAGTTCAGTTGGAATTATATCTGGCTGTCTCCCTGTCTGTCCGCTAATCCGTGCCTCTTACCAACAAGGCTCAGCATCAGAAAGTTCGCGCCTATTGTTATGACTTATGACTACATGAACTGAGCTAAATGAGCAGGTAACTTAATTCTTGAGTATCCACATAATGAACGTCGTGATATTTTTTTTAATATTTTATTTCTTCCACAGTATTCATTGTACATATTTACGTTTAACGCCTCAGTACCAGAGATATGCAAGTTTTTTTGTGATGGTTAACCTTCTCTTTCTTGTGAAGAGATACTGCATATTATACTTTTGCCAAGATAGAGCATTTTTGAAATAGGTCGAACTAAAACCGAATAGTGAAGTACAGCGCTCTTAAATTCTGAGATAGGGGTTTTATACCTTTAATAAACATGAAATGGTATTATAACTTTGGCTCGGTGTTTGTAAGTATGAGAAGAAGAAGAGATAGGCCCACCGTTAAGTATACCGGACCAGAAATGTCGGACCAACACAATGCATAGCTCCCATGCAATCGATTGTTCCAATAAACAGGTTTTGGCCTATAACTCTTGCAATTAAAAAGGTAAAATTCTGAAAGTTTGGTACTTATTATTAATGTAATAACTGTTTTAATTCAGAAACGCTTTAACTGAGAATAAACAAGTGAGGAAAGAGCTGTCGTAGGCTGTGCCGAAGGCTTTATGACCTTTATGAATACGTATAACTTTTTTAAGTCCCCGATTCTTACTTTAAATTGGTACAAACTCTTCGAAACTGTGCCCGCTTGCACAATTTCAACGAGATATCTCTTAAACAGAGGGACTAGTTTATGGTCAAACAGACAAACGGGCATGGCTAAATCAACTCAGCTCAACGCCCTGATCATTTCGTTATACTTAATATTGGGTATATCTTTCCTTCTTCTCATACTATTATATTTAATTATTTTCAGCGACTTAATAAAATAATAAGCAAAGTTTGATTGAAAGTAAAAAGAACTAAATCTTTAATTCTCTTTACAGGAATACGGCAATTTAATGTGTTGGCCACGTACTTTCTGTGATTGAGAAGCCAATTATTACATCGGTAAAACCATTTACACAGAAAAAAGCCGAATGCTAAGATTACTCGATTGCTACTGGTATCGCACTCCTTCAAAGACGTGCCTAAACGAAAGCTAAGACTAAACTTTTTCTCGCCACACAGCAATCACATTGTTTTATGTGAGCTCACCGAAGGTAAACGAAAATCACCTGGCTTTAATTTTAACAAAATTATCATAAGAGACGATGAAAAATAGAAGCAGAGGAATTGTGAATTAAATTGGACTCTGGTTTGAAAAATTGTATAGCGAAACGCGATTTTCATGAACATTACCCAATAAAGGGAAAGTTCGTATGCAAGTCCCATGAAGATTTCCAGATTATCCGATGCTTTGTTAACAGTCTTTATAAAAATGTGTAGATTTCAGCAAATCTAGTAAAAGGTAATCGACTGCAATAGAACTACTTTAGCAGAGTAGGTCGTCTATACGAGAATTGATCAAAATCGCGAGTTACTATCTTCGATTTTCGCTTTTTTTTCCTATGTTGGTACACATGTCTGTTATATACTCGTACACTGGTAGTTACTCCTATCGGAACATCACTACTCACAGTTTGTAACAATGATTCCATATACTAAAATATCCAGCTAAATCAAACATTTTAAATTAAATAGAAATTCAAATCTCCAAAAGGGT
The DNA here is from genome assembly GCA_951509765.1 of Sphenella marginata. Taxonomy (NCBI): domain Eukaryota; kingdom Metazoa; phylum Arthropoda; class Insecta; order Diptera; family Tephritidae; genus Sphenella; species Sphenella marginata. The sequence continues at coordinate 83,316,413 of OX608079.1, read as the reverse complement.
TCATGGTACGGACTTGGAAATTGGTATGAGATATTTGAAAAACTGGAAAATACCAAAGATTTTTGGAGAATACACGAAATCAATGCAAAAATTGCTACGACATTTTTGAGTTATAGTAAGCGGAACCGTTCAACCTTCACACAAAGAGAAGTCTTAACAATATTTGTATATTGCTTATGAATTTTGCATCAAAAACAGCAAATGTAATGATACTTTTGAAACAAATACTTGTTTAACGAAAATGCTCGATATGAAATCAATAGGATTTTATACAACCAAAAGTTAATTTAGCAAACTTTCCAGAAAAGAAGTTTTTCGTTGTACATTTTATTTCAAATATTTCATCATTTTTAGAAGAGTATTTGTTACAGTGTAATAAGTTTTATTAAGGCGTTTAAATGCAGACAAGCCTTGCATATTAAACCGGTGAGCATAATGTGTATTTGTAAAAGAGGTATAAAGTATTCACAAACAAATCGGCGATTGCTTAAGGTTCTTTACTTTATCGCTTTCCTTCTTTTTCATACACACATATATTTATTTTATGAATGCCCAAAACCCCGAAACTGTTTGTACGCTACACTCTTTACCGTGAGTTGATTTTAAGGATTTTAAAACTGTTGAGCTTAACAGGAACTTACTTACTTCTCAAATTGAGAAAAAAAATCTTAAAATAAAAAAGTTAGTACCGCTGAGCTGTAGTCACCACCTCAAAACCGATGTGCTAAGTTATCAACAAATTATATCTTAATTTTAATCAATATCAACAGAAAACGAACGTAAGTTAAGGCCGACCTTCCCTTCCAATACGTGGTGTGTTACTTTTTTATGAATTTTTTTGGAAGGATTTTTATAGCAGCTAGTAAGTAGGGGTAGGTACATAAGTATAGATGTACTGAAATGCGACCGTGTTTGTTCGAAATCATTTTCCATTATATTTTTGAAGTGCTAATCGAAATGTTTTTGAATCCCAATGCCTCTTGTCGATGATTCATGCTCTTTGCTAACTCTGCGGAAACCCACATCTACCATTACTGGCATACCCAATTTGCGTAAATAAGATGCGCTATGTAGAATAGCTCTGTTCAGAGAATGTTGTGAAATGTTTGCGCGTACAGCTTTAAATGACACTCTTTTCTAAGCAATGTGACAATTGTTGCGACAGTTGCGGATGCGCGTTCGTCTCACTTTTGTTGACATTTTACCCACGTTGCCCACTATGATGGCGTCAGAGGAACAGGGGATCTAACAAAACACAACAAAGCCGAGAGAATAGCCGTAAGTGGTTTTAAACTTCTTACTTATATTTATGTATGCATATACCCAATAAACATTTAGGCTTAACGCAAACAATTTTGATTGATATCAACTTAAATTTCCAACGAGAATTCTCAATATCATCTCAATTTCTTGGTTACAAAGTTGAAAAATTAACGATTCGGGTATTGACAACAAACGAATTTTTCTAATTGGACTAATACGCAGTCTCTTTTATTTGCACTTTAACTGATCTAAAACTCTTTATATTGATCTAAAACTCTAATTTCAACCAGTATCTAGATTCTAGAATATGTTTATATCGGCTATGAACGCATTCGTATCAATCAAACAAGTTTGGCGCGTTCGAAACAAACTATCATGGTATCATCGCTTGCTGTGTACATTCAACTTTTTATACCTTTCTTGAGCATGAAATGGTATTATAACTTTGGTCCGATATTTGTAGATAAGTATGAGAAGAAGAAGAGATAGACCCACCATTAAGTATACCGAAATGATCAGGGCGACGAGCTGAGTTGATTTAGCCATGTCCGTCCGTCTGTTTGAACGCAAACTAGTCCCTCAGTTTTAGAGATATCTCTATGAAATTTTGCAAGCAGGCACCATTTTGCATAGGATTAATCATTTGTCGGAACCAGCAAGATCGGACCGATACAAGGCATAGCTCCCATAGGTACAATCGATTGTTCCGATAAACGGGTTTTGGCCTCTAACTCTTGCAATTAAAAAGCTATTAGAGCGAAATTTTGCAGGTTTAGTACATATTATATTTGTAACCTGTGTAGTGAAAATCACCTAAATCGGACCAACATAACATATAGCTCCCATATAATAGATAGTTTCGATAAATGGGTTTTGGGCTATAAATTTTGCAAATAGCAAGCTAGAAACGTAGAATGTTGCAAGTTTGGTACTTATTATATGAGTAATGTGTGTAGTGAAAATCATACAGATCGGACTTACATAACATATAGCTCCCATATTACCGGTTGCTCCGATAAATGTGGTTTGGCTATGTATTTTTAAATTAACAGTTTTGGAGAGTTTGTAAGTAATTGTAAGTAAGGAGCGGACACTGAGAAAAGTTGTGCATATTCATGAAAGGTATAAAGACTTCGGCACAGCCGAAGACAGCCCTTTCCTTACTTGTTTTCTTTTAATGTATGCTGGATACCAACTTCTTATCTCCAAATGTCTCAAAGGTTGGAAATTAAACGAACATTGGATATGTCTCTAAAAAAAGCAATTTTCGAGTGAGACGTTTGCTATCAAAATGAGAGTTATATAATTGGCCAAAGTTTAACAAAATATTTTTTCATGTTTGTTGGGTACGAATGAAAATATGTAGATATATGTCCATATGAACAGAATCCACGAAAAAAAAGGGAAATTATTACACGAATGGTTCTATTTGATATCATTTTTATTATGCAAGATCTTCTTGAGACTCACTTGCATACAGCATGTCTTATAACGATTTGCCACGATACACTTCCGATATTTAGGTCAGGTTTCTTTATGAGTGTGCCCTGCGTTTTTCTTTTCTCTTTATGACCTATTCTATGCTATATCAAGGCATTACACATCTTGGGCACATGTGCGATGGGCTTACAAGGAATACAAAAATTAGTACTTTATTCAGGAGCGGATTCAAGGGGATAGTTTTCGTGTCTAAACTTTACACTTTTCATAACAAAAATCGTGGGTATGCCACTTATCATATTATCAATTTGCAGCTATGTTATTGTAAGATGTATTCACAACAGAGCAGAAGGGCTATCGGCGAATTCATTATTTATTATCTTGATGTATACTATTTTTTCTATATGTCTGTGCTGTATCAATAGCTGGAAACTTTGACAAAATATAACCGGAGTTGGGCCAGCATCACTATTTTAGCTTCATTATGAAGAAGACATCCAGTGGCGGTTCTAAGGGCAGTGTTCTGGCAGACCTGAAGCCTCGTCCAGTGATTGTCTGCAAGCCCCGGCGACCATATTGCCCTTGGTCGGGAAAAATCTGAGTCATTCCGGTATGTAGAACCGGCTGTCGTGGGAATGAAATATTTTTCTAGCTAAAGGTTCCTTCAGTCTACATCATTCTCAGATTGGTTATTAATAATTTCATTTATAACCCTTAATTTTTAGAAATGCGCAATTAGTAGATATAGAGTCAACTCATCGGACTGCATGTATGTATGTAAATTTATCCGTACATATTGCACTTTAAATCAAAAACCTTTACAGAACGACTTCTTCATGCTAGAAAATTTAAAAATAGTTTGATAACAAAAATAAAAAATCGGTTAGTGACAATGATATTGAACTGATCTCAGTAAAACTTTGTATAGTTTATTACATTGAAACTTCGATTGAACTAAACTAAATTGAGGGGGAATAAGTTAAAATTATGCACTTTTTAAGTTTAAATTTAAACTGAAATATCTCACTATAAAAAAGTGTTTTTCTTTCAATTCACAACACTTCTGCTACTGTTTTCTGTTGTCTCACTAATATTCTCCTCCTTTCGGAAGGAGGGATGACATGACCTAGAAGTTTACACATTACTCACAAGTTATAAAAAACTCTCTTCAAATAAAAAAATTCCTAATGGTCTTGCAATAACAAGACACTAACGGCCATCCATACCCTTTATCGTACCAAAGAAACTCAAAATGAAGTGTTAACGGATGAGATGTCAACCCAAAAAAAAAATAACTAAGTATTTTTACACCGAAATCTGAAACATCGTGTTTAGTGAAATATGAGATAACCCGCACCCACCAAGCACCAGTTAGGTACCTGCTTAAACTCATCGGACTGATTTCTTTTCAAATATGCATACAATGGTAAGTAGGTACATATATGTATGTGAGTACGATACGACTTTCCCTCCCGTTAGTAAAACTGTAGTAATAGAAAGAAAGAGACAAGGAGCTGTGAACAAAACGAAGATGAGAAAGGATTCTAAAATAAAAATAATCTGTTCACCATTTTTGATTTTACATTGGTCATATCTATACAAAAAATATTATTTTTCTGCAAAACAATATGAAAACATATACATACATATGTATGAAGGGTTTAGAACCAAATGGATCTAAGTTACTCCGAAATTGATTTGAGATATTCAAGTTTAAAGTTTACTGCCTTTTGAAAATTCTGTGTACATATAATCTGGGTAGGGCGTTTATTGTATGGGAAAGAGATGGCACTACTATGTCCGAAATGACTCGGATCTCTTTGCCAACAAATAAACACCATATTTCACTATAAAAATATGGGTATAACTCAATTTCAAAAAAAAAATGTCACTTAGATCCTTTTCGTCCTGAGCACTTCATATAATTTTTTTTTTTTAAAAGATACAGCTAAACTCGAATTATTTATGCATCCCCAAAAAACGTTAAGAACACATCAATTATACATACATAGGTATATGGCGAAAAATAAAAATTCATCAAAATACCTCAAGATTTTGACCCACTGGGAGAACAATTTCCTTTTATACTTCTAAGGCCCAATGCACTAACAGAAAACAATATTTGAAAAAGGGTGAAATTAAATGTTTCTCATTAAAAGTGAAGGACAGGATATCGACAAAGGAGTATATGGGTGAGAAATATCTTCTGGTGTAACAACTATAAAATCTACTTCAGCATCTCCGACATGATCTAAGTTTATCCCAACTTAAAGATAAATATAAATAGACTTTCACAGAAATATGTTATACTCAAATTAATTAGAATTCAAAGCCTGACACTGATTTCTCATTTTAAGATATGTTTAGTATTTTAAATGGTGTTTATGGACATGGACGAATGTTTCGAAATGCAAATATGTACAGGTACAAATAAATGTATGCCCATTTTGCATATATGTATGTACATGCAAAATTTGATTCGCAAATCAGTTGAGTGTGAAAAATATCACAAAAAATGTTGAGGTTGTACAAAGGCCCGAAATGGCCAGGTGCCATAAATCTTCGAAACATGACACTTTTGGCAGTCGAAATAAAATATGGAATGTGGCGAAGTAAAATGTCGTACGAAGTGGTCAATGTCAGCGTGCCGAGCATACGCAACAAATTCCATATAAATAAAATGATAAAAATGATACCTAAAACATTTGAAGGTGTATACATACATACATAAGTATAATTATTCTAGGGTGTGGCAGTTTAATATAATACCCTGAATGACGACTTTCCTTTACAATCACTGAGACTATCTGATACTATATCTATAGGTGGGCAGGGTCCTCGTGCATTCGTTTATGACCTAGCTAGCAAAGCCTAGTCAATAAAATGTATAATCTTAATTTGTTGCCCTCTGGATTTTGTGCTGAAGGTGTAGATACTTAAGACATATACATATATAATACATATAGTAGTATAAAGTATATAAATTACGTAGCATGTAGAGTAGTTGTTACATGTAAGTAAACACAAAAGTTTTAGTTTCGTTTGATTACAATTGTGTTTAACAGCAGAAAGAAGGATACATCTAATGAGCTAAACATTTGTCTGAGCACTTTTTTGACATTTGCAACCAATAACTACGAGCAAAAAAATTCACCTCAAATGTGAAAAACTATAAGCCAAATGTATCGACGTCCACGTTCTCACAACAGCCGGTTCTTTCGTACCTGCCAAGGGCTGTTATTTCAGTGTACCCACACACACACCGCCCTTACCATCTCCATATTCCGACTGGCGTTCAAGCTCATAATAGTAATACGACATATTACCCCTTCTCTGCCCCCAGACAGGATCTGTTCCTCACGATTAACATAAGCCCAGACTCACCCACACTTCAATATCCTCCAGCCAAACTGTAATGGACTAGCTGGAAAGAATGCGGAGATAGGAGACTTTGTGAAGTTTCATAACGTACGCATCGCCGCAGTACAACAGACAAAGCTTACAGCAAGATCGGGCCTCCGAACTTGCGATGGGTTTAATGTACATCGAAAGGGCTGTCCCAGCGTTCTTGGAGATGGCCACGCAATTATCACACACCAGTCCCTACAATATAATCAATTTTTCTTGGACTTCCGTTAGAAGAGCTTGATGGCAATTTTTAGAGTGATCGTGCCCATTAGGTAGGGCGAAGTACTGTTAAAAACAACAACAACGGTCACGGGAATATAGTTTAAGTGGAGCTGTTCAAGTACAGTAATGTTACCTATTACCAAAATATTAAAAAAAAAAAACATTTTCCAAAAAGGGTTCGTCGTACATACTACATCTCTAAAGTGAATTTCTTCCAAGCATTAATGTATGTACATACATATGCATGTTCATATTTATCTTAGAAGGAAGAAGAATTACTTTATTATATTCTAGCGAACTACCCTGTACTGAAAAACTCATTCCTTCAATAATTTATCGCATTTCTCACTATGCTTATTTGAATGAAAAATAATCTTATTGGTTCAGTTGTTTCCTAATAAGAAACCATGTATTCTTACTTGAATACAGTTTAAAAAACATCCGTTGCAATTCATTCATAAACCAACAAAACAGGTATTGTGTACAAATACTACTAACATTTCAGGTAGCAATGAAAGTCTACAACAGTGCTGCTGTTTTGCCAAGTACAAGAAACCTCACACATTCATGCATAGGTAGATAAGAGTAGACATACAAGAAAAAATCTCTCTTTGCACTGTGAAATATTGAAGGATGTGTAACATTGATTTGATTCACGATTGTGCAGCGTAAACGTACTGAAATATGCTAACAGAAACTGTTTGACTAACACAGACAAGACCTAGGCCAACAGTCTTATCTGCGAATAGCTTGTACAGATCATTTCTGAATTTACTTCGATGTACATCACGGAAATACCACTTGTCGCGAAAATGTCTACTTTATACATATGTCATACGCACCATGCAGGCGCGTATTCAGGGGGGGCGTGTGGTTCGGGGTTTCAAACCGAAAACCCGAAATATCCGAAAATTAACACATATACGTCTGTACTAGAATAATTACTCTATTCACTTTTAAAACCCCTGTTTAGAAATTAGCATTAATAGCAATAATGAAAATACGAAAGAATAAAATTAAATAATATTTCACACTGAGAGCAAGTCTGAGAGGTCACAACTCCTCTCTGAGAGGTTCACTCACTTGGCGCTTTAAGAAATTCGCGCAAACCTATCAGACTTGCTCTGCATAAGATCAACTTAGCATCTCAACTACATAGCATGTTAACAACAGCAAGAGTGTTTGGAACTCAGGTCTGTTGAAATTCAAATTAACTGCTTTTCGAGTTATGAATACAGCGGGCAAAAATCGTAAAAATGAGTGTCTCTCGTTATTGTAGTCACGGTTGCCATAAGTTTAACCAAAAAAATGAATGATAAACATAATTTCAATACAAACAATACAAATAAATATTGTTTTCTACACGGTTAAAAGTTTTAGCCTAGATTTAAAACTTTTTGGGGCTACATATCGCACACTAAACCAAAAAGAGTCACAACTCAAAATCCGAGTAACTTTCAGTTAATTGCTTCTGGATCGCACAAAAGTGATTTGATTTTTAAAAACTTGACTTCACTGTGCTCTTTAAAGAGTAACGATAATAGTCAAAAAGAAAAATATTGAATGTACTGGCTGCACTACTTTTTATTAGGCAATCTATGCCAAGAAAGCGACCTAAAAAATTTTGAGTTGTGACTGTTCTAGATTTAGGGTGCGATATATGTATGCACACCTAGACCAGTATGTCTGCGTTCAAAGTGTTGTTTGAAATTTCCAGTAAGATTAACTTCCTTTGTCTAATTTCATTATTTTTGTATGAAAGTATGTGTAAAAACACAATCAAAATACTGCAACTCAAAGTTACGAACTTTGTGGAAAATTCATGAAAATTCAAGAAAACTCGAAAAAATTTCATCAAAATTTCTAACTTTTTAGTAAAATTTTTTAGATTTTTTTCAAGTATGCAGTTTTGTGGCTCGTTCAATTAAAGTGAACAAAGATACCAATCTTAAGCCTGTAGAACAATTACTTTATTAGCAATTTTTTTTCTAGCCAAGTGCATTATCTTCCAAACAAATTTATAAGCGTAATATTTTAATATTGAAGAAACTGCTCTTGGTCGGCTTATGACAATTGAACGAGCTACAAAGCTGCATACTCGAAAAAAATCAAAAAAATTCTACTAGAAAGTTAGAAATTTTGATGAAATTTTTTCGAGTTTTCTTGAATTTTCATGAATTTTCCACAAAGTTCTTAACTTTGAGTTGAAGTTTATTTATTGTGTATTTACACATACTGTCATTGAAAAATTATGAAATTAGTCTAAAGAAGTTAATTTTACTGGACATTCCAAAAAAACCCTTTGAACGCAGACATACTGATCTAGGTCTATGACCAAACCAAATTTGGCTTAGAATTAAATTTACGCTGGTTGTCATAGAAATGCGCGTAATAAAAATTATTTAAATTTTAAACCGAAAATGTTGTTAACAATTTTTTATGTTTTTTTAAAAAATGTTAGGACTCGAACCGACGTGGCCCAAATCAGTGAGCAATGCTCCACCTACTGAGCTACGGCGCACTCATGAATTTTGTGCGAAAAGTACACATATTCGCTGTGTATACGACTTTTGTGGTATTTTTGTTTATCCCAGTTATGTTTTAAATCTAAACCGAAACGAATTGAGAATTTTTGTAGGATATTGAAAGGTTTGGAATGTATTACCAAAAAGTTTTAAAAATTGTGTAAACCAATGAATGGTTTAAATTTAGGCTCAAATTTTTAGACGTGTAGAAAGAGAAAAATTTCAAATAAATAAAAGTATACATAAATATGTAATATGTAAAAATATAAATAAATATGTGTGTATTTACAGGCAATTCTTATTTACTGACACTTTGGCCAAACCCCCTCCCCCCCCCAGAAATTTTTTCTGTCTACGCGCCTTGAACCATGTATTTATAACTGTTAGCAGCTCTGTTGCACATGACGCTGTTTGGACATCAACGTTTGCTTAAAATAATTAACAACATGACGTATCGATCGAAAGCAAGAGCTAGACGATACTACTATGGTAAGATTAAGAGAAGATTTACTTAAATTTCGCAAGAGCAAATGCTCTTCACTTAAGCATATTTGGTTATGTACAGGGGATGTTTTTTTTTTATTTAACAGCTATCATAAAGAACTTCATCAATATCATGATCAGCAAGATCATAATCTTATTACTTCAGTTTTTTCCTCTCTTTTACAAACACGTCGTCATTTATATTATCTTTCACCCTATTCGCACTATACATTCTTCGCTATTCGCATACTTACCTGTCAAAATTTAATTCAAAATGGGATCAACAACACCACTCAAACAAAACAACAATAAAGTATTTTAAAGACCAACTGTCTAACAGTGTTGCCGCGGAAAAGTGTTTGTGATAGCTAATTTCGGTTTAAAAAATTACTAAAATGAGCTTTGACGAAAACCGTCGGTAAACTAATTTTGTTCAAATAAAATCATTTAAATATACGATTTAAATTGAAGTTAAAATCAGGGACCGAAAATAATTGTTATTTATATGTTTTAGGGAATTTTTAACCATTATCATAAGAGGTATTTTATTTTAGTCATCGTAACCAATATAAATGAGAGTTTTATTTTGTTGGTTACGAATAACCATTAAGTCGACCAAAAATTTTTTGGTTACCAATAACCCTTATCGCAAGTAATAAATTTTTTGGTTATCGGTGCCCCACTCGACAGCAAACTATTTTTGCTGAACTTACAGACATTGGTCATACCACTCCAGCAACTCTAGATGTTTTATATTGTTTGAATTTTTTTGCCACCAATAACCAAAAAAATCATATTACTTACAATAATGGTTATTGTTAACCAAAAAATGTTTCTCTCATTTATAATGGTTATATTGACCAATATAAAATATGTCTTACGGTAATGGTTAATTATAACCAATATTTGAATACATCAGTATTAATGGTTAAATAGGACCTTTTTATCATATTTCTTATAACAGTTACGTCCCTGGTTAAAATAACAGAAGCTGAATTGGTAGGGTATTGGCTCTAACAGTGGTTTGATGCAAGTACTTGAGTCCTGATCCCAGTGTTACAAGAAGCGATCTGATGAGGAGTTGGTGATTTCGAAACATGTAATCGTGTACTGTCGCTTTGCGAATAATTGTTATTTTCATTTAACAAACAAACATTAAAATCGATCACTTTTTCACAGGTACCCTCTTAAAAATATAGAACATTTAAGCGCATTCTATTCAAAATAAGTGATGTATTTTTTTGACACCGTTCTAAAATTATGCCTTCCTTGACGGGATTAAAGGAATTTTGGCAACCCTGGTGCTTATGCAGACATATCAGCATTCATATGGATATACACTTGAATATGTACATATGTATGTATGTATGTACATAGGTATCTACGGACTTATGTTGCCTCCTGGTATTGTTGCGGCTGCCACTATTTCATTCGATTCGTAGACATTGTGCCAGCGTGACGGATATTTGAAATCATAGTATTACTTAGCAATATTACATCTTGACAATTCGTATATATGCATATGCATACTTACATAAATACATATCTTGGAAGAAATCAGCTGTGCGAGGCCATGATGGCCGCCACTGTTGCTTGATCATCATAAGCAAAGCAGGTTTTTTCTATAGATATGTACATATGTATGTAGTTCATATTGACGGCGCGAGCATTAATCATTGAAGGGTGCATTGTATCGCTTGAGTACAAATATTAGAAAACTTAATTTATACCGTTTCATTACCTTAAATTTTTCAAATTTCCAAGTGTATTAAAATATAATAGATGACCCTAGGTGAGACCAAGCCGAATTTACTTTGATATGCCTATGTATGTGTGCGCCAAGAGCAATAGAGGTGTTTTAGAGCATTAGTTATTTCACTTACCGAAATTCTCTAAAATTTATTTCATTTAACGGATTGCTTAAAAGTGTGTTGATCTATTAGATTTTAAAATTTTCACAAAAAAGCAAAAATTCGAACACCAAAGTAATGACCATACTTCCAAGTTATGTTTATTTATTTGCTGAAGATTATTTAAATTTTTAGCTATATGTAAATATAATAAAAAGCTATGTACAAAATCTCTAAACGTTTTCATTAAGAATCAATTGTGTTTGCTTGATTCATAATTATTACAAAGAAATCGGAATTGAAAGTGATTGGATATGCATAAAATAAGGAGTTGTAATTTATCACTGCAATGGAAGATTCAGCAATAGAAAAAACAACATGCTTGCACTTAATTAGATAAGTCAAATTTTAATTTCAATGGGTATAAAAGGTCAATCTAAAGCTAAATTGTAAAAATTATTTGCCGATCTTCGACTAATATTCTTAGCTAAATTCATTATTGGTTTAATTACATATATTGAAGCAAATGCCATCAAAAATTTTAAACCAAACATCTTGTAATGCAGGGATAAAAGTTTCATTTAATTCCATTTAGCAGTTTTTGAGTGATGCCTAACCAATCATACAGCAGACAAGCAAAAATTCTAAAAGCTATTTGGCTTCTGTTGGCTTAACAATGACCCCTCTTATGGAGTTGTCTTAAATGTACACTGAAAAAAAAATCTACAGTAAACGGCCGTCAAATTGATAGTAAACCCTGTCATTTTTCGTCCAACAGTGGGTAATATAAATTTTGAAAGTGAGCCCCTATCATTCTTCGAATATACTATCATATTGACATGAATTACTGTAAATTTTAAAGTGGACTCATATCATTATGCAAAAATCACATGTTTTTACTGCCAATTTTACAGTAAATACTGTAATATTTACAGTATTACCATCAATCGCTTGAAAGTGGTTTTGATATGTTACTTTCAATGTGCACTTTCAACTTTTTTATTTCAGTGTATAAAATGTGAGATTATTCAGTAGTTTCTTTTGAAAAGCATTTGGTATACAAAAACTAAGGAACCAGCAACTTTTCATATTTTTTTGCAGTTAGGAGATTTCTTTTGAGTAAGTTGTAGCGATTCTAAACATTGATGATATGAATTATAAAATTATTAAATCGAAATATTGCCTTGTGAATTTTACACACTTTCCAGTTTTTAGATAGTGAACATCCTGTTACTTTAGATAGACCTAGTTCTCTCCTTAGACATTTAAAATTGTCGCACTAGTAAATTGCCTACATATGTAATTGCAACGCGTATATGAGAAGTTCTCTCGATCTTACCCTGTTACTACCTATTTTCTTATGCAATAACCGTTTTTCGATCACATGAATAAACTTGTCATTAACTGAAGTTCCGAGGATACTTTCTGCCATGGAAAGCTCGTCGTTGGGGGTAAGCATATCATATGCTGGCCCAGCCAATTTCTATGCATAAATCGAAATTCGCAAACAACAAATTGGAAGTAAAGCCCTGCTTAACCCTACATAGGTGAAATTATTATTATAAGGAAACAGTAATCTTAATATAATTCACTTGAGCAGTTTCAATATATGTACATTAGGGTGGTCCTTATTTGTATGGAGACAAACCGAACATGAGATATCCTTAGTCTCACCCCCCAAATAAATAGTAATATAGCCAAGGATATCACATATAAATTTTTAGCCCGATTGGAGACAGTTAAGGGGTGCCGCACGGCGGTCAAAGTTCAGATTGCCCTATGGAGACTCCAAAAAAAAAAAAGATTATTTTTTTAATCTTGTACAAAAAATCGCCAATACTATAGTCAAAGATATTACATTTAAAATTTGGGTGCGATTGGACAACGTTAAGGCGTGTCGCACGAGGGTCAAAAGTCAAAATTAGCTTTTTATAACCCAAATTATGGAATTTTTTTGGGGCTTGTAGGGTGTTATGACACCGCTTAGCGGACTTCAATCGAAAGTAAATTTTATGTATGATGTCTTCAACTCAGCGACCGAAAATAATTGTTATTTTTTTCTTTCAGAAGAAAAGGTTACGCGAAAATTCCCTTTATATGTTTTAGGGAAGTTTTAACCATTATCATAAGAGGTATTTTATTTTAGTCATAGCAACCAATATAAATGAGAGATTTATTTTTTTGGTTACGAATAACCATTAAGTCAACCATAAATTTTTTGGTTACGAATAACCCTTATCGCAAGCAATACATTTTTTGGTTATCGGTGACCCACTCGACAGCAAACTATTTTTGCTGAAGAGTGGTAAATTTTTCCTCGAGGAACTTGAAGACATTGGTCATGCCACTCCAGCAACTCAAGTAGTTTTATATTGTTTGAATTTTTTTGCTACCGATAACCAAAAAAATCCTATTACTTACAATAATGGTTATTGTTAACCAAAAAATGTTTCTCTCACTTATAATGGTTATGTTGACCAATATAAAATATGTATGTCTTACGGTAATGGTTACTTATAACCAATATTTGAATACATCAGTATTAATGGTTAAATAGGACCTTTTTATCATATTTCTTATAACAGTTACGTCCCTGCTTCAACTATAGTAATATCGATTTTGGGTATAAAAATATATTTCCGGTCTCCAACACAAACCAAATTTAATATGTCATTACTTATACTTTAGTGCTATCAATTTAAGGTATTAAATAAAAGAAAAATTATTTGAATTTTTTTAGACCTGGTATGAATTTCGACCCTCGTGCGACACGCCGTAACGGTATCCAATCGGAACCAAAATTTATATGTGATTATTTCTTCTTTAGTGCTATTGATTTACGGTATGAAATAAAAGAAAAAATAATTTGTATTCTTTTTAGACCTTATAGGCTAATCTGAACTTTGACCGTCCTGCGACATGTCTTAACGGTGTCCAATCGGGACCAAATTTTAAATATAATATTTTCGACTATATTGTTACCGATTTTGGGTGTTAGATTAAAAAAATAATCATTTTTATTTTTGGAGTCTCCATAGGGCACTCTAAACTTTGACCCCCGTGCGGCACCCCTTAACCGTATCCAATCGGGATAAAAATTTATATGCGTTATATTTGACCATGGAGGAACCGATCTAGGGGGTGAGACTGAAAAAAGTCGCACATTCGATCATAAGGACCACCCTAATGTACATACATATGTATACCATCATGCATACCAGTGTTGGGCTAATCAACTAATATATTCAATCAATTGATCAATCATGATTGATCTAATCATGATTAATTTAGTCATGACTAATTTAATCATAACTAACGAGATCAATCATTAGTCATGACTAAATACGTTAAACGCAAATCATCAATCATTAGTTTTAATCATGAATGTATGACTAAGCTCGGTGCACAGGTGTTGGTACACTACACATACAGGGTGTAAGGATCAGCTGCCCGAAGTGCTTGAATAAAAATAATATGTTATTCGTCACTCAAGAAATCCTGAGTGGTGAATAACATGTTATTTTTATTGTTGGAATTCTTGAATAACGATAAAACTTCATTTTTATTCAGTTAGTTATTTAAAAATAAAAAATAAGTACCCTGAGATCCCGGAAAATTATACCCATATGCGCATTATATTTGTTGTCATTTTCGGTATCATTTCGGAACTGTTTCGGGATTATTTCGGGATTATTTCGGGACTATTTTCGGGATTGTTTCGAGACTTTTTCGGGATCATTTCGGGACTATTTTCGGGACTGTTTCGGGATCATTTCGGGACTGTTTCGGGATTATTTCGGGACTATTTTCGGGACTTTTTCGGGATCATTTCGGGACTTTTTCGGGATCATTTCGGGACTATTTTCGGGACTGTTTCGGGACTATTTTCGGGACTGTTTCGGGATTTTTTCGGGACTATTTCGGGACCATTTTGAGGACTTTTTCGGGATCATTTCGGGACTATTTTCGGGATCATTTCGGGACTTTTTGGGGATCATTTCGGGACTTTTTCGGGACCATTTTGAGGACTTTTTCGGGATCATTTCGGGACTATTTTCGTGATTGTTTCGGGAATTTTTCGGGATCATTTCGGGACTATTTCCATTTTCGGGACTTTAGTAATCCCGAAAAAGTCCCGAAACAATCCCGAAAATAGTCCCGAAATGATCCCGAAAAAGTCCTGAAAATGGTCCCGAAAAAGTCCCGAAATAATCCCGAAAAAGTCCCGAAAATAGTCCCGAAATGATCCCGAAAAAGTCCCGAAAACGGTCCCAAAATAATCCCGAAATGATCCCGAAAAAGTCCTGAAAATGGTCCCGAAAAAGTCCCGAAAATAGTCCCGAAACAATCCCGAAATGATCCCGAAAATAGTCCCGAAATAATCCCGAAACTGGTCCCGAAATAATCCCGAAACAGTTCCGAAATGATACCGAAAATGACGACAAATATAATGCGCATGCATATGTATGTATTTATCTGACCACCAAAAAATACTGAATTTTACACTAAAACACCAAAGTCTAACCTAACCTACAGTAACGTTTTGTGTGCAATTCAGTATTTTTTTCAGATGCAGAAAAATATTTTACTTTTCCTGGTATTAAAAAATATCAATCATAAAAAAACAATCATGATTATTTGATTATGATTAAAACTAATCAATCATTAGTCATCACCTCGTGATTGAACTAAGTAATCATTAGTCATCAATCATGACTAACACATTCAATCATTAGTCATCAATCATTAGTTAACTAAATTTTGCCCAACACTGATGCATACACATAAATATCTAAATGCTGTGCTTAATGTGTGTGTATCAAACAGATTCCCTCGCAGCTTCCATACACGCATCCCAGCGATATACTCGCATGAGCAAACTGAAGCAAAGTGCAAATGCAGAGTGCAAACAAGTTTGCCGCCGGCGATACTTGCCAGACACTTTTCGCCTCACCTTAATCAACATTCTTAAATCATTTTATGTAGGTAAACTGTTGCTACATTTAGAGAGCTTTATTGTTGTTTTTACTTTCGCTCTTGTCGATTTCGAGGCTAATAAATTTTTATAAACGAATATTGACTAATTGTGGGACATATGTATGAGTACCTACATACATATGTATATATCGCCGCTGAGTAACTATACTGGAATAAGGTATATGTACATTCAGAAATTGGAAACGCATGAGAACCATAACTGGTGATCTGTAGCGATCACCAAAAACCGACGGCAAAACTACTACCTAAGCCAAACTTATCTACTAAAATATAATTTTTTTGTATGCAACGTTTTTAGTAGACCTAAAAAACTAAACTTAGTTTATGTTGTTAATTGTCTATGTAAGTGGTTTACATAGTCATAAGAAGAAATATTTTTATGTCGTATCTGAGCATAGTCTGTGGACCGCCTGCATCTTCATTTGCTCTGATTATCCCAATACTTATTTATAAGCACGTTTACGCATCCGAACGTAATACATTTTTGCAGTAAATGTTTCGTATCTGTTGTGAGTATGCAATATGCAGACGATAGTTGGGTGCAATTGCGGCTCCATATGCATATGTATGAATGTATGTACATATATGTAAACATTTAACATTTTTTCACTTATATTAAGTGAACATTAATCTTCTCAGGTGATAATTAACAGGCGTTTTGCGCTTGTTAAACATTAAGTGAGCTTTTTGCCCAACCGTGCAGGAGCTTGCAGCAGCATCGCATCTACGTCATCGAGCTGTTTATGTGAAATGATTAATTGTAACATTTAGCAGTAGCACCTGTTCACTCTTGAAAGATTTTGCAGACAACAATAACCACTGTTACACAGTATGTAGATTAGAGTGTTCCTAAAATAATTTAAAAAAAATATATATCTCTGTTAAGTCTTGATATTTTCTTATGCAAATTTTACTAAACACTTTAATTTGGTACTATCATTTACCGCGGACTTAGTCAGAAATATCTTCTTAGGAATGCTAATTTTTTTTGTTATTATATTTACTTGACTATTATCCTATAATAACATTTTAAAAATGTTATTGTATAGTACTAGCGTATAGCCTGGTGTATTCTTTCTAGTCTGCACTGTGCAGTAGCATGCCACTTTCCATGTTATTAATATTAAAATGACAGTATTATCAAGAAATTGTTTATATTATTCTTTTTGTGCATTAATATCACCTACATAGACGACAAACACTTGTATTTAACTGTGAACTGTGGAACATAGTAATGCGTTTTGCTCTCCAGTGGTAATTAGAGGACACTAGGTATATAATAATAAATAAAGCTAGAGTATCCACTTATAACTAGTATTTCTTTACCTACTTGGTTCCAGCAAATTTGAAATGGCTGAGAAATATCTATTCCAAGTGCCATAAGTAACCCGCTAATTAAAGATTTCAAGCCAAGGATTTTGGTAGTACCAAAACTTATTTTCAAACACTCTAATGTATGTTGAACTATGTATGTATGCACGAGCCTTGTACAAACCTGAGCTAAAATATTGTTGGTGGTTTTAACAAACCTTTTGTGAGTGTCGATTTGCAGTACAATAGAAATTTATATTTTAACCTGATTGAACAAAAACTGTAATATTTTGTATGATCAACTTAATTGAAATGAGTAGGTTTTTGTTTGTTTACATTTTTACACTGTTTTTGTGTTTACATATTTTGAACTTTCACTCAGTGTTCATACATTTTATTTATAGTTTGCAAATTACTTCAACACGCCAACTACTGCAAAATGGCTAAAAAAGTATCCTCGAAATACCTCGACACTTGCTTAGTATTCGATTATCTAATCTTGATTTATTCTCACAATAGGGGTGAGTGTCATTTCAGATCGCACTAGCTCACTTAAGTCCTTATGTGTTTCAATAATGTTTTAACAACATAGTGTGCTCCGAAAATTCTGTATGCATATTAAGAATTACATACCGGCAGCCACACTGCAAAACTCCAAAAATAAGGTTCTGAGACTTTCCCATAGATCGTGCTATTTCGCGCATTAAAATTCAGTCAAAATCGAGTTACAACTTCCCGTTTCTTTCCAGTGGTGAAATGTTATAACCGTCGCTCAAATACTTATGCTATAATTATGACAGTTTTTTCCTTCTCCTGAAAACTTTTTGGTTTTGAACATATGTACAGGGTTTTGCAGTGTGGCTGTCAATATGTACGTAAGATGGCCCAATTGTTTAGTTTTTAAGAAAGCGAACATTGCATGGCTATCAACTATTGCAACGTACGTAGCTCAATGACACAGTTGCACATTTAGTAGTTCAGTTAGTTTATGGAATATAAGTCGAATGTGACAACAACGTTATTGACATTTTGGTTGGCATGGTAACTTTGTTAATGCTTATCGTAGGTGAAAGTCAGCAGTAGAAATAACCGAAGAAAATCATTAGAAAACTATAAAACTTTAAGATATTTACAAACTATTTCTGTTTTCAAATGTTTTGAATATATGGAGAACATCTTTCGAATTTTCCTAAATTTTTTTTTAAACCACTTAAGCAAATGCCACCTTTTTGAAGATTAGAACCCGTTTACATTAAAATAAAAACGATTTAATGCATTCGCGTTACTTTAAGTTACACAATCAACAAATAAAATAAGATGAAAAAAGTTTCCCAAATATATCATATCTTATAAATAAAAATCAATGTGTGTACATATGTGTTTCTGAGTGTCCTCTATAGGTGTCCAAAGTACTCAATCGATTTTCATGAAATTTTCACAGTATATTCTTGGGATCACGGGTTAAAACATAGGATATATATATTTTTAAAAAATGGGCGGTGCCACGCCCTCAGGCTATATAAAACTTTAATGTGAGATAACTTTGGCAGTATTTTTTTTAAATGAATTATTTTTGTATATGTGCATTCTTTAGTCAAGATTTTTAAAAGTTTTGAAAAGTGGGCGATCATTATTAACCCTGAACTTATTTTTTATAAATTATAATATTACCGGGAGTAGGAATATGTATGTATTTTAGATATAGAGGCAGAGTTACAGGAAAATTAAAAGGGAAAGAAGAGTAACGGTATGTGGGGAAGAATAACGGTACATATGTGGAGCTCGTCAGAGAAAATCAATAGAAGTTGAGGCTGAATCAGAAATCTACGATTTTATACCTTTCATAACTACAACTAGTAAAAATCATCAATTTGTAACCTTTAATATACAAGAGTTTGTACTTATTGTAAGCTTTCTTTGCTTGTTTGAATTTCGGCGGCTATTTTGGTTTTGTAAGATAGCTGCGCCGCTTTTTAAGGAAATCAAGCCTTAAACCTGAGACGACTTTGTAAGTAATTTTAACTTTCGCAAGAAAACCAAAAACTTATAAAATTGCAAAAGTTGATAAAGTGCTTAAAATTTTCAAGACATAGAGCACTTTGACAGGCTTACTTACTCCCTTGGTTTAAACATGACTTTGACCTTACCTGAAAATTATAGAAATTGCGTTACAGGCACTACAATTAAAAACCTATTCAATTTAGAATTTTAACCGCCCAAACATGTCATGTGTAATTCACATTAAGGAAAAGGTGTGCAAGGTGTTTGGCATTAGCTGCAAATTCTGACTATATACATATGTATGTATGTACGTATGTATACAATTGTCAACCGAGAATTAAGCTTGATAGTATGCTCATGGGGCTGGATATTTAGGTAGACAGCATTATGTCAACTATTCAAGTTGCATACGTTGTATGGCAACCCCTTTCGAATTTGCGTAAAGTTCCTTACAAAACATATACATATTTACATACATAGGTACATGTTTACGAAGCACTAATAAAAAACATTTGCGAAATATTGAAAAAAGAGTGTTGCCGGCTTACGGATAAAAGAAGAGCAATAATAAAACTCCAGTGGTGCAAACAATTGCCAATGGTACAATAACCACATATGTACATATTGTCGGTGACTGTGCAAAACCTCGTAACGCATAAATGCAAAGCGGCGTAAGTGATATTTCAGTTTGGCTGTTTTTCCGTTATAAATTCCTCATATTTTACACGAATATCGAGATTATGGAAATAGTTCAAGATCGATTCTTTAAATTATTTTCTAAAGCAAGGTACATATAGTTTTCCTACAAAAGTTTTTGACACAAATGTCACTGTAAGCGGCGTTGCAGTCTTACCCACGTACCTATACTTTTTACCCAAGATACTCAAAGGCAAATACCTACTCACCAAATGTTAGTTGGGGAGATTAGAACCGCCATGCTCCACATCAGAGTCAGTTACATTACCAATTGATATACGACACACTTTTGATACAAATTTAAAGGCTTGAAAAGTTTTCAAAAATAGTTAAAAAAAACTATTTCTACTCTAAAATGAAAGGCTGGGAGAAGGCCTGTTAAATTCCCATTAGAATTGAGTAATCCATTGATTGAATAGCTTTTTCAATCATTAATGATTATTTTAATTGTTTTCAGAAATTTCCAAAAACTATAGTAATCAAATATTCACAAACAATCACAAATAATCAAAAGTAATCACAAATATTTTTTTTTATTACTGTTGATTATTTTTTATTTTTTTTTCTAAATCATAAAAAATCATGATTGTTTTTTGAATAATCATTAAAACCCGTAAACAATGGGTAATCAATCATTACTATGCTCTTCCAAAAAGTAATCAATCAAACCGGTAATCATTAGGATTATTAATCATTACTTAACAGGTCTGGCTGGGAGTAAAAAGGAAGGTAAGTATTTCCCTTTTACTTACTTGAAAAATAGGGATTGTTATACAGTTAGATTTGCAATCTATCTATAAAAATCGGCATGGCGACTACAGCAAAATTTTATCAGTGCGTATTCTTCAACTTATACAGACCTGAGGTTTTACATAATTTGTAGACAAGTAAACAAATTTTTTATATGATATTCATGTTGACATAGGTATGTATGTTTGCTGGGTACATGAGAAATCCACTTCAACGATCTTTTTTGCTACTGTTGCTTTTGTGACGCCTAGTTTGCGGTGTAAACAAGTTGTGTGGTAAGAATTGCGCTACTGTTTTTTGCCTTTATATATGTATGTATGTATTTGGAATGTTGTTGTCCGCAATGCAGCAACATAGTCAAAACATGACATTGTACATAATTGAACAAGTGAGAAGGAGCGAGAGAAATGGTCGGGGTGACCCGTTAACATTGTCTTAAAAAGCGGGATAAGCCCAACAAAAAATATTTTAATAGAAATAAACCATTTTATAATTTTTATTTTTTTTTATAAAAAATAAAATACTATTTTTTTAGAACAATATGCAACTTACATAATGCTATAAAGGGGCATGGCCATTAATTATAACTAATCCTTTATAAATGTTTAAAAGTCTGAATGATATAGTTTAGTCATAAAATTTTACTTGATTTTGTTTTACACATGATGTTGGTCATGATCTTAAATTTAAAGGTATCAATGGCCAGGAAATATTTCAAATATGAGTAAACTTCATATGAGCTGTTGACATCACAGGAAGAACCTATACTCATTGTTCTCGAATATTCCGGAGGCCAAGCATTTTCGATGCGAGAGAGGATTTTAATCCACAATTATTTAACTAGAGGCATATGATATGAATTACAAGCAAATCAACTCCTTATACTCGTATACACAGTTCAGGCATGTTGTGAACATTTGCATGGCAAGACATAAGGTTTGTACGGTGAATAATTTTTTTTTGTTGGGGCTGTGCATGTAAGAGTGTTTACTTCTTTTTTCCATTTTTCTTTTTTTGCTTTTGCAGATGTTGCAAATTTTATTTTTTGTAGGTAATAAATTATTATTCAAATTTTTAATTGAATATTATTTGTGCCGACAAGGGGCATTAATGTTTTGGACGGAGGTAATTGTTTGCTTGCCTACCTGAGCTGATTAAAGGTTAGTACTTAAGGCGTTGAAACTCATACATATGTACATACATATGTAGTTAAATTAAATAGGAAATCATTAAACATTATTATAGTTATAAAAACATAAGCAATACATTTTGATTTCTGACTAAGTCCAACCGCTAACTATCACTAATTGAAATGAACGTATTGTAGTATACATTTTTTATTAATATACAAGAGACGTTCTAATATATCAGTATGTATATTCTACTTTTCTTATATGTGTTTATCTTTTTTCTGCATTAATTTTTGAGTTTTTGAGCCATTTCCAAATTGAAATCAGTAAAAAAAAAAACCCATAATTTATTGTGAACTGCTCACTGATGACAACCTTTTGTGGGGAATCTTTTTTTTTTGAAAACTGTGTGCAGATAATTTTTTTAGCTTCAAAAGATTGACAGTTTTAATGCAAAATTGAGATTAGTCTCTTCAAATCTAGACTAGCCACGATAGACCTCTACAAATCAATATTAAGATCTGTAACTGTTACCATTCACTATTCTAAAAAAAGATAAAAATATAATTTTCAACAAAATTGTATTGGGCCAGTCTAAAATGTATGCCATCAGATTAATAAATTGTATATAAAATCAATCTCGAAACGGAGCCTTAACGAGAAAAATACTATTACAGACATGTAAATAAAAGTAAAAAGATTCTATCAGTGAGTGGCTTTATTTTAGTCCACTTTTGACCGAATTTAGTAAATAGGTCAGTAGGGCTGTATTTCGCCCCCTGCAAGAGGCACTTTTGTCATGTAAATTCAATTAAAAATGATGGAAATTTTAATTTTATCATTTATGTTGATATACATTTTCAAATGTGCAAATATTTAAATATACATACATACACATATACATCTATACCTATTTAGATGCCAACACATGCATTAGAGGACAATGAACAGCATAAGCAAAAACAGACCAACGGCGACAGCAATAAAGATAATAACAACGGGATAATCGTGACATTGCATGCGTTGTTGCCAACCTATCCCCGGCATTTGCCCTTTTTGGTCAGGTTCACAAGCATGAGTATACTTGTACACACCTATGTTCATACTACATATTTGATTTGTTTATTTCCTGCAAAAAGAATGTTGCGACTGATGTCTAAAAATAATCATATTTATCGCCATTACAGAAAATGATACATTATACTTTCATTCCCGTTCCGCGACAATTTAGTTTCTTCATGGGACAAAATCGATCCAAAGAGCTCAAAAGTGTCATTATACTTGCACCTCATAACGTGAAATGAGCGAACTCATCTCAAAGCGTTAAACTCATATTTGTAAAAGTAACAAGAGCTCCTTAAACCAAACCTAATGAAAAAAGTCAGTGTAACAGTTAAAAGGTTTATTATAGATAATCTTTTGTAGGGAAATTGTTTATTCCTCTACGAAATTTGTTGCTTCACCTCGTTTGATAGTTGTTTTTTAATAGTTTGTGATACTGCGGCAGATATTACTGCTAGGTCTAATAATAAAGGAAAATTTAAACTATCCTAAAATGTTTTCCGATCGGGAAACATTTGCCATGACCGGATGTGTTGTACGATACGGGCCGCTGATATATCACTCCTTTTTTTAACCCAGCGTACTAGTACTAGTACAAGGGTATTATAATTTTGTCCACATAACGGTACTATGTAACGGTGCAAAATAATCGAGTGAGATATAGAGTTCCATATATGAAAGTTCTTAGGTTGAAAAGAGGAATTGATTAAGGCATGTCCGTCCGTGTACACGATAACTTGAGTAAAAATGTAGATCTTTAAAAAAACTGAGATATTTGCATGGAATTTGTTATGCAGGCTCCTTTCTGGCCAAGGTGAGCTGCTGTGAAAATTGTCGAAATCGGATGATAGCCACGCCTACTTTTTCGATTTCGAAAATTTCGAAAATCACATAAGTTAACATAAGTTGAGTAAAACTTGAGATATTCTCATGAGATTTGGTACACAGGTTACACTCTGGCCAATATCATTGCCAAGTCACGGTATTTGTATCTCGTTCTGAAAACTAACGCTGGGTATTTAATTTGTTAATTTTGTGGTCAATATTTGGCTTCTCTAAATCGTTTGGACATTAAATGCTAGTAAACGTAGGAATTTTAGTTCAATGAATTAAAGTCACATGAAACGTTTTGCAGTGACCCCTAAGGATATGTAAACAGCACTCTTTCCTTCATCCATCTACTGAAAGATAAAATTTTGTGTTGCAGTAAATCAAAAACTGAAGTAGCAGTTCGCAAGTGTTAACAATTACCGGTATCAAAGCATGTGCGCATGCGCTTCTACCACCCGGAGGCTAAGAAGGCACGTGTGAATGTGCACATATGTACTGAAAGCTTTAGAAGGCGCTTCACCTAGTTACTTTATTCTGCTTATCTGTTTACATGTTTGCGTTTGCAGCCAACCGAAACCCCCTTAGTATGTAAGACTCCCGTACATTTCTTTGAGGAAACTACCTACACAAATGGAAGAGTTTAAAGAGAAGTAATGAAATTGAAATTGTTGTTATTGTTGTTAATTTTGATACGCAGCTACTATACGTGCCAGCACGAATCATCTTAAAATATAAAGCGTGCTTGTATGAAATTATTAATAGACAAGATCGATTTTAGGCACCCACTCATGATCCAAACAGATCTGCTGTGTTCATACATATGTTACTCGTATACCTATTTTACATTAGAATATTCAAAAATCATATCTTATGTGACACTTCAAAACCGCGGAACACAAATGCAAAACCGCGTAGTAGTTTTTCAAACTTTCCGGCCGTGTTTCTGCCATGGAAGCTTCTCAGCAAAAATTCATCCGCTTTGCAGAAGCCGTTTGGTAGGAAGCAGTTCAAAGCAGAACACCCCCTTTTAGTTGGTATGTATATTAGATACGTTCCCTTGCTGTAGATAGAAACGCATTCTTAAGCGGATCGGCTTGTTTCATTCGACCTAACCAGCGATTATTCGCTGTACTGTGCCTATATCTCTATCTACGCCATCTTTTGGCTGGCATAGTTCCCAGATAACTACGAATGATAACTTCGTGGTCCAAAAATATCTAGCCTGACATTAGATATTTGTCTATCATCTTTTCCCGCACAAAAATTTAAAGCACGAAGTCATCTCTTTTGCGGAGCTTATTTGTCCTTGGAATTGTCATAGAAGTTGTGCATGCCTACCTCCTGGCATAATGATAGTTGAAAAAAAAGCCAAACCTTTTTGTTAGAGAGACTAAATAAGTTTTAGAGATAATTAAATCCAAGAGCTTCAATCTATTGAGTGTATTTTTCAATTAAAGCTGGACACTTTAAGAGTACATGGTTGACATTGGAAACACGTATTTTCATCCTTCTTCAATACCACTATTTAATTCAGAGACCTCAAAATATAAGTAGGATAAGCAATTAAAGCAAAAGCTAAACAAACTCTAATTGTGAGAAGGAAAGAAAAATCAACTTTTTACTTTCATATTAAGTTATCATTATTAGCGAATTGAAAACATAAAGTAAACATTAGTGATTATAAACTAACTTTAAGTTGTTTTGCTTAATAATTTTTTTACCAAAATCAATATCAACTCGACTTAGGATTTTTTCCAGAAGAAATTTTTGTTCAATAATGCTAAACTGCCCTAAGTGTTTTTTTTTTAATTTTCCGCAGAGCTCTTAAAAAATATAAATTGTTGTGTAAATAGTCTTCGGTCCATAAGGTACACAATTTTTAAACAAAAGCTTGTGGCTATAAATCTTGGGAATGGTGGTACTATCTCATTTTACACCAAATATGAATTCGGTTCGTTCGGCTTATTGCCACAGAAATGCTATGTTAGATGGCCGCTGAGTTCTAGTTAACTTTTTATAAAAAAATATATGTTTCAAGATAAGTTTTCATAATTCATGTAACATTTATGTAAGATATTGTGAAAAGTCTTGTAATTTTTTAATGGTAATCCCTATTAAAATAAGAAAAAGACAGATCGGTTTGTCGATAGTTGAAGGATAACGCTTTCAAAAAAAAAAAATTTTGACTTATCTCGACTTAGGCTACTTTGCAAAAAATGGTACAAAAATATACAATAAACATACATACATACATATATACATAAACAAGCCCACACCAAATTGAAAATTCATAAGCAAATTTAACTTAAGAAAAATAAAATGAAAAAATTCTTACCCATATCTGTTGGAATTCCTCCGTATTGTGTTAAATCAGATCTTATCTTACCTGAAAAAAGTAAAGTAAAGAAACCAATATTAGGTTGCAGAAAGTTGTATTACTTATTTTATGTCCATGCTTATAAAGCCTTTAATATAGATTTAAAAAATGATAAATTTTATCGAAATAGTTTTTAATTCTCTTGATAAGGTTTGTAGTTTCTTTTTGAATAACCAGCCTAACTAAAAATTGTATTTTGATAGTCTATCAACTGTTGTTTGAGAACTAGCGTTTTCGAGCACAGAAAGATAATTTTCAGATGCTTCTGAAATCGAATATGAATGAAAATCTTTATTGGGTTGTTGATAAACATACTTACATACATAAATTATAGTTCCAAATTTTTTTATTCTCCGAAATTGTGTGCTCACTTTTGTGTTTACACCGTAAAAGTGTAAAATGTAAACAATGAAATTACCGCCACAAGTGCATTGCTCAGCAGCAAGCGGAATGCGGCACCGAGAAGTGTGCTAAGTTAAAAGAGCTGCGGTATACAGTTTAAAAATTTGATTTAATAGCAGTGATAGACCACGTTTGTATTTAAATATGCTTTGCCGACTCTGGCGCCCGTGGAAGGGCGTCCGTTGGCTACCAGCTGCCAACTTTTGTCTGTCAGCTGAACTAATGGGGGAAGAATGGATAAAAGTGCCAACAGTTAGAAAAAACGTGTGTGTGTGAATAAAAGCTCAAATAAATTTTATCCTTTTTTGATTGAAACAAAAGTAGGGTAACTGCACCAAATTCCGGACAGCGCTAGTGCCCGGACACTATGTCAATGTTTTGAGATTAATAGGCAAATCACAAGCAAATAGTATCAAATAGACTAGTAAAAATTCAGAAGTATAGTTTCAAAGTTACACGTAATTTAAGAGTTTTTGTAAAAAAAAGAATAGTGGGAACGTTTTGAAAGAGTAAGTGCATAAACAAGTATTTATTAACATATTACAATATAAGTTAATATTTTTCTAAAACCAAAATTTGCTTTGATTCCTGTTTTCGGAGAAGCTGTAGGGATACTGAAAAGCAGACAAACTTTCTGGTTTTATAAATATTATTACTTAAATAATTGTGACATTCGAGGTTATAAGGTCAAACCAAATAAGCATTAGGCAAGCGGCAGCTTAGTATAGCTGTAGAAAATCTAATATTGTTTAGAAATATTTGCATTTTCATAAACAATTTAACTTTTCGCTGTAGCGTATATAGTGACAAATGTAGTGTAAGTCAAAGTTGAGAAAAACGCCAAGTGTCAGGAAGCTAGTGATATTACCCTACTTAGATATGTGTATTGAAACATTTACTATTAATATATACGCATCCAATTTTATTTTAACACGTAAGCGCTTCCTATAGCTTTTTAGCAGTGCTTACTTTTAAAATACGCTAAATGAAAAATTTAAAACTTCCTGTCATTTTTATCTTATGAGAAAGTAACATGTTTCTTTAAACCATTCAATATTTTACATAATGTACTAAACTTAACGATAGTATTGTCTTTTTGTTATAGAAGATACTCACTATTATTTTAATTCCATCAAATCACCGTTTGTTGGAGAAGTTTTATTCACCAAGAATGAATTGGATTTTTAAGAAAATAAAAACCGTATTTTGTAATGATTTAATACAATTTAACAAAAGGGGATCTACGGGATCTGATTTTAAAATCCCTTTACTAGTCCCGCAAGTTACTAACTCGTTTTTCCCCCAAGGAACAAGTTTATTGAGATACTTTCTAAAAAAAACTAAATGAATGGCGCGATATATAAAGGGTATATCATTATAAGACTCAGAAGAGATTTTTGCGCCAAGCTTCTATTCGAATATGTTGTGTGCCGATTTGAATTTTTTCTTACAAGTTGGCGGGGCCTACAGTTTTTTTACGGACTCCGAACGACATCTGGAAAGGAGATTAATTTTCGCTGAGAACCCTTCCATGGCAGAAATACACTCGCAGAGTTTGCCAAACCACTGTCAAAGGGGCGACCCATTTTATTTAAATTTATAATTATTTTTTAGTTTCTTCTTAGTTGAAAGGCTCATTTATGTTGCTTTAACCAACACAATCAACAACCTCGGGTGGATGCAGGTCGCATGATATTTCCAATAAGCCCCAGTTGGAGAGATTACTAAGCATAGCCCCGGAGTGTATAATTATTATTAAGTCCTCTAACGTAGATGTGTGTTCTTCATCACAAAAATCCCTAAATCGAGCTCAGCATAATAAATGCTAATGATTTTTATACAACAATGGATTAAAGGCTTTACTGCAAATTACAAT
This sequence comes from Sphenella marginata, assembly GCA_951509765.1. Taxonomy (NCBI): domain Eukaryota; kingdom Metazoa; phylum Arthropoda; class Insecta; order Diptera; family Tephritidae; genus Sphenella; species Sphenella marginata. Next base: position 83,287,788 of record OX608079.1, on the reverse strand, counting down.
CCAGTCCCACACTGTTTGTTAAGTAAATAAATCATCAATAAGATCAAAATTTCAAGTTTGAGCCCTAAGACCTAAAATGATTGCATACCACTTTTGTTTGCAAAATATACGTATGAGCTAGTAATGAGTAAAAAATCACTCCAGGTGATTTTTCACAGTCACTGAAAATCAAGAAATTTTGAACCTGGATAACAATTATAAGGAAAACACTATTTAAACGCTTGGTTTTCAAAATACGTTATCAGGAATATTTCACTTAAACTTGTCATTTGCAATACCCATATACAGAATGAGGGTACTAAACTAATTTTAAATTAAATTACAGTCAACAAACTTCAAGCGTATACCTTTTATGGGGCTCACGAAGAATATTTGAGGCGAATGTTAGTTACGCGGTCTTTATTCGGTTTTCATTTTCACAGAAGGTATACACATACACCCATATACATACATATGTAGATATATGAGTACACGGTTCGAAATTTGTGCAATGTGATGAAAATCGTTTAAATGTAAAAAGTCAAAATGTTTTGACAGTTAAAAAAAATAATAATAAAGATATGTCAGTTGGCAGGATTCGAACCACCGCTTATTTCTTCTGCTTTTATAAGCAGAACCTTTCTTTTTTTTTTTGCCAGTTGCAACAACGCATGAATTGTTAAAAACTGTTCCCAAAATATATTTAACCGTGTACATATGTATGTATGTATGTATGTATATATAGATTTGTATATTCTGGCTTGTGTGATGTAGATAATGTTACGATGTGTGGTTTCGCAATAAATTAAGAATCTTTCATAACAAAGATGCGGTTGCTCTTGATTTCACGAACTGCTTTCATTAGCAGTTTTTATACAATCGATCGGCTCAAGGCATAATATGAATCGAAAGCATACATTTTCTCAAAAGCGATATGTGTGCGTTTCAATATTTACATTATGCTTATTAACACTAGAGACTGTTAATAGGCACTAAAGTGAAATATTTAGGTATAATCATAATACTGCACTAATATAAACAATTAAAACATATTTTCCTCCGCTTTTTAGATAAATAGTCTGAAAACGCACCGGCGTCTATTTTGCACACAGCGAGACTAGGACAGATATGGCCTGCATCTTACAGATACACATGTTGTATTTATTTGGGTCGGCAATTAAGATTTATATCAGCTAAAGATGAGCAATAAAACTCTTCAAGCAGTCGGTACGCTACCACATAACGTAAGCATTAATGCAAGTGGAAACTGAGGATATGTAAACAAGCGCAGTAGCATACAACATGTTGCTGTGGAATATGTGGGAGATAAGGTAAAAAGCCATGCAAATAACTGATTGCCTAGGTAGGTACGGCTTAAAAGCAACAAAGCCAAACATAGCACCTCATAAGCTTAAGCGAAAGTAATAAATATTTTTAATTTTTTATACATAAATACCTCTAATCTTGTTAGTTTTAACGAGCAGGGAATATGCATCTCTATGGCAAAATTGTGAGTAGGGTATAGATTAGTTTCGATTATAATAATTTGAATAAGTTTCATATTAATTTATGAATAGATTTGAAATGAAATACGAATTTAACAGATTCATAAATATGTATGGAAGTACATATATATATATGTATATGGATGTATGCATTCTGCCAAAAGCGGAAAAACACAACTACCTATGCACATTAGGGTGGTCCTTATAATCGAATGTAGTAGTTTTTCCAGCCTCACCCCCCAGATCGGTGGCACCACGGTCAACTATATCGCACAAAAATGTTTACCCCGATTGGATATGGTTCCATTATAACGTAATTTTGTATGTGATATCTCCGCCAATAGTGCTATCTATTTAGATAAAAAGAAAAATCACTTTTATTTTTCGTGTCTCCATAGGGTAGTCTGAACTTCAACCCCCCTGCGACACTACTTAGGCGTTTCCAATCGGGATAAAATATTTTGTGTGATATTTTTGGCTATATTACTATCGATTTAGGAGTTGAGACTTTGGAAATCTGATGATATAACTTTCTCCATACAAATAAGGACCACCCTTATGTACATATGTACATAGGTACGTCAGTGCCGGAACTAAATAACAAATTCGTTTTTTTTTGTGAGAGAGTAACCATGGCGTTTATCCGGCAGGAGCCCATGTCAATCCCGTCTATTTGACATTGTATGTTAAAGAAATCATACAGGGTCTCAAGAGCAAGTGTACAAACTTCGGGAGTTACATGTTGGATACTCCTTACACCATACTAACAATTAGTGTTGTCATCGTTAATCCTTCTGTTATGTGCAAATTCTCCAAGTGAACATACTGAAAACATAATTACTAACATGCTAAAACCACAATTTACAACGAGGAATGGTAGCGTATCAGTTAATAATATTTAGTTACATACGAACTTAGACTTTCTTACCTCTTTTATTTAGAATTGATGAACACTTATTGGGTCCGCATACTACTACACAAACAAGGAAGACTACAACAATCTGTGAGAAAAGTTTTTCGCGAATACCTCAACTCGGCTCCCGTCATAAATTCAGACAACAAAAATTCAGAAACACATATTTTCAGAAATTTTTTTTCAGAAATTTTTTTTCAGAAAGTCAAAATTCAGAAGTCAAAATTCAGAAGTCAAAATTCAGAAGTAAAAATTCAGAAGTCAAAATTCAGAAGTCAAAATTGAGAAAGTAACCAGAAAAAACATTAAATTTTGCGCAGATCCCCAATTCGGGACCCGATCCACGTTTTTTATGTGCAGAACACCTTTCCGCATAGGCGGCCTTCGGCCGCGCTTCAAAAAATAACCCTGGGCTACGCCATTCCAACTCCAGGTGGTTGCCCTGAACGGTGGCAACATGCCACCGTTCCGACTCTATGGGCCACTTTTTTCTCACAGGGTAATTTGTGATTACAACAACCACATGAAAATGACAGAAAAATTGTGAACTTTAACTGCAAATATCTCGCAAAATTCTAAAAATATCGGATTTCCCCCTCCAGATTATTCATTTTTTCATTCATTTTTCTGTTAAGTGATTTCTGAATTTTTCATTCTGAATTTTTAGTTTCTGAAAAAAGTTTTCTGAATTTTTCGTTCTGACTTTTGGTTTTTGAAAAATGGTTTCTGAATAAATTTTTCCGAAAAATTGTATTTCTGAATTTTTTCCGTCTGAATTTATGGGGGGCACCCCTCAACTCGTTTTATGTTATTGATTAACAAAGATTCACACTCTCGTAAAAAGGAGTTAAGTGTTATCCGAGTTTAAGGACAAAAAGTTTACATTAATTAATATAGGCGCGAACTGAAGTCAGTGGAATTAACGTAAAAAGTGAAAACTTTTAATATAAAATCGCGAGATTCAGGATATAATAATCTGCGAATCTCAAACCCAAATGTCTCAATGACATTAATTCGCATGTCCAAAGTGAACTAAATTACGTTAATTTCACTGACTTTAGTTCGCGCCACCCACTTATTTACCAAAATATTCCTACCTTTCATGATAATAAAATAGTACTATAACACAGTCCCGATATTTGTTAGTGATGAGTATTCATTAGTATTTTTAGATTCTGCCAAACTATTGATCGATGTTACCTCACCATGTTATATGCACATATGATATAACATGTGCATACATATAAAGGGAGTATATGCGTTGTAACATGGTGTTACCAACAATAATAATATGCGCCAATTTAGATAAACATCATCCGAATCAAAACGATTTATAGTTTGCTCTGTAGCTTCTTGACTTTAAGACTGACTCCACTTTCAGCCTTTCCATCGCCAACATCGTGTATGATTACCTACTCTCATTGCACTGATTTTACTAGTAAATATGTGAATACTCTTTAATGCTGTGGCCAGTTGATGATTTATGGAGTGCTGCCATTTGATATAGAAAGTTGTATACCCACCTGCGCTTATATGCGAGCAATCAAATAATAAGATGCTCCTTAAGACATTTATACCTAAACAGTAGGAAATTTAAATAACGCAGGCAACTCTTAGGGCCGGTTTCACCAACTCGACTTTACTTAGTTAAGTAGCGATTTTAAATTATTTTAGTTTCACCACCTAACTAAGCTAAGTCACAACTTAGTCAACCTGCCAGCTGGCTTATTCTCGACTAAGAGAGTGGAGCTTTTTAAGAAGAGTCATTCTTGAGTTACAGCCTATTTTCTCTGTGCATGCTATAAAAAGTATGGAAAATAATTAATTTTATATTTTGCAAGGAGGGAAAACACCAGCACAGGGAACGATTCAACATTTCTTACAAATCGGATGAAGCTATTTTATGCCGACTTCGAACGGCGTCTACAAATGCAGATACATTTTGCTTGAGGTTATCTGAACCGTTAGTTGAAACTAGGATATTCGGTATTTTAGGCCAGCGTGGGGGCCGCCAAAACATTGCTAGAGGGATTTAGCGGGCTTTGCTATAAGAATTGTAAACTACATGAAGAGAAACGCTCGGTTATTCTCTTTACTTTGCAAGGATTTCGATTCTAGTCACAAAGTTATTATATTTCATTCAAAAATGCTTTATATACACAATTGAAAGAATAGATTATCTCTTAAATATTTCAATGGAGGCTGGCATATTTAGCTTCTTTGCTCTAGTTTTAACTAAAACTAAACGTAGATAGCAATTTTATGTTTTTTATTGAAAATATAATATTAATGCTACAGGGAGCGTTACCAAAGTAAAGCATAGGAAGCGTTGATTTAAATAACAAAATATTCCAAAGCAGGAGTGACAGAACATTAATAAAAAATATGAAGGCCAAACAATTTTCCGATTTAACGGCTAACCTGTGGACTTTAAACTGCTCCAACTCATACATTGATGCACAATCAACAAAATAAGTTTAGTAATTACTAAACTATAGTAATAGTAAACTAGGTTTGGGCTAAAATTAAAAGTTTTGAAGAGTTTGTAAGGATCGGACTCTTAAAAAAGTTGTGCGTAACTATTCATGAAAGGTATAAAGCCTTCGAAGACAGCCCTTTCCTTACTTGTTTAAAGTGATTTCATTAGAATACACAACTTGGTATACATATAACTCATACAATTTTATTTCTTTGATATACACACTTTTCGATGTTGGAAGCACCGGATGCGCTGCTTGAGCATTTTAACTTATACATGTATTGCGAACGGTGGTCGAAAGAAGAGTTGCGTAAAGCAAATGTATGCAAGTAAAAACTCGTTGTCGTTGTTTGGTCACTAGGCCACGGTTACTCTCATATTTTATTTTAATTACCATATTACAATATTCATATAAAAATCTAACAATTCTAAATGGATGATGTATTGGATTTTGTTGCTATTGCATCTTTTTCATCAGTTATTTTAAATATTTTTGTTAGTTGTACTGAGTGCATTTAAGTGTGAGCAATCCTGTGTCAGTACTTTGAACACACAACGGTGAAGTATAAAACATTAGTGTCATCTTAATGTTTCCTTAATGACAGTTACAAATTCGGTGAAGTTTAGAGGATGTAGAGAAGGGAAGCAACTACTTGTTATCAGTTCGTTTGGTCAACTTTTCCGGTTCGTAGGAAAGAAATAGTGAAATCGAGAGCAGCTCAATGCGTCGGGAAATAAGTTATTTAAGCGTAAGAAAATGTAGTTTATAAATATCTGAAAATAATATTTGGAAGAGTAATAATAACTTTAATTTTACAAAAGCAAGAGTACCCTTGTTGCTATATTTCCCAAAAACGACATAAATACAGTCGGCTCTAATATGTAAGCTCAATACTATCATATATATTCACGAGTGGGTTGGCTAGAGAAATCCTCAATCCAAAAATATCACCCGTATAAGTAGCGACATGAAGGGTTTGGGTTTTTTTTTGGATTTTCATACCTTTCATGAACAAGGAATCGTATAATAGCTTTGGTCCGACGCTTGTGAATTTTAGAAGTGTCTGAATAGAATTTGATACGCGATTGCCATTCTACAATATATTTGTGGGAGCTAACAAGATCCGGCCAGTATTACACATACATATATTACACATAGTAGCGATTGTACCGGTAAATGAGGTTTGGGCTATAAATGGTTTAAAATTGTTGTAAATAAGAATCAAAGAGTGATACTCGTGATTTATATTCATTAAAGGTATAAAGCGTTTTTTTTTACAGTTGTTTGAACTTACATATGTAAATACACCATTGATATAATTTTTTATTTTTAAGTAGAACCGGAGCCAAATTAAATATTAAATACGTCCTTAGCTATGGCTATAATGTCGAAAATCCTGGACCTACCTCAGCCTTCTGCAAACATATTCATGCTGTAGTGAGGCATTTAAAACCTTGAAAATAATCGATTTAGAATGGTCATAGGCAGTTATGTATTCGTCATTCAGTTACCTATTTGGTTTAACGCTATTTCATTTCGAATACGTGCAAATTATAATTAAGGTGTCACAACGCCAAGTCTTGGGAATTTTAAACCAAATAATTGAAACAATAGGATCCATAATTTTTGTAACATAGTTTCTTTCACAAAAATTTGTTACGTGAGCAAATATAGGACAGTGTAGGTCATCAATGTATGTGAATGTGGTATACTTAATATTCCTTTTTACACTTTCAAGGCCAAACTTATTTCATGCATTACAATATGTGACCTGCTGAATTTTGCAAATGCGTTCTATGTTGTATAAGTGAACAGTGCATGCATCTGTATGCTTTATTTGAATGCAACCAAGAATAATTTCTTTCTGATATTTTATTTCCTATAATCATGATTTAATTACTAGAGGTTAGCTCTGTAGTGACAGAGCGCTATCTTGCTCCCTGAAAAATTGTGATTTACATTCTGGGTTGCCATTTATAGAAATTATTTAAAAATAGCAGCTAAATATGTATTTTATTACAAAAATTTTAAAAAGGTTATTTTCAGGAAATGTATACATTACCGAAAATTGTCTTACCAACGGTTTCATATTAGCAGATTTATGCTTTTGGAAAGAGGGCAAAGATGCGTACATATTTTGATTGTAGATACATATGTATGCATATATCTTTATTTTAAGTTTTGTTGAAGCAGTGACTCCTTTTTATTGTTTTTTAATTGATATTAGAGAAAGTTTGCACTGATTTATAGAGTGATGGTATATAATCACATGTTCTGATGTTTTATTTAGTTGACTTTGTGAAATGTTTTACTACAAGTTTTCTACTGTTTTGATTTTTCTAATACCATTTCCTTGAGATACTCCTACTTTTTTTGTTCAGCAAAAAGAAAAACAGAAAATCGGAGTGTCAAAATTAAACGTATAATATTTACAATTAAATAAGTTGTTTTAATAAATTGTGTGAAAGTTTGATATTTTGAATTATCATTTGCTATTAAAAAAGTTAATTCTCTACTGATTTAATGTCTGCAGCTAAAAAGAAGAAAGGTGTTGTGCGCAGCAGCAGCAAAATTGTTGAGCATCTGTGGAACGGTGAGGCTGAAATTTCTTTAAGTACCCAGAGTGCACATGTGGAACAGGAGGTTTTGCTGGTAAGAATATAAATTTGAAATGTCCGGTTACAGATCTAAAAAGATTATCAATTCGAGAAAATTTGTTTCGAAAGCGGGGCAGAGGATCATGATTGACAACGTTGCTGAGAGCTTTTCCTGGCGAGGAACTGCAGATAAGAAGTGCATTAGGGCCTTCACTGTCGCCACTGCCATTCATCGTAAGTGAAATACGTTTAATAGGTTTCTAGTTACATTGTTATATTTATATTTGAATTCTATTTGCAGAAAATTTCGCTGAAGGCAAGGAAGAGGACTTTGCGACAATGAAGCTCCTATTTTTATATTTTAATTTAATGTTATTCTATTCAGAAAAAAAAAATTATATTAAAAATGATTTTTTAAATGTATCAATAAAAAAACATATCCAAAACAAAGTAAATGTTTTAAACGCTTATTAATTTCATCAAAAATACGTGTTTTTTAAGTATTTAGAAAACGTGTTTTGCAAATGTCTTATTCACGCTTATAAAGTTGGGCCCTTTTCGATTATAATGATAGCTTGTTTTTTTTTTGTAATAAAACAGAGCTTAGAGGGGGGAAAAAATATCTGCAAAAAAAACAAAAAGTTTTCGAGATGCTTCCTCGCAAAGTACAAATTTTTTTATATTTTTACAAAAAAATTTTTAAAAATCCGTAATGATTGTTCACTATGTTTGAATCTGCAGGACCTAGCAAAAAGTGTTGTATGTACTGATTATAGTAAATTTTATAAGCTTTCAAAATTTTCAAACCGTTTTCGAATAGTTCAATTTGTTCTTGAGATATACACAATTAAGTGGAGCCATCTTTTTTGTTTTTTGAAATAACGGTAAATCGTAAGTATCTCAAAAACGGTACCATTCAAGTAAAAATAACTTTGATTTTCGGAATTAGGAGGTGATTTTACATAGGAATTTCACTATGGCGTCTCTGGTGCAGAAAAAAAGTTGGAATTTGTGATCCTTGCTTTGATGCGTTTTATAAATATCACAACAACGTTTTGCAAGTGTTTTGCTTACATTTGTACGCTTATAAAACCCTTATTTTTATATAAAATTATTTGCTAGGATATAGCTCCCATACAATCGATTGCTCCGATAAATGTGGTTTGGGCTATGTATCTTTAAACTAACAGTTTTGAAGAGTTTGTACCAGTTGAAAGTAAGAATCGGACACTTAAAAAAGTTATGCGTATTCATGAAAGATATATAGACTCCGGCACAGCAGAAGACTGCCCTTTCCTTACTTGTTTTTTTTTTCTAACCGCAATGACCGGATGTAAAATGTAATATCTCGAAAGAAAGCTGCAAATATAATACGAATTTGTTTATAAAAACATAATCAAGAATATACGAACATTTGAAATTAAATAACTATATATTTTAATAGTATGATAAAAACTGAGTTTATTGCATTAGAAACCTAGAAAGTAAAAGAGTTTTCAAATTACTCCGCAAAGTTTACATATTTACTGTCTTTGTGCGGTATTTACAAGTTTACATGAATTGCCCCATTTTTTTATTTATCTAATAAACAATTATGTAGGCGGCTGTAACGTTCCAATAAGACGTAGGTTTGAATTGCCCTAATGAACATCTAAATATGCATGTCTACAAATATTAAAATAATTTATTAAAGCATCGTCTACCATAAGAGTCCACTACGCACATATGTATGTATGTAAGTGGTTCATCAAGGCAGGTTGGTCACCTTCTTGCTTTGTATTCAGCAATTCGAAAGCCTGTGTCTCTTGAAGTTATTATTGATGTGGGAATGTATTTAATTTATTAGTGCACTAACTATGGCGTTTAACAAACCTACCAGCTTTCACCTAGTGAACTTAACATTGAGGGAAGATTCAGGTTTGTTATGCACATTGGGTTATAAACCACTTTTTTTTAAAACATCCAAAAAAGTATCCATACGTTTTAAAAGGCAATATCTGTTTCACACAATTTAGTTGATCTAGAAAGTCATAAAAAGTTAAATACAACTTCTTTTTTAATTTTTTATGAATCCGAAAGTAAGTATTTAAAAGTGATGTTATAAAAATTGTATTTACTTTGGGCTCCTGCATGTAGGATAAACATTTTTCTTATATGCCATAGCACGGTTTTCGAAATAAGAAACGAAATTTTGACTGCAAAGTGCCAACAATCTAATAGGCAAAAAAGAATTTGTTTCACAATGTCTTTTAAAGGCAAACAAAGCACTCTTGGGTTCACTGAGTACAGCGTTTTATTATAACAACTTAAGTCGACTTAAGAAATTAGACCAGTCAAAACTTTTTCTGTCGTTCTCAAATAACTAAAATGCTTCACAACTTAGGCGCGCCTGTTAGATTCAATCGTTTATATACAAAATAATATAAGACCGATAAAAGTCTTGGAAACTTGCACGATTTTCTTATTCAAAATCGCCAGAAAAAGTTTTGATTGGTCTAACTTTTTCAGTCGACTTAAGTTGTTATGTTAAAACGGCACAGATATATAAACAAGTAAGGAAAGGGCTGTCTTCGGCTGTGCCGAAGGCTTTATACCTTTCATGAATACCAAACCACACTTATCGGAACAATCGATTGTATGGGAGCTATACCTTTTGTTGGTCCGATCTGGCTGTTTTTGCATACATATATAATATGTAGCAAACCTGCAAAGTTTAAGGTTCCTAGCTTTTTAACTGCAAAATTGATAGCACAATACCCATTTATCGAAACTATCGATTATATGGGAGCTAGATGTCATGTTAGTCACTACATGTCACTACACACGTTACAAATACAATATGTACTAAGCTTGCAAAATTTACGTTCCTAGCTTTTGAATTGCAAGAGTTATAGGCCAAAACCCATTTATCGGAACAATCGATTGTATGGGAGCTATGCCTTGTATCGGTCCGATCTTGCTGGTTCCGACAAATGATTAATCCTATGCAAAATGGCGCCTGCTTGCAAAATTTCATCGAGATATCTCTAAAACTGAGGGACTAGTTTGCTTTCAAACAGACGGACGGACGGACGGACAGACGGACATGGCTAAATCAACTCGCTTCATCGCCCTGATCATTTCGGCATACTTAATAGTGGGTCTATCTCTTCTTCTTCTCATACTTACAAACATCGGACCAAAGTTATAATACCATTTCGTGTTCATGAAAGGTATAAAAATGGGCAGTGCCAAGCAACCAGGCTATATGTATTTATGTATATATACATAACTCTGAACCAATTCGTTCTAAATCTTGTGTCCTTTATAGGCGTCTAAAGTGCCCAACCGATTTTTGTGAAATTTTTACAGTATACTCTTGTGCAGAACAACGCCTGCTGGATCTGCTAGTTAATAATATTTGTATATACATATGTATGTACATATGTGTACTTTAGGCAAGAAATAAAAAAATTTGAAAAAGTGCTTCTGTGTTTTTGTGCATTGAGGAGTCCTCCAAGAACGACACATGCTATACATAGTTTTTGGAAAGGCCCTCATATTATACAAAGTTATAAATCGGGATATGTAGGAACTTATTTCGGTCAAGTTAATTATGTACATATAAGTATCATCGGAAAAGCATAAATGCAAAACAACAGTCAGGTGGCGGCCAAAGCGCAAGTCAGTCTGTTTAAATACAACTACCCAGTTTGCCAAAAATGACCTTCGAATATTTTAAGTCTGGATATTAGCACACCCAACAACTACTCGCACTATTGTGTCAAGGAATCAATTTGTCCACATTAGACCTTTAATATAACCTTATCTTAATACCTATATTCAGAATGTATGTATGTACATTAAGGTGGATCGACGAAAAAAGTGTTTCCAGTCCACCCCTAGGATTATAGATATTTTGAAGGCGTTCCCAAAAAAAATTTTTTTTTTTGCCACGCCCCCCGATGGGCTATTTACTTTTTTTGACACTACGTGGCCATTTTAAGTCCGATTTTAATGAGCCGTACACCGCTGTTCATGGCTTGGAAGCCGCCACAATTCTTACCTTAATCATTTTCAAGAAAAAGTTTCACAGAATTTAAAGGCCTTTTCGACAGACTGAAAAAAAAATTGGAATTTAGGTATGATGTGAAACGAGATACCGACAGTCACTACTAGAATTTGAACTCGGAATAAAAAATGATTAAGGTAAGAATTGTGGTGGCTTCCAAGCCATGAACAACGGTGTACGGCTCATTAAAATCGGACTTAAAATGACGACGTAGTGTCAAAAAAAGTGAATAGCCCATCGGGGGGGCGTATCAAAAAAAAAAAAAAATTTTTGGGACTGCCTTCAAAATATCTTTAATCCTAGAGGTGGACTGGAAACTTTTTTTTTTTGTATGGGAACCGATCCGCACTAATGTACATTTCATTTTCTTTCACATTTATCTATATTTCTCAATATTTACATATACATACATATGACATAATCGGGAATAAAGCATAGGTATTTGAAATGAATAAATCATCTTACATATGATCAAATAGTTCTCTCGAACTCGTCATCGTTTCGAGGTTGTTTGGCAAATTTTGTTTGCATAAATATAGTTTCGTGCAGGAAAACAAGTAAGGAAAGGGCTAACTATGCTTGTGCCGAAGGCTTTATACCTTCCATGAATACGCATACCTTTTTTAAGTGTCCGATCTTTACTTACAATTGGTACAAGCTCTTCAATACTGTTAATTTAAATAGATATACATAGACTAAAAGCCATTTATCGGAACAATCGATTGAATGGAAGCTATATGTTAAAATGATTCCAATTGGCTGATTTTCACTACATGCATATAATAAATATATATAAGCTTTTTAACTGTAAAATGTATAGCTCAAAACCCACTTATCGAAACTATCGACTATGTAGGAGCTATATGTTATGTTAATTCAATCCGGCTGATTTTCACTACATCCGTTACACACATAACATGTAGCAAACCTGTCAAATTATACAATCCCAGTAGTTAAATTGCAAAAGTTATAGGCTTGGTGGTTCCGAAATATCTCTAAAACTAAGGGACTAGTTTTCCAAAGTTATAATACCATTTTATGATCATGAAAGGTATAAGAATACTCAAAATATTATAACATACATGATTTTGTAACCGTCTAAACGAGTTAGACCTTCCAACAAACCACACCACCTGACCATCCTATGCCAGCTGAAGCCAATTAAAAACGCCACGGGATAGCACATTTTCCTCCACTTGTGGGGCCTCGTTCTTATTCTGCTTCCAGAGGTGGCTTCCGGCTAGAGTACCCTCCGGGACAGAGCATAGGCGGTGGGGTTTAGTTCCTTGAACTATGTCGATGTCTGCTGAGCATAGAGTAGAGGACCATAAATCCGAAATTTATTTAATATAAATAAATAACGTGATCTACCAATATTTTCACGGTGCTGGTGCGGCCATCTCCATGAAAACACTTTTTCTTTTTCGTTGTTAAGTTATAAATAACCAAAATAGTATACATATGTTAACTAACTGGGGATAGATTAGAATGATGGCAAAAAATAAATATCATTTTAAAAGAACTTTCTTGAATCACATTCTTGCCATTACTAAAGACCCAGCCTAATCTCCACATATTCCTGTTTGAGTTGCAGTGAGTTTTCTAATTCTTTTTAAATCTTTAAATCGGAACGCTTTTAAGTCATTAACGATAAAATTCACCATAAATCCAAAAAAATTGAAAATGTGTTTTATGTTGTGTTAAATATTTGTGAATCCAAAGGTATTTGTTTATGATGTTATCACTTTGCCTTGTAGCTTTGTTCTTTAAGTTGTTTTCTATTTGCTTTGCTTAAACTTGTGTTTTATACCCAGTTGCACCAACACATACTGAATTTGGTTTAAGTGTTTCATGGTGAGGATGTTTTTAAACTTGCACCCTTTTGCTTTTGCTCTTGTCATGGATAAATTTGAAACTGTTCAAATATATTTCTGTGCCTTTTAAACACCTAGTAAGGCCTCGCCACCTGAAATACACGCATTTGTTCAAATGAAAGTACAAACACATTGCAATCAATCATAATTTTGAAATACATATGGCTTATAATAACAAATGTTGGTAGTTGAAGTTTATTTTTAATTGGTAAATGACACGATTTAAAAAAATTTTGAAAAAAATATCAACATTTAATTTAAGAAATTAACTGAACTTGTCTTAAGGCTCTCATTCAAAAATGTTACGTTTCAGTTGATACCACACATAATAAGAGCAACAAAACATTTGAGATGAATGCAATCAGCAACCAACAAAGCGAAGCCCTGCAAGATGAATTTGCATACCGACCTGGTGGTCGAGTGGATGGATGAAATAAGTAATAGTCAACAATGCCAAAAAATTTAACTCGCGAAGGAGGGATTGAGGTAATGGAATTATTGTGACATCATATGTGCTTCTGACCCGTGTCAAGATCTGATGCATATGCAATATACTGGACACTGAACACAACACGTTGCATATCCGTACTTTTGGGGCGATTTGGCGAGCCGTCGGAAAACGGGATATTCGAAAATATAAAGGGAAATATGTATGTATGTATATACGGACATATGTATGTATATATTCACGCTAGTCGCGAAGAACAAGCGGGAGTGGGCATTAACTTTTTACATATACAAACATATGTATGTAATAATTGAACAAATTTTGCAGTAAATAAAAGAAAAATTTAATATCACTAAAATTATCAAAACGGCTCACAGACTAAAAATAACTCTAATTCTCAAAGTTAAAAAATCTTCTGGTATACAAAAAACTTTAAATGTTATAACAGTGTCTAAGCACACTATTTGAACCAAACTATTAACAGCTCGGTAATGAACTAACACCATTATTCCTCGCATGTTTTATTTTGATGAGAAAATGCAAAAAAGAGATCTCAAAAACTACACTAATGTACATGTGTATGCATTTCTCTTAAGCTGTTAAATATCGGAGCACTGTTAAGAACAGCGGAAGGTATGAAGATCGCAGGTAAAAATTATTATCTTGTTAGACTAGCTGATTCATAACTTACCTTTACGTTTGCTGTGAGACTCCAATAAGACAATTCATTCAAATGGATTTCATATGGTATTTGAAGGGTAAGATATTTATCTTAGAAAATAATAGTTAGGTTTCTAATAAGCAAAATTTACTTTCTATATCCAGGTTCACCCTGTAGCTGAGGGATGGAAAAAGAATTTGAACAAAGAAAGGTATACACGGCGAAGCGAATAATTATAAGCTATTCTTTACTCTACATGAAACAATGACCATCTAACCGCCTCAGCGATTTTGACCGTCCAGCATAGCTTGCCAGTCATTTCCTCGTTGCGCCAATTGGAGGCCACCCAAGATCGCAGATCGGTCTCTAGATCTTTTCTCTCGAATACTCCCAGTGCCGCCTCGTCAGGTTTTGTTAGTGTCCACGCTTTTACACCATGTAGCAAAACGGGAGCGATGAGTGACTTGTAGAGTGCGATTTTCGTGGGTCGAGAGAGGACTTTCCTTTTCAAAGAGGTTCTTACTTGGATGATAAGAGCTACATATGTATGTATGTATGTAAGTATAAACATATGCGCGTTTAAAAAATGGAAATGGCTTTGTAATGAAATGAAAATATGTGCATCAAAAGAGAGGTATTGTATTTCAACAAAAGTATTTCTAGTCAGGATTATCATCTAGAGTTGCCCCACTTCCATTATATATACTTTTTGATATATGTACATAAATGTTATTACTTATATCGGAAAAGTTTTGACACATTGCTATGAAATTTTGTATATAATATTATGTGGCAGTCTAAGCTTTCTTATATGTGTGTTTCCTCTTCCTTAGTGCCCGCTAACCAAAAGTGCAAAAAGAGACTCCTTTCGGAGCCATAAAACGCTTATTTCTCAGAGCTTTACCCTCCAAAACGAGCTCTACAATATAAATTTCTTCTCTCAACGCTTTTGGCGTTTTTGATGTTTACTAAATAACACTCCGAAAAGGCTCCAATTACGGACTTTTGTGGATTCTTTTCTTGGAGCGCTCCGACTTTGGTAAGCTGGGTGGTTTTTGCCGAGTTGTCTGTATTCACCTCTTATGCTTATGCATATAATTTTTGGACATTCGCCGCTACATACATATATTGATTATGACGAAAGTTGTGGAAGAGAGCTTCCAAGTTCTTAGACAAAAGTAAACCAAATTGTTTGTGTGTATAATTGTTTACAGCACTGTAGCTATGTATGTATATGATGTGAAATATGTAGTACCGATTGGGCTTGATAGCTTTTGGTTGCTGACGGCACATACATACATCGCTATCAGCATCAAATGATTCCTGTAGGCATGCGTATTCTGGTTGAATCACATATAGTGGAACCCAAAATACAACTATGTATGCATAAATGTAGATTTATATGTATGTAGTATACGGAGGTATATTTTGCCACATGATTATATCGATCACAATACATCCTTTGCACTACCAGCACATTATAATTACTGGTAGCTACTCGTATATTGAAAATCGATCGCCAAAAAGTTAGGGAGTCTAACAGCATCCCAAAACAAGCAAAATAAAATATTATAAGGAGAATACTTTTTGGAAGCAATAAACACGAGTGGCATAATAATTTTGTATCAGCAAGTGAAGAGAATCCATATACATATGTCGAAGAGTGGGAGCAAACACAGGGGCCTGGGCCCAATTAAATATTTTAAAATAAGTAAATTTGCTAAAAGGTTTATAGTACCTACGAGTATATACATATTTTTAATAATTTTAAAGCTCTTTGTAGATCAAATTTTAAAGATTTGTTCAGAAAAATGTAGTTGCAAATTCAAAGAAAAGAACTTAATAAGAACTTTATCCATAAGATAAATATGTATTCGTTTAATAATTGAAATGAAGCTTAAGCGATTTTGAAAAGGTAGGACTAGACATGGTTCTTAGCGTCTCCGCTTTTGTGGTAACTACAGTATTTATTTTATTTGCGATCACCGAAACAACTTTTAGTCATAACAATGTTGTCATTTTACTTTTTTTGTTAATGTGAGCTAGCCAAGTTTTAATCAATTAAACCTTGAGATATATTTTGATAGGTAGTGCATTTTAATTCGCTACATCTTATATCGAACAGTTATTAAGGTATTTGTTCTATCTATTCAGCTAAATGTGCATTTGTAGAGCCTTCTAAACTGGCTTCCATGGCTTTTTAGTTTATACCTTTCCTGAATACGAATCGTTATTCCCACCTTCCTATAATTATTTACAATAGTTAAAAACTGACCATAAATTGACGATCTTTCTCATTAAATTGAGATATATAATAAAATTATCAACAAATTTTAGCCAGATATCTCTAAAAATGAGGGGCTAAATAGACTCAGCTCTTGGTTCTGATCATTTCGTTATAGTTATCGGATTTTTAACTCGGTTCTTTTTCCTATTCTTACAAGCTTCTGACTAAAGTTATTAAAAGATTTAATGTAAATAAAAGAAAAACAAATTTGACTAAAGTTATTAAAAGATTTAATGTAAATAAAAGAAAAACAAATTTGACTTCCCTCTTTTGTCTAAAGTTGGCTACGCCCGTCAAGGTAAACAGGTGCTTGACAACAGTTAGCGCAACCTGTTACTAGTTGAATATCAGCTGAGAGTTGCCAATTAAATTTGCCCCTGAACTTTTGATTGATTTCTCTGGTTAATGCGAATTGTCATTTGTAACAAACTTATGCAAACTTTTGATCGTGTTAAGTTGGCCTACTTCATTTTCAGAATTCACCTATATACCAACAATTATTTAGAAAAGTTACTCTCATATCCACGCATACTTGCAGAGGCATTTATGGTCAAATTTCTTGTCGGCCTGTGTTATCTTAGAACTGTCGGACTGGTAACCCGTTGTGAACGCGTTGCAAAGGGACAATTTGCCACCACCAATGACATCGCCATATTAAAATGGGCAGCATTGCTAAACAAAAACAAGAAGAAATTAGCTATAAGAAAATCTACCATAGAAAAGTTCACATAACTTCATGCACATTAGAAATTGATGCGGAAGTAGCGCAGGATCGCAAATCGGTTAAAATGGTAATGATAAGAGAGCATTATCAAATTCCGGCGATGTCAATCATTATCAAAGAGACCGAATCAGTAATTAAATAGTCATATGTAATATATGTATATGTACTATTATAATAAACTGCAGATAGCGAATAGTAATGGTATACAAACATTTGTATGTGATATTTTTTCAACAAAGAATTGTCTCACAGTTAGATCAAAGCGGGTTTACTTACTTAGAATAATATTACAATAGAACTATCTGTTTAAAGTGTCCGAATAAGCATTTTTTTTCCGTTTTCCATCAACTTATTGGGCAGAGATCGTATCCCTGCAAAAATCTTGCCACTAATCTCTGAAGATAGTGCTCCGTGACTAATCCCTTTAGCCCACAATAATACAATATTAGTCAATTTTAATTTTCGTAGCATAGTCACATGGATAAATATACATATTTAATTTGTGTTAAATGGGTTCAACTGGTCTCTAAGACATGTTCATAAAATGTGAACAGTTAAGGACTTATAAAAACAGCCGAACTGGCATTAGACGCATGCTCCCTTGTGCCTGTGCCCTGACTGATCCTCGTCTAATAGCATTTTTGGCCTGGCTAACTTTCCGTTTTCAAGGGCATATGTAAGTATGTACATATATTAAGGCGCCTCGCCCAAAAAAGTTCCAGTGTTTCCACCGGAATTTCAAAATGCACTCTTTTCTAAGGACCCTCCCAAAATATTTCGAGAAAATATTAAGATTTCTGGAGCTAAACCGCGTTAATTAAATAGTTTTTTTGTTTATTTGTTTATTTTTCTTTTCACAATGCTCTATGAGATGCTATATTTTTACATTATTTTATTTGCGAAAGAAATTACACAGTGCTACAAAACAAAAAAAGTGAATATACTTTTAAATCGACCTATTAGAGATTGTCCATTGAATAATATATAAAATAAAGAGGCCTTTGCTCAGTTTTTTCGTGTCAAAAATTCACTAGAAAACACATTTTCAAACGACTTCAAAATTTCCAACGGTTTAGGATAGGTAAATGTTTACGCTTTCCAGATATGTATATACAATGGTTGGTTCATTTGAAAAGTATATAAAGTTATGCCGCATAATCAATTAAATTTTGGATCTAAAATAGCCTAAAAAGTATCTCGTGTTAAAAAAATTATTGTGAAATTCCATGGAAACATGATATTATGACAAACTATTACTATTTGATGTTTAAAATTATAATTGATGTTCTTACAGTTTTTTTACTACCACGGGGTGCCCCTGGAAATAGGAATGTTAGATTTTGGATTATGCTGCATAACGTGAAGTCCTCCGCAACAACAAAAATTTGAAAATCCTAAGTAGTGAATGCCTGTCGATGATATATATATACATATATACAAAACTTATTATCCATGCACAATTAAATAGTACCAAAAAAATGACGTCAAAATCGGAAAAAGGGCACAACTTATCGCTTAAAAAACATGTCATACCCTTTTCAAATGAACTATATATATTTATTACCAAAGTGTCAACATTTTTCTATCGAAAACTGTTTAAAATTTTAAAGTCGATTGAAACTTTGTTTGCTATCAATTGTTTACCCCGAAAAAAGTGAAAGAAGGTTTTTTTGACCCAAAAAAAGATTTCGGGGGTGTTAGAAATTTTTTGAACGTGGTTATGTGAATTATTAGACCAGGTGAACAATCTCTAATAGGTCGCTTTAAAAGTAAAAAACCACTGTTACACTTTGTTATCTGTAGTTTCAGAAAAGCTACATGTGTTAGGTTTCATAAAATAGTAGTTAGTAATTAATTTTTTAATTATGAGTTACTTCTATTTTATGCGAAGAACCTTTCTCTTAAATACTAGAAGAGCTGCCGCGTCAGATGTTGTCTTTAAATTCTACACCATTTGATATTACAGATGAGATAAAATAAATAAAAATTTATTTTATTTTCATAGTGTCTGCTACGTTGTTTTGTCCTACCAATGACTGCCCTAGAATAAAATATTTAAATAGTTTTTTATTAATTTTTAACATTCCATTTATTGCATTGCTGTAGGATATACAATATTTTTGGTTTTCCCGTCTTTGGTATAAACAAATAGTTTTTTTTGGATGTCCCACTCGTTAACATGGCACTACAGCTGACAATGGGGAAAACATGGATGTACAGCAAATGTTTTTTATTTCTATCTAAAATCAGTCTGGCGAAGAAAGGAAATCTGAGTCGAAAATGTCTTTAAATATTGCTGTGTGATCACCGAATTAATTTTTATTTCAAAAATTATTTATTTTGATTTTATTTTTTTTAATTTTATTTTGAGTGATTTAGCTTAATGTATTTTATCTCGCTTCCTTTCTTTCTGTTCCTTTCCTTTACCTTGGTTCTTACTTTCCTTTCATCGCTGCGTTACCTTCTATTTTTATATTTGTATTTGGTTTCCTTTTTCCGTTGTTTATTTATCAATACATTTTCTTCTTCTATTTTTATTTTATTTGTATTGTTTTACCGTTTTCTACCATTGCTGTTAATAAACTTCGCCTTTATGTCCGTACCTTTCTTGGTTCTAACCTTTTTTTGCTTTCTTTATTTTACTTTCTTTTCTACAATTTATTTTTCTCTTATTTCTGTACCTTCTACTTTCTTTTGATTTCTGTCTCGTTTAGCACACCTCGTTTTTTTATCGCTGTATGTATCATCAACAAAGTTTACGTATTTCTTGTCTGCTATTGCTGAAAATTTCCAGCAAAACAACCTGTTCTCACACACAGGATATCTACCGATTTATTACGAGACTTGGTCAAATAAATCTTTTTTTTCAACTTTTTTAGTTAGTTTGACTGTCTTGCATGAAAGATTATATCGGTCCTACGAAATCTAGATAAGTAATGATAGACCTCTAGAAATTAATATAATGGCCAGCTTCAGCTCTGTTACTCTTTGTGAACGCAAGTTTAACTTTGGTACAGTATTATTAGAAAATCAATTTAAGTAAAAATGCATCGCCAAATTTATTTTATTTTGTTATAAATATTTCCTATATTATTATAGAATACTGGCATATCTACTATGTAAGTGCTTGTGTCCAAATAAAGTTAAAAGCAATCAATGTGCACAACTAATGATATTCATATGTATGTATTTAAAACAAATTTTCGGTTCCTATACATGGATTTAGCCCTGTTATGTCCTTGATCACACTATTATTGTGCCTATTTTTACAACAAATTGAGACGAGAGACATCAACATGAATTTTCACACCTTCCGCAACGTCAACAAATTTTCATTTTCTGGTTTTTCAGTTGAATAAGTGAAATTGTGGTCGAAATATTACTAAGTTTGTTCCGCTTTATAATTTGTTTGACTTGCTTTGCTAAGCACATATCGTCGGTGACACTGCAAACCGGGTAACGCAGAAATACAAAATGTGCCAAAATTTCTATAAGGCCCTGTACTCTCAAGAAAACTACATGTTGATTTGACGAGTAATGATATTCTTCTAAAAAATGAGGAATGTATAGTGGTAAAACAGCCAAACTGAGATATCACCTACGCCGTGTGTTGCATTTATGCGTTACGCGGTGTTGCAGTGTTACCGACGATATGTACACATGTATGTAGGTGTAGCCTTTGGCAGATATTGCCTAATTCTATAGAAAAAGTTCCTATCAAAATCGATTTCTTGATTACTTTCCAAGCCGAAACGTATTTTCTAGAGATTTAGCGAAGATATATTTACGGCAGGAACCTATACAAATTTTAAAGGAAATGTTACACGGTTTTGCAGAAGTGTTTTTGCACTTAAATCTATGATATGACTTGCTTTTAGCATGATTTGAAAAATTTTAAATATTAGAACTTTTGGCAAATAAATTCGTCTTCAGTGTGAGAATTACAATTTTTTAATCAACTTCATGGAAATGAGACCTCGGGGAATTTGATACGGAAGGAACACTACCGATTTCACTACGACTGTTGAGATTACATTTTCATCTTAATTGAACAGAAATACATATAATGATTCTTGTAGAAATATTTATATTAGTTTTAAGTGAGGAAGTACATTAAGTTTAGCTTACGATGTAAGATTTTGTGGTTTTGGCTTCAAATATTATTGACCTATTTATAAGCAAGTTTGCCGTCATTTTACATTTTATTGTACAAAATCTATAATATTTTGATAATGGGACCTACATGTTCTATACTTGCTCTGAAATATATACATATGTTTTGGCTGAGATGTTTTCTTTGCATAAATACTCTAGACCTCATCCTTGAAAACTGGCCAATCCCATTCTACTATATACGTAACTACGGTTTATTCTTATATTACTTTATTTTATTCTCCACTATCTGGCAAATACAATTTTTCTAGAAAATAAATAAACATGAAATTTATAAAAAGTTATGAGTGCTTTACAACTCAACGACATATAAACCCACAGCTTTTGCTGACGCACAAAAGATTACACGCTAATAAATGACAAACCGAAATCAAAGCCTGTTCGTGATTTTTTTAAGTCTAAATCCGTCGTTTGTATATAAATAGAAGTTTTACTTTGTAACTAATAGACTTAGTACACGTTTGAAATTAGTTAGATAGTTTAAAACGATTTATTTAAACAACAAAAATGTTGCAAAATCGTACATAAAACTTACCAAAGTTTATTTATTTAGATGCATCAGTTAATTATCTGTATCTTTTTTTGTACCAAGTGTCGGGTGTAAACTGTGAAGTTGTGCCCAAGTATTCATTTAACCAGACTGACTGGAAATACAAGGACTTTGATAAACGGAGCTCTACATTTATCCCGATTGATTTACGGCTTTACGGCTCAAAGTTATATTAACTGATTACTGGTAAAACAAAGAACAAAACCAAAATAACTTCCACGAAAATGGAAAACAGAGCACAAATATTTGTTTCTTTCGTAGTTACAAATTTGATTTGATTGATTGAAAATTAGTTTTCGAGCCAATCGTTCAGCTGGTACAAGTATGCTTAAAAAATGAGCAGGAAAAGTACAACTAGAGTATAAAACTACGTTTTTGGTAAAATCACTCGGGATCGTATTAATTAAATGATATAGTGAACCAGAGGTGAAAATGCAATACTTACCAGGCAATTATAACAAATAAAATATTTTAGTTCTTAATTACGGTTTTTTGAACAAATATGCAATCTACGTATTGTGTGTCACTGCGACCACAGCTCAAAAATGTCAAAGAATCTCGTCGTAAACCTACTCGTTGCAACAAAGTCTACTTTAAAGATCATTAACTTCCCTGGAAAAAATGCCATTACCTTAGATCAGGCCGGGACGAGTCGTAAAGGGGGATGGGAGTAATATATACCCGTTCTGATCACTTTGTATGTTGAACTGTTCACATTTGTTTGAGCAAGTCCTATGGAAAGACTAATTTTACCCGTATATACCAGATAGTATGCTACAAATACCGAAATGTACATACACCCTTTGAGCATGTTACTTAAATTAAGTTATAGCCAACTGTAGACTAAAGGGACTCATCTCGGATCGCTCTCTTTAAAGATTACTTACTTGGCTTTTTGCAGGGTGCAATCTAAAACACTCTTAGCACCAAATACTAAAACACTTAACTTCCCAATTAAAAAAACAGCAACAGCAAATTGAGAAATATATGAATGGCAGCACCAACAACGGAAACAAATTTAGTTACTGCGAGGGTACCGTCGTAATCAACAAACAACCAAGCATCCAACACCCTCTGAGTAACCAACATTCATTTTGTCGAACCTTTGACTAAGATTTTTATATTTTTTTGTAGTGAAACGATGTTTCCATGCTGTGAAAAGCTCTAAGTAGTGAGGGCAGTACTTATGGAATAACAGCATGCAATTCTGTAGCACTATACCCAACTCTTTCCTCTATTAATCGTCTCTTAACGTATTAACGTAATTAGTACAAACATTGTACTACTTTTAATACTTTTTAGTTCTGGCAAGTAAATAAGTCATGAAGCGTAAGGATGCAGCACTAATAAAGTATATACATTAAGGCGCCTCACGGTCCATACAAAAAAATGGGCACCCTGTTTCCACCGGAATTTCAAAATTCACTCTTTTCTAAGGACTCTCCAAAAATATTTCATAAAAATATTAAGATTTACTGGAGCTAAACCGAGTTAAAAAAAAACTATAAAAATATCCTTTTTTATGTATAAAAGGAGTATGAAAAAATATTTATTATTAAAAGCACCTAAGATGATAGCCGGAGCACAAAAGGCAAGCATACAAAAATTTTAAAAACCAAGGTAATATCCTGCTGTATAACTGTGTGCTAATATTCGCAATGTAAAAAAATTAGACCGAAAAGGGTTAAATTGAAGATAGAAATGACAACGAAAATATCTTTCAAATGATACCCTAATCGTCCAAATCCGTCAATACTTGGCTGAGTTATTAAAGTTTTCCACAAACCTAACCCTCGAAATATGACCAAAAACACCATCATACATCTCAATATTTCGATTGCGTTGATAAAATTTTCAAACTTTTTATGCTTACATTTTGCACTCCAGCAGGTGCTTTTTATTAAAAAATATTTTTTCATACTCCTTTTATACATATATGTAAAAGGATATTTTTAGCGTTTTTTAACCTTAGAACCGTGAGTTGGGCACTCAGTGCCCATATTTGTTTTTGAAGTTAAATTACAGGGAATCAGGAAGTCCAATATAATTTCTTTTCTGCAGACTGATAGATTGTAACTTTGCTTAGAAGTGACACAAATTTGAAGTCTATAACTGTTATAATAAGAAAGTAACGGCATTTTATACGATGAATCCTTTGTACGTGACTTGGGGCACTCAGTGCCCAAAATATTTCTTCATATATTTTGTATGGAGAGGTATAATTTTCTAACGGCGTTTGTTGGATATTCGGGGTTTTTTATCAGTTTTGGCTAAATCTTACTAGTGACAAGTGTGATATTATATTTTAATTTATTATTTTGGAAATGAGTGAGCAATTAGAAGTGTATTTGGCCAACCTACGTCGTGAATTGACAGATGAAGAACAAGAATATCTTGCCAACTATTTTGGTGGTCACGAAAGCGAGGACGATGATGGTGGAAATAATCCTACATTTGAAGACGAAGATGAACAGATACCCAGTGACCAGTCTGACTTCGAAGACGAAAACTTGCCACCAATTCCAGATCCACGTTTCGAAGAATATAACCACGAGGATCTTGAAATAGATACGGATCCTGGTGAAAACAGTTTTCTTTCAAGTTCAGCTGTTGAGAGAAATCGTGGAGAAAAATATTGCGGACAAGGAAGGAATGACCAAACTGTTTGGTGGTCAATGCCAAGTCAATGCGAAAAACGGCGAACAGAATTGGCATTGGGAGTTCGCAGACAAGCAAGCCATAGGTGCACGGACGTTTTTGAGGCGAAAAGAGATGCATTCATACGGGTCTGCCCAGTGTCTCTTGTTGAAGGTATTGTGCTTGAAACAAATAGAAAAGCAAAGAGAGCTTTTTACGACTCTAGGACGCTTTGACGACTCTAGGACTCGCTCTGAGAGATTACGGTACGATAAATTGGCTCCTATTCGCCATGTATGGACAACATTCTAGGAAATTGGACGACGCCATTCATTCCAGGTAAAGAATTGACAGTTGATGAGCAGTTACTTTCAACAAGAAACCGATGTAGTTTCCGCCAATATATTCCCTCTAAGCCGGGAAAGTATGGCATAAAAATATTTTGGCTTGTTGACGCAAGAACTAACTATCCGCTTGCAGGCGAAGTATATTTGGGGTCACAGCCTAATGAACAGAGGTCAACTGGCATCGCGCGCAGTCTTGTAATGCGACTTAGTAATAACTAATTGGATAGGGGTATGAACATTACAATGGACAACTTTTTTACGAGCTATGACTTAGCAGAGGAATTGCTTACTCGTAATACCACCTTGGTAGGCACAATAAGAGGCAATAAGCCGCAATTGCCGAAACTTTTCACATCTTCTGAGGAAGCAAAAAAGAGGGGTATTCTCGTATCAGTATTTTGCTTTTCCAATTCAATGCAATTGGTAAGCTTCACAACACATTCGAAGAAAAATGTTCTATTACTTTCAACTGCTCATGCCAGCGAAGAGGTGAATCCAGTAACAAAAAAGCCACAAGTCATACATGACTACAATGAGAATAAAGGGGGAGTCGACACCTTTGACAAAATGCTACGCGGATTCACAGGCAAAAGAAAAACAAATCGCTGGCCCATGGCATTATTTTATAACATTCTGGACGTTGCTGGACTTGCAGCGTTCAGGCTTTTTGAGCACAGTAACCCAACGTGGACACTCGTAATTCTGAAAAGCGCAAAATATTTTTGAAAGAATTGGCTATGGAGTTAGCTCAGAAACAATTGCACAACCGATCCAAAACTAAAATTAATTGTACAACAAAAATTGCAATGGACTTGAAAGATTTCAAACGAGTTCCTTCAGTATCCAGATCTCGTCCGACAGTGAAGGTAAGCTCTTTCACTTTTCCACATCAAAGTTAGTTAATTTTATTCTTTTTTCAGGCCAACAATTTGAAGCGTCGGTGTGAAGCCTGCAAAGCTGCTAAAATCGACAACAAAACAACGGCAGTTTGCGACCATTGCCTCACTCCGACTTGCACCAAGCACTACCTAAGGGCATGTGAAAATTGCTACTACGAAAAGTACAATGGGGATGCTGATACGGACTCAGAAACTGATCAAGATCCTGACAACAACCCATCAACGTCCGGAGTAAATCAAAACCCACCAAAAAGACAGCGTAGAACTTCACCCACTTGAGGAGCTCGAATTTTTTATTTTATAGTAATATGACTTTTATATGCGAAAAAGATCTCTTTCTAACATAAAAAAGTTGTTTCATTAAATTATATGAATAAATAAAGAAACTATTGGCTTTTTAATAAAAAAAAACTTCTTAAAGTCTAAATTTCCATACAAAATGTACTACTGGGCACTGAGTGCCCAAGTCACGAAATTAAGTTGTATAGCTAAGTCACGGTTCTAAGGTTAAAAATTCTCCCAAAAAAAGAGAAACAATTTTTTTCAACTACTATATGTACATATTTCTGTCGTAACTTAAGCTAGATTTTGTGAAATGCCATTCTTCCCACATTTGCGTGATATTTTACCTAACACTATATATATCGCAAAGCATTGAAAAAATACACAAAAAATTATCATTTATGGTTCAATATTAACCATCGGTCGAACTCTAGTATTAATAACTTATTGCAATGTACATCCGAGGAAACTCGAATAAAAGACTTTTTAAGTACTCTCCTCGAAATTAGTGTTACTTGGATGTGGGTAGAGTAGCAGTTCGCTGTCGAAAGACAACAGCGTTTTATGAAAAACTTGTTAGAATTATTATTTTGGACAATAGCAAATACATATTTGAATTTCTTACTGTTTAGAAATAAAATAAACTACTAGAAGGTTTTTGTATATCTTTACCGAGACTTAGGGCCTCATTCTGTATTTCGAACGAAACCTCAGACGAACGATTCGTCTCCTAACGATTTCGTCTAGCAAGTGTATTCTCTATTATTTTCGTTTGCCTATGAGTTTTTGACAGCTAATTTATTTTATGTTTCTGAAAAAATTGTTTTTGTTGTTTCGATCGTCTTACATATTGCAAACAGGCGAACGATTCGTCTCTGAGGCGAAACGAAAGTTCGTTTCGTGATAGAGAATGAGGACCTTAGTTTTATTCGCTTAGTTTCGAAAATTTCCATCCTTCAAAAGTCTATTAAAATGATTTATGAGGTAAACAAAAACTCAGTTATAGACAAGTTCTCAGTATAGCTCCAGCTTATTACAGCACTCTAGCTCTTACAGCACTAATAAATTTTATTCCGAATGTGTCAGACATCTATTTAACAACAGCACTAAAAATGTTTAAAAAATTTAACTAAATTTAAACATCTTATAATGCACCACCTAAAAAATAGATTGGTACATTCTGGTTGAAAAAAAGCAGAAACTGTAATACTATTTGCAAACCTTAGGCAACCAGGCCCTCCTTAATAGAGACAGATACTCTTCGGGACATTTTTTA
This sequence comes from Sphenella marginata, assembly GCA_951509765.1. NCBI lineage: Eukaryota > Metazoa > Arthropoda > Insecta > Diptera > Tephritidae > Sphenella > Sphenella marginata. The sequence continues at coordinate 83,260,105 of OX608079.1, read as the reverse complement.
TACCAAAAACTCATTGAGGAAATTTCTATGGGTGCTACACGCCAGAAAATGCGTTATAAAATGCTGCAACAAAATATGTTTTAATTATTCAGTTATTTTAATTATTTACAAATTATCAAACTAAGCATCTTAAGAAATATTTTCCGATTTCTTACTTTGGAACTACCTACTGAAGTAAAATGTAGAAAACTTACTTTTGAAGAAGACAGCTACTTCAAGCTATCAAGCTTATAAAAAATATAATATATCCTCAATTTTCAGAACGGATCTTTTTAATTTATTCATTATATGCTGTTCATTTTGTCCCATATACTTTTTAAACAAATCCACAACATTCAAAACTTACGGCAAATCTCTAGAGTATTTTTAATATCTATGTATGTATATTTTTAAAGTTGTTGATAGTTGCCACCCAAAATGCGTTTTTGCGAAAGATATATTTGGACTTTCCCAGTCTGTTTTACAGATTTTTGATGGTAACTAACAATTTTTACTGTGTTTACTGAAAACTTGTGAATAATTGAAGTGTTTGAATATTTTAAGAGTTTTTCTGACGTTCTGATAAAACTTTCGATTCCATTACACCAATATGTATTTCAATCGAACAATAATATAAAAAGGGCATATAAAACCATTGGCAAACATTTGGACAGGACAGGGTAAATGGTTTTATAAAATTCTGACGTTCACTTCGGGAATGTAGCATATCCCTACATTAATTAATAATTTAAAATTTTCGACAGCATAAAACATGTCCAAAAATCACAGCACTTATGGATCTTCTTAAATGGAGTTAATATAATATTTTAATCCCATGAAGTAACGAAAGAATGACACTTGATTAACTGGGAAAAAATTTGCTCTCTGGTGCATTCGAAACATTTTCATAATTTTCCAAGTGGCATTCCATCATTTTTTTAACCCACATTTTTTTTTTTTTATCATTTTCGCATTTTTTATAAAAGTCATTATACTGTTCCACGACACTGATCTTCATTTCAACATTGTCGCTAAAAAAAATTGTTCTTCTCTATTATTGGTCTTAAGCTTAGTCTTTTGTCGATCTCAACTCACAGCAGTCTGTCGATGTTGGTACGGTTACCAGTTTGTTTTTAATCAACGTTTGATGTTATATCTGTTATTAGGTTTGTTGACGTTGACATTCTCTAACTTAAATTTTTATGTTATAGAGAAGTTTCGATAAACTCACCTGCGATAGCCATCCAAGGGTAAAATGTGTGATTAGTGGCTTGATGTAAACTACTGGCGCTTTGTGCAGCTGCAGCTCCGGATATTGTGCAATTTGCATTCCAAGCGGTGCCTGCGCCGCCTACACCAACCCCACCCACGTTGCCGACACCACTGGCACCACCTTGACCACCAACAACGCCACTGCCTGCTCCTCCACTAGCACCGCCACTACCACCACGATGGCTAACCGGACTACCACCTGAAGTATCCAAGTATCCGCCAACACGGGAATCAGGTGTACAGGCGGATGGACGTACTGGCATACTATTCTGTCCATTTGCATTTGATCCGTTTGATCCACCACCTGATCCACCTCCACCACCACCTCCTCCACCTCCTGTGCCATTCGCATTAGTATTCCAGATATCTTTGTAGCCATTAACGACAGAATCGGCTTTAATATTGAGGCAATCCTGTTTGTAAGCACCATCACTGTAAATCTTATTGCAAGCTGCAGTGATACTCGCATCGTAAGGGGTATCCTGTGTGGTACGCTGTAAGTGGTGATTGGCATAGGGCGACATACCTAAAGACAGAGGAAAGCCACGATAGGCTGCCGCAGCGGCTGTAGCTGTTTGATCGTGATGGCCCCCAGTGCTCATAGTCATTCCGGTGGCTTGGTGCGGATGACCGTAGAAGCCGGCCGAAGCCTGTTCAAAGTACGAATTCATATTGCTGGTAGTAAGAATTTTGGCGATTTTCGTTTATCTCACTGTAGTAAATTCTGGGTTGGAGTTGCTGGAAGTGGCGATTTCTTTGTTGGCCAGATATTTATGAATGTATATAAAACAGATAGTATCTACATACATATGAATTGTATATTTGGCAAGATGAGAGTTACGGTTCGCTTATAGTTTGGCGTAAAAACGCTTGACTCTAAACCATATTTTTCGGCGGAAAAAGTAAAGTAGAGATACTCTTTTCGAATATTTCTGATAATATACATAAATCACTTCAACACTAAATTATTCCATTTGAATTTTGTTGGAATTTTTTTTTCGTATACTTCGTTACACTTAAAAATTTGGAACTCTTACTAGCTTTTCATCAAGTAAAATATTTGATTAGCTTTTGTTTTCAAATTTTTATTTCAAGTTTAAACCTTCAGCAGTTTATTTATTGCATGGCATCGGTAAGTTGGTACGAAAGTTTCTATAAGTCATAAAATCCCATTTCAAGAAAGAATCAGCAATCCACACATTTTAATTTTTTAGTTTTACACTTACAGAATATATGTATGTTATATCCGTAAAAGTTGTCATTATTATTCACAAAAACTATCTGTTATAATTTATTTACCATCAGTTCATTATGTTTTTTTAATTAATTTCCAGCGACGGCACTTGGAAACGTAATCACCATAACGTTTCGACCAACAACACCACTAAACAAAACAACGTTATAATAATAGTTATGATGGCAATAATAATAACAATCAAATTTATTTTCATTGAGTCACTTTACCGCGATTTCATTGCGACCACTGTCGCAGCACTGAATTGGTAAACGACTGACTAATTCAATGCTTGCCTGACTGTCGACTGTTGCTTTTACTGCTACTGGCTTTCGCTTTGATGTGGCTGTGATGATTTCTGCTTGTCACTGTCACTACTCAACACTATACCCACTCGGCCCTATCGCACTGCACTACACCGAAAACCGCCTTATGATAGCGGGAACATTCACCGAACCAAACTAAATGCTGTCACTGCCACCAAAACCGTTGCTGTTATTATGTTCGTCGCAGTCGGTATTGTTATTGTTCTTGCAACTAACTAGATATGCACATTTTTAATATCAGAGTATCGAACGTTCAAACACAAACAAAGCTAACGACAATAATTGGTGATAAAGTGGATAATAAAACAAAGTGCGCGCCAGCTGCTCCAATCCAAACCGCTGCCATCGAACGAATGCGCCATCAAAACGCCAGTTTGTTGTATTTCGACTGACGTCGATTATGTTCACAATGTTCAAAGCAACGACTACTACAAATGTAAACTGAATATGTACGATGAAATGGCCTGAACCATAACAAAAGCGGCTATAGCGACGATAACGACGACGCCGATGACGACGACTACTGGCGAACGTAGTGAGTTATACTCAGTTATATTTTTATTGAGATGCTCTCCCGCTCTGTTGTGTTTGCTCCGGTTTCCCTCCACCAGTGATGAAACAATGATGAGGAAAAGAAATGCAAAACACCACCACTATCATCAGCACCACAGTGGCAAACAGCTATCAGTTGGTGGGATACCACCACCTCCTACACGGGAGAAAAACAGGAAAATAGAATAGTACAGAGCGCAGAGTCTAGAGCGGATCAGATCAACACAATGTGATGAGCATACCATATAAAGTTAACCAGAAGTTTATCAAAATGCCTTCAAAAATCTACCACCAAAAATAACTCAGCAGAGTGGTGTGGCAATGGACGGCTTGAGCACAAATTTTCAAATTGGAACTTCTGCTTTTTCAGCAGGGGGGTCAGTGAATTCTGAAGCACAAATAACAAAGTGTTGAGAGCACTGAGCACGTTATAAATATGTTCTCATGATTTTGATTGTGAGAGCTGAAATTACCCCGTAATCATATCCAAACATGAATCTCAATTCTTGTTTGGATACATTGCAGCACATTTTCTACACTCACTTCAGTTCATTTTAGTTTTGCTACTGATAAGAGTAGGCATTCAAAATACCTAGTAGTTTGCGGTAAAAAGTCAAATTCATATGTAAATAGATAGGTATATTGGTAATTTTGTTAATTGTTGAAAGTAGTACCAGAGTTAAAAAAACTACACACATTTTATTTGCACCGAAAAACTCTTAATCAAGTCTTTTTGGTGATACTCCGACGGCAATTGTAATATATAAATATTCTGTAGTATAGTCAGTTGCATGTGCACCCAGAGGCTTTAACTCATGAATTATAAACAATAAACGAAAACTCAACTGACAGGCAAATACGCATTGAGTATTAAACCGTAACTGAAATAGCAATATTCGCTGGCAGTGCACAGATATTGTCACAATTGGAGACCGTAAATTATGTGTAGCCTAAATCTTAAACAAGCATATCACAACGAAATACAAAGTTGCTCAAGTTGCCTACTATTTATGTTGTTATTCTTTTCTCACTCTTTTCTGGTGGTGACCGCCTATTTCGCCTACATTGAGTAGCAAACAGGCATTTTGGATGAACGCATTTACATTATGGATAGTGACGTTCAGCGAATGAGTAAAATGTTCATTTTTCAGTGAATCAACAAAAGATACGGCTGTGTTTTGAGTGGAACTACACACATCCATATGAGCCGTTTCGATTCAAATTTTTAGATAGGAAAATATTGAGTGGAAACGCGTATACGAATTTTTGAGATTTATCTGTTTAAAATTAAACAAGGATCTTAAAATGTGATAAACAATACATTTAACAATTTAAAATTATAAACAAAAGATTATTTATGAGATTCACACTCACATTTGGAATGGTATAGCAACATTTCTATTAAAAAGGGATTTTAGATAACAAAGTCGAGCCTATTAGAAGTTTGCAATTTTAAAAATGTATGCAACTTAATCGAAAAGACTGAAGTACCTAGCTTCATCTTCCACTTTTTTGCTACCAAACTCCCCTTAAAAGCTGACAAAAGAGCACCAATGCCAGCAAAATGTTTTCATGAATTCAAAAAAAGAAACAAAATCTTGTAAACAACTTATTTTTTCTTTCACTACAAATAGTGTAAGAAGTGGAAAATTCGCCACATTAGGTATAGCGAAACATCTTTTTTTTTACCTTATTCTTACTCATTTGTGGAAATGTAAAGGCGTAAAATTATTGTATTATCAGCATCTCTGTCGGTCTGTTTTGTCCGAAAATTGGTCCCTCACTTAAGGTGACGTCTAGTTAAAATGTTGTCCTCACGCCGACACACTTCTTTCAATTAAAAAGTTAAGATCGTCAAATATTCCACAGTTTAAATATAGCCTTCGATGTTTTAAGAATGTATGAAAACTTTTCTTTCCTGAAGGTGCTCATATTGACTTTAGCAGCAAAGAGGTAATATGCCCAAAATAAACTGCAAAAGATAGACCGCAAATGTATATTTTAGACAATACGAAAACATAGCAAGGAGTGAATTAATAATGCGTGAGCCGAATTCTACTGCGATAAATGATGAATTGACACTTAAAAGTCATCGTTTCTTTTTTAAATAATACAACTACAGGGTGCCCGGCATCGCTCGTGTGCAGAAACGAATGCTATTAAAGACGTGTAGATGGATAGGATTAATTTAGAATTGAGCCGAAATTGACAAATGAGTAAACAATTTTATGAAGACAGACGTTGATATTTTTTTGAGAAGCTAAAATCATTTTGTTGTACATATATAAAAATATGTTTGAAAAGAAGTTTGTCCCATAGCTAAAGTGATTAAATAAACATTTTTTGTTTTTTGTATCAAGCAATTTTATTAATTAAGAATTTTGCACGTGCCAGAGACAGTTTCTCACCCTCAATTCCTCATTGCCTCCAAATCTTAAAATCGGTCCCCATCTCCACCTTGTTACCCATCACCATAAAAAAAAAGAATAAAATGGGAAATACATCCAAAAGTCATTGAGATGATCCCCGAATCACTTTTTGTTTAAGCGACATAATCTATGGTTATTTCTTTCGTTTATTTTATTTGCATTGATGCTATTGTAATTCGCAATCAGCTTATTAAATATTCCGTAGACCTAGTTTATGTTTTGTAAAGCCAAAGTGTGGTTTTTCACAACAAAAATGAGGAAGCCAATCAAACGCAATGCCTCAGAGCCAATAGTGCTCGACATCAAATAATACACACCCTTGCGGGTAGGGGTTTAGAATATGCCCGCGGCAGGCATACCGGTCGTAAGAGGCACTTATATGCACAAAGGTAATGATGTGCAACTCGATGGTTGATCTACGGACATGATGCTCCTCACCTCTCATTACCAATCTTCTTTTTCCTTTCGGAAGGAGGGATGACATGACCTAGAAGGTTACACTGGTCATAACAAATTGCTACCACGACAGTCGGGCAGTACCGCAAGGGAGTACCGGAGCGTACCGGATTCATATCCGGCCAAGGACTGTAAATTCGACAACACTCCCCAAAACCTTCGGGGAGTGATTTTGTTTCTAAAACAACAACAACAACCAAATAATACATACAAGTTGTAAAATGTGCTCCGCACACCTGTTCTCTAAAGAACAAACAATTTACAACATTTGCGCAACACTGTTGTCAGAACTTGAGCCAAATCTATACATATACATATATAACAAGTAAGGAAGCCTAAGTTCGGGTGAACCGAACATTAAATACCCAGCGTTAGTTTTCAGGAAAAGGGGGCGTAGTTTTCATCCGATTTAGCCCATTTTAAAAACCAATCTATTCCGAGCCTAAACAATAGCGAATTTGGTGGGCGCGGCCACGCTCCTTGCTTATAAAGCTTTAACCGCTTACATGAGCCAAAAGTACTCAATCGATCTTTACAAGGGTTATACCATGTCCTATATATAACTTTGGAAAAGAAGGCGTGCCATGCCCATAACTTTTAACGTATTTTGTGAAATTTTTTATATACGGATCTATGTGTCCAATAATCAATATTTACATAATTTTAAAAAAGTGGGTGGTGGCACGCCCACGGATTTTATTATGTTGTTTGTCCCTATTTGAAGTTCAGTTTTCATTGCAGATCTTTATGATACTTTCACAGTGGCTTGTTATTAGTGAAATGTTGATATTTTGTTTATTCACTTGTTGGCGGTGCCACGCCCATTTTCCAAAATATTACCAAAAAACCTTTAAACATCACTAATAACATCATCAGGTGAATGAGTGTACTAAATTCTAGCATTATATCTTTATAAGTTAAACAGATATTGCATATTCCGGTTTCCTAACTCTCGTTTAGAGAACTTTAGTCCAAAAAGGGGCGTGGTCGTTCACAGATTTTTCTTATTTTCTGTGGTAGTACTCTACATAAACATGACATGCCTGGTACCTAGTTTCGTAAACCTATCTCACACCGTTCTGAAGTTATTAGCAGTCGAATTTGAAAATTTCCTGACTCATAAGTGGGCGGTGCCACGCCCACTTTCCAAAATTTTGCAAAAATTATGTTAAGAATATAAAAGTTGATGTATGTACCAAATTTAATTATTATAGCGGTATCAGTTAATTAGATATGGACTTTTCAATATTTCCACCTCCTTTCAATATAACTTTTATAAAAAAGTAGGCGTGGTCGCCAAGCGATTTCGTTTATTTTCTATATCTGAATTTAACACAACAATAGTATGCCCTCTACAAAATTTTGTTATACTAGCATAAACTGTTCTCAAGTTATTTAGAGTCAAAATTTTAAAATTTCTTCAAATATATGTGGGCGGTGCCACGCCCCTTTTCAAAAAATTTGATAAAATCGGCCTTAGAACATCTAAATCAATACATATTGCAAATTTTATCATTGTAGCTGCTTCTAATATTGAATTAACCCGTTTTACACGTTTTTCGAAATTTTCGATATCGAAAAAGGGGGCGTGGTTATCATCCGATTTCGCCCATTTTCAATAGCAACCTACCTTGGCCATAAAGTAACCTGTATGCAAAATTTCATACAAATATCTCAATTTTTACTCAAGTTATCGTGTACACGGACGGACAGACGGACGGACATGCCTTAATCAATTCCTCTTTTCAACCTAAGAACTTTCATATATGGAACCCCATATCTAACTCGATTATTTTGCGCCGTTACATAGTACCGTTATATGGACAAAATTAATATACCCTTGTACTAGTACTAGTACGCTGGGTATAAAAATTACCCGCCCTCTCCAAAGCTTAGATACTTTTTGAATAAACTTAAAATATGCAGACATGACATTGCTAGAGTTGTATTACAGATAGAAAACCCCGCTCGCTTCCCTTTGTCTCAGAACTAATAATAGACAGAGTCCGACACACATGACGTGTTTTTGACACATTTTGGGTAACATTGGTAGAGATATCGGTCGATAATTCCGAAACTTTATGAGCTATTGGAACAAGTAATATCTTTGATTTTAAGTTAAGAGTCTGGTAATATAATGGTAAAAGTTTCATTCAATTCCAAACATGCATACATACGTACAGACAGACAGACAAAAATTCTAGAAACAATTGATTTCGCTTCTACTGGCTCAGTAATGATCCCTGCCATATATTTTTTTAAATACATATATAGAGATATATGTATGTACCTTAAGCATATGCTTTGGCTGTTTGTGGCCAATGGTCGAAATAATTTATTTTATTAGGTATAGTTAGTGGTTGACGTTGGTTTAACATTACTTTATGGGAAATTATCAAAAAAAGTATCTATTAATCGCCCCTATTACGGTTGTCAATACTTTTAAGTATTGACTTGATGTTGACGAATTGGTATCGACATTGTCAATTTCGATAACTATTGACAGCTGTTGATACTATTTTGGTATTTACGACAACAATAGTGATATTCTATTGACGGGTGTCAACATAAAACTTGTCAACACAGTTTTTGGTGACGACAAGCGCTCAATTAAATATTCTGCTGTAAAAATTTGGTAAAATAATTCTGAATTATACCTTATTACACACTTTATTTGTTTAGTTTTTAGTTAATTCAGGAAAATAGAGAGAGCAAAATTAAAATAACAAACAACAACCAATTTGCGCAGCTTATTTTAGAACTAGAAAAAATTCCTGCGCTTGCTAAAGGCTTTCTACCACTCAGGGATGGTGAGGGTTGGCAAAAGGTAAAAAACAATTTTTTTTTAAACTTATATGGTTTAACTTTTTGTGAATTTAAAGGTTTGGAGGGATCTGAAGTGCACCCATTGGAGGAGCAGGTTGCCAACCTTCTTCAATTCGGCAAGCAGCTTAACCCGAAAGGAATGGCTCAATGTGTTCCCAAAAGTGGAAGTTGCATGAATTGGATTGTCTAAAGATTAATTTTTAAAAACAGAATAATATGTTTGTTTTATGCAGAAAATACTGAAGCATTTTATATTTTTTAATAAAAACAACCAAAAACGAATTACAAAAAGCTTTCTTTAATTTGTTCACGTATTTGCGAAGCTTCCATGTTTTGCAAGTCGTCAGATAAATTAACTTCAAACCCATCTTGAACATTTTCACATGGTATTTATGTATGTGCAAAACACCTTTCCCTGGGCTACACCATTCCAACTCCGGGTGGTTGCCTGAACCGTAGCAACGTGCCACGGTACGCACACTTTTTCACTTTTTTGGCTCAGCCTAATGTGCCATTACAACAACCACATGAAAATGGCAGAAAAATTGTGAACTTTAACTGCAAATATCTCGCAAAATTCTAAAAATATCTGATTTCCCCTCCAGATTATTGTTACGGAGGTGAAGACGCGTCTCTTGATACCTCTACCTAGATTTTTGGACGTGTATTTACACTTGAAGTAAAAGGATCGTAGTTTTGCTATTAAATTATCGATAACACGTCAACGTCAATACATTTATGAAGTAAATGCCAGTATTGATTATTGACGCGACGTTGATATTGATACGACTTGATGTTGATATTAATACGAAGTGCCAATTGATGTTGACAACCGTAATAGGGGCTAATATTTATTCCACCTACATAGCTACCACTCTGTATTCTATTTAGTATAAAAAGTTAAACCAAATTTGTCCAGAAATGTAGACATATTTAGTTCCAGCGTTCTGGATGGATGTTACTTTCCCAAATCGACTTGGACCACCATCTTGTGACAGCTACGATACGCCCATACCTCTGTGCTGCGATAAAAGTGCGCACAGTAACGAAAGCTCATATTTAGTAACAATAGATCATATTTTCTCCACCTTAATCCCACACCTGCTATTAGAGAGCGAACCGATCAGTGAGAACATATTACACACTCACTACGTGCCTCCAGTGATGACACCATAGGGTTCCAGTGAGCTCGAAAGAATAATTGGTACCATGTAAAGTATCTCTCCGTTTCCGAAAAGAAGGGCCCTGCCTACGTGGTCACTTCGAGTTGCCCCACATGTGCGTCAGGAGTAATATCGTGAGTCAAAAAAAAAATTCTACCAAAAGATCTAATGGTTAACTTCAGAGCGGAAGATTTTATCACTGGCGCAAATATAACCGGCGTAGGCAGTTTAGTTATGAAGGCAACACTTCTCCTCTTTGCTGAATCGTGTGTGACACCACAAACCCGCCTATAATAAAATAATAATCACAGTAATAAAGGAAACAATCCCCAACAAATACGCCAAAGACCGTTAACAAGAATTTTAAACGACTATTCCAAATGGCATTGAGAAAAACCTATAGTCCGTCAGAATTGTGAAGGAGCGTGCAATTGCTAGCATATGATGATATTATTAATATTATTTGAACCACAGCGCCTTGAGCTCTGCCTTCTTTCGCGTTTGCACGTCACTGTTGATTGTTACAAAATTGGAACTATGGGCAGCAAGTGCTGCTGAGAAGTAAAGTCCCCTCTCAACGAGCAAAGATCATTCTATATAAATCTCTGAAGATGATGTACTCCTAACTATGCGATAGGAACGACCATGTCACCAAAAATTATCGTAGGGAATTTAAGGAGCGAATTAAAGCCCACTGGCTGAGTCAAGTTATGGGCATGGAAGCTATTGCTAAAAATAATTAGCTGGAGTGTTTTAATAAACTGCAGCCAAAATCACCAAGGCGGCTATGCACTCAAAATGAGGTTGGTTAATATTTAATTGTTCGGAGATCAACATATGTATGTATACATACATATATAAAACTGAGTTGGAATTTGCTGTCTAAACCAAAACAAAAATACTAAATAAGTGGTGCAACCGAATTATTTATTTTCTGTATTATAAATTATTTTCTAGCAGAATGAAATTTTGCCCCTGAATCTACTTGTAAGACGTGATAGCAATAATGACAACAAAGTAGACTGATACGAAGGCAAAGAATGAGGCCGATATGGCGACGGCAGAACAGCAGTAAAAAAGCGTTTGATCTTTTTGCTTATGATACACGATCTTCTATTTTTGTTTACTTTTCTCTCTCGCCTTTGATGTTTACGGGAAATGTTTCGGCAAGAGGAGATAAAAATAGAGGAGTCTTTTAGGCGGTCGAGCATCAACTGATACCCTATTGGCTTGGTAAGTAGCGCGATAAAAGAAGACCCTCGCTGTTGAATGGGAGGCAATAATAAACACCGCTATCATTGAGAGGTGCTTGGTATTATATTAAACTACTTATAGTACCTAATTAAACAGTGGGAGTGGTAATTGAATTCAAATTAATTGTTAAATGTATGAGAAGTGCTACAGAAATAAGAAATAGCACCCAAAATGGCTAGGCAAGAATGTATGTATAAGCAGTACACTTGAGAAAATACATATGATCACATATGTATACATAGATAAATATAAATATACATACATATGTACACACATATATATGTAAGTATATTTGCAATTGTTCGCAAACGTTTTTTATGTATGTATACAATTCGAAATGTGATAGAAAGAATTGACAAAATGCAAGATTGTAGTAAAACTATAGTTTTGATTAATTTTTAAAATATTCGTTACATTTTAACTTTTATGCATGTAGAATTTTGGTCGTTGTTTATTTTTTGCTTCCTCGAATAGTAAAACGTCACATTGTAGAGTGAAAGCTATTTTCATCAATTAAATAAAAATGAGTTAATATTGTGAAATCAGGAAATTAATACTGACACCAGAGAAATACATTGGTTAAATTTACCCTTGGGATAGTGTATTTTATTGGTTTGCAATTTTATGACTTTTGAATGTGAAGTGATTGTAAATGCAAAGGCATGTATATTTATGTAGATGCATGCCCAAGTAGAACATATTGCACATATCACAATGAACTATGGCTCCTCAATCGTTCCAACACTATAGAGTAGTGTAGCAGCGACCACCATCAACATAGTTCCTGCGCCAATCGAGCGTCAAGCTATTTGTCATTCCAGAAGCATTTTGATTATTTTCTTTATTTTCTGTACACTTTGTTCATATGTATGTATGTATGTATGAAAACATGCACTTGCCTTAGCTTCTTCCAATTGCTGTTGGACATTTTTCACGCTTTTGTCTGACTATGCCAACAAGTGCAATGATCGATGCTTTAAATTATGATTTGGATTTATTACCCTTCAACATTTCTATACAGGGTTCGCTGTGAACTAAAATGGAAAGATGACAGCAAATCTGAAAACGAGTAGCTACCTAAAACTTCCATGCGACCATACACGAATACATATGTACAAATGACTACTACGAAGAATCCGTGATCAGGCGCAAAAAAAGTTTGACCGAATCCATTTCTGATCGCTTCATATGGGTTCAACTGATGCCTTTTTTTGAATATGATCTGAAGAGACTGATTGTATAGAACAGATACTGCCGTACATGTCCGCTTCATACACCTACGGTACTGTTAGAAAAATCCTATGCGTACCCGTTAAAATAGCGTATGATGAAAACTTCTATGTGTGTACATACATATATACAAGTTTTGAAGCTTATGCAAATGTATTGTATACGTGAATATGTATTTACATACATATCTAAATAATACAAACATCACTAACCGTAGGAATTCGCCGCCTCTCTTTGGCTGATTTATTGAGTGTTAATACAGAACTTAAATCCATGGCTGTCCTTTATGCCTCGTTGCTCTTTGTTCGACTTTCATTGTGTTGCAAAGTTTTGAAGCTGCATATTGCATTTTTGCGTCCTGTGAATTGTTGTGTTATTACATTATTTTTCACAGTGGCCCATTGATATTGGAAAGTGGGAAAAGCATAGACGTGTAAAAATATTTTCGGATGGGAGATGAGGTTTGTTCCCAATATTTTTTTCAGTGTAAACCTTCCAAGAAAATGAGATTATTAAGTATTATGGTTCTGGAAAGCTTTACATATTTACTCCTAACTATCAGAACATCTAACTCAACCCATGATAATGCATATGTTAATTAATCATAAATCCATCTTTTATTTACATATCCCTTGTATTTAGCTCTACGAAAAAAAACAAATAAGAACTTTTAAATATAGTTTTAAAAAATTGTTATGTATAGAAAAAAAAATATTAAGATTATTTTATATCAAGTTTTACACATGATATTTCTCAGACGACAAGCAATTTTCAACGCTAGAAAGTTCGAAAATGGCGCCGAAATAAAGCGAGATTTTAAAATTCTTTTTTAACAATGTTAGGTTTGTCTGGCTAGGAAACCTGAAAGTAATTCGGAAAAATGTATTATAATATCTATACCAGAATTCAGGATTGCACTAGTCAAATGTTTGTTGTCTTTTTCTCGAAAAAAAAAAAAATGGAAAACCCCACCAAAAATGATTTCTGTGTGCACGCCTATACGCAAGTGTAACTCTCTTATCTGTACTCATACAGTTGCTGGTTTCACATGCACAACAAAGGCCATAAAGCCATTTTCATAATAAAATTGCGCGGAGTTGCAAATTAAAATTGCATTGTAATTGGTTAATCCAAGCGCACATTATGAGCGACAAGTGACAATTGCTCTGGCATCTGTGGTCAGCTATGGACGACGGGACGAACTGACGGAAAAGTGGGTGGAGAATTTTATTTAAAATGTGTGGTATTAAATTCAGTAATATGCAGCAAAATGATAAGCGCTATAGCTTCGTTTCACAGGAATAGTTTATATTCTGCTTAACTTCGTTGAAAAAGTAAAACCGCGTGAAGGTGATTTCTTACAATAAAGCAATATGGCCTCATTTCTCAACATTTTAAGGTATAAGGCCATACTAACCAATATGGGAACATTTCCGCCACGTGAAATATTTAATGTGAAATAAAACCATAGAAGTTTGAGAATACAGCCGTATATCACATCGCACACTACATCAAAAAAAAAGTGGCAGGACAATGATTAAAAAGGGACGACGGCGAAAATTTAAATTTCGTATTATAATATGAATTTAAAAAAGTTATTCCTATCAATTTCACAAAATTTGGAATTTGAATTTTTAATTCCATAGCCACACTGCCGCCATATCACTTCGATCGCAACACTTGAGTTTAAATATTCAATAGATGTTAATTTGTTTAAATATCTGTTATTTTAGAAAAGATTTACTTTCTCCTCTAAATTATTCTTACGGATTTTTAGCATATATTATTCGAAATTCGAAAAAATGGCTGAGATATACATACACTGACGAGCAAAATATTGCCGCTCACATGATATAGGCTTACAAAGTTATAACAAACAATAATTTATAGAATTTTAGGTTCGATTATATTAGCCTGTTTTTCCAGCTATATAAAATCATTAAAACAATAACAAGAATTCATCTGGCTTTCAATAAAAAAAAATAACAACCATTCATAAAGCCCAAAAGGTTACAATTTTGTTACCTGTAATACCTGTAGCTTAGAGCTCCGTATCAAGCAATTCGAAAGGACAAAAATCGGCTGGATGGCTCACAGATCGCGATGTACAGAAAATATATTTAAAATGTGGAATCTTTCTATTCATTTTGCAGCTAGATCATTGAAATTAGGTACATCGATCAACAATGAAATAACATTGCAAGACCCAATACACTTAATTCTACTAGATGGCGCCAGGCAAATTAAAATCGATGAAAAACAGGATGGAATCTCGCCATCGACTTTTGATTAACTTTCTTGTGAACTGAAGGTTCCGGACAATCCAACATTTAATTAAAAACATTTCGCTGGGTGGGCACTGATATTTCTATTTTCAAAACTTGTTCGAATTCCGCTATCCCGAACAGATCTAAGGAATCCCTGCAAAAGTTTTACTTTGTTTAGATATGGCCCTAACTAGAACTTGAACCAAATCAACTAAGTACATATGTACATACACATTATGTGCATATGGCTGATTCCTTGGAAACTGATATATTTGTGTTCACCGACTTTAATGTCAAAAATTTATAACAAACCGAAATTTTTTTAAATAAACTGATATGCAGTCTTATTAATCTCATCGAGTAATATAAATCAGGTGCAAAATTTAATTTTTTAATACCATGGACTACTTTAAAACACACGAAAAAGAAAAAAAAGTAACCATTTATAGTGTCCCTTTGTTGAGGTCATGTACTTTTATTGGCATTATATGCTATAAATTGTGATCAAAACAAAATTTGCAAGAAGCTTTAAAAGATGATAAAGAGCTTAACAATATGCCACACTTGTTTTAAAAATAATGTGTTTGACTAGGGTCCTATAGAGGACTAAACTTTGTTCTCCAGTTTTGTAAAAAATCAAAAAATGGTGGTCACAGTCGGCGTGTGCGAATATTAATTAACATATAATATTAATTTTTTTTTGACACATGTTCAGTCTAATGTCAACATTTAAAAAAACACAAAAAAATACAATAATTCTTGGTTAAATTTCCACCAAATATATATGTGTTCTCATAAGGGGTTAATAGTTTAAATATGAAACTGAATAATTCACTTGCGTTTAAAGCAGTTTATGAAATGGTTGTAGCAAAACTATATATTTTCGATATTTGAATAAGTATGGGTACAGTGGGCGTTAATGGGTTAAGTTGTAGCGCAATGCGAAACAGGGGCTATTTCTTATACCCCATTTACACTTTATACACTTTCAAAAGTCATTCATCGTAACATTGACATTTCACAAAAAGTCGATGTGAAATATATCAGTTTCCAATGAATCAGCCATATGCACATTTGGATATACTTTTTTTGCATTTCGATGTGCTTATTTTTTATTTTCAAAACCTTAAATAAAAATTAAAAAAGCTTATTACTTATTGAATTTTTTTGAAAAACCATTTACATTTCACTCATCACTCAATTTTTATGAATAAGAACTAAATTTTTGGCCATGTGCTAATCGGAAACATTTAGATGTTTGTTTAACCGTCTAAACGATTCTGATCCACGGATGGCACATCGTTCTCCACTTCGTATTTCCAACGGGGGAGCGGCCTTTTTTTCATATGCTCCCATAGGTGGGTTCCGACAAGAATACCTTCCAGGCTGGAGCATCTTCTTCCATTCGCCCTACATGGCCAAGCCAACGTTGCAGGTGTATTTTAATTCGTTGGATAAAGTCAATATCTGCGCAGAGCACAACAACTCTTGGTTACAATTAAACACCTTTGAAAGAACTTTCTCCCGAATACGCCAAGGGCCGACTCATCTACGGCTGTCGTCGTCCATGCTTCTGCACCATATTGCAGGAAGAACGAGAGAGGACTTTGCTTTTAAATAGCTTACTTAGGTCAAAGTAACATTTATTGGTAAGGGTAATACTTCGCCGTGATTATTGTTGGTGTTAATGCTGGTTCCCTCTACTATTTCAAACTTATGGCTGCCAACAGCGCCGAGGGTGCCAAGACGCGAATACGCTGAGACTTCGCATGATGAGGTACCTTGTCAGCAATTGCACGCTCTTATAATAGTTTTTTCCTGAGCGGAGTAGTTCTTCGGCCTGTATTATTTTCCCCAGCATCAAATTAAAAAAAAACACGATAGGGGGTCACCCTGTCTGAAACCTCAATAGAGTGACTGAGTGGTGGTATTGTTCAACATCATTTTGAACCGTTTTGCTAGGAAACCGAATTCAGACATAGCGATATATAGGCAACTCCTTTTCGAGCTGTCGAAGGCAGCTTTAAAATCAACATAGAGGGATATGAATTCATTTTAAATGATTTGCAATACCGAATGCAAATATGTATGTATGTGTACACATTCGTAGTTGTCAAAATTTTATCCAGCTGCATGGGCTATGGTCAGGCGCGTAGCCAGAAAAAAATTTCGGGCGGGGTTTTGGCCAAAGTGTCAGTAAATAAAAATTACCTGTATATTACGCGCATTTCTATGACAACCGGCGTAAATGTGATTCTAAAGTTTAGAATCTAAACCAAATTTGGTTTGGTCATACACCTAGACCAGTATATCTGCGTTCAGTAAAATTAACTTCTTTAGACTAATTTGATAATTTTTGAATGAAAGTATGTGTAAATACACAACAAAAATACTCAAAGTTAACATTTTTGTGGATTATTCAAGAAAACTCGAAAAATCTTCGTCAAAATCTCTAAATTTTTAGTAAAATTTTTTAGATTTTTTTCGAGAATGCAGTTTTGCACCTCGTTCAATTGTAGTGAACAAAGATACGAATCTTAAGCTGCTAAAATAATTACTCGACTTTTGGCAATTTTTTTTCTAGCCGACCAAGAGCATTTTCTTCAATATAAAAATATTACGCTTATAAATTCTTAACTTTTAGTTGCAATACTTTTATTGTTTTTACACATACTTTCATACAAAATAATGAAATTAGTCAAAGGAAGTTAATCTTACTGGAAATTCCAAGCAACACTTTGAACGCAGACCTACTGGTCTAGGTGTATACGTAGCCCCAAAAAGTTTTAAATCTAGGCTAAAACATTTAGCCGTGCACAAAACAATATTTATTTTTCTTGTTTGTTTTGAAGTTTTTTTTTGGATTTCTTCAGGAGTTACTTCAAAAGGCGAGTGAATGTTGAGTAGAGCCAGCCTCTCCTGCCCCATCGTACTTCTTATATAAGTTTTTAACCTTCGAAGGGAAGAAAAAGACCGTTCGCTAGGAGCAATTATTTAATGCATCAATGAAAGTGCTTGGTCGCTCCTCTTTCGGATTGGAAAATATTTTTCTTTTTTAGGCCTTTGCGATGTTCAAAATAAATCCAAAAACTCTATATAAATGACACTCATGAAACGCTTAAGAAGAATTGCTTGTGTCAGAATCTCTTCCACTTTTCTACTGCTAATTTCTGGAAAATGTTTACAAAAAAGTGACCTGCGCAACTCTGGCTTTGGAAAGAAGTAAATAGTTGTCGCTTTATTTCTTGAAGAAAAACTGAAGCTTCGGAAAAATAAAAACAAAAAATATAATAAAATAACGTTGAATACAAAACGTAACGTCAAAAATTCTTGGCTATTCATGACAATTTCATGAATTGAAAATATTTCTTAAGCATTTTCTTTTCAACAGCATACCGCGCTTTTACTTTTAAAATTTTTCAATCCATTTTTGCAAATTAGCGTCCCTTTTTATTAGCACCTGACATAAGTACAATCTAATTGTTACTTTCTCTGATAATTCAATACTACTGCGTTGTGTACTGCTTGGTAATTTTTGGTAATTTTTTTTGACTTCTTGGTCATTGTTTTGGTTAAGCTTATGGCAACCGTGACTACAATAACGAGAGACACTCATTTTTACGATTTTTGCCCGTTGTATTTATAACTCGAAAAGCAGTTAATTTGAATTTCAACTGACTTGAGTTCGAACACACTTTTGTTGTTAACATGCTATGTAGTTGAGATGCTAAGTTGATGCAGAGCAAGTCTGATAGATTTGCGACAATTTCTTGAAGCGCCAATGAGTGAACCGTTGCAGGAATTTAGTTGTGACCTCTCAGACTTGCTCTGACAATTGATTAGCGACTACCAATAACTTCTCTCAGTGTGAAATATTATTTAATTTTATTCTTTCGTATTTTCATTATTGCTATTAATGCTTATTTCTTAACAGGGGTTTTAAAAGTGAATAGAGTAATTATTCAAGTACAGACGTATATTTTTTAATTTTCGGAAATTCGGGGTTTGAACCCCCAAAACCCACCCCTGAATACGCGCCTGGCTATGGTAATTTCTGATGTTCATATTCACTGTGTTAAATGTCAGAATATTCTTTCGATCTGTCAATTTTCAACCGATTGACACAGGTCGTTTATTTGTAATTTTTTCGTCAGAAACATTTTTTAAAACACCCATCCCTATTTGAAAGAATGTATTTTCTGTGTATACACGTACCTATCTTTATTAATTCTTGTATTCGCTTGTGAGTCCATTTATATGCAATCTGGTAAAAAGAGCGAATACCAGTAGCTGATTTTAATAGGGGAGGAACTGCCGACTATACACTCAGTTGAGCATCAGAATTATAATTGCTAAAGGCTTCGTTGGGATTGCATATAAATTTGCTAATTGAATAATTGGATTTATTTAAGCTTTTGTTGTTTAATTCGCTATAAACTAATAAGTGGTGAATTTATTGTAGCAATCATAAACATAATGAAAGCTTATCCAATACATCTTTTTAATTCGACGGGCGACAAAATTAGAAATACATACTATGTACGTGCAATTAGTAATGAATTGAATCAAAAATAGTCTTTCACATGTCAATTAAGTTTCGTCACAATAGGTTAAAAACGAAACCAATATTATTTATACACATAATCACGACCACATTAATCATTTTGCAAGACTCTCAAAATATCCTTGCGCCTTATGTTCGCCTTAAGTTGTATTTGCATGATGGTCATCGCTATGTTCCGGATTCCAATCTCTAACTCACCGATAAGCTACTTAAACAAAAATTATATACGATTGTAAGCTTTCCTTTTTAAATCAATATTTTATCATACAAACAAAATGTTCACCTCCTATACCGAAATCAAATAAAGTGACAAAATCGCATGACTACAGCTCCACTCACTGAAGTTTATTTACACATAAATATAGATGCATAGCTACCCATGTACGTTGTACATGTGTATGTGCATTCATGTTAACGCGAACATCAAACTTTGAGTTCTTTGCTAACTTTATACATATGTACATATTTACATACATACCTACCTTGAGATACAATTTCCCAAAGTGAAATATAAGAAGTCCGAAGCAAGACGTTGCAGCAATTTTACCATAAATTTGCCAAGTGTATTAGGTAGCAAAATTTTTACGAGATCATTATGGCTCATTTCAGCGATTGTTGTGATCCTTTTATGCGCCTTTCAATGACTTCAAAATGGTTATGGGACTATTCTGTCTCTCGCTACCGTTTTCAGATTTGGACTGTTGTTGTTGTCCTTATTATGTACTGTTTGTTAGTGTTATATTAGCTAACCATTTTGAGCAATATTGCGTGTTCTTAGTAGAAGGATGGGATGGCTTTGTGTTTCCGATGTTTTAGTGTGGGAAAGCGTGATGAGCAAGTAAGCTCTAGAAATGCTAAGAAAGTACCTTGTAGTCAAGTGAAAAACTACTCTGCAAGCATTCTAATTCACTAACTAGAATTTCGTGCTGCTTTTGAATTTTTTCTACTAAACAGATGCATTTTTTGCTGAGAAGATTTCCATGGCAGAAATGCAAGTGGAGAGTTTGCGAAACTGAGGTCGAGGGGCGACTCCTTTTAGAAAACAAATTTTCAAACCAGTTTTTATGCTACCTGCCCTGGGACCTAACCTTCTACATTGGGTGTAGTCGGCGAGCCACACTACCGCCCCACCACGGCTGTATATCGCTCGTTCTGTTGTAAACAGGGTTAACTCAAAACTTTTCATTTTTTTAGATAGTACGATACATTTTAATAGCTACCCAAGGTCATTATATTCAACTTTTTAAAATAGTCATTGAACTAAAAATGGCGGAAATAGATGTATTTGTATCTGTGTATTATAAATTTTCGTAGCTTATCTGTTCAATGTAAAGTGAATCAATTCGAAAAAACTATATATTCCACCAACATATAAATATGTATGTTCTCTGGTTTTGTTGCATCAAAAGTGGTTTGATTTCGCGTTGATTCACTCTATTAGAAATTAAAAACGCATTTTTTCAAAAAACCCATTTTCTTTTTTGTATGAAACTGTATTATTTAGGCCCAATTTCACGGTGCCGAGTTAACTTGCATTCCACAGTTAACTATAGATTCACAATTTTATTTAAGCTTTTTGATAAATATCTCTTTCTCAATATACAATAGATAACCTTATGGGCTCTAACCCGAGGTTAACTACCCAATGTTAAGCAGTTAAACTCTAGTTAACTCAACTTGCAAGTTGAAAAGCTAGAGTTAAATGTGGAACGTAAGTTAACTCGTTCAAACTTTCGTATGAAGCTATTTTTTTCTGAATAAATTTTTTATTGTTCAGTGAATTATCTCAGAATGAAAAAAGTTTGGATGGAATTTAGCATCTTCCTCACATTAATATAAATATTTTGCTTATCAGTATACTAGCTTAGTATTTGTAGTTTGCCATCATACCTTATAAATTGACGTGACCCTTCTAGTATCAACTACATTAGTCGTAAAAGTTAACTGTTTGAATAGACAAAACTTTATTTGCGTTTTCCAAAAAATTAGAATTTTAAGTTAACCCTGTTTACAATGGAACGAACGATATTGTAATTAATAGTTTGAAATAAAAAGACTAAATAATAGCTTTTATAGTGAAATCACTAATTTTGTGCACAAAAATACATTTAGATTACAGATCCTGCACATATGTATGTAGGTGCATGTTAACAAAATCACCCATAGTTTTTGCGTCGTTCTTTTTATTTTTCAGGGGGGGGTCGAAGTGTGATCTTGAAATGCTGTTTTCATACGACAACAAGGTGGTTAAAAAGTTTCAAGACCATTTAAGAATTTTACAATAAATAAACTCATTTAAAGCCATATATGTATGTATGTAATACTTCTATATTGGCAGTAATGTATCTTCTCAATAAAAATTCAGAAATAATTTTGACGCAACTATTACCGTTTTTGTGAATGTGTTGTGGATGTGTAAATTTAGGAGCGGCTTTCATTAATAAGGGCCCAAATGCCTTTTATCAAAATTTTTTGTATAAAAATATATCTGCTGCCACAAGTATAAATTGTTTTTCGCCATAAATATTAGTTTGGTAAATAACTTTAAAGGTTCAATTTTTGTTTGTTGGAATATCCGCTCCTATCTCACAGCATAACCGATTTTGAAATTTATAACCTGCTACAGTTCTCTCTGTTACAGAGTTGTAAAAGAATACTTTTGCGAATGCCTTCTTTTGTGATTTATCGTAAAATGATTGCAACAATTTTTTGAATTCTTTGATTTCGACTTCAAAAATGAAGTCATTATTCAGACTTCATTTTGCGACTTCAAATTATTTTTTCCATTCATTTTTTGGTTATTCATGTATTGCATTCATTGAATCAAAATTCTTTCTGAAGTAAATTGAAGAAGGTGTCATAAAGTCATATGTCATATAACAATACAACGCAAATATATAACACTTGTGAGCACACCTTCATAAATCTGAGTGATATTTTCCATTTTGATCAGCTGATCGCCCGAAAACATTAAAAATGCCAAGGGAATCTGAATTTCGCAGCTACAAAATAAGAAGGTAAACAAAACAGCTGATCAAATACAGCGAGCCATAAACATACAGTGTATCTGTTTAGTACGCATACAGCATGGAAGGTAGCAACAAAATGTGTATGACTGTTATAACAGTTATGACAATATGACGATATGACTTGATATGACAGTTTTGTGAATCCCCTAATTATTTATCAAATATACAGAGAAAAACTAAGCACTTTGTGAGAAAAGCTCGAATTGACAAAGTTTATGTACATACATATGTATGTATATGGAGGAGTATTTGCAATTGCTGCAACCAATCGCAGATGCTATCTAGTTTTTGCAAAAATGCAACGGGATGGTGTATGGCTTTCTGTTACCTACGCTGTCAACAATCAGAACCAAATATAGGAAAATGCAACTATCCCAGGCTATGCATTGTCTTCAGCGAGTAGCGAATCTTTTGAAAGCAGACTTGGAAAAAAGATTCCATAAATATTTTTGTTTGGAGGAAGTTAATGACGCCATTGTTGCCGCAGCGCTATGTCCTGAGGTAAAACGGAAATGGGTGTGACTTCACAAAATGACTTCAAAAAGACTTCAGACTTAATTTTTTTATTCTTTATTCAAAAGAGGAGTCAATGAATGCATTCGAAATTTGAAGTCATTGAATAAGACTTCAACTGATTTCATTCGAATATGAGTGCATTCCTTTACAACCCTGCTCTGTTATAATAACCCAGGATATTTATCGAACAAATTATATGCTCCAATACCGTTGGCAACTAGCCTCAATTTGAGTGTTCCGGCGGGCTAGGGGTTAAGAATATATCCGAGGTAGACATGCCGGTCGTAGGAGGTACGTGCAACTCGATGGTTGATCTACGGATATGAAGGGTCTCCATCCATCTTCTTCTTTCTCACGGACATAGGGATTGCATGACCAGGAAGTTACACCGGTCATACGAAAGGGCTGCCATTACAGTTTGGCCGTTACAACAACAACAATACTCTTCTAACACCCGTATCCCTCTGGTCCATTCCTGTCGAAGCCGCTAGGTTTCTAGGACTGCCGTTAAAAGAGTAAGATACTGACTACCTAGGTAGGGCTAAGTAGCGTTACAACAACAACAAAAACAACAACAACAGCTAAGCTCTGTCGCACAGGGACTTTTTTTCGATTGCTTTATTTCGATTCTCAAAACTCAAGCGTACCGAGTTACGAAATTCTTACCATATACTTCTATATTAAATACAAACATATGTTCCCAAAGACCGCTTTAGTGAATTATTTTCTTTATGTTTCTTGAAACGCTTATGACTTTTGAAAATATTTTTGTAATTAGAAATACATATGTATATGCCTGCCTCGCTCAAAAATAATATAGCGGGCAAAAATCGTAAAAATGAGTGTGTGTGTTGTTGTTGTTGTTGTTTTAGCAACAAAAGCACTCCCCGAAGCACGTCACAATTAATTTATACAACTTTCCAAAAGTGGCCAAAATCGAAAAACTCGCCATTGGGGATTCTGGGATCAGATGCATTTCTAAATATGCTGTGGAAAAATTAATATGTGAGATATATGTATTTATGTAAATGATGTTAATTTTTTTGTTGAAGCGCATAATTTTTAAATATAATTTATGATTTGTCTAACGGGTTACTTAAGGCCACATACACTACTTTTGACCAGGCTACTCGGGATTTTAATTGACAAATAACCGAAAAAATCCAGCTGGCAGTTATAGATGCTTTCAATAAAGCAGATCCAACTAATAGTAATAAGAAAATAAAATAATTGATTCAGCGTTGCAAATAATAGTTCATCATTCACACAACAATTGCAACTTTCGAAGTACTCTACTGAAATATAAAACAAAATGCCTCTAGTTTCTTTGCCTTAATGCCACAGATTTATATTTTTGTCCTATGAGTTGCTTTTCGCGCTGGTATGTTTTTTGTTAAATTTTAAATAACTTGATCTAAAAAATTACAATGTCATCACTATCTACGAAATAAGTGACCTTTCTATTTTGTTAATTTAGAAGATTGGGGCAGGACTCAACATTCGTTCAAGTGTATTTTTCGGTTAAGCACCTAAGCTTTGCTGCAAACGAGATTGTGCAGCTAAGAAAAATGTACTATTTTACTTAATTATTGCCAGTAGTGTCTTTTTTCAGTTGATGTAATCGGTAAAATCATTGTATCAAGACTCGGCCAACGTATTTACAAAAGGTCGAAAAACCTTGCAGTGAATTAAAATAAATATTCGATATATGAATATATCCAGTTAACGAATTGCCAATTAAGTGGAACACATCCTAACAGTTATCTTATGCAACTTTAAACTAAGCTAAATTGTTCGTTCAGCGCATCTAAATAACAAAACAACGAATTCAAGCCAGCTTTCTGACTCCAATTAACATAAAAAAGGCAAGTACTAGTGCTTTGTATAAAAATGTAATGGAGTGGATATATGCCGTAAAGAAATGGAAGAGAGAGTAAACTGTTGTGAATGACGAACATATCGTTGAATTGTTTCATAGCAAACACGCTTCACTCTTTGTTCCACGAAGCGTTTAGCCCAAGATTCAGCAGTTAGCAGCCTTTGCTGCAAGATTTACCAATTTTACATCTACACAAAAACTGCATAGGTACGTATACCATTTGATCGCGCTGACTTCGCCTAAGCACATTTGACGAATTGATGAATAAGTTGACGGGCCGTCGATTGTATTTGTACGTGCAACAATTGGGCGTACCATTTGTTAAATGGTCGATGAGTATTTGCGACAGCCCCGTGGAATCCAATTCAAATGGGGCCGTTTAAATTTATGCCACCAACAGCGTTAGCTCCATCACAACACTCAGTGTCGGCGCATGGACAAGGTATGATAATGCATTCGAGGTAAAATAATGCACCAACATACGTGCACACACATGTGTACATACATATGTATACAGTAGGGGATTGGCTCTGGCAATAGCGAAATCACTTAAAAATAATTGTTGAGCCCACATCGGCAACAAAGGTGAACAAGCACAAAATAAACATTTTAGATAAGTTCCCTGTAGGAAAAAAAGATAGGTTAAACCATATTCCCATTTAGGAAGTGCAGTGTTGGAATTTACCTACAAGCCTCAAGTACGTACATACATACATATGTATATAAGTACTTATAATTTAATAACAAAATTTTTAACGTTTCCTCGTTGAAATATTGATGGAAAACTTGGTTTCTTATTTATTTTATTTAGTCGAGTGGTGGCAAATGTACCTATGTAACTACTTGGAAGGGTTTACAGAAAAAAAAATTAAGACAACACACAATATTTTCACTCTTATCGGCAGAATAATCATATTATAGACATTTTATTCAATTAAATTTTAAGAGAAAGAAATTATTAATCTAAATAGTTAATTGAAAGGTTTGAAATTTATTCCAAAACAACTTTAAAAATTGATAAACCAAAATGGTTTAAAATTTAATCGTATAAACTGATTTCCATTTAAATTCAAATAAATGTGAAATAAACTTATGTTTTTCCAGAATTATTAGAATTTAATGGAGTACAGTAGAATCCCGCAAAAATTAACTCTCATTACAACCTTCGGTTAAGCTAACCAATTTTAAGCGTCCACGTAGCGCTTCAAAAAGTTAACTTTCGGTTAACTTTTGCTAGTTTATCCTTTTTTTTGAATCCAACCGTTGGTTTGGTAAGAAAAACAAGAGCGAGTATTCCCCTTATTGCTATGCCTTCCCGATTTTTTATGTAAAATAACTATTGTTGGCGGTGTCGCGGGCACATACATACATATGTATGTACATACGTGGTTGGTCATGAACGTATTCATATATGTATTTATGTATGTTTATTCTGTACAACATTACCAATTAAATAGAAATGACTGAAAGTGAGTCATGCAAATAAATGTATCGAATTATATCACTAAAATTATGTTCATTATCGCATTTTTTTCAAATTTAGAAAACCTATGGAAAAGTAAATATTTCGGAAAAGTAAAATACCCGTGGGACATTTTGGTTAACTTTTTCTATTCTACTGTATTAAGTTTTTTAGACCACAGAATTTTTTTATAATTAGATGGTAAACTAAGTGCCTGACACCCTTTGCTGATTTTTGGAAATTTTTTTTGGAGACGTTTGTATTGTCCTCCACACAAGTTTATGAACGAAACACTTAGATCGTGGAATAAAAATTATGAAAATCAGCAAAATGTATCAAGATCATAACAAACAAAATAATTTTGTCAAAGCCAAAATTTTTAAAAATCGCTATAAACGATTGTATATACATACATTTACATATGTTCGCCACTGTACATACCTATATCTGTGGCAATAAGGGAAAACTACCTGAGTAATTTGCTCGTATATGGCAGGATTAGTAAAAGATAACGGCGACGTCTGTGAATCGTAAACAACTCGTCAAATTCAGTGGCTAATCACAAATACGATTTACACTTTTCATCTACAGTTTGAAATACGTTTCCCTCTTTACATTATGATTTTGTCGTTTTTGTCTGAATTTTTCTTGGCATCGGTCCTGGTTAATTTATGCAATATTTATTTTACGCTCGCCTCATTATGCCAAAACGTGCAATTCCAATGCACACTGTGCAACGCCATGCAACAATACAACACCAACAACAGTAACAAAAGCTACCACACGAAACACGCTTACAACAACAACCTTACTAAGAGCAACGCAGATTAACACAGCTACGCTTTTACATTTATATGATAAACATTGACTTCTTGAGTGAATATTTTCATACCCTTTATGGGAAAAGTAAATGTTACGTCGACTTGCAAAATATTTAAAAAAATATAATTTTCATACTGTGTAGTTTTGAAAAATATTTAAGAAACGTATGTAAGATTACTTTTCTATTTTTAATAGCAAAAACAAGCTTTGTCAGACATGTGACATCAAATCAAATCAATACTCCAAACACATCACTCATTATCAAGATGTGGCTTGAGGTGCACTGTTGGCAAAATTCATGGGGCTCAACGTGTTTATATCAAATCGGTAACACGACTGTCAGGCTAGTACTTGAATGCACTAGCACGTGCGCATTCAGTAGTAACATATGGCAATTTAAACATCAAGAACTATATTGATAATACATATACAGATCAGTGATATAAAAAACGCAATTTTTTGGAAATTCGAAAACGCGAATATTTCGTTTTTGGTAAAATTTGTCGCCAAATGTATATGGCTATATAGTCTCGCTAAAGTGAGGTGCGTTTTGAAAGAATTGTTTCTATTTACCCGTCTAATTGTTTTGTTTTTTTGCTCTTATCAACTATTTTGGTCGTCTAACCTATCTTGCCAGTCGTTTCTTCTTTCTGACAATTGGATAGGCCACGATATCGCAGGTTGGCCTCCACTTTGTCCTTCGGAGTTATAGTATTAATCTTCCTCTGCTGCCAGTGGCTGAAGCATTTTCATTCGTCCCCACATTTCATAAAGTAGAAGAGTGCTCCGATCGGCAAGTATTAAAATATTGAAATAATAAAAATAACATTCACAGGGTTTCAAAGGAACTTCTGACAACTAAAAGTTTCCTGTTTTCTGCTATGTCTTGACTTCCCCTCTGCTTTAAAGGACTATGCCAAATGACTTTGAGCAACAGCTCCGTCAGGAATAGGGGACCTCGAAACTGAAGGAGGCTTCCAACTAACTTGCTAACTATCATGCGAAATGTTTAACTTGATGATGTAAAACATCCTGCAGTGAATAAAATAACATCGGCACTTATTGGCTATATCATATTTACATTATTAGCCGTGTAGAATGTCTACTCCAACTAATACTGTTCTTTTATATTTTTTGGTTGATATGAATCTGTCGCCCATTGATTTACTTTTATTTTAGACAATAACGTCATTACATTCAGCAGAAAAGAGTTCGGAGTGGCTACTGCAGAAATTATGTACGATTATTTATTACGTACAGTACTTCGGCTAACGAGTCTTGGTCGGCATTTTTAGGGGTAGCCATATAGGTAATTTAGTTTGTTGGAAATACGCTAGTCAAGTTGTGGCCTTACTATGATAGCTTTCGAAGCTTTTATTCAGTCATCCAACTTTTAAAAAAATGACTTTGCTTACCAGTCAGTTGTATCAAAACGTTAATTAATAGGGACTATTAGTTATTGATATATACATATATGTACATATATGTATAAAACCTTCCTGGAAACTTTTTTGTTAAAATACCTTTCACTTGATACCCATATTAATATATATCTCAATTTAAAAAATTAAATAGTTGCACCCTCAAACATATGTAAGTAGGAGACGTTGAAACGGCAAGTCGATTTCAAGATAATGGCGGATATTCCAATAAATAAACATTAGGTGGCAACACCACCAAAAATTAGCTCCGCTTCCTAGATAGCTAGTTTGGATATACAAATGTATGTACAAGAATAACTAGTTTGAAGTTATAAGATTATTCTCGCAAGTGTTCGCCAAAGCATTTAGCTTTGTTTCTTGTCTTTGTTATTCGTTATCCTGTGACGATATTTTTAAACATCGTGAAATATATGTGAATTTCTTATATTTTTTTTAAATTTTATATTTTTTATTATTGAGATTTTACACAAACAACAAGCTTGTGTTTTTGGTCTTTACATTTGAAGTATCCTGGTTCGGTACGAGCTATAGACCTATTAATAATTTTTTCTGCAGCGAAAAATTATTGTTGTGTTTTGGGTTTCTTAATAATTTTTATTAATTATTAAAAGTTTTTTGTTGAATTGAACAGGAAAAATTTTTATTTTTATATTTTTTATAAAGCAATAATTTGCCTACTCGTATTATACATATCGATGGTAAAGGGCTGACCTTATACTATGTTTGTACTTCAATGAGCAATTCATCACACTAAAGACATGTGCATGTTTACATGCCAAAAATGGGCGATGTTTTCATTCAACTACCAATTACTCCGCCCTTAAATGAATTCCTTCCTTCCTTCGACTTACACATCTTCGCCAGCGTAGCGTTTTTCATATTTATATAGTTTTTGCGGTTGCTATTAACTTTTCAATTAGGACTTTGTTGCAAAGTAAAATCACTTTATTTCTCTACTAGAAATGTGTCCGCCTATCTTACAAAGATATGCACGTACTCGTATGTGCCTCTTCTTCTTTAAATGTCCATCTAACCGCCTGCGCGATTTTGACCGTCCAACATATGTAGCTCGCCAGTCATTTCTTCGTTGCACCAACTGGCGCCAATTGGAGACCCCGCGAGATCGCATGTCGGTCTCCACTTGGTCCTTCCATCGAAGAGGTGGTCTTCCTCTTCCTCTGCTTCCACCGGCGGGTGCCGATAAGTATACCTTCTGGGCTGGAGTGTCTTCGTTCGTTCGCACGACGTGGCCTAACCAGCGAAGCCGCTGAGTTTTAATGCGCTGTACTATGTCGACGTCTGCGGAAAGCTCATACAACTCATCATTAAATCTTCTTAGAGGCCCACAAATCTTTCGCAGAACTTTTCTCTCGAATACTCCCAATGCCGCCTCGTCAGATGTTGTTAGTGTCCACGCCTCTGCACCATATAGCAGGACGGGAGCGATGAGTGACTTGTAGAGTGTGATTTTCAATTGACTACTCAGTCCAAAGTAGCATTTATTTGCAAGAGCAACTCTTCGATGGATTTCTAGGCTGACATTATTGTTGAAGTTTATGCTGGATCCAAGGTAAACGAAGTTCTTCACTATTTCGAACATTTTGCTGCCAGCAGTAGCGTGGGTGCCAAGGCGCGAATGCGCTGACTCTTTTCTTGATGACAGCATGTACTTCGTTTTGCCTTCGTTCACCACCAAACCCATTTTATTTTTCTAGTTTGGAGTAGGCAGAGGTTACGGCGCGGTTGTTAAGGCCGATAATGTCAATGTCGTCAGCATATGCTAACAGTTAGTGTCGATTCTTTTTTCACGGGTTTTCTTCAGGATTTGACGTATTGTAAAAATCTGGTAGATTTTCCAGGTCTGAAGCCACACTGATAGGGTCTAATCAGTCTGTTCACGTCAGGCTTCAATCGTTCGCACAAAACGCTTGACGAGTCTTGTGGATTGGGCACAGTACACTTAGATTCCAATCTTCGGGCATGCATTCATCCGACCATATTCTTCACAGAAGCTGGTGCATACGCCTTACCAGCTCCTCGCCGCCATGCTTGAATAGCTCTGCAGGCAAACCATCAGCGCCAGCTGTTTTATTGTTTTTTAACCGGGATATTGCTATTCGCACCTCATTATAGTCGGGTTCTGGGACGTCAATTTCGTCGTCTTCGATTGTGGGTTCGGGTTCGAGCTCTTCTCTGGTTTCTTGCTCAATTTTTCCATTTAAAAGATCAGAGAAGTGATCCCTCCATATCTCTAATATTCTCTGAACATCGGTCACCAGGTCGCCGTTCTCGTTCTTACAGGAATTTGCCCCGGGTTTGAAACCTTCCGTCATTCGCCGAATTTTTTGATAGAATTTTCGGGCATTACTCCCATTGGCTAGCATCTCAAGCTCATTGATTTCACGCTTTTCTGCCTCTCTTTTTTTTGCCCGGAAAAGTCGCCTCGCTCCCTTTTCAACTCGCGGTAGTGTTCACACATACTCCTTGTTGCACTCGATCTTAGCGTTGCCTTGTAGGCTTCGTTCTTTCTTTTCGTTGCAGCTCGGCACTCTTCATCATCGTACCAGTTGTTTCTTCTCGTTCCCCGGAATCCAATTACTTCTTCGGCTGCGGTACGGAGTGCTCCTGCGATGTGCTCCCACTGCTCACGCAAGATACTGGGTTGAATTGTGCTCTCAGAGAGCAGGTGTGAGAGTCGGTCTGCAAAATCATTGGCGGTCTGTTGCGATTGCAGCTTTTCGACGTCCAGCATTCCTTGCGTTTTCTGTTGCACCTGTTTTGTCGTACAGAGGCGGGTTCGAATCTTAGCTGTTACTAGGTAGTGATCGGAGTCGATATTTGGACCTCTTATTGTGCGAACATCTGAAACGCTAGAAGCATGCCGTCCGTCTATCACAATGTGGTCGATCTGGTTTCGCGTTTTTCGATCGGGAGACAGCCATGTAGCCTGATGGATCTTCTTGTGCGTAAACCTGGTGCTGGCTATGACCATGTTTCGGGCACCGGCGAAGTCGATCAGCCTGTACGCATTTGGCGAAGTCTGGTCGTGCAGACTGAACTTCCCGACTGTGGGTCCAAATACACCCTCTTTGCCCACCCTGGCGTTAAAGTCACGACGGGGCCAGCGCTCGTATGTTTCCTCCAGGCCCTCGTAGAATGCATCCTTTTCCACGTCGTCTTTTTCTTCCGTCGGAGCGTGGGCGCAGATAAACGAGATGTTAAATAATCTTACTTTTACGCGGATTGTAGCGAGACGCTCATTCACGGGTGTGAACGACAGTACCCACCACAAATCCCGCGCCAAATCTGCGCTTGTCGACATGCCCACTCCATGGCGATGTTTGGCATAACTTAATATTGGCTCTTGATCCAAAGGTGCCTCGACAGGCCTTCAACAATATCCACACAGACTCGGTAAAATTCTTTGCCAACTCTCCGCCGTTGAATACCGTCATTCAGGCACAGCTGAATGCAACTTCGATCTGGATACTTTAAAAAATTTAATTAAAATTCTAATAACATAAGGGACAGATTTGAAGTCATGTTTGACCGTAGTAAGTAAAAATACACAGGACTACGTTCCCCAAAAGTGGGTACCTAGTTTGGTCGACTCTTCCGGGAAATGCCGGGGTCAGTACTCAATCAAATCTTTCACTAAAGAGGTTACCTTTAAGTAATTGAATCATGGGACCATACATACATATGTACATATCTACAGGGGTAAAGAAAACAGCAAAACGAGACCAATTTAATTCTCGTAAAACATAATTTATTTTATTTTCGGTAGCTATTTACCACGCTCGTAAAATGCACATAAATGCCACCGCCACTGCGGTACTTAAGTCCGAAGTAATCTTACCGATAAAAATATAAACATTATATGTCAACAAGCAATTCATTTTACACAATCACCTAGTTAAAGTTATAGCCTATGCAGAAGTTGAAACATGGAAACAAACTTAACCATTGAGTTTATAGTCAAAATATTTAACAATACTAAGAACAAATTTTATAGCATTTTTACGACTTAACGCCATGTACCACTGAACCGCAGTGATTTACAGCAGACCCGTAACGCCTTTGGTGGCATCATCGTTGTATACATATATTTTCACTCAAATCAAAAATCATTTATTGAGATCAGTATGTATACGAGTATGTGTGTATGTCGCTCAGAACTCTCGACTCAAACCTCATAGCAACATGTTGGTTCATCTCGTAGAAAAAATTTGTGTTCGCAATCGGAATTGAGTACTTGCAACGTGTTTAAAAGGTTCTCTCTCATCAGGAGTAGTAACCCGCCCATTAACGGATATGTACATACATACATACGTACATATGTATGTATAAGTATACGTAAATTAAGTGTCGGATTTTTATTATTCTGCGGCATCACTTCATAGATTTTATGACTTTTTTACGATCATCAACAGAGAAACTGTATTCATATACAAGGGTGTAAATATACAACATTTACTTTCACGACTGTAGTACCAAAACCAACATACATACATACATGTGCATTTACCCATTTTTTATTGTTGTTGCAATTGTTACTATTAGAGATGATACATAATATGTTTTTACGACGTGTTACAACGATTACTACCGCTTCCCTTTTAGCAGTTTTGTTATTGCGATATTAAAGGTACTCATAGATGTTGCATTGTGAACGCCATTGATATAGTTAATGATGACGTTGATGTCTTATTGATAGCTTCTAGCTGTTAGGTTGATGTTTTTTTGATGCTTGGGCGTGCGCTATTTCATCGACGAAAAACGACAAAAGAATATGATTTTCGACATTACGTTATTGGCAATGGTACTTAAATTTTTATGGATTTTAAATGATTTATTTTGTCTGCCTAGATATTTCACAGGGCAAGAGGTTGACATTTGTGGCATTTAATCACTTAAATTATGCAACTTATGCTTAAATGGGATCATTGTGTTTAATTTGTTACTAAATTGTTAATTAAGACACTTAACTGGTATGACGGCCGCCGGGGTGTTGCGGTGATTATGCCAGCCTCACTTCTAAAGGTTTATGATGTATGTATATTGTATATGTACATGTTGTATTTTCCGCCATATATTTATGTATATTTTTAAGTGGTATTTCGCCGGTACATCCAAAAGTAGAAAAACGAGATAGTTTTAAAACATAGGTTCTAAAATTGTATACTATGCAGTGAAATCGACTAAAAGAAAAGTAAGTTGATGATTATTTTTTATTTTTGCTTTGTAATTAAAAGTAATTTTTTTTTGCTCAAGTAGCAGCTGCTAGTTTTAGGAGGATTTATTTTTATAAAGATAACATGCGTCACTGTGGGTATTGAATTCGCTGTTTTATATAGATTTTTATACTTAATTATGCATATGTATAAAGAAATTCGTGCAATAGTGAGCAGGTGGTGGTTTACCATAACGAAGGTACCTATCAGGATCGGTTCTATTTTTATATATGTACATATACATACATATATATGTAGATATGTATATATGGAGCGATATACAACAGTTATATCATCAACCTCCTAAGAGATTTTTGCGCCGAGATTCTCTTCCAATTTGTAGTGTGCCGCTTTTAATTTTTTCCTACAAATTGGCGCGACCTACGGTTTACAAAGGTCTACAAAGCAGATGCATTTTTGCTGAGAGGCCTTCCATGCCAGAAATACACTCGGAGAGTTTGCCAAACCACTGCCGAGGGGCGACCCCGTTTTGAAAAAACTTTTTCAAACCACTTTTGATGTAACCTGTACCAGGGCTCGAACTTTGGACCTTCGGTGTGGTAGGCTGGCAACACTACCACCACACCACGGCAGCCGCCTTGTTCGCAAATTCTGATATAATCTGAATAAATATTTCTGACCAAAAGTCTATATGTATGTCTATTATTAGCTAGGGAAATTGATGCAGTACTCGAAACTTTTATGTAGAATCGGCGGCCCTGCGTGTATAGACCCTATTAAACTGGGTTCACATTTATTACGTGAAAAAACTTGTAGATTACGATTCTGAAGACAAACATAGGTTTTGCCATATAAATCTTTCCAATTGGATTATGAGTTTAAGAGTTTTTTGCAAATACATTTCAGAAATCGGGCAGATTTTCCATCAGCATTGTCATTAACATTGAATGGCATTTATTCATTGCGTTAAATATTATTGGGGCCCGGGAACCAGTTCAGTTCACTAAGCCACTGTGTATATTCCTTAATTAAATCATATGTTCAAAGCGTTTGGGACAAGTGTTAGCATGCACATTAGGTTAGTCCGTAACTTCTCCGCCGATGCCTAGAGTCTAGTGCCTTTCTACACTTCCGAAATTTTCGAGGTTGGAAGTATTTTAGATTAAATTTCCAGGGGCCTAAGTCGAACATCGAAAG
The DNA here is from genome assembly GCA_951509765.1 of Sphenella marginata. NCBI lineage: Eukaryota > Metazoa > Arthropoda > Insecta > Diptera > Tephritidae > Sphenella > Sphenella marginata. The sequence continues at coordinate 83,225,011 of OX608079.1, read as the reverse complement.
TTTTCCATTTATTTAGAAAATATTTTTTCTTTTTTTTTTTCAAAGGTTAAGACATCTATAACACGAAATAAGCTAAAACCGATAAGCATTTTTTCACGAAAATTGTGTAAATAAAATACTGAGATACTGAGATAAAACCCTTTCTTCCTGAAGAAAAACAAGTTTCCAAATTCCAGAACAAATCCCCTTTTTGTAAAAACATTCAAATTGGATCTATACTAATCGGAACTAAAATTATACGCCATTTATTCCATTATAGTTTGTTTTATCTGGGTATAAAACACAAAACCTAAACTAAATATATTTTAAATCGTCGCTCTGCACCTAGACCAATAATTAGCTGTCCAAAATCGGGTCCAAAACTGGCATGTTCTGGTTGCCGTGGTAGTACAGGTTCGTGAACCAAAAAACTTTATTTCTTTGATTTTAAGGACCACCGTGCGTTCATACATACATATGTTATATGCATATATGTTTGTATATTGACTAAACTACTATGTTAAGTATAATGCATAATCTGGTGCACGTATGTCTCCATTTGAAATGTTCCAGCTGGTGCGAGTGTCGAATACTTAAGTAAAAATTCGAAAAGACTCAAATGAACTCAAGTGCATCAGATTTCAAAATGGTTGCTTCTTATGGACTAGAAGGCGTCAATAAGTTGATGAAGTTAAAACAGATGTAGTTTCATTAAAGGAATTATTTAACATGTGGATCATATGAGGCATACATACATAGGTACATATGAACACTCCAATGGAAGTCTAGCGGATAAAATCCGTTCTGCTGGCATACAAAAATAGTGTCAATTTACAATAACTCCACGAACTAGGCATGCCTTTAGGCACATATTTACGTGTACAACTTCTATAATTACAATTCAGGCGAAGGTACTGCAACTAAACTACTGATCGGCAGTGATGTGCTGTATACAGTTTGAAACATGACTTTCTCACTGTACAGGCAATCTCATTGAAAATCACTGTTTGTTTCACTTCTAAAATGAACTTTAATGTCACGAACTTTTATCAAACGAAACACGAAAAATTTTCTTGTTTTTGTTTTTTTATTGTAGTATATTTTTAATTCAGTACTTTAGTTGGTTGTAGTATATTAATGAGTTTGAGGAGCATAAAGCAGAAGCTTTTAGTAGAAGAGTGCTGCGAGATCATTCCAGTGTATTAGGGCTTTCCGAAGTGGTAAAACGTGTAACGTTTGCATTTAGTGTAAATGTTAAAACAAATTCCTTGGTTATAAGTTCCAAAGTTCTATAAATATAACGCCGGTGACGCTTCAAAACCGCATAAATGCAAAACCGCGGAAGTGATATTTGAGGTTGGATGTTTTTCCACTAAAAATTCCTAATTTTTTTATACCAATATCGACTTTATGGAAAAAAGATCCCATCAAGATCGATTCTTTAAACTATTTTCCAAACCAACATGAAGTCCTCTTAAGAATAAATCAATAGATCTTAATGTCAGGGGCCTATAAAGTTTTTGATACAAATATCACGCGGTTGTGCAGTGTCACCGACGATATGAATTTATGTACCCAGTGGCTAAAATTAAATATGAAACAAAATAAGTTACCTAAATCTAAAGTACATGTATAACAATATTTTTACATTCCCGGGACCATAAGTTACAAAAGGCAAACTTCATATTCAAAAAGGATAGTCGCATAAAGATCACGGTCTTTTTTATAACCAAAAGAGATATTTTAGTATCAATGCTATCCTATCATAGCCCAAAATTTTTTCTGAAATCTACTTGAGTCAGTATCTACCTATATCAAATGCTCTTCTCAGATATTCAACCTTAAGTCCTAATAGCGGAAATATAGTTCTCTCATCATAAAACGAAGTTTTTAACATGAAATTTTTCCTAGTTATCAAGTTAAGAATTTACTGATTCAAGCGCATGGGCGCACAGAGGCATTGCAGGGACAAGCGCAACAACTTGTGGGGCCCCTCTTGCTGGAATTTTTGTATACGACTTACGTTGAAATATTTCATCTAGTTCTATGCTAGAATAGACCTTTTCACAAAATTTTGAAAATGATTTCAAAAAAACGCGTATCGATTATTTTTAGTTGTACTACAGTATGTCAAAAAAAATTCTTCTTCTTTAAATGGGTATCCAACCCCGTGAGAGACTTTGACCGTACAACATTGCTCGTTAGGCATTTCTTCGTTGACGCCAATTGGAGACAGAGCGGGATCGTAGATTGAATATTTAAATAGTTGCATATACGGGTAACAGTTTTTTTTAGGGTCACGAACTTTCATGGGAAAACCCCACACGATCTCTGATCAGATAGTTTTATTCACAGAAAAGAAAAGTCTTTGAACTGTTACACCACATCACAGGTAATGTTATAAAACCAGTCTTATTTTCAATGCACTCTTACTAGAACCATTTGTTTTTATTTATATATTGTACCTCCGCGCTTACACGGCGCACCCATTCATGGAATTGAACGCTATGTACAAAAGAGAGTGCGAGGAAAAAAGCTTGGTCTTAATCTTCTCGAAGGGTTCTCGCACCAAACTATTATCTTCATAATATGGTATCTATGTACATGCCACCGCAATGCCCTACTTTAATCTTTAATAAATAAAAAATTAACTTTTTTAAAATAATGGGACTGTCCATGTTTTTGAATTTTAGCTATCCAAAAAATATTTATAAATATTGCACTCACATAACAATAAAGATAATTTTTATAAATAATATTTTTTACTAGTAACATAGGTATTTGAAATAAATCCCAAGACTTTCAGCACCTAAAGAAGCACGGGATCCTGCCATTGACAATGCTAGTATGAATTTACAATGATTCCTACCCATGAATAATATGTTGAAGGTCACAAAAATGCGCATAATTTTGGTGGCGTATTATTCTATTATGGGATATATATATATATGTATGTCTACATATGTACGTGTTTATATATCCAAACAGATGTGTGTGTGTTCTACAACGCAATCATTATGAAAACCTCTAAACAACCAATAAATCTTAAAAGTCATAAAAAGTAATAATTTCGAGGCAAGTTAAAAAATACTTCAACAAATCCTTGAACATTTATCTTTGTCTCAACGGACGATCAGTGCCAGAGAAATCGTTATGATCCGTGTTATCTCTTCGTGGACTTCTTTTAACTATCTATGGGATTTACAATTTCTGATGGCATGGAGAGCAGTGAGAGTGTATATGTAAGAACATGAGCATCGCTTTGTTTTGAGCAATTGCATTGTTTCTACTTACATACATGGTAATAAATCATAAATATATTTTACAAGCCTGTCTACTGAGTTTTTCCTACATTGTGCTGACATTCACCGACCACACGGAAACTTGCTCATTACACGCTGAAGTGCCGACCTGATTTTGGCGGCATGCATTTGTCGTACCTATGATATGCACGGGTACAACAAATTGGAATTTTTTTTATTTTATCGAATACAATTCGTATTGCATTATACATACATTGATACATATGTATGCGTATCGAAGTACCTTCTGTATGAATGTATAATTGTTCACGGTTTTTTTTTTTGCCCAGAAAGGCGTTAGTGTTGTGGCAACTGTGGCACTGTCTGCCTTTATAGTACCCTTAAACCAGTAGGCCAATCGAACTGCATACAAATACGCGATAACAAGGCCCAGAGTCTGGTAGTAGTAGTTAAAACTATTATATTTTTGTACATTTCATAACGTCAATAAATGCATGATATATTGCTAAAAATATGTTTTAGATCACGGCGCCATCAATATGAGGTCATTGTTTTATTTGATAAATATGAACATTAATATTGGGGATTCGCCAATACCGTGATGCTCCGATTTTAGGTGCTGAAAATGCCATCGTTATTTCTTACAAACTCGGGATTTCTAAATATGTTACTAAAAATCAAACATGTGGCATTTATTTATGAATAGTATTTTAATGTTTTTGTTTTTTTGATAAGGAGCATTATTTTAATTTTTGTTGATTGTGTGGCTTAGGGTAAGAATATAACAAGAAACTGTGTGCCACACCCACAACTGAAAGAAGATACATATGTACATATTTTATTCAAATATATCATCTTCTATAAATAAAATGTAACAACAATTGAAGGGTTTAGAACCAAATGGATCTAAGTGAGTCCAAAATTGATTTGAGATATTCAAGTTTAAAGTTTCCTGCCTTTTGAAAATCCTATGTGAAATCTGGGTAGTGCGTTTATTGCATTTGAAATAGATGGCACTACAATGCCCGAAATGACTCGGATCTCTTTGCCAACAAATAAACACCATATTTCACTATACAAATATGGGTATAACTCAATTTCCAAAAAAAATGTCACTTAGATCCTTTTGGTTCTGAGCCCTTCAATTTTACTATGATATAAATGAATGTAACGTCTTAATATAGATTTTAAAAATGGAATTATCTGTGTATATACTAAGGTAACATAGTTTAAAGAAACTTGCAAATCCCGAATATTCCGGGATTGTAAGAATCAGCATCTCTGGTGCATACGTATATAAACATTAAGGCGCCTCACAACAAAAATAGACACCCTGTTTCCATCAGAATTATATTATATATTATTAAATATTTCAAAAATATCTTAAGATTTACTGGAGCTAAGCCTCGTTAAATACATACATATATGCAAACATCTTTTTATGTATGCATACTTTTGATTAGACGAAAGCAGCCTTTGGTAAAAAATTGTTTAGGTAATATGTATGTATGTATGTACATATATATACATAAGCATACGTCCACAAAATCGTAATACGTTTGAATTAACAATGCGTTACAAATCCATCTTTTATAAGCGCTTATATGGCAAGTTTTATTATTTAAGAGCAGAGTGGGGTTTGGCAGGGAGGAAGAAATATAATCAACGGCCTTGAGCTCGTAAAACTTACAAAAATCTGTAAAATGAACAGACCACATTACATATTATTTTATTGCTTTCAGATTAATGGAAATATTGTCTCGAATATGTTGAAATATACACATAAGTATGTATACAATTACTTTACATATTAACGCTCGTATGTCACAGGGTTAGAAGCTATAGTGCATTTTTCCCAACTCTGCCAAGATTTCTTCCTTCTTTAGAGAAATTAATCGTAAGTTTGACCCCATGTTTATTGAACGTCTTCGAGAGCTTTACCAGAATATAAGCAAAAGAAAAGTTGTAAAACAATCTGCAACCAGTTGCATTCCAAAAACCAGAAAATGTGAATACCCAAATATGGAGTGAGGGGGAATCTAAAAAAGCCATAAGAACATTTGAGAAAATAACCAAAAACTCACTTTAACGAGTTTATATGAACAGCAATGAGCAAACAAAAGGGAGTTAAGCAACATTGGCTTCATGTATAATGTATGTGTATATGATTATACATAGGTACATATGTATGTATGTATGTGCATATACAATAGTTGGACGTCGCCATTTCCATTGCCATCGTCAGAACCATCAGCAACAGCATGTAACTGCAAACAAACACAACCGACAAGTGAGCAGAGCTTGCAGCAACTTGTTCACTTAATGAAAGCAAAGCCACAGTTACCAAAGAAATAGAATCAAAAGACGTTGATGGAGCTAAAGGGGGAAACAAAAACATTGGCTCAACTCAATCGGTGAAACATCAAAATAAAAATAAATGAGGAATGAAAACAAGAAGAAAGCAAATCACCAAGGATATGAACTTATTAACTAACACGAAAAACGTGGAACAAGTGCAACAGAGGGGCGCCAACAGCGGTAGTCACAACATCCAGTTGAACCTGCTTTGGCTACGGGATGTGTCGCGTGTATCGAAGATAGAGTGTTAAAGTGGTGCGTGAGGTATGGGAATGGAAAGATGCACTGTGGAAAAATTAAAGCGAGAATAAAGTAAATGGGCACTTTCGGTCGCAATAACGGCGACATTTACGATTATTTTACGGGCACTAAAAATCAAAAGTGTAATTTACTGAATCGTATCGGGTGTAGAATCAGCAGCAAACTGCATAAACAGCAAACAGCGGAGAACAACAAGCGTGCGTCTTGAAGCCATTAAATAAGTTGGAAAGATATTGGGAAGAGCATGGTGTGCGGAGCGTAGGTAAAGCGTTGAAAGTAATGCAACGCCGACCGGCCAAAACAGCTCTACTGCCAAAAGGCAAAAAGCAGCAACGAAGAGAGCAATTTTACCAACATGTAAAATGCGCCAAAACAAGGATGGCAATTGACGGCAAAGAGCAGAATAGTAGCCGAAAACTAGTCGATTGAAGGGACTGGGCGGCAGCCGATTGGGGGGTGTATGAGGCAACGGGTTCGAGTTTTCGTCATTATATTGTTGTGTTTGAGTTGAATATTTCATAGCTGGTTGTACTAATATGTATATGCACGTAGTATGTACGTATGTATGTATACATGCCGGTTTTGCCAAATATTCCAAGGGGAAATAAAAGAGAGGAGGAAATTAATCGCCATGTTACATTTTGAGCAACTATCGAGTGTCAGCCGCCCAAACTTAAAGTGCAATTCACCCAACTTCGTAATGTGCATGTGTAGATACGAGTACTTTATCCATAAATGCAACTAAGGCTTCACGAAATTGAAGAAAAACGAGGATTGTGTTTGTGAGAAAAACAGTGCAAGAAGCTACAGATTTGCTGAGCCTTGACTTGCAGTTCCAATTTAAACTTCCTATTTTTTTTTATACAATGGGCAAAAACCAACGAATAGGGTGATGCTCACTAATAATCGTAATGAAATATTTTGTTAAAGCCGAAACAATGGCTAGATAGAAACTAGGCAAAGATCCAGTGGATGATGGAAGATTTCAAGAGTGGGACTTACTCCTGCTGATCATCCACGATGACTCTGGAATGGGCCACGATAGAGCATGCGAATGATACGACTTCTAATCTCTTTATACATACGAGTATATATTACACCGGTCCACAGTCGGCATGTCGTATGAAGACATTTTGGAATAATTTTATGCCTGCACGTACCGCTTGACAGGTTCACTTGTCTTCTCCACGGATAATGTTTGACAGCTCCACTTTATATATCAATGAACATGTTGCACCGCATAAACTAAAATTGTCTTATTCCAACTATGCCCTAGTTGGGATAGCCCACTGTCTACGAATGATAATAACCGCCGACCACTCCGGGACGGGATAAGTCGCTCAACTTTTGTATCGTTATGATAAGACACGAACGCCTAGTAATGCAAAGGTGTAATAATATTTAGGAGTTTGGGAGTGATCAGCATACACACAGCCAAAAATCTTAAAAACTGTTTCTTTGGATTTTATTAGCTGAATAAATAGCTATTCCTAATATCAGTTTTACTTGAATAGCTACAATGTATAAAAGAAATTAATGTGTGTCTGCGCGTCCTTTATAGCCGCCCAAAGTACTACCTTAGTCAAGACTTTTCTAATGTTTGTGTTCTGCTTGTGCTTTAATAATGTCCCAAGTTTATAGTCGATCTGTATTAAACTTTCCCAAGATGTTAAAAACTTCGTTGGGTAGATATGGCATAGGCTACAAATATTGTTTGGAAAAGTGGGTAGTGTCACGACCACATATTTTATGTCCATGCATATGACCAGAGCTGGGTAAAATCAATTACATTACAATTAGAATTACATTTCTCAGTAATTCAAAAATGTAATCAATTACTTTGCTCCACAGAAAAGGTATTGATTACATTTCAATTTCTCAAAAAAAATGACCGAAAGTAATGTCCTTTTTTTGAGGCTCAATTACAAGGAATTGAAAAAAATTACTTTGTGGAATTGTAATTTCAAAAGTAATGGGCTTTGAAAGGAATTGAAGATGTGGTTGAAAAATTTTCAATTACATTACAAGGAATGGAAAATGTAATTTAGAATTTCCTCAAAGGAATCGCCAAAGTAATTGAAACTTTACAAGTAAATCTGTGTATAAAACGTATTACGACTGAAGTGGGTGGACTTTTCGGGGCCATAATTTCATAATGCATTGCTTTTAGCGATTACTAGTGACTATTGGAAAAAGTCAGGTATATGGTCATCCAGCAACCTGAAAACTGGTATAAATTCTACGGAATCCGGTCAGCCATGGGAACGCCGTGCATGATGTCCTAGCTTTGGACATGCCCATATTCTCCAAAACATTGGAAATATGCCAATAATCTCTTATCCCTGCTTATAAAAGTAAATTATTTTGATAATCTGCAGTATTTTGGGGTGGTGCTTGATAAATATGCTTTAAAGTTTAAACTAATCGCCAGATGGTATAAGGTTATTCAAGAAGACCCCGAACTAATTTCTAAAAGATTCTGTAATGCCTTCCAATAAGTGATACCCCAACCCGTCATAGCAACAGTATTTCGTTACATATACCTTACATACCCTAGCGCTTTTTCTGTCAGCCCAGTGCTTAACAACAAGAGCCAAGGCTCATAAGGTAACAGCAACGTAAACATGCAAGCTCAGTCGATGAAGCCTGACACCAGGTTAGTATGATCGCTTGCCATCCATTTATCCCAACGGCCCCGGCTGTAGATTGGTGTTAGGAGGCTTTCCAGAAGGCATTTAGACAAATTTTCCGGAAGCCATGATGCGTGTGAACCAGAAGCAAAATCACACATATATACATAGCATAACTGGCTGCGTGTTGAAATATGGGGCATCACATGTACGCTCTCTCAAACCTAACCTAAACTTGGCCACACATTGCCACTCTTTTAATCGCAAACAAATTTTATACGTTCCTGAACAAAATACAATTCCACAAAGTCATTTTTTTCAATTCCTTGTAATTGAGCCTCAAAAAAAGAACATTACTTTCGGTAATTTTTTATGAGGAATTGAAATGTAATCAATGCCTTTTGTGTAGAGCAAAGTAATTGATTCCTTTTTCCAATTACATGTAATGGGGAATTGAGGGTAATTTAATTCCTTAAGTAATCATTACTATCCAGCTCTGCATATACATATGTAACACGTTCAAAATAACGGCTCATATATAAACATATTATCTAAATATCTAAACGTGCCTCTGAAAGGAAGTGTTTGAAAGAAGCGTTAAAGATCGCATATAAGGTGATGCAAAAACCAGGAATGGACGTTTTGAAAAACTTGAGTTACGAATGACAAAAAAATTACAAAGAAGGCAATGGTCCCTAATTTGAATCAAATTACTTCAGTGAATATCAATTTATACAGAAATATCCCAAAAGGCCTTCATAAATACACTTTCCGTCTAAATGCAAATACGCGTATATTTGACGAATCTCGTTAATTTTTTTTTTTTCAAAAGCTTGAATAAATAATGCCATTTTATAAAGTTTTTTTTCAATCATAATCAACGTTGCAATCATCACCCAAACTTTTTTAAAAAATTTATTTCTTATTCAAGACGTCTTTTATTCGAAGTTATCCGACCGTGGTAAAAAGTGGCCGTAAGGCCGCAGTTCAAGTCCGTAAATTTTTAAAACCATTGATGCTTGTATGCATGCATGTTATGTAGCATCTCCTATGAAAGAAGCACGAAGTGTGTGCTCAAAATTAACCACCGAACATTTTGTCTGTGTGTTAACCAATCCACCAGCGGGCTTGAACAAATGATGGGTATTGATATAAATCCAATAAGAATTAAACCAGTTTGTTACGTAGCAAAGATCGAAACCTTTTGTGCGTTTAGTACAGTAGCTATCAAACTGCAGTGACGAGACCAATTGAAGTTGGAGTCCCAATAGTCGTGGTGGGCCGGTGCGTTGCGTGTAAATGAGCTATGGGCATGCGAATGTGTATGTGTGCCAGTTTGAGTGGTAAAGTTGGTGAATAAGCCAGGAGTCATACCGAACTGAAGGCAGTGACATCTTTCTTTGAAATTGCATAACACTACATAATCTAGATTATTTTTATGTATTTAAATTAGTGTAAAGATTGCTATAATGGCACTAGTTAATTTTAAATCGAATCACTTGATTTTATATTTTTTGCACTGATATTGAAAATAAAAGGTACCAATGTACACCTTGTTATTATTAAATTACTCAGGTATTAACCGCTACTATATTTAGTAACCATTATAATTCAATTGAATTTCAAAGAAAAAACAACCACTTCGATTCGGTACCAACAACGGATTTAACTTCAACTCTACTATATCCTGGGCACTACGTGATGATTTTGCTGCCTCGACTTTGCGAGCAAGCCGTCTGTTCTACTATGTGGTTCAGCTTGAAATGGGCTTTAACGAGTGACTCGCGTATAAAAATACCAAACACTCAAACAGCAAGGCGCCTAGTGAACGAATGACGAATGGTGGAGCAGTAATAAAATGAGCAAGCAAAAGAACGCGCAGTTATATATGTATGTACATACATATGTAATGGTTCAGTTAAGCTTGCATAGCAGGGCATAGCATAGCAATACACAGCACGTAAAAGAAAATGTTGATTATACTTCGCACAACGCACAGCCCCTCAAAATCAGATATTCGCGAAACATACAGAATTTCATGAGCTCGCACACATTCTTTCAGCTTTTCTTCTTCCATTACAACGCTTTTATTTGTTTTTTACTAAAATGTATAAGAATAATAAGCAAAAGCTTTGACAGTACGCATGTTAAGTTACATAGAGATCAAAATTCAACAGACTTCTATGCCATGCTCTGGGTTGCCATGCGTTGTATAATCGAATACATGTAAAACCAATTCAACAGATATAGGAAATGACAGATCCCATGCAATGTATTGCTATGCTATGCAAGCATAATTGAACCATAAAAGTGTACTGTAAATACGTGTACATACATATGTCAAATATGTGCACGTATGTGCACGTATTTGTACGCGCTCAAAGTTGCTCAACTACAAAAATGTACCCCTTCGGCGACCTATCCCTTGAAATAACCAACGTCGTTGGTATATTCATCAAACTCCAGAGAGCCGGCAGTTTCTCATAGTGCTAGAAAATGTGTACCTACATCGATGCAATATCGATACCCCGACGTTTTTGTTTTCGATGCTTTCTTGAAATTCTGTTATTATGGCAAAAAAGTGTAAAATATCTTTAGTATGAACCCACCTCTCTAAAAGTTGTTAAAACAACTCAAAAGCTGAGTTGTAGTAAAAAATAAATATGGCCAGGTTTTCATTAAGACGAATATCAAGCCTTTTTGTTTAGTACATCGCTTACCTGGTTCAACAACGACGCAATTGTAAAATATAAAGTTTTAATTAAACCATTTGTAATACAATTATAAAATTGATACACAGCAAAGGTTAGTACTTCTTAAAGCTTTTGTGAGCGTTATCTCGAAACTTTAAAATTGACAATTGCTTCGTTGTTGAACCAGGGAAGCGACATGTAAGACGTTTTACTAGTACACTTTACTGCAGTTCAAAAGAACAATATGGTAGCATCTTTAATTTTAACAGTCCTACCTACATAGATATCGACGGGAAGGGATTGCCACTAGGTTTTGCGATAGCAACGTTGCTCGACGTTTTTATCAATGTGGCAGCGTTATCAAATGTGATTAGGCTTGCCAGATCCAAATTGTTGTCAACCTGAACATTTAGAAAAAATATCTGAACATAAATGACTCCAGCAACTGAACATTTCTGGACAAAGTAAATATTTTATACATATATATTTTTCGTGTTTTTTAATATACATATGTACGTACCTACATGCATATACATACATATAACTGAGGTGCAAAATTGAGTCAATGAGGAAAAAAAATTACTACCTAGAAAATAAAGTAAGTTGTCTAATTTTTTCTAGCGATGTTTTTACGTAGTTTTTTAGAATATAGTTAAAGCTACTAGAATCCACAAAAAAAATTTAAAACTATGCAATGGTATGCAATTTTCTTTAATTTTTGTAAATTAGCTCATTGACTCAATTTTGCACCCACCTTAATTCAATAAAAGAAAAGCAGTTTTATATTTAAAAGTATTTCATCCAAAATCATTTATTTTTTTTTAATCAGCTGTCCTTTTTTGCATACTTTTATACAATTTTGTCACAAACTCTGCTGGGATGGCATACCATTCTTCCTCCACTGCGCACCAGTGGTCATTTTGCCCTTTGGGAATCGATCGTTTCGCTATTTGTTTTTTTAAGTAAGCCCAACGATTTTCGATCGGAATAAGATCTGGACTTTGCGGAGGCCACTGCATTACGTGAAATGTCTGCTCTTCTAACCAATTTTTGACTATGCGTGAGGTGTGTTTCGGGTAGTTGTCGTGTTGAAAAGTTTGCCCGATTTCAATTTAATAGCAGCATGTCCACTGATACTTGCAAATTTTCCTGCAAAATGCGCAGGTATTGCTCCTTACGCATTATGCCATAGATCCTGACGATTGGTCCAACGCCGTTTGCTGTAATGCAGCCCCAAACCATTATCGATCCACCCCCATGCTTAACTGTTGGTTAAAAATGCGAAGGCTTTTGTCCCAAAACCAAGACCTTCCATCAGTTTGGAAGCGATTAATTTTAGTCTCATCGGACCAGATAACCCATCATTGTGAAAAAAAATTAGAAAATATTTCTAGTTCAACGAGATTTCAACATTACCTGGATCCAATCAAAATCAGTCCAAAAAATATGTTTTGGAGCAAACTCTATCCTGAATTTAAATACGCTCACATCTCTACTAGTACACGTTACAGCTACTTTAGCGGTAGATATTCGCCCAGAAGACAGTAGACGCCCAAGTTTTCGCCCCTCTACCACAGTCATTTTAGGTTTTCTTCCTGATTTTTTTTCACAATCTGCATGTTACTAGCTTTTCTAATGATGCGGCTAATAGTCGAGTGGCTCACATGCACGTGTTTGTCTATTTCGCGACTTGAAAGCCCCATTTTAGCTTTTTGCACAATAATTTGTTGATTATTTTTTTAACACTTTTCAATGTATTTTATTTGCGAAAAACCTATTAGTCGGAAATAATATCTTTAATATAATAAAAAAATTGTCATCCTGACAGATAAAATGCGATTGCCAAATAATAGTAAACTTAGGAGGGTGCAAAATTGAGTCAATGAGGTAATTTACAAAATTTAATGAAAATTGCATACCATTGCACAGTTTTAAATTTTTTTTTGTGGATTCTAGTAGCTTTAACTATATTCTAAAAAAACAACGTAAAAACATCGCTAGAAAAAATTAGACAACTTATATTATTTTCTAGGTAGTAATTTTTTTTCCTCTTTGACTCAATTTTGCACCTCAGGTATACATATATGATATATTAAAACAAAAAATACAATTCCTTTGTAAAAGAAAAGAAAATAATACAGGTATAGACATATAAAAGTGCGCGCCATTTACACATCTTTCTGCTGTCGCAGGAGTTTGTACTGCAATCAGGCGCGTAGCCAGAAAAAAATTTCGGGGGGGGTTTTGGCCAAAGTGTCAGTAAATAAGAATTACCTGTAAATACACACATACAAAGTTATATTTTTACATATTCATACATACTTTTATTTATTTGAAACTTTCCCTTTTCTACACGGCTAAAAATTTTAGCCTAAATTTTAAACCATTTATTGGTTTACACAATTTTTAAAACTTTTTGGTAATAAATTCCAAACCTTACTATTACCTACAAAAATTCTCAATTTTTTTCGGTTTTGATTTAAAACTTAACAGCGAATATGTGTACTTTTCGCATAAAATTCATGAGTGCGCCGTAGCTCAGTAGGTAGAGCATTGCGCACTGATTTGGGGCACGTCGGTTCGAGTCGTAACATTTTTTAAAAAAACATAAAGAATTGTTAAAAACATTTTCGGTTTAAAATTTAAAAAAATTTTATTACGCGCATTTCTATGACAACAGGCGTAAATTTAATTCTAAATGTTACTAATTAGACCTTAAGTAATAACTTGTACACTAAAATGCAACCGTGGCTCGTTGCCAACGTTCTTTAATTTAGCCGACGTGGTAATAATTACTAGCGGCCATTTTTAAAGGACGTACGACGAGCACGGATAAGTCAGAAAAGATTGTTTAACATATATTTTGCATTTTATTAATATTTCACCCTTTGTAATCGATATTAAAAACGTTAACACGCTATCCGTTACGCTTTAATGCGGATTTGCAAATAAAGTTAAGTTTCTCAATATATCCGTGGTTTTTTCAATTCAGTCGGAATTTCCCGCCATTATAGCCGCCGCCATCGTTCGTACGCCCCTAACCTAAAGTTGCCACTGAGTCAGCAACACTAAACAAAATTTGGTTTGGTCATACACCTAGACCGGTACGTCTGCGTTCAAAGGGTTTTTTTGGAATGCCCAGTAAAATTAACTTCTTTAGACTAATTTAATTATTTTTGAATGAAAGTATGTGTAAATACACAATAAAAATACTTCAACTCAAAGTTAAGAACTTTGTGGAAAATTCATGAAAATTCAAGAAAACTCGGAAAAATTTTATCAAAATGTCTAACTTTCAGGTAAAATTTTATTATTTTCGAGTATGCAGTAGCCCATTCAATTGTCAAAAGCCGACCAAAAGCATTTTCTTTCACTTGGTTAGAAAAAAAATTACCAAAAATCGAGTATATCTTATAGCGGCTTAAGATTAATTGAACGGGCCACAAAAGTTAGAAATTTTGATGAAAATTTTTCGAATTTTCTTGAATTTTCATGAATTTTCCACAAAGTTCTTAACTTTGAGCTGCAAATATTTTTAATGTGTTTTTATGTACATATGTATATGTAGCCCCAAAAAGTTTTAACTCTAGGCTAAAACTTTTAGCCGTTTACAAAACAATATTTATTTTTATTGCTTGTTTTGAAATTTTGTTTAGGATTTCTTCAGGAGCTGCTTCAAAAGTAGAGTGGATATTGAGTAGAGCCGAAACGCTAAAGAAAAATTTCTGGTGTCAGAATATCTTCTAATTTTCTACTGCTAATCTCTGGAAGATTTGTACAAAAAAGAAAAACAGTAAATAGTTGTCGCTATATTTCTTGAAGAAAAACTGAAGCTTCGGAAAAATAAAAACAAATAATATAATAAAACAACATTGAAATTCATATAAAAAGCGGCAAATTGCAATTATTCAACATGCAAAACGGAACGTCAAATTTTCTTGGCTATTCATGGTCAAGAAATAATTGAAAATATTTCTTGAGCATTTTCTTTTTAACAGCATACCGGGCTTATACTTTTATCCCCTGACAAGTATAAGTACAATTTAATTGTTACTTCCTCTGATAATTCAATGCGACTGCGTTGTGTACTGCTTGGTTTTTTTTGCTAATTTTTTTTAACTTCTTGGTCAATGTTTCGGTTAAACTTATGGCAACCGTGACTACAATAACGAGAGACACTAGTTATTACGATTTTGCAGGCTGTATTCATAAATCGAAAAGAATTTAATTTGAATTTCAACAGACTTTAGTTCGAATCACTCTTGCTGTTGTTAACATGCTATTTAGTTGAGATGCTAAGTTGATCTTATGCAGAGCAAGTCTGATAATTTTGCGCGAGTTTCTTAAAGCGCCAAATGAGTGAACCGTTGCAGGAATTTAGTTGTGACCTCTCAGACTTGCTCTGATAATTGATTAGCGACTACCAATAACTTCTCTCAGTGTGAAATATTATTTAATTTTATTCTTTCATATTTTCATTATTGCTATTAATGCTACTTTCTTAACAGGGGTTTTAAAAGTGAATGGAGTAATTATTCTAGTACAGACGTATATTTTTTTCTAATTTTCGCAAAATTTCGGGGGGGGTTTGAACCCCCGAAACCCCCCCCTGAATACGCGCCTGACTGCAATTACAAAAAATTGGACTAATAAGATATATTTTTAAATCCAAACATTGTACTCTAACCCCCTTATTCATAAAAAATATAAAAAGTTTATTGAGCTCCTATAATTCAAAATTTTTATGGAAATGTCATTTTAAAAAGATTTATAAACCAATTTTTTTTATGAATATTTGGGTAAGGCTACAACGATTTAACAAAGTTAAAACTTCAATTCCATATCTTATAACTTTAAACGACTTATTCCTGTATATTTGTATATTTATATATTTGTATGTTTGTATATTTGTATATCCACTACAATCTCACGAACGACTTCACCGATTTTAATGAAATTTGGTACACAGGTACTATGCTTTGTTTTAAGATTTTCTACTTTGGTGTTGCCACTTGGGGTGGTCCTTAGGGTTGCCACCTATATCAATTTATAATATAAATATTAAGCAATATATGGCAATATGGGTATCAAATGAAAGGTATTTTAGGCCGTATACCAACCAAAATATTTTCGAGTAGGATTGCCACCTAGGGTTGCCACCTGAACGCATTTTATTTATTCCTTCAGATATAGACCACTATCTCGGGAAAGGCTAAACCGATTTCGATAAAATTTGGTAGATGGATAGTATGCTTCCTTCTTAGAGTTTCTACTTGAATGTTGCCACTAATGGAAACTTAGAGGGTTGCCACCTTTCCGATTTTTTTAAAATATATGGCGATATGTGTATCAAATGAAAGGTATTTTAGGGCGTATACCAACCAGAATATTTAATATACAACAGGTGTCGCCAATGTATGTTAAGTGAATTTTTGTGGTTAGTGTTCGATATTTTGGAAATCTATTTTGGAAATTTATGCTCTTGGTAAGTAAGATTATGCGGAAAATTCGAAAAATACAGAGCAAGTCTCGGTCACCCAGGTACTGTAATTTTTATTAGTATTAACAGCTTGGATCAAATCTTTACGTACTTAGGGTCTTCAATAAATTAATAAATGAACTACAATTATTATCAAAATTTAGTCTTATGACAAGTTCTGACTTAATGAGATGCAGTATCATACGATTTCTCACTTTTATCTGGACAAACTATTGAAAGTCTCGACTTCGAACATGAAGCGAAATATCTGGACAGTTCATGCAAGCTGGCAACCCTAACTGTGATACAGGCAACTTTTTCACTTACTTTCCATTCCAGAAATTCAGCAGAAACCTAAAACTTAAAATGACAGATCTTATATATGTACATATGTATGTAGGGACAAGTGTTGATTATGTGTACGATACTCTGAATTAAAATACAAGAAAGTAAGAAAAGAATGATGCATACGCATCACATTTTAAGTGTCCGATCCTTTCTTAAATTAGCACGAACTTTGTAAAGCTGTTAATTTAAAGATAGGTATATAGAGTAACTTCGGGTAATATGGAATACCTATTTCTTTTTTCATTATAACTCTTTAAGTAATCACCGGAATCTCTCAATCGATTATATGGAAGCTATAAGTTTTGTTTGGGGAGATATCGTTGGTTATGATATGTGTATATATTACAAAATGGCATCCCCATACCTAATAAAATGGTGATATCTCTCAAACTGGGAACTAGTTTGCGGTAAATGGGCTCAACTCATCACGATTCGATTTAAATGAAATCAATTCTTTTATGATTTCAACTTTATTTACTGTTATGGGTACTTTATCTATTTTTAGGAACGAGCTAAATCGGTTATCATTAATGGCGATTTTGGGCATTATAGTGAAGAAGAAACACATTTTTGGCACCATGGGATAGAGCCTGGTATCCTGAGACCCTGGTGAAAAAATCGACGATATGTACATATGTTGTCTTACATATGTATGTGAGGATGTACATAAATATCTACTGTGAGTTTGCTTTTATATTTGGAAGCATGCCTGAATTGTGGTCATTTCTTATTGTATACAGCGAATCCAAATTAATTTGAGAGAAATTGAAAGGAAAGAGTAAAATACTGGAACTCACTCATACATATACAGACATATGTACATATATGTGTATGCACATACCCGTCTAGCCGTTTGCAGTCGCTCAGCATTTTATGGGTATTTAATTCAAGTGTTTCTAATTTTACGATTTCACGGTACAAAGCACTGCGACAAGAGCCGAAGGCAGTTCACCGGTAAAATTTTATTTACACAAATGAATATAATATCATCTTCATTGAAAAACACAGATAAAAAAGACAAGACAATACACACATATGTACATATTTTATACTACGTATACATACATATCGCTTCCCTAGTTCAACAACGACGCAATTGTAAAATATAAAGTTTTGGTGAAGCAAGTTTCAATATTTGTCCGCGCATACGTTATTCACGATTGGAACAACTTCGCAAGCGTCTAGCGCGAAAACTATTTGTAATACAATTATAAAATTGATACACAGCAATAATTAGTACTTTTTAAAGCTTTTGTGAGCGTTATCTCGAAACTTTAAAATTGACAATTGCGTCGTTGTTGAACTAGAGAAACGATATGTATATGTATGTATGTATGTATATGTATCTACAAACCATGTAGGGTAAAACCGGGATAGATGCCCCACTTTTTGGAAAAGCTGCCTAAATTTGAAAATATTAGTTTTATTTGAATAATTTTTTTTAATATAGCTAGTTCAATATCTTAACTTTAATTATTTAAATTTTGGTTTACCTAACGTACACGGTTTTTCCAGAAATTAGTTTTTCCTGAAACCTTCTTTTTGAGGGATAGATGCCTACCTTAGGGATAGTTGCCCCACCATGAAAATATTGCGAAGGATAGATGCCCTTTATGGCATGTAAGCGAAAAACACAAATCGAACGCAACGTATGTAGTTCTACCCCTACTCAAAACCATAATAAATTAAACATGTTGGGTTTTTAATCTTTTAATTACTATCATTAGAAGATACCTAAATCTAGTATTAGGTACATCAATGGCCATACCTACCTTATTAAATTGAAGCGTTTGCTTTCAAGAATTGGCATGCATTTTTATATATGTGTATTAAATTAAATTTTATAGGTACGTGTTTATTTAGAAAAAAATAAAAATTATATTTTTATAAAAATACATTTTACATACAATCTTACATTAAAATAAAAGCTACTTAGTAAATCTATAGGAAACTAGAGGCAGCCAATAGTTAGATAAACGTTTATTATATCCCTTTTTTGTTTTTTTAGCAGCATATCGTCGAATTAATGTCCTCGATGGAATCCCATATTTTTAGGATAATTCGTTTATCCCCATCGTATTTTTGTTCATTTCGTCGAACGCGGCCTGCAGGCTTTCTGTAGTCCCTTCCTTTTGTACTTTCGCGGCATAATTTTGCTGAAAACTGTTAAAAGTCCATAAAGTAGTACATAAAACATATATCAGACTCCAAAAGTATGTAAAAAATATATACTTACTCCTTTGCCCCTAAGGGCATCTATCCCTCGAAAAATCAGGGCAACTATCCTTTTTGATAGGGATAGATGCCTACGAATTTTTTGAATAAATTATAAACAAAAAAACATCTATTTTTAGTTAGATGCAGTCTCAATGAATCAGTTTATTAAGGTACTAAAAAATATAATGGAATTTATTACTAGTTATAAAGTTATACAAAGCACAATACTTACCTTTAAAACTTTTACGGGTATTTCAATTTCGTCGCAAACAAAATGTTTTATACTAACAAAACGCGTGTTCATTGCTCGAAGCCCTTAGATAACTAAAATGCGCTGTGGCTGCGGCTGCTAATTATTAAATTAATTGTTAGTCACGAGCTCGGGAAGTTAGATTTTTTGAATATGGGGCATCTATCCCGTTGGGGCATCTATCCCGGTTTTACCCTATGCATGTATCTACCTAGCAAAACATGGTGCTTGAAATTATAAGTATTAGAAATGTGGCTGCGGTATAAATGACCCCTACAACAAATCAGCCTTTTAATCGATCCTCACATTTCTTGCAGCCGAGAGATGTACTCACTCACCCTTCCCGGGACTGCAGCAAATATGAGGCTTTCCTCTTAGTTCGTCTCACATTGAGACCTCCCACTCCAGGAGATGTTCCAATGCAGTTCTTAAGCCCCTTCGCCACGTCAAGGCGACCAACGTTGAAAAGGCGGTTCTATATATACTAACAACTGTTTGTATCTAACAAAGCACTACGGTATACATCCTTTTTTTTCGTTTACCATGAATGTGAAGGTTAAGTGGATGTTGTATAATAATGGAGTCATCAATTTTTTGATCCAGCGTGTATTAATTAATTTTCACACCTAGAACAACCTTGGATAATGAAATTAGTTACAATACAAAATAGCCGAATATCATTACGAATGCAATTTTTCACTTCTAAAGAAAAGAGATTCAACATCTATACCCGCTAACATTTTGATAAATTAAGTAAAAAACTTACAATACGGATTTACAAATACATTTTTGAACTTTACTTAGGTATATAGAAACTAGCTTACACCCCCGGTTTTCAATTTTATTCAAGATTTTTTATAGTTAAGTATTAAAAGGGAATTTAGATATTTATGGTTGTACGATATTATATTGAGTATAAAAATATGGTATAGAGCAGTGTAAGGAAAATTCGATTCACTATAGTGTGTTTGACTCCTGCTACAGCTAAAGGCTGTCCTTGAGATTAAGTGATATTTTTGGATGTGTGAGATATTATTCTTATTATTACAGATGTGCACAATGAAAAAGCTCCATTTGAATGGGAGGCCCAATCAACAAACAAATGCCCTTAACCGGTTTAGTATTTGTGCGTTACGCGGTTTTACAGTGTCACCGACGATATGTACATACCTACTCCATTTTAACACCACAAAATTGAGTTTTAAATTATGATTCATGTACATAATTACTTTCCCAAAGCAATTGGGTCAAATAGACGTTAAAGTTAAACTTTCTGCATGTAGAGTACGACATTTTTTCTAAAGGATAAATTAATGAACTCGGAAAGAGCCTAAGCAATGGGGAATTGATTAATGTGTAACTACGTAGGTATGTATATATTTATTTAGGTATGCATATACTATATAAGCTGAAATGTATGCCACTATCTCTAAAGAGAGGCATCCTGGATGCCTCCTCATCGGGTACCACTTAACGGTAAAAGTAGGTCCTACTAATAAAATTAATTAATTAATACTTTCCCAGACATTGCATATTGCAAACCTGTACGAAAATAGCGACTCACTCAAAAAATCCTAAGGAATTTTTAATTGCTACCAACTCATTTCTCGATAAGTAGTGGAGCTATAGGTAAATGAATTAATTATGCAGTTCTCTTAAATAAAGCAAAGTGTGTTTTTTTAATTCCAGAATTTTTTATATCGAAATAGAACCAGAAAATTTAGAAATACGTATCAAGTAAAGAAGTACTTTTGGGAGTGTAGTGGCACCTACTGTCATCCCATACCTTCGAGTACAAAAATGGATAAAAGAGTCCCAGTCTAACAAAACCGAAAATTACATCTGGTGTGAAGAAGCTAGGAATGGTAGTAATCCAATAATCTCTTGGGACTATTGAGGCAGGCATCATGGCCCAATCATATTTATTACATGGTTGCGACACATGCGTAAATGATAGTAGACGTAAATATGATAAATGAGTTGCCTGCGGCTCAAGAGATCTAAGGGAAATAAATATTAAATAAAAATTTCAACCCTGAAAATTCGAATAACAGGCAGCACAATAGACAATAGCTACACAAGTTGGAACCCAGAACAGTGAAGAAAAGTTAATTCACATAAAAATGAGTTATGAGTTCAGCCATTTTAAATTAAGAAAGGAGGATGTAGCGTCCATTCGAATTTTCCTCAGCAACATGACGGGTGGCTGAAAAAAACAATACACAAACGCATGGAAATCGAACGTTAAAAAACGTTCAAGGATAGTTCGGCATTTCCACCCTTAATTCTCTAAATCGCATTGAAAGAAGTGAATACACTACTATGGATAAACTATGGATGAGTGTATACAACCACATACATATGTACATACATACATATCCAATGGAAGTTGGGTCGTGACGAAGGTTTGTAGTGATGGCGATGTTGACAGAAGTAAATCTTTTGAATTATAGTATTAAAATGCCACGAAGATAAATTTGTAAGCGTTATTGCATTTGTTCATGCCACCGCTGAGATATCTGCTGCCAAAAGATTTGTTGCGAAGCGATGAAGCCATATCGTAAATAATAAAAGCAACCACGCCGCATTAAGCAGAGTCTTAAAAGGGGATTTTCAGTCTACCGCTTCTTGGTGACTGCTGTGGCAAATGTTCCAAATTCCAAGTTGATATGACAGATAAGCCACAACGACAGGCGGCTGTAGAGGGTCTGAGAACAGCATTTTGGTTGATACTCATATTACCTGCTTTCAGGGAGGGTGATCATCATCACCCCATAATAATAATTCGCTTATTTTTCGTTTTTCTTTAACTCATTCAACAGAATTTTCTTACTTCAGTTATTTACAGTTTACATACATACTTATTGTTGTTTAACATTTTGTAAGTCTTTGTTTGCTAGGTGTGATAAGGTCAAATACCATGAAACGGAATTTCCTGTTTCACTGCCAAAATTTGTTTAACGCAGTCAAAAGCTGCTGTGATTGTATTAAGAAGACATCTACATTCAGATGAATCCAGGCAACTTGAGGAATATTCATTTGCTCACGTTGTATTTTTCCTATTTTTTCGCTATCGCCATATAATTTTATAGCTTTTATTTGCAGTTTTTTCCTGAAGGCTAACCTTTGTATATGTTTGAACAGCATCTTTTGTTGAGCATGACACTACGTAACATGGCCTTAACCAGTGTAAATTCAACAATATAAATCCTGGATCCAACACTGAATTTATCACACCGATATTCGGTCTATTGTTTGTGTTTAGAGAGCAGTATTGAACTGAAAAAACTGTTTCCAAATGAAATGGAGTTTTGTAAAACCATTTTGCACACATATTTTTTATTGAACTATGTACTTTGTACCTAAAAAATTTAAGTTAATTCTACCAACAAACTCATTTATATGAAATACAATGAATTAAGGCACCATTTTCAATTAAATACTGGAAATCACCAAAGCTACATTCAGGTGTAGTTATACATTTTATGAGCCCGATACTATTTACATACATCGATCTCAGCTCTGTCGCCTAGGGACTTTTTATTCAATTGCTCTTCTCGCTTCTGAAAACGTCAACGTACCGAGTTAGGAAAATCTCACCATTTATACGATATTACATTTTTTCGCCATCGCTGTTCTAACTCACCTGTGTAATATGGTAATCGTTCCTCTTCGATGGTAGCTCCGTTTTTATACGTTGCAATTTTGTTGGCGGATAGCTGCTTCTTTTTTATTTTGCAAACAATATTAGATTAATTTCCGCGATTTTTTTGTTAAAACTCTTAAAATATAAGTAAAACTCATATATAAAAGTTGTAAAACGCTTTCTATATTTTTTTTTTGTGCTCTAATGATTTTTTTGATATGTTTGCAGAGTAATTGTTTGCAACCGGTGACAAGCGCTAAGTTTTGTCCAAAAATGTAGGGAGGGGTATCAAAAGACGCGTTTCGATCCCAAGATCTAATATTTTCAATATTTTGGGAGCCTTAATCTGTTATTACAACAACCACATGAAAATTACAGAAAACGGTGATCTTTGACTGCAAATATCTCGCAAACTACTAAAAAATAATTGTTTTCCGGAGGCACATTCTTGTTATTGGGACCGAAACGCGTCTTTTGATAACCCTCCCGACATTTTTGGACACGCATTAGCACTCGGCAACGGTTGTAACAATTACCCAAAATTGGACTAGCATTCAAAACCCCAATCTAACAATTTTACTAGCTCCGTTAAAACTAAGGTAATGGTTTTAACTCCTACTTTCCTTTGCCATTATGCCAAAAATTCACCGACAGCCACTCCACAGCACCCACACAAACTCTGTAAACTCCTTTGAAAAGTTCCACCTGGGGTCAGACTTAACTCTGGCATGTCTAATGTTTGCTCGGCGTACTGAAGATGTGGTAACATCCATCAACAGAATCCTCTTGATTTTGTTGGTCCTCCGATGACTGCTAGAATTCACTTAATTTATTTAAAAATACTCAATACATATGTAATTAAGTATATGTAATTAAGTTAATAAATAATACAATTTTACTTTTAATTCAACAGCACTAATTTGTGTAATGCTTTGCTGTTTCAATTTCACACGTTCCAAGGCAAACAGCTGACTTCGAAAAACTTATAGCTCTTCCTCTTCCTCTTCGATTCAAGCGTAACTCAGAATGCATATTTTCGATCCGAGCGGAGTGTAATGCAATGCAGAATAGGGGTGAATATGCATGGGTACACCCTTTGCAGAATGCATGCTTCTGCTAAAAAATTATACAAGCTTACTCATCAATTAGTCAACGAAATATTGCAACAAACCCCAGGGTGTCGGATATCTAATAAAACCTGGCCAAAACGGGACCACAAGAGTTCTCGACAAGTCCGACCCATAAGTAGGGCTGATATTTCTAAGTTAAGAGGAATACTAACCGGGAGTTTCTTTATTCGGCAGAACGCGGAGAGGGAGTCCCCTTCCTGGACAATTTTCCCCAAATGGCAGAGTATGAATTCAAGTACTTGATGGCCCTCATCAAGTCTTCTAAATGGTTCGAAGGGGAGGTGTAATGGTGTTCTCACGTGGGCCTTATGATACTGAGCTAAGTGTGCCTTTTTTCTTGTTCAAATGTATTCATAACATCTCAAAATATTCTGAAACAGTTATGGGACATTCCAGCCAAAAGAGGAAAACGACCTTAAATTTAAAATGCTACTAATCATTCCTATTTATTCAGTTATCTGTATCTAAATGTGTATATTTTCCTAATATGTTAACAGAAATATACAAAAATATGTAAAACCCAAAATTTTTGTCCTTATAACTTTGACTTCACACCTTACTATTTTGCGGAAAAAGTTTGGTCATGTTTGCATTGCTGTATTAAATATATTTTCATTCATGGGAAAAAATTTTCAAGTCATTCAAGTAAAGCAGAGAAAAATTAAAATAATTGCATAACATAAAATAAAAAAAGGTATGTGATTTCTGTGTATATCTTCATTAAATTGATTCATATGGGGTGTCCTACGAGTCACACGAAAAGGCATACAAATTGGTCTGGTAACCTTAGGTATAACCCTACGAAACCAGATATTTCTGGAAGTAAGGATAAAGAGGCTGTTCACCATCTAAATACCTTTTTTGAGTTAATTGGGTTACTATGGTTTCTAGACTATTTTGAAATGTGTCCCAGGATTCACACGAGTCTAAACTCTCATGTATTATTCAGATGAAGATGCATTTTGAATTGTTTTTAATTTTTATTATATAGTTTTAAATAATTGTTTCGAGAGATGTTGAAATCGACTTGTTTTTAATAAATATTTAATCAGAATTTTGAAGTAAATATAAATATTATTTTGCCTTCACTTTATTTTATTTCATTTAATTGGCTTGGTTTCAATTCTGCTGGGAGAAATTTATGAATAACTTGGTCAAAAAGGGTTGAAACAATAATAAAACTGATTTCAATAATCTGGTATATTACATATTTCGTACTTGTCCCAAAGACTTGTTCCAGAAGTGTCAATTTAAATATTTAAAAATAGTTTATTGAATTTGAATATATAAAATATTTTTATAGAATATGGTACTATGCAGTATTTTTTTTTTCGACCATATACAAATTATAGGTGAAAGTTGAATAGTTGAACTAAAATTCGTATTCGTGCTCACATAGATGCAACCAAGAGATTTTTCGGTGTCCCGGGAGTCACACTCAGTTTCTTAGTAGTTACAAAGGTACTTGTTGTTATTTGGCCAATTCTTTTAATGCATTAATTGTATTGGATATTTATCCACGTCGATAAATATATTTCATATCAATTTGAGTCCCGATATCAGTTTTTCAAGGCAAAGTTGACTCATCTCTGGAGTCAAATGTCCCAGGAGTCACGATGGAATGTCCCTTATTCAGCAACGTAAAAAATAAAAGTTGACAAATAACTATAATTTCCAAAAGATTAAATAAATGATGACAATCAACTATTATTTTAGAATATTATAATAAAAGTTGAAAAATAACTCTTATCTTCAAAAAATAAAATAAACGTTATGTCAAAAATAATTTTTTTTTTTCATCGAATAATTGTTATGAAGCAACGTTTATTCAATTATCCAACTATAACAGATCGTAGCAGCTCGACAAACATACAGCCACACAAAAATTTTCAATGTATTTTGTTTTTGTAATTTGTGAGTTTATAGTCAAAATCGTACTGGAAATTGGGTTGATTGTCAAAGTTCGAGAAAAAATAAAAATCAGCTGGCATCGTACGTACTTGAATAATTATAAACGAATAATTCCGAACCCTGGTTTATTCGATAAAACTTATAACTTCTAAGTCTCTGATTTATATTGCTTGGAATGGTTTTGAGTTTGATAAATATAAGAATAGGTGAATGGAATATATAATTTAGTGAACCAGTAACTTTCGACTGTCTTTTCTTCAACATTGCAGAACTCTTTTTGACTTTTCTGATTTCTGTGATGCTACTCTATATCACCAAAATAATTAATTTTTCAAAAAGTTGCTATAACTAAATAAATTATGGGTTACTCTGCCGAAACACGCACGTCCCCAAACCCGACTAATTAGAATTGGGAATATCAGTAGTCGATCTTAAAAATAATAAAGCGCCTGGAAAGTAAAACTCGCCAGCGAGCTATTCAAACAGGGACGCGAACTTGTTGAAAAGCATGCATCAACAATTTTACGATCTAGGGTCGGACAGTGCATGCCTCCATATTTAAACTTAAGTGTGGTCTGCCAAATCCACAAGAAAGGATACCCCGCAGTTTGCAACAAATAAAGCGGAATAAGACTGCTAATGTTACGACTGTGTGCCTTGGTATGCAACTGCCGATATCGCCAGATGAAAATTAAGTTGCGAAATTTTTAATTACTTAAATATTTAAAACATCCCACATAAATAAATATCTATATACTATGTTTGATGATACTACAATTATGGTTTGGGTATGCGTTTATATATGTACTAAATGTACAACTACCTAGTTGTGTTGCTGGCACTATGCTACTATTCTAACAAACTTTCCCTTTGTTTATCACAATGGGCCAGCCTTGTCAGATTGAAATTTGATCAGTTGGTCACTGGGCCTTCAAAATATGCAAATTAGTTTCTGCCGAGCTACTGAGCTGGGTGCACTCTACATATTTTTTGGGTCCAGTTACTTGAATGGGCATTTGCTAGCACATTCCGCTAGTCGACCGATTGATATCTGTGTCGGTGGTTTCATCCCTGATATGGGCATGCATGTGTTTTTGTCCATGTATGTATGTGCACATACATACATGTAAATAGTGTAATTTGTTTTATGCAGATTTGCTAAGCTGCATGAAAAGAGATGGTGAAATATAAGGTGGACGTTAATAACAATACTGCTACCGGCAATTTCATGGTGAGCTACATACATTAGAAACAACATTAAAGGCTTTCACTTTTTTCCGCGAATCAAATGTCTTTAGATACGGTATCAAGATAATGTATATAGTATAAGCTGTTGTTATATCGGGGATCAGCTCAGAAGTTCGTACTATTTGATTCAGCATCTTATCAAAAAAAAAAAAAAAAACAGATGAAAAAGGTCCCATATAACCATTAATACTGATGTATTCAAATATTGATTATGATTGGTCAACATAACCATTATAAATGAGAGAAACATTTTTTGGTTAACAATAACCATTATTGTAAGTAATATAATTTTTTGGTTATCGATAGTTAAAAAAAATTCAAACAAAATAAAACAACTTGAGTTGCTGGAGTGGCATGACCAATGTCTGCAAGTTCCTCGAGGAAAAATTTACCACTATTCAGCAAAAATAGTTTGCTGTCGAGTGGGTCACCGATAACCAAAAAATGTATTACTTGCGTTAAGGGTTATTGGTTAACTTAACGGTTATTCGTAACCAAAAAAAATATATCTCTCATTTATATTGGTTACGATGACTAAAATAAAATACCTCTTATGATAATGGTAAAAAATTCCCTAAAACTTTTCTTCTGAAAGAAAAAAATAACAATTATTTTCGGTCCCTGGAAAAAAGCAGGGGATCTAAAATTAATGAATCCGTCAAAAAGCTACAAGATTACATCGGAGTGATATTTCCGAGTTTCAGAAGATACCTGGAGCCTAACCCAGAAACCCAGGAGCTTTATATCTACACATAGGACCCGTCAAAATTGGTCATTACTATATATGGAAATAATCGAATTTCTTGCAGGGTATGTACAAACGATATTGAATCTATACCTAACTGTACATTTCTATGCTCATTCATACACGCTTAAGTGAATTTATGTATTACCACACCTAAATCAAATTCATATTCTCATGGGCTAGCCAGCTTTTTCTGAGATATAGTGGCGACGTTGAACAGCCCGAAAAAACAATTCAAACCTGCATATCGTCGGTGCCAATGCAAAACCGCGTATCTACATTTGTGTATAAAATTTTCATACTCTCAAGAAAACTATAGGTTGGTTTGAAAAATATTAAAAGAATCGAGCTTGATTGGAACCTTTTCCATAATGCCTTTTCACTTTTTAAGTTACACAATTTGTAGTTGAAAAACAGTCAAACTGGCATATCACTTACGTGGTTTTTCTTTGTGTTTTAAGCGGTTTTGCAGTGTTACCAACAAAATGTCCATAGGTAGGTATGTGCATATGTATTCTTTGCATTAGGCCGTTTCACATTATACTCTAAAATTAGTTTCGTTTCAAGTCTGTGGTCTTATATAAATATCAAAGGCATCTGAGTGTAACTACTCGATTTTCCATAAGGGACTGAGTGACACTCAGTGAGTGTGTATCAGCCCCACAAAATTGCTTAAGTAAAGTTTTTAGCTAGTAACGTTTCTTTGTTCTTACCCCAAGTGCTGCCAGAGAGCGACTTGAGAATTTTGTTACTGCTTTGGGCATAAGCGCAGTATTTGAACATGACATCACATGTGGCCCCTAAGATTTTGGGGTGTGATACAATTGGTATCTTGACGCCATCAACGTAAACCTCTAAATCGATGTTCACCTGCGTTGTCCACGTCGTGAATAGGGTCGCCGAGGACTTGGTCGGTGATAATGTCAGGTTTCTCCCAGCGAATAGGGCTGGGAGGTATGCATTTATGCGAGAGCAGAGCTCTTCAACGGAGGAGCTTGTTGCCAGTATCGTACAATCGTCGGCGAATGAGCTACATATGTATAAGGCAATTGGTCAGCCGGTGCTGACCTACGCGATGAAAATATGGTCGTCGGGGCTTGCAGATACGCACTGGACGAGGCTTCAGGTCTGCCAGAACACCGCCCTTAGAACCGCCACTGGATGTCTTCTTATGTCTCCTGAGCATCATCTCCATAATGAAGCAAAAACGCTCGGCGTGAAAGATCACAGTGAGATGTTGGCCAGCAATTCCTGCTCAACCGCAGCATCCGAACAGACGCCTGGTCAACGAAAATCCGCCCCCTAGGAGAATAAGGAGCCATCTACGCAAATATTTTGACGATATCCGGCTCCTGATTTCCACGCCGTTTGATCCTAAGGTGCACTGACAGGCCCTTACCCTCATCCACACAGAATCAGTAAACGCCTATGTCAGCTGTCTCCCAGCGAACGCCGTTCTTCAGGCAACAAATGAACCCGTTGCCGAAGAGGAGCGTGAACTGTCTAGGTAGACAAGATGATGCTGGCCCAACTTTCGATGGAGTTCGATGACACTACTGGGTAAGATACAGACTAACTACATAGGCAGGGCAAAGTAGCGCTGCAGCAACAACAGAAAAGTTTTTAATATTCGGAGTATGTCACTCTCACTGGTATGAGTTAAAGTTTTCAATCTTCGTGCAGAGAGAATCTTCTTATTTTTCCAATACCATTGGGAACGGTCGGCAAAATCACAGCGGCCGAAAAAGCAGTAATAAGTTCCAAAGGTCATTACACGTGGTAAATCGTATTGATATAACCTGATCAGTAACAAAATATTTTTTTAGAATTCTGCTATTTTCACAATATATGTATGTATAGTAACAGTTATAAAAAAAATGTCAGCTACATTTACAGCAAATATATATTTTTTCGAGTTGTGGCATAAAAAGCCTTCTGGAATAATCCGATATAAAAAAGGCGGTGGCACGAACATACATTGACGATTATATTCGACTCTTATCCTTTTACAAATCTTTGATATAAAAGTGGGCTTGATCCCTCACTGTGTTTGTAAATTTCTATCTAGGAAAATATTTGTCATAATCAACAATATTTGTAAAATAATCCTAATTACAAAATTTGGTCTATAGGTGCATTAGGTACTGAATAATTTATTTTTTTCTAATTTTCCAAAATATTCGTTATGTAAAAGGGGCAATGGGTTTCAAGGAACCTGCAAGCCAAGTTTAATTAAATTTCTCAAAACTTCTTCTGCACTTTTGTTTACACTTCTTAACTAACTTAATATCTATAAATCCGTTTATGTCGTTATGCACTCGATATAAAAATTTAAATTATACATACCTACCACTAACGAGACCAATACGTCTTTACACACAACCGAAACTATCGAATCGGGCTAATGTATGCACATTCTTTTACTTTGTACAAAATTTTGGATGCTCGAAGCTTTAGTATGGAAGAAAAAGAATTTCATTTTCATAATAGGGAATATTTTGTAAGTGTATGTATGTAAATTAAAGATTGCCGCTGTTTACAAAAATAGTAACAGTTCTTTGCCCCGCACAATTAATAAACTATAAATAAAAAAGGAAAATATTTTGTACTTTCTTAATGTAAAATTTGCTTCGAATAAAGTGGGTATATTGCAATGTAGAAGAGAGGGGCTGTACTTTTGTATAAGTGTAGGATGCATCTCGACATCAAAATAGATATACAGTGCTTGATGACCCATAAAGCTGACCCCAAAAGCTTACGCAATTTTGGAACCATTCGACGAAGAAAAGTTGAAAATAGTGTACCATGGCCTCAGGGAAAACTAGGGAAAGCGAGTAGGCTAACTGAATATACCTGCCTAATTTTTACTATTTGCTTAAGAGATTTTTATTGGGATCCCTTGTATGATTTACCACCGTATACGAGTCGCTTAAAACTAATTAATCTTCACACCTTTCTAGTAGAGGGGGAATGCTTGGAATTGTTTTTATGATTAAACCACTAAATAATTCAATCTCAAGCCCGTTTCTTCTGAGCGAAGTGAACTTCAATACACCCTCTCGTCCATCAATGCATTTTAAACCACTTATCTTATAACAGTGCCGAACCAACTTTGAGCTAAATGAGCCTTTTCGTTGTTTTTGTCAAGATTAGAACTCTCATTCTGATGCATTTGATATTTCGGACTCACTCTGCAGCATAAAAAAGTTAATGCTTCTCTTCTGAATGCATACTCGTACATACATACATATGTATGCAACAACAATTGTTTTCTTTTTCTTTGAGTCTTATTTTTATAACAAAAATAACAAAACCAATATCAAATGTTTATTCAATTTATATCTGGAACAATTTATTTAATTGTACCAATATATTTCACATTATTTTTTATATGTATGTATACCTCTTTAAAAATAAATTAAATTAATTATTATGCTGAAATAAATCTCAAGCTATCGATTCGTTCTTTTTTCTCCTGAGAAACATACATACATACATACATACATAATACTTATACTTACGGACATTTATATTCAAAAAGCCGGTTTCGCGCCGTTAAAGTCACAAAATAATTTATTGTAGGTTTTAAGTACATACTTAATTTTTATAACGAATTATTTTTGGTGGATTTCTTTTGTGTAAAATATCTATACGTTACTTTTCGGTGCCGCCTGATATACGTAGGCATTTGCTATACAGAGTAATTCCCCTGTTCTAAAAGCTGCTCTGTCAGAAAATCCGTAAGCTTCCAAACATCTTTGTTAATTCTTCTGAAAGCTGGTTTAAGTAAATGGAAATCCTTTCAAAAAAGGAATTAAAAAAGCAATTGCAATAGTCTCTCCGAAACCAACATTTTTTGTAGGATCAGATAATTTGTAGCCTGATTAATAGAAGGTTTTGGTAAGTTTAGGTTGTATTACTTTAAAATGCTATAGATTCCTAACCTAGAACACAAATCTAAGAAAACTAATAATTTAGTAAATAATGTGGTGTCTAATACTTTTGGCTAAAGCCAAAATTTTCAAAAGTGCGGGGGCATAACATTATCGCGATCGGCTTGTCTAATAATATTCTGTAATGTTTACGAAATAGATTCTAGTTTTCAGTTAAGCACCATCAAAGGCTTGTGAGCATATCTCAACGACAAGTTAACTTTGGAATGTCATATGGAATATACAATATCTGCACCCAACTCTGAACTTGGTTACATAAAATAAAACCCAAAGGAATTTCATGACCCGCTCACTCTCAGAAACTTGTTTTTAAGGCTTGCACGATCCGTACTACACACGGGCCGTACAAAAACAGTTTGGATACAGTTTACAAGATATGCGTTTCGACGAATGAACTTATAGCAACTTTGCCCATAGTATGACCTTCGGTGCAGAATTTTAAACAAACGCAAGGCCGTTTTTTTTATCAATCATGGACATTTTACATATCATTCTCTTTCCCCCAAGCTGCAGAAACCTCCCACATTTTCAACAGCACGAAAAGGTCGCTTAAGTGAAAAGTGGACTTATTAGCTTTTACGGCATTGCCGACAATACGAGTATATATATCAAAACTTAAATGAGTATTCCAAAATTGAAAAGTTTCGGAACGCACAAATGCAAAGTGTAAGTGGCATTTGTGTCAAAAACTTGTCTAGGCCTCTGCCATTAAAATCTATTGATTTATTTGGAAAATAATTTAAAGAATCGATCTTGAGGATAACTTTTTCCAGGAGTCGACATTCGTATAAAAAATGGAGTATTTGTAATGAAAAAACAGCCAAACTAAAATATCACTTACGCGGCGTTGCGACCATATACATACATAGATACATACATATATCATGTCAAATACGGAGCTAAAAATCTAGCAAAGGAAAATAGTTATAAAGTTAAATACGTTCACGGGCTTTATTTTCCTTCCAAAAAGAAAATAGCGTTCACTGAAAATGGCTTTATTGCTTTTTCATGAAGGTAATAACATCTATGGCGTTATTTCTTTTTTTTGTAAAAGGCAACGTGAGATGTTATTTTTGTGGGAGTTATTGCACTACACACTTCAGTCCATTAAAAGAGCATTTCAAGCAATGTGGAAAAATTGGGAAACACGTAAAATATATGTTACAGTCAACAACAAAAAAGTGTCCCACCGCGTGGCCAATGGAAGAAAGGAGTGGACAGTTGGTCAGTAAGTGCGGGAAACCAGAAGGGATAAAACTGCAAAAAGAGCAATTTTGGACAGCACGACAGCGACAATGTCTGCTTTGCTGACGTTTGTTTTATCCCTTGTGTTGTTGTTAGAAGTTTTATTCCTTTTCCATATTTTCCGGTTGTTAAAGGGGAAAAGGGAAACAGAAAAATTGTGTAACTGCGTTGTTTTTCCGCAGCAATGCGTGCAATTATGTGACATGTCATAAATAATATTCTTTCACAGCAAGAACTTTTGTTGACTGAGTAGACTCGGCAAGACAAGGGACAGCACTAGAAAGGAGTAAATGCTGCATCACAGGGTAGCGCTGTTCGTCACATTTGAAAAAAAGAAAATCGGTGCAGATGTGTACATTAATAGCTTTGCTTTTTGTATAAAAGAAGTATGTCTTAGTATTAATAGGAGCGCCAGTTTGGAATTTTTTCTAGTTTGGTCGAAATATTTCGTTTTTGCAGGACTCATATGAGAGCAGTTATTTATCTATATTTTTTTTTTGTTTTTCGTGAAGAAGTTTTTGTTGTCAAAAAAGTTCAAAATAGGTGTGCTGCTCTCACATTTTTTTAAGTATGAATAAAAATTAAATTTGGGATGCATGCTCTTGATCAACAAAACTAAAAAAGTACCTATTTTAAAAAAATCGATAAAAGTAGTTTTATTATACCCGGTAAACATTTCTCACACAACAACTCCACTAACTATAAATAGATCTGCCAGCTCCAAAAAATAATGCCAAGCTGCTACCTCCACAATTTTGCATGCATTTTCAAATTTCAGTTTAGTTTTCAATTAGTTGAGCTTTTTCTTTCTACTAAAAAGTGATGTTGGATGGAGTAACATTTTGCCGCTGTACCTACGACATATGTACGAATACATCTTGAAATTTTGCATATTAAGCAGATTTTTCCCATTTTTTCCGTTACCGATATTTTACGATATGTTACTTCAGCCAGTATCTATTAATATTTCTTTAAACAAATTTAATTGAAATATTGAAACTGGATGGGGTTTTGGTTCAGACCATTGTCATAAAGTTAAACAGTATACATAGTTGCATAGCTTATATTTTTAATCCATATATGTATTATAGAGAGCACTAACGTTTTTAACTTTTGTTTAATCATTTAAAAAGTGTTTTCTAAACAGTTATAAAATTTTAGAGAGCAAACTCTACTGCGGTACCAAAGCGGTTTGTTGAGGTTTTCGGAAGTAAAGTCGGCCAATACAATTATTAGTTGTTGAAACTAAAACTAACATTTTCCATTGTGAACTATTTTTAACGCAAAGTCACGACCTTTTAGGCATGGCTTTGAGTGAAACAAAAAACTAATTTAATTTTTTGTCAGCAATGCATGCTATCCCCAGCACAACCCTAACAATTTTACAGACACATATGTACATATATTCGTTCTACAAGAATTCAGCTCTAACAATCGTGTTACTTTTCAGGCCATAAAGACAATTAATGTCCACTAAAATGTTATGTATTGCTATCGTTGCCACCGAAGGTATCTAAACATGCAACAGTATGCGGTCTTTTTCTCCATCTCTTTGTTATGTTCCTTTGTTAAACTGTCCAGCTTTATTCCACTGAAATATATCAAAAGCTCATGCATATTTCATATTGATTTTGTTAAGCGTAATAGAGTGTGGAATCACAGGGCAAGATTTTTAGTGCAAGTTTAAAACGGCCGAAGTGGAAGGGTTTAACTACGGTTACCTTTCACTGTGCTTTAAACTCAAATTCAACAAGTAAAGAATTCTAAGTTCGGGTGGATCCAAACATTAAATACCTAGTAGTAATCTTTTGTTGTATCCCAATTTACTAAGGCCTATTTAAATACCTGAAAAGTTGTTATAAAGGCAACTGATAGATAAAAACACTTCTGTTGTGAGTGGTAAGTTAAATTAAAAAAAAAAAACCGAGCTTTTATGCTGAAAAACTTTTGTGGAATAATCCACCATAAAGTGGCGAGGCAACGCGCATTTTGAAAAATTTTGTTCTTTTGACTTTCTTTTCTCACGAAAACTTTAGAGGTGATATAGAAATGACATACAGCTAGGTTAAGCAAATTATTGCATATTCAATATATCTATGATCCTTTATAAAAACTTTCTTATAAAATTGGGACCTTACCCGATTTCGCGCATTTTTTCGGAACAACGCCGGTATTAATATAAATATGTGAGCTGAATTTCCTTTTTCTATTTTGAACGGTTTTTGATTCATGATTAATAATACACTGAAAAAAAAATCTACAGTAAACGGCCGTCAAATTGATAGTAAACCCTGTCATTTTTCGTCCAACAGTGGGTAATATAAATTTTGAAAGTAAGCCCCTATCATTCTTCTATTCTACTATCATATTGACATGAATTACAGTAAATTTTAAAGTGGACTCATATCATTATGCAAAAATCACATGTTTTTACTGCCAATTTTACAGTAAATACTGTAATATTTACAGTATTACCATCAATCGCTTGAAAGTGGTTTTGATATGTTACTTTCAATGTGCACTTTCAACTTTTTTATTTCAGTGTATGTATTTCCAAATTTGGCTTAAAAATTTCTTCAAAAATTAATTTGTTGGCTTAACGCTAACGTATGTATGTATATAGCAAATTTTATCCTTATAGTTGTATTATGTACTAAATAATCCCCCTTTTTGTATGTTCGAAAATATTACATACATAGAAAGTGGGCGTGGCTTTTAACCGATTTCGCCTATTTTCAATAGCGCTCGGAGGTAAGTGCCAAGAAACTTTCATACCAAATTTCAGTACGATATCTCAAAATTTACTCAAGCTATCGTGACGGACGGACGGACGGACAGGCTCAATGAATTTTTCTTTTCCTCCTGAACGTTTTGATATATGTACATATACATAGGTATATCTCGTTTCGTTTATGCCGTTACATACTACCTTCAGGCGAATGGAGTTAATAAAAACTGGAACTTAGTGCGACAGATTTGGCTATGTGTGTTATTGGCAGATAATTAAATATGTGCGTACCTATGTATATCGGTGTGCATTCGTACATGTATATCGCGGTGAAGTTGCGTAACCGCGTGTCGTACATACATATGTATATATGCAATTAATAAATTAAATTTTCAGAGAAAAATAATAACCAAGTACAGCGGTGGGACAATCTAAAAATATACAAAGAAAAGGTTTCCTTAAATTAAATCAATGTTTTATTTTATTCAAAGTCGAAAAATGAAGAGTTTAAAAGGTTATCGTCTACATTAGCGTGACGGTTTGGAGAGTGTTACGATTATAAGAGGCCATTGGGCGGAATGAATGTGGTACGTTGGGCATCCAGGGATCAAGTGCTCATTTAGGGGTTTTCATATATGGAACTAAAATCTGAATTTATGTATGAATATAACCATTAGATGTTTGTTGATATGCAATACTTTTGAATATTTTTATTTTCTTTGTTGAATGCGTTACTTAAGTAAGTTGAAATTGGGTTTAGCGCAATCAACATCGGGATTTTCCTATTTATTTTTTTTGATACTCGCTTTTTAAATTCAAGCGCACTAGGTAATGTTATATTACAGTTTTACAATCAACATAGAATAGTACAGCAAATCACTTTTTAACGGGACACTATCAGCTTTATCCCTATCACATCAGGAACCATAAAGAATTAACAAAGGCGCATTCTGAAAAGTGTCTTTACTCTAGATTTGCTTCGGAGTTGGTGACACATAATAATAAGGTCGATGACATTATTTCTTATGTCCAAACGGAATTGATTTCAAACTGTTTGGAGATTAAACGTCATTGGCTTAAACGTTATTTGGTAAAGGGAACCAAAGTCAAAATATTTAAAAAGTAAATATGATAATAGCTTTATGATTTTGTAGGTACATATAGTAAGAATATGATTTCTATCCCAGGCACAATTAGAATAACAGGCCTTTTTAAATTTAAACATTGTATTTAATTAATTTGTGGCTTATTGGAAAATTGCAGCAAGTGAAAATCGGGAATGAAAACTCAGTCGATTTTATATACAAATTTATTTTTCCCCTTTTGTATATGAAATCTAAGATAGTTTTTAACGCACTTTCAGGCTTCTATATAAAGCGCTGGATTCACAATATTTAATTCAGAAATTTATTTAATTACTTATGAGTTAAGAATTTTTTAAATTCGACTTTTCATATCTTCGAGTTTTTAATGACTTTTGTAAAAGTTTGTAGTGAAGGGTGTGGTAACGACATACATATGAAAAAACAATGACATTTAATGGCCATCAAGCATACGAGGCCAGTGAAAACATACAAAATCACCAAATCTTTTGGTATACCAATTTTATTCTTTTAGTATATCAAATTGATATTGTTAGTATAAGAAGGAGAGTATATTGATTTGTGAAATTGAGTCATGATAATATTTAAATTTGCATAGAAAAATAGTGTGGTAGTTATTTAGACTGTATTGTTTTCTTTTGACCATTAATGAAATAACTTACGTTTTACTTATTTTTTCGATAAAAAAAACGATTGGAGAATAGGAATTCCGGGATCCAACGGTAAATGGCAAAACCGCTTATGGTACTTCTCTAATTCTTCTTCTCGAAATATTATTCATCTATTCTCAAGCAAACTTGATGATGGATTGGAAGATGATTCAGTGAATAGAAATTGGGTGAACTTGGTGCATTTCGCTATTCATGTGAGCATATACAAAATTACTCGATAACACAAATTTTATTTTTTTCCAAGCTTGTGTGTCTTTTCGAAAATATTTATTCTTATAAAAACAATTATTATTATTTATTGGGGGATTTTAACCACATTGTGCTTTTGATGACACATTTTTCTTTGCGCTATAAAGAAATAGCAAACAAGTTCCGGCGTGAATGAGGAATAAAACTTAAAAAATTGGAATATAGTACACAAAGGGTGGGATATTGGATTATTTCTAGATTTGACGTATAATGAAAATGGGATTGAAAGTGAACTTTCCATGTCACCTTACGCAACTTAAGATTCAGTCAGCTGGTTGATGAAAAAAAAAAATGTTCCATCTGTCTAAGATTTTTAAAGACGCCTTGCATTTCTATATTACCTACAAACCTAAAGGCTGACTTAGTTCTACCTCACCTGTTTTCGCACCCCGGACCAATTTAATCTTTTTTCACATCATGGCCTAACTATGTA
Organism: Sphenella marginata; assembly: GCA_951509765.1. Lineage (NCBI taxonomy): Eukaryota > Metazoa > Arthropoda > Insecta > Diptera > Tephritidae > Sphenella > Sphenella marginata. The sequence continues at coordinate 83,186,471 of OX608079.1, read as the reverse complement.
CATATATGTATGTACATATCTATGTTTAACTTATTCAATACATGTTAAGTGTTTAATCGATATTTCAGTTTCAATTAATAATTAGAATTTCATTTACCGTCGGAGTTAATCATGCACTGTGCATATGTACCTACACATAACTAATCACGAAAAGATGAACGGGTTACTAACCGAACGTAAAAACGAAAGTCAATTTGTAGGGAATGGAATACGATTCAATTAAAAGAGTTTCTGGCACGCTCTAAAACTCATAAAATCCATAAAAACTCGCATTAAAACTATAAAAATGAAAAGAATTGTTGCGCAGCACTACGGTATATGTTTGTATGTAAGTAAGTGAAATAAAAACAAGAAATGAATTTAAATATGTACGCACTCACAACTGTTTCAATTTCGATAAATGGGGTGGGTACCTATTTATTTTAAGAAGCTCTACAAACTAACATGAGTTTTTACTCCAAGAAATGAACACTCAGTAGCGGTTGAATTCGTGGGGAACATACTGTTGTTCGGGGCGCCAGATTTAGACCAAATTGCTCAAATGTTTGATCGAAATAAGATGACATGACATAACCCCTAGTGGCTTAGTCTTTAGTAATAATGTGGCATAATCACAATCATGCGATCCAAGAATGGCTTCGAAGTCACAGTTTGCCACGGGATGGACCTGTATTTCATCAAAATTAAATAAAAGCAATTTAGTTAACTATCAGCGGTTCATGGTGACTGCCATTTGTATGAAAAAATATATTTTAGTTTAGACACGTCGGTAAATGCAAACTGAATAATATAAATACATACATACATATCTACTTTTTAATGGCAATTGGCTTGTATAATAGTGTGATAATATATATAAAATCTATTTATGTAAATAGTAAATATATGTAATCTTCACCTGAACGCGTTTTCAAATATAACAGACCGCTATTGTATGGGCTCCTATTTGCTTTCAGGCGGCCCTGCATGCCACCTCGAGATAAAGCCAATGCTGGCAAGAAACCCGTAAATATATGTAAAAGAAGCGGCGACGTAAGTAACCGCGTCAGGCAGAACACCCATCAGCAGCTACATTGGCAGTCAATGGATTTGGATATTTGCGTACCTACATACATACCTACACTTCAGACTAACTTTCCTTATTCTACAAAATTCAAGTGACAAAAAAGCAGCCAAAAACAAACCACATTTGGTACCTACTGCTGCTGCGCATTTACGCCCTCAAGCTTATTGCTGAATTCGCCAATGTTCTATTCAATCAGTGCAATGGCAATGGAGCAATGATTTTTATTTTTATGCGCTCACGTAACGATCTCGTTTCCACTTACTTAAATCTCCATTTTAACGGCACATTTTATGTCCCATTCTGGCACTTAGCCATATTTGTGGCAAAAGCTTTAGAAAACATAGAACATGGTATGGCTAAAATGAAAGGTAAAGCACAAACTGCTGTCGTCAGCTATGGCACCAAGAAAATCCAGCACATGCCGAACATGTACGATAGCGAGAGTACCTACCTAACCATCGAACAGTGAACTGAATTGAGCACTCGTGCATGAGAGCGACCAATCTGTAGAGAAAAGCGCCAGATACGAAAGAACGAGGGAAGCTGATTAAAGATTCAATTTACCGATTTATCTTACTTTACGCATGTATATTCATAGAAATCTAAATACCAAAACTACATTTTTAGAAATTCAATAGTTGAAAATAAATGAGTTATTAAATTTCTCTTACTCAATGAAATTTTGGGTACTTAACGTCATTATGCTCACAGTTAACTACAAATCAATAAACAAAAACATACACTAACAAATTCGTAAAAAGCACAAACGACAGTAAAACAGCAAAACATTGACGATTCAGCAACAATAGTTAACGAAATGATTATGAGGCCATCTCAGTCGCACTAAAACGGCCATTAACGACGACAGTTATGGTGTATTTCTTCTCAGTCAAATGGTTTGTTGTTACTCCCTTCATAATCGTTATTGTTGTTTTGAAAAGGTGGTGGTATAAACGATTGCACCGTGCTCATTGAGTAGCAGCGGTTGAGAGGAATTCTCACGGTCGGCAGAACAATACCAATCACACACATTTGTATAACTGCGCCTGTGCATGTATGAGCAATAATAAAATTCAATTATATATAAGCAAGGGTGCTCTGCTCTCGCATTTCGTTAGCAAACAAATGCTACTTATGTATGTATGTATGTATATCTACTTATGGGCATTTCCTGGGAAATGTTAGCCTGAACGCTCAAGTAAAACACTTAGCTCAATGTTTATAAAGTCAATTAGTGGGAATATATTGTAGGTGACACTGCAAAATCAAATATCGCATAAATGTAAAACGTTAACAACGTCTGGTAAAGCTTTATTATACAAATAAATCAGAGCCGAAGGTGTCCTCTCTAGTGCTCCTATATCGATAAAGAAGGCGTTAAGCGCTTCTTTTCCTCTAATAAATAAATAAATCAAGGTATGGCGCGATATACATACATATAACAGGTACATGTATGTCATTATAAGCCTCAGAATAGGTTTTTGCGCCAAGCTTCTCTTGCAATTTGTGGTGAGCCACATTGAATTTTTTTCTTACAAATTGGCGCATCTACAAAGGAGATGAGAAAACTTTACCAAAATTTCCAATTTCATAATTTTATTTTGTAAACTCTTTAATTTCATCTTCCAACGTAGATCCTTGACAAGTTTAATAAATTCTTTTGTCAGCACGTTTAAAAATTGTATAGGTAAATAGTTACATCCAAATTGGGATGCCATCGTTGTAGTTTAAGTATGTCCGGCCATTAGTTATGCAGTTAATTTATAACAGAAAGCTTTCGCCGGCTGTCGGTTTTAAAACAAAAGGGTGTTTCTAAAAACACTGTAGGTAAGCCAGGAAATGCCCATATATGTATGTGTATGTAAACATAACGCTCACCTAAAACGCGCATACTTTATTGAAATTTTCTTTTCCCATCATGTATGTATTTCATTACACCGAGAGCTTGCGAGAGAATCAACCAACCCTCTACCACCAAATTCAGGCAAAGGTTAAAGAGATTTTGCTGTTCATATGCCTTTTCATTCTGAACAATTGTGTCTCCCTCCATCACAAGTCTTCGCTAGTGAAATGCCATGCAGCTTCATTGTGCTGCTTGCTCTTTGTGATTCGAGTGCTACCGTCTCTTTCGCTCAAATGCTACTTCTGGATAATGGCATCTGTGATGGCCTTTTTGAGTTATCGGCAATTTGCTTTGCAATCATGGCTTCCGTATGTGCGTCGGCGTCAGAGCATCCTATGTGAGAAGCCATTAACATGTGTTTATATGGCCGTTATTGTTATTATTATTGTGTGCACAACGAGGGCGTGGCCTCATCCAATCGTTGATTTGCTTTCACTTAATTCCATGTTGGAAACGATTCTTAGCAGTAGCTAAAAAATTTTATTACTCATTTTATGAAACATTTTAAGCCAACAACACTGTCGCCGGCTTGGTACTCTCATGTAGTGTTTCCGGCGCTTTTCGTTGATAGCGTTGTAAAACGAATTTTTGATCGCTTTTAGCGTCGGCATATATACGTTCATGGATGTATTGTTTGCAGTAGCCATTGGTGCCATTTTAGTATTATAGCTATAATGACAATTTTCAGAATTGTTATTACATTGTTGAAATAGCTATGTATGAATAAAACTACATTTTATTTCTTCTTAAACGATTTGTTTTTAATGAGCATAACAAAATATTTAAAAAAAAAAGTAGGAACGATTTTAAAGAGTATTGCCATTTTATATTTGTTTACATTAGTATGTATGTACTATGTATTTACATGGGAATGCAAATCGAAGCACACTAAAGCGATATTACTGCTTTTGGTTTTACACATTTCAAGGTGTGCTCTATGTAAGGAAAGCCCAAATTACTAGCAACAAGGTATGTGTAGCATATATGTAATGTTAATTAATTTCTCAAGCTCTACCAGTGGTGTGTCCCAAGGCATATTAAACAAGGTAGAATTGACAAATGAAATATTTTGTTTTTGTAGGAATTCTTACTTCAAAAACGTATAAACCAACGTATTTACCCTTACTGACCCACGTTCAATATACAATTTTCTTATTAAAAAATTAAACCGTCAAAAAATTATTAATATACTTACATAATTATTTGTAAACTATGTAATAAGCTCACTTTTGCCACCAAGTGCTACTTTGAGGTCTACCTCTTTAAAGACCTTGACCGCAAAAGAACAAGCTTGCATATGTACATACATATATATTATAGCAACGATTTGGGTCACTGTTTACGACTAGCATCAAGTTCTAAAAAATGTTGGCAGGAGTACCAAAGAAACCTTTCGGTTCAAAGAAAATCGGCCTCCGGGAATAAATATTGTTATCATTTTGAAAAATCTTTGCAAAAATCCGAAGAACTAATCGGTGCCGTTATCTATAGTTTTTTGTGTGAATTACATCTTGAGTTGCCGACTATTGCCCACGATATTGTTCTCGGAATCGGATTCTTATTTCTGGGTAGTAGGCGCGTCTATTGATACCTCTCCCGGCAATTTTTGGACGTGTTTCAGCACTCGGTTGCAGTCGTAAACAGATACCACGATTTGTTATTTCTTCAATAAAAATAACAAACTGTTAAAAATGAGAACTTTTAAAATCGAACGGGTTAACATTTTTTTTCATTTGACGTTAAAACTCCTACAGAAAAGAGAGAACTGTCAAGTTCGCTACTACTTTGTTTAATATACTTTGGTATGTCCAAGCATTGGTTCTTTAAAAAAATTGCTTTTAAAAATTTTAAAAATAATTTTTTTGGTAAAATTTATAAATTGGTGTAATTTATTTTTTTTACATTGTAAATTGACATACATACATATGTAATTTTTAGAATCTGTAACTTTTCCTCTTATGTAGGTATGTATGTGTATATGTATTTTGATTCCTTGGGCTATTTCGATATTTATAGCACGCCGAACAAATTTGATAAAACACTTGGATACAACTACAAATGTAACTCTTTAGGTGAGTCGAAAAAGGTCATTCTGAAAACAAAGAGAGAGTCATAACGGTTTTTTTAACGAAAGACTAGGCAAATCACTGAACGATTTTTACAGTGGGTAGAGATGACCACTGTACATTATTTTCTTGCAAAAAACTAAAATTTGGAAATTTTGAGTTGTTACACTTTAACGTAACAAGTGCGATATGTAGTTGCTCGCACACGCCATTGAAGTAGACAATGTATAAACACCCCTTTCGGCCTATAGATGTTTCCATAGGAATTTGACACGGCTGGTTAATGGCTAAACCAAATTCAAAAGTTAAAGTTAAAACACAGCAGAGCGAAAATACGGCCCTTTTGTAAAGCTACGAAATTCGACTTTTAAAAAAGTGATAAGAAACCCACAAACCGACTGTTTAAGCCGCTTACACTTTAATGGCAGGGTTGTGAAATTATTGAAAAGTAAATACATCCAGATTCGCAACCCGTCATAATTAATAACTTTTTTTTATAACATATTCTCAAGTAACTGGCAAGCACTAATCGTAAGTAGCTTAAAAGGTGATTTGGGGTTTACCTGATACCTTAGCCACCATATATGTAAGAGAGCAAACCACCAATATATTTTCAAATATCATAATTTAATACAATTAGTATGATTAAATTTCAAACTAAAATTCACAAATACCATGGTTTTGTTAGGAATAAATGTGGTGCTGCTTTTTGGCGACTTAAAAAGTGTTGATCATCAAAAATACATGGAAGGATTCCGCGATCCCTAGGTTGCCCCGAAATTGTTAAAAGCCGGTATCAAGATTCCCCAGCTTTTCAGCGATTCTCAGTTATCTAGATCAACTCGCCACCTATCGAATCCAAACATTTTTTTGATCAAATATTGCATTGTCTCTAGGTTTCAAGTTTCGAGTATCTAGTATACCGGCAAGCAAGATTCCCCCGGCGAGTTGCTTGAAAATATATCGCAAGATTGCACATTTTAAATAAAGTTCCTGGGTGACCGAGACTTGCTCGGTATTTTTCTTGTGTATTAAATATTCTGGTTGGTATACGCCCTAAAATACCTTTCATTTGATACCCATATTGCCATATAGTTAAAAAAAAATCGGAAAGGTGGCAACCCTCTAAGCTTCCTTTAGTGGCAACATCCAAGTAGAAAATCTAAGAAGGAAGCATACTATCCATCTACCAAATTTCATCGAAATCGGTTTAGCAGTTCCCGAGATAATGGTCGATATCTGAAGGAGTAAATAAAATGCGTTCAGGTGGCAACCCTAGGTGGCAATCCTACTCGAAAATATTTTGGTTGGTATACGGCCCAAAATACCTTTCATTTGATACCCATATTGCCATATATTGCTCAATATTTAAAAAAAATTGATATAGGTGGCAACCCTAAGGACCACCCCAAGTGGCAACACCAAAGGAGAAAATCTTAAAACAAAGCATAGTACCTGTGTACCAAATTTCATTAAAATCGGTGAAGTCGTTCGGGAGATAGTAGTGGATATACAAATATACAAACATACAAATACCTATACACATATACAAGAATAAGTCGTTTAAAGTTATAAGATTTATAGTTCATCTCGATTATTGCGCCTAGCTTAACGCTAAAAACGCTAAATATAAGTGGAAAACAACTAAAACACTGGTGGTAACACCGTTGAGTGCTAGCAGTAGCCAGAATTTAGTGTTGCAGGCAGTTAAGCGGTTCTGTTTATCGTGAAGACGTGCGATGTTGTTTTCTTTGAGGATAAAATGGGGTTCTAAGCTTAGGCGGCGCAAACCACAACCCGCCATTGAGTGGAAAAAACAGTGGGACTCGAATGTTCCACGGGGTCTGTGGCAACTGATTTCTCTGAGGATGTCATTTTCTAGATGGGGATGCTTTGACAGGGTTACACAGTACAAGAATATTCCGGTACTTGTGCTGTATTTGTTCCAGCCAATGTTTCACCGACTCACATGACAAATTCATATGAACAAACATCATTTTCGCATTCACGGCAGTATTAATTTAGTCGCGTACACGCTTAAAGCTATGAATTTAAGAAAAATGAATAAGCAGAATAAACTCCAACGCACAAATTGCAGAACGTTGAAACCATTTCAACGCAGTAATATATACATACTCGTATGTGGACTCATATGTACATATATACATGTGTATGTACATACATGCATATGTTTGTATGAAGGTATGCACCCACGCATACATGGCAAATTAACAACACACCTCTTAGCAATAAACAAAAATGTCACCGGCGAAATGTTACCCGGGTATGGGAATGAAAATTATTGGATTTATAGCTTGGCGAGTTGATCACGTACAACAAGTAAACAAACCACAATAAACTGTAGTAGTTCAAAAAACTATGAAGAAATAAAAACCCGTATGGACCTCTGCAAACATTGGAAAAGCTGCATTGAAAACTCTAGTTCAGACGCTAGCATTTATAAGGGTTTCTTAATTATTTCTTTTCAGTCGAATATATCATTTATAAACGAACTTGTAAAGCGCTATGTCCCACTGTTTTCTTTATCACTTTTAAATACACAATTTTAAATGAATTAAATTTCAATCATAATAGGCTTTCTACATGCAGCCATTGCCGCAATTAATAACTGGTTTGCACGCTTGTTGAATGTGAGGCACAATTATGAATATATGTATATGTCAGGCGCGTATTCAGGGGGGGGGGGGGGTTTCGGGGGTTCAAACCCCCCCCGAAATTTCCGAAAATTAAAAAATATGCGTCTGTACTAGAATAATTACTCTATTCACTTTTAAAACCCCTGTTAAGAAAGTAGCATTAATAGCAATAATGAAAATATGAAAGAATAAAATTAAATAATAAGTATTTCACACTGAGAGAAGTTATTGGTAGTCGCTAAACAATTGTCAGAGTAAGTTTGAGAGGTCACAACTAAATTCCTGCAACGGTTCACTCACTTGGCCCTTTAAGAAATTCGCGCAAAATTATCAGACTTGCTCTGCATAAGATCAAATTAGCATCTCATCTACATAGCATGTTAACAATAGCAAGAGTGATTCCAACTCAAGTCTGTTGAAATTCATATTAACTGCTTTTCGAGTTATTAATACAGCAGGCAAAAATCGTAAGAATGAGTGCCTCTCGTTATTGTAGTCACAGTTGCCATAAGCTTAACCAAAACCATCACCAAGAAGTTAAAAAAAAAATACCAAAAATTCCCAAGCAGTACACAACGCAGTGGTATTGAATTATCAGAGAAAGTACCCAGCAAACATTAAGGTTAGAGGACGATTAGAAAACGACTCGAATTCTAATGTTATTCTCTAAGGTAGATGGTTAGAGAACGATTTGTGAAACTGTCGCGAATTGTAGCATTCTCGACAAAAAGGGGACTTAGTTCTCGATATCGAGAAAAGGGTTAGTTATCGATTCGAATTCTAACGTTAAATTCTAATGGGATTCTAATGAGAAATTTCTAACTGAAATGAAATGAAATCCAATTGTTCTTGTTTAATTCTATTTCGATAAATTTATTCCTTTAAATATGTTTGACATGTTTTAAGCTTAAATATCTAATGGAAACAAAATTCAAAGATTTTATACCTTAGTTTATAAATACAATACTTGACAATACACGCATCTTCGCTATTCGAGTGTTTCTCTAATCGCCCTCTAGCCTAGTTCTCTAACGTGATTTTCGATTAGAGATACATTAGAGAACTACATTAGAATTCTAATGTAAAACTACAGTATTTCTCTAACGTTAGAGGCTGTGTTTGCTGGGTAACAATTAAATTGTGCTTATACTTGTGAGGTGATAGTAAAAAGTGACGCTAATTTGGCAAAAAAGGATTGAAAAAGTTTAAAAGAAAGCCCGGTATGCTGTTGAAAAGAAAATGATTAAGAAATATTTTCAAGTATTTCTTGACTATGAAATTGTCATGAATAGACAACAAATGTTCACGTTCCTTTTTGCATGTTGAATAATTGCAATTTGGCGCTTTTTATATGAATTTCAATGTTTTTTCATTATATTTTTTGTTTTTATTTTTCCGAAGCTTCAGTTTTTCTTCAAGAAATAAAGCGACAACTATTTACTTCTTGCCAAGGCCTGAAGAAATCCTACACAAAATTTCAAAACAAACAATAAAAATAAATATTGTTTTGATTTTAAACTTTTTGGTGCTACATATAAACCTAGACCAGTATGTTTGCGTTCAAAGTGTTGTTTGGAATTTCCAGTAAGATTAACTTCCTTTGACTAATTTCACTATTTTTGTATGAAAGAATGTGCAAAAAAACAATAACAATACTGCAACTCAAAGTTAAGAACTTTGTGGAAAATTCATGAAAATTCAAGAAAACTCGAAAAATCTAACTAATTCTAACTTTCTAGTAAAAATGTTAAAATTTTTTCAAGTTTGCAGTTTTGTGGCCCGTTCAATTAAAGTGAACAAAGATAGCAATCTTAAGCCGCTAGAAGAATTGCTCGATTTTTGGCAATTTTTTTTCTAGCCAAGTGCATTATTTTCCATACAAATTTGTAAGCGCAATATTTTTATATTGAAGAAAATGCTCTTGGTCGGCTTTTGACAATTGAACGAGCAGCAAAACTGCATACTCGAAAAAAATCCAAAAAAATTTACGAGAAATTTCGATGAAATTTTGTCGAGATTTCTTAAATTTTCATGAATTTTCCACAATTTTTTTAACTTTGATTTGCAGAATTTTCATTAAGTATTTACACATACTTTCATTCAAAAATAATTAAATTAGTCTAAAGAAATTAATTTTACTGGAAATTCCAAAAAAACCCTTTGAACGCAGACATACTGGTCAAGGTGTATGACCAAATTTGGTTTAGAATTAAATTTACACCGGTTGTCATAGAAATGTGCCTAATAAAAATTATTTAAATTTTATACCGAAAATGTTGTTAACAATTGTTTATGTTTTTTTAAAAAATGTTAGGACTAGAACCGATCAGTGCGCAATGCTCTACCTACTGAGCTACGGCGCACTCATGAATTTTGTGCGAAAAGTGCACATATTCGCTGTCTATACGGCTTTTGTTGTATTTTTGTTTATCCCGGTTAAGTTTTAAATCTAAACCGCAAAAATTTGAGAAAGGCTTGAAATTTATTACCAAAAAGTTTTAAAAATTGTGTAAACCAATGAGTGGTTTAAAATTTAGGCTCAAATTTTTAGCCGTGTAGAAAGAGGAAAATTTTAAATAAATAAAAGTATAAATATGTATGTAATATGTGAAAATATAAATATGTGTGTATTTACAGGTAATTCTTATTTACTGACACTTTGGCCAAAAAACCCCCCCCGAAATTTTTTTCTGGCTACGCGCCTGGTATATGTACATATGTATGTATGTATATATATATTAGTTGACGCATTGGACTGATCCTTACTTTATAACGATTTAAAGCAGCCAAAAAAGCAAATCACTATTCTGTCATGCTCTTATTTAAGTTACACCATCCCCCCGCAATGCTAAACTGCTGGCAAATATATTTGAAAACTTTTCAAAAAAATACCAGTCTATTTGAAGCCCTAAAATATTTAAGAAAAAATATCACTAGTATGTATAACCAAAAACCGGCTAGACGAGTTACTAGGGGGAATTAACCCCAATTCACTTTCATTACTTCCCCGCAGAGGGATAGCAAGAATAAAAGGAATTCAACCACGAGGCTGGGGTATCATCCACATCTGAAGATGGCCTCAGCAAATGTTGGTAAACAGGATTAAACGGTCGCGGTGGTTATGTGCATTAACATTAAATTGGATTTGAATCGTTTTTATTTTATTTTAATACACATTTCGAAAGTGAATTGCGAATTTGTATAACAGCATAACTGCTATCCCAGGTAAAGTAAAAAGGACAAGGGGCCTAATATGTTTTTTCCCCATTTTTATTTTATACAATTACTTGCTATTAGACAGTTCTATTTCAATCAGAATGTCATCAAATATATTTGAGATACGGATCTTAATGACATCGGAACACTTTACCTTACATTTGATGAACATACATACATATTGTACTAGAAAATTTCGGGACACCCTGGTTCTCATACTGGTCGATGAATACGAAAATGGCTGAGTTATCGAAATGAGAGATTTTTTATATTATCCTGCAATCTTTGAGTAACACAGATGCAAATTTTTAATGATCCCTCCTATCAGTTTACCTGCTACAACTTTATTATTTATGTACATACATGTAGAGATGTATAAGCATTAAAAAAACTCCATTCAATGAATTTCTGTAAATGTTTAAAAAAAAAAATTTTAAGTAAACTTTCTACAGTAAGCGATATGTAAGCTTTTTGAGTTTTAATTTATTTCAAAGCTTAAAAATTTAGAAATAGCTACATACATATGTATGTATGTGTCAGTTTTTTTCTTTTAAACATAAAATATTTCCAATTCTTTTCAGAAAAGATTTTACATCAAAATGACTACAAAAAGCGAAAATTATTCCTACATCTTAACCATGCAATGCGCTTATAATTCTTTTAAGTGGCAGCATTCTATTTATAATTACAACTTTGTTATTTATATATTTTATTGCAAAAGCCAAAAACTATACAAAATATGGTTTAAATAAAGTTTCAGAAAAAAGCTTATAAAAAGCTTTCTTAGAAACTTTTTTGTGGGCTTACATTAATAAGTTTTTTATCGACGTGCTGTCTCAAATAAAAAAGCTTTACTTTCAAAGTTTTTATAAACGAAAAATTCAGAATTCTGTAAGCTTAATATATATTTTGTAAAGCTGTTTAAAGATTTTATATGAGTTTCCTTTACTTGCTGGGCTGTTTATTCAAACCAGCCCTGCAAATACAGTCAATCACATTTTTTTTTTTCCTAAAATTTTTTAAATTCATGTAGTTAATTTATTAACAACGTTGATTTCATATAATAGTATACTATGAAAATTTAGATAACAAAAAATAATTAAAATTTTGAAATATAATTCTTTCGACTGACTCCAGAACCACAGGATAGGACTATATGTTTCAATTACAGTTTCTTGCAAGACCCATTTTGTTTATATAGTTGTAATTCTTGGCTTAAGTCCTTATAATAGACTCGAAGAGGCGTCGACCACTTCCGAGGGGTGCCCCCGTTTTTAAATTACTTTTGACACATTGAGCTAAAACCCCGGAGAGGACCCTTCTCGGTACTCGAACCGGAGTCCTTAATGAAAGGTTAAAACTTACACTTTGGCAGTTCACATATACTATATGTTGAAGTATCTATTATCCCAGGTACCACCAGGAGTCGACTTGCAGATTTTTTGTTGTTGTAGAAGAGGGCATTATCATATGCAAAAGCCAATAACGATTTGGAAGTGGGCTTGCCACGGCCAGTTTGCATTTAATCAACAACATATTTATTTCCATTTAGAGTTTCACCGACTATCGGCGCTTAAATGGTAAACACTTAGGTACATATAACAGTATTAATTTTTAAGTGAGTTAAGTAATTATGGTAATAATTGCATTTCCAACATCTTGCAGTGCATCAATTTCATCCGGCAGAAAGTTTCGATTAGCACGGATGCACCACGTAGAATTAAATGAAAAAATATCCGGCAGTGGATGAACTCAGTATAGGCACATCGCATTTAGTTTTAAACTGCTTATTATTGGGTAATTGATAGTATCATGAAGGTACCAACAACTATAAAGCTTAGCACGAAATGAGGTAAGCTTCAGTGTTTTGAAGAAAATATATACACACATAATATACAGTAATTATTGCTGGTAATCAATTAAGGACAAGAGAAGGTAGAAACCGTCAAAAGCCATAGGAAAGGACGACTACACAGTGTGATACGAGGGGCACTGCAGAATCAACTACTCTGTGCATTGCTAGCATGCTGCGGATCGAATTTTGACACTCGTGATTTCCGAGTTATTATTTTGTATGATTCTGGAATCGTTTAACATCTCAGAATTGTGAGGAAAACCTTACATAGTTTGTTATTTGGGAATGGGTAAAAAATGGCTCGAAGAATTCTAGCATGGGTGACCAACGTCTATTGAAGTGAAGTGATTTGGTAAGATCGGCATGTGTGTCATAGTGAGACAGAGGCTCTCTTAAACATATCGTTAAAAATGCAAAAGTGGAGGTGCTAAATAAATTTAAAGGGCTGATTCAAGCTCAGTATAAATGTAGTATCGTAACCGGTGCTTACGCGAGGCGTTTCGAAAGGAATGGCTGAGTGTTTCTTCGGAAAGGAGTCATGTATCAGCTGCTGATTTAGGAGATTGAAGGACAGTTAATGCTGACTAATATACTACAATTTTATCATTGTTCATCATGACAATGGAAGCTTTCACATAGTACGACGGACTCTAAAGTGTTTGACTAGCAACAACATCTCAGCCGCCTGAAGAGGCCGTTGAATCATTAAAATTACTTCTTTTGGTGGTACCTCGATCAGAGTACCATAATTGTATGGTATATTGGTTTTATCGTATGAAAAAGTATGTAGGTCATAAAGAAGAGTATTTTGAGAAGCAGTAGAGCGGTTTACATAAGGTTATTTCTGTTTTGCTACGCAATTTGCCCAAATTATGCAGTGCCCCTCGTAATGCCCAAAGACTAAATTATAAATAATGACATTGGATTGAAGCCTGGCAGGGTAAGTACATATGTACGTATGCTTTCATTGTCATTATGTAATACTTTATTAATAAAATGCAAACAATTTACTCTGCTGTCGTCAAAGTTGATGCAAAGATAGGCCACACGAAGTGAATAGTGTGAAGCATACAATTTACAGATTTCAACTCATGACATCACACCAAGAAAAAGCACCAGGAAAAAGCAGAAGCACAAGTCAGTCGCAATGTTTGATGCTTGAAGGTAAATTACAGGTAAATACATTGACTTAACTACCATAATGGCCAATTGAGGTCGTTGGGCAGAGCATAAAACGTTTAAGCGTAAGTGCAATTCAGCCCCTCCCTTTGCACTACTAGTTGCATGTGTTTCAATTACCCATCAACCTTTAAAGACCATGTAGCTGGCAGTTGTGTGAAATTGCCAAAAACTTCGAAATAGTTTATTGAACTCTAAGCGAATGAGACTTTCATACTTTCAATTGAGCACTAGAAATTATTGAACATGGAATATATGTAGTTAAAACTCGAAAATTGTATTAAGATTATCTTATAGAGCCCTAACAATATTTGCCAAATGCATAAATGATACGCAAGTGACGCGTACTCTCAGATGTATGTATACGAAAATTAAACACAGCCTATATTTCATTTTATTAATTATTGACTCATTGGGACGGCATCTAGATAAAAATAGATGTTTTTTGTTTATAATTTGTTTACAAAATACGTGGGCGTCTGAAATGTACAAAACCAATATAGGGATAAACAAAATATAACACGGGGTAAGTATTGAAGACAGGCCCGTTCGCTTTTTGGGGGGTTAAAACAGTTCATAAAATAAAATACAGTTTATAAGTTTTGCATTGAATCTTGACTCATAATTTTTGACAAAAATAGTTAAAATAATTTTACGGAGGAAGAAATTGGTGAAAGTTGCAAAAAATAAGGTAAGCCAACACATAAGTCCGGCACTTTGAATTGCATTTGGAACTTTCCGAAATTAGTGTAAGCGTATGTTCGTTTGGCATTTTTCAAAAAATTGTACTAATAACAAAAAAATTTTATTTGAAAACAGTGAGCAGTTTCAATTAACAAGTGCTGTAAACAGTACTATTCAGGACCTGGTTAATTAGGTTTTGACGAATCAGAATTATGATTAATCAAACTATAATTTGTACCAGTACAATTGATGTCATGGCCAAATGATGCTAAGGCTGTGTCAAGTGACCAGCTGAACTCTACTTTTTCATGAGTATTGACAGAATTCTTTTCTGTACCTGTTGCAATGTTAAACGGACTTTAATTATAGCCATGTATTCATAAAAGTGCGAATAATCCCAGGTTACCAATCGGAGCGCTCCAAAAAAAAGTATCCGAAAAGTGTCCGTAATTAGAGCCTTTTCGGAGTGTTATTTAGTAAACATAAACAAAAACACTTTCTATAAAGATTTACGGAGCGTTGAGAGAAGAAATGAATATTGTAGAGCGAATGAACTGCAAGGCTCAACTAAATGAGAGATTTAAAGTGTTTTCTGACCCTTTTTGTTGTAGGCGTAAAGAGAATTGTGAGAAAATGAACGTTGGAGGTCAGATGAGCGACAACGTTCAATTATGTGAATGTTTTCAAGCATTTTCTGAGGTTTTTTTTATTTTAGCTAACAGAAGATAAAGATCGCATTTTTCATGGATGTTTATCAATAGCCTGTAGACCCCACTTGACCAAGAAACGTATGTTAGCGAGCATAAGAGAATTACGATAGCATCTCGTAACATGGGAGTTCGCACATGTACCAGTCTCGGATCTTGAACGGGCGATTTGTTAAACCTTCCTTATTTTTTGAAATACTTTTTGTCAATTAAATAAAAATGTTTTCCACAAAAAAAGACGTGACCAAGTATATGTAAGTTTTCAATAAAGTTTGGGCATGTTTGAAATTTATTTTAATATCTTGCTAATTATTTCTTTTCGCAGGTCGTGGATTAGCAGAACCTCATGGCGATCAATATTCAATGTTCGTGGCGCGGTACTGCAACAAATTCAACAATTCATGAGAGGAATGCTGTTAACTTTGGCCATTCGAAGTAGGTTAAAATGTTTTTTTATAATACCTACTAATTCGGTTTAATGAGACAATTTTGTCTTCATTTTAGGTTCTTTTACTAAAAAGTTTGCTTTGGAGGAGTCCGAATTCGAGTCGAGGTAAGCCAGAAATAATCAAATCAAACAACCACTAAATAAAACTTTCTGTTAACTAATTTATAGTTACAACGTTACAAACTGAGCGATAGGTAATACTCTTACGATAGTTTCACGGAATCAGTTCTCGATACTTTTATCAGGAAAAGTATTGCTAAAGCTTCGAAAACTTAAGCATTCTCGTGAGCGTTGGTCGGGTGGGACATTTCATATTTTCATAATTGTGTCAATAAAACTTCATAAACCTTATTTTTTATTATATATAAAGATTTATGAAAATATCGATAAAGGCCTCCAAAATGACCCAAAAGAAATAAAAAACTACCCCAAATAAGCTTCGGAAAAGCATCAATAAAAGTCTCCGAAAAGAGTCCAAAAAGGCTCCAAACACCCTATTATGAGGATGAATAAAAGGCTCCGAAAAAGGTTCAGAAAAGCACCAATAAAAGGCTCCGCAGTTTAATAAAATGAGTCATAATGAGCAAAAAATAAAATATAATCTAGGAAATTTGTTCACTGGAAAATTTAACTAAATTCACATAAGCCCAAATCTTCATAAAAAATTCCCCTCGGAGACTGAGAAGCCTTCCATTGCAGATATGCACTCGAATAGTTTGTCAAACCACTGACCTGAGGCAACCCCATATTGAAAGAACTGTTTTAAACCACTTTTAATGATACCTATCCCAATAACGGAACCTTGGAATCCGGTGTGGTAGGCCGGCAAGACTACTTGTTTTTGAAAGTGATTTCAGCATATTCGCAAGAGATATCTGGATCTCCAGACAACATTTTTACCAAATAATACCAAGGTAATTTCTGGCAAACACGAAAATTATCACATCTCACTATTAAAAGGTAGACAACAAAGGCAAAATATCGAATGTAGTAGGACTTTTTCGAACCATCTGTTTTTGTTGTTTTTCGAGGTAGCTGTTGACCTCATGCATCTCAAAATAACTCATAAAAATTTAATAGACCACCAGTTCATTCAGCCACTAAGTGAAAATAAAAAATCATTTTATTCGATTTACTTGTGCGTTTCCGTAACTTCAAGATATTCAGTGGCGTGCAGACACGCATTCTCCAGCATTTAGTTATCACCATCATTGCCTTCACCATTATCTCGTCATAACAGTAAACATCACTTGGGGTTTTATGTTTATGAGCGTTTAATTCTTGACAATCCATTACAATGTTTTTACGACTTTTTCACTTAACGCACTTGACAAGTGCTTCACTGATATATGTACATACATACATATGTACATACACACATTATGAACAAAATAATAAGTGTACCTACACGTAATATATGCACGTTTTAATCAATAACAATACAAACAACAAAATTATTTTAGATAATATGAAGATTTGCTTTGGTTGAAGCCAAAAGTGTGAACATTATATTGATTTATTCAAAGACTTTTGTTTCAATGCAAAAATCTTTGACTAAAATAGTAAGTGTGCAGAGCTTTTTTAAGAAGAAAACAAAACATTTTCTTATTTGAAGTTTTCTTCGGCGGGGTGCAATATGGCCTTATATCTCAACATTTTTATGATATAATAGATATATTATTTCCGCTACGTGAAATATTAAATGTGAAATACATATTACAATGTACATTGGACATATGTATATCACAACGCATACTACATCACAGAATGTCGCATGACATTTATGAAAGAAGCACCGCTGGCGAAAATGTAAATTTTTTATTATAATCTGAATTTAAAAGAGTTATTCGAATCAATTTCACAATGATTAGGGAAAAGCGTCCTTGGCAAAAATTGAAATTAAAAATCGCGCGATAGTTATTCCCATCAACTTCACAATGATTTAATGAAATAAACTATTTTTAATTTCAAGGTTTCATTTTTATTATTATATTAATTTAAAATATGTAGTTACTCCCATCAATTATTCTTATTTTATTTATCTTATCTTACATATACATAGTATAAATGCGGAAGTTTGTGAGTGACTACGTCTGTTAATGTTTCACGCGAAAAGTACAGCACCAATCTTTACGAAATTTTGTACACATATTACGTGGAGTTTAGCATAGGACACCATTTAATGCCATTTCCATACCTCACACGGTTTTGGAGATATGCGCACTAATGTTACCCAACTAACCTAAAACTGTATGTTTTGAAATTTGGTGAAAATGTGGTTGCCCAAACACCTCTAAATATGTATACAATATGGGTATCTAACGAAAGGTAAAGGCCACGGGGTTCGCAGGATAGCTCAGTAGGAACCCGGAGAGTGTTTATGTAAAGTTTTATTAGGGGAAGTGGACCAGAAACCAAAATATTCCAAACTTTTTTATTTATCGTGCGATTTTTTTTCTAAATTTGGACAGAACAACGTCTGCTGGGTCCTCTAGTATTATATATAATAATAAGAAAAGAAATAACTATTTTAAATTCATAAAATAATCTCTACATATCATACAATTGTAACAGGTAACATCGCATATTACAGCACGCATTGACACCTTTCGTTTGACATCCATATTGTACTAAGACATTTTTGGTCACCCCTGGTCCACATATTGGGCGATAACTCCAAAACCGGTTGAGATATCGCAAAAAGTAATATCCTAAATTTTAAGTTGAGTATCTAGCAATCCAGTGAAAAAAGTTTCATTCAATTTCATTCAGTACTTTCAGAGTGATACGGCCACAAACATATGGACAGACAGACAGACAGACACACAAAAATTAAAAAAATGGTTGATTTGGATTCTACTCGTTTAATAATGCTTCCCCCAATCAATTTTTTGTTGATATCTGCCGTGTACAGACATCGACCTGTTACAATTTTATTATATGTATGTAGAGATTAAATATTTCACGTAGCGGATCAATTCCGTATTTATTAATATGGCCTCATACCTAAAGATATGACTTTTTAACTGCTGCATCCAGCAATAACGGAAATAAGGTCGAGGTTATGATCTGATTTGCCACATTTACAGGATCTCTTGGCCGGATAAAGTAGCTTTCTATTCATTCTAACATGGCTTTTCTATTCATCTTTAGGAGTTTGATATGTAGAGTGTAACAGACCCCTTTATAGACTTGGTATGAAAAATGTGTATTATTATTGTTGTGACAGTATTTCGTCTTCAATCTATTTTAAAGAAAGTTCTGGTATACTGAGAGGTTGATAAGAAGTGGACTACCGTGGATTTGGTTTGAAACTGAGTGCTTAGCTAATTTGTGTGATTATTGCGATCGTCATCCTTCCTGTCTGCTTCCTGTCTGCAGTAGGAAAGGAAGCTTACCGACTCTGTGCGACTCTTGAGAACATTTTTAAATCAAACGGTATTGTTTGGTGTCATAAAGAGACATATCGCAACTGGCCTAAATACGGTGAGACCGAAGATTGTATGGAAAAGGGAACTTAAAGATGTATGTAAAAGCTGAACAATAATGGGGAAAAAAACACAACAGTGTGACACACCTTGCTTAGTTCTCCGTTCACCTAATTTCTATTTATTATCTGAATTTCTCAATATCTCTTGGGGATTTACCGTGGTTAACTGTGTCGGAAGCCGCCAATAAGTAAATAAAACCACACTCATTTAGATGAGTATCTGTTGCATGTGGCGCGGAGGCAAACTAAACAGCATTATACTAATAAACAGCCCTGGTCGGGTAAAACACAAGTCATTTTAGTACCGGATCTTGTGTAAATAGCCCCTAGCTGAAATTCTTTAAAAAAAAGCATATATGTAGGTACATAGTGTCGAATTAGGTTCTTTATTTTCTTATAATAATAACGTTTATAATGTTTAATAGATTGTCAGATCACCATAGCAGCAAAAGCAATGGCGGAGCTCGGCACATTAGTGAGGCCAACTGCGTCGTATGTAAATCTACATATATACATACGTCAAAAAAGAAAATGCTCTCATCGTATATGTATATGTATAGGTGCATTTTATTCAACATCTTACAGAAATGCCTAGGAATTATAACAACTCGAAAAATCAAAGTGCAAGAAATACTATATATTATATATGTACATAGGTAGTCTGCAACCCTTTCAAATAACGACGGAGTATGGAAGTAAAAAATTAGGGCCATGTCCGGCGATTGGATCACCTAATACAACTCGAAGTTCCATTTATTTTTTCTTCTGAATAGAGAACCTATTATGTACGTTGCAGTACTTGAAAATGTTGCTCTGTGGAGTATTCCACTCTAAAGCAAGAAGGAAGTAGGTCACTCTCGCTTTACTGTTGAATAATCCTTTGGGACCATTTTTAAAGAACCATCCGAAGGTGGTCTATAGCTAGGGTATTCAAAAGCAAAGAACTAGAGTACTCCGAGGTGGATCCCTTTGAAACATGGAACTTATTCACATCGTTTATTGATTGTTAAATTTTAAGTTAGACATCTAATAAAGCAATGATGAAACTGAAATTTCAAACAGACAGACGAAACTATTGAATATTCTTTGGTTTGCATATGGTAAAGATATTTTACATGAATCGACTGTCATCATCTTTCGCCTAAATATGAAAAAAATTCCAAAACATTCCACATGTGGGGTTACCACACTCTTTCACCTTACCATCGTCTGTTAAGCTGGTTATAGTAGAACATATGATGTACATCAGTCTACAAGCCCTTCGATATCAGAAACAGAATTTGTAAGAGTATATGTGTATATGTTCCCTGCAAAAAACCGAAATACTCCGTTTCATACTCCATAGAGTACTCCTTAAGGAGTATCGGAGTACTCCAACACTTATCCTCGTTCATAAAAAAAGGTGGTCCAATTTATATGGCCATGTCCGGTAATTGGATCACCTAATCCGACTCGGAGTACACCTACATAAGAGTACTCCCAAAATACTCCTATTGGATTACTCTATGGAGTATTCAACAGCAAAGCAGAATTTTCAAAGTACTCTCACTTAGGTGCTCCATAGACTTTTCAGCGGGGTGCTCCGACATGGATTAGGTGATCCAATCACCGGACATGGCCATATAAATTGGACCACCTTTTTGTATGAATGAGGATAAGTGTTGGAGTACTCCCATACTCCAACGTTTTTTACAGGGTTTGCCAAAGGCAACAGTTCAAATGCGGCATTTTATAAACAATACATGACTTAAGCTGCACGAAAGAGCTGAAGAGTGAAATAATGGTCTAGTTTACTATTGTACACTATACAGTCTAGTATGCAGGTAATTTTTACGACGTCAGTCACCGGCGGCATCGGCAACAGACATGCAGATGTTAAATAGCATGGCACGGCATAGTAGCGTAGAGCAAAGAGTGTAGTCATATTATCTGAGAGCAGTGATAACACCAACACAGCCAAAGACTTTTTATGATTTTCGATGGTGGTCGAAAGCCAACGCTAGAAAATGTTGAATGAGTTGTTAGACAACATTTTAAATTTACACGTCGTTAAAATTATCTCCAACGACGGAGCGGCAAGTAACGCCGTTCAGCTGCGCTTTGTGGTTGTAATGCAGACATTTTATATCGCATTTTTACGACCTAGAAGACTCATATAAATTATATGGGCTCATGACTAGCACGCTGCCAAATTTTCAATTGGGCACCCCATAGTTGGGTGAATGACGCCTGCATAAGTGAAGGAGTCAAGCAAAATTTAGACATGTTTTTTTTTTAAATATTATTATGAATCACTTAATAAAAATAACCAAGCAAAGAACTAAACAATTGTTCGTATTAAATCGCAGATATAACCTACATTTTCCTATAGTACAAGTTTGTTCCAATATAAGAACATGAAAATAAAAAATGTGTCACCTTTTCTTATAGGACAATAATAATACAGGTGTCATGCAGTCAAAATTAGTGCACTACCATTAAAAAAGATTACGAGGCAATAAAGAGAAGCACTTTTCAAATATACATACATATACACACATAAAAATATCTCTTACGAGTAAGTTGACAGTTCAGGCCCGTGCGCACGGTGATTTTGGGGGTACCGGCTGGATTTTTGATGAAAAGTGGTTTTCGGGTTTAATATTGTGTATGTTCATCTTAAAGTGCACGTGCTGTGTTCATCCAATCCAGATCTCTATAGATATACAATATTATCCGAATAGTATTGGTTTTCTTCAGGAAAAATGTCTACGTGTTTAGCATTTAGCCCGTAACTACGGCGACGAATGAACGCTCCTTCCCAACGTTACGTCATCTTTTTTGCTATTATTCTTTTGACCCAACCGTTAATTAATATGTAATTTTTTATTTTGAAGGTCTTTCGTTATTTGGTTCCCGTTACTATTTTAATTATCATTGGCAAAACCATAAGTATATTCAAGCAATGTTTATCATTAAAAGTTCAAAACCCCTCCGAAGACAGTTCCCTGCGTAAGGGCCCGAAACAGTTCAATTTATAGTCAACGATACTTAAACAGTTTCAACTTTAAAGGGATCACGTGCTTATTTGTGTATGTGCATATGTCACAGAGTGTAAAAATTAAAACATTGATTTTTCCTACCGTTCTGCCATCCTTGGATATATACATATGTACCTATATTATGTTCCTTTTTACAGATACCTTCCCGAGATACCTCAGCAGGGAGTTCCTACAAATGCTGCTCGGCGACAACACTAAACATTTGAATAAATTACAATTGGCACGTCACAAATTAGAAAAGCTCATTCTTCAGCTCAACACACTTTAATTCATATTAAGTTAGTATAATCTAATATGTTTCTTTATGCAAAATTTCTGAATACGGCAGTTCGAACTTTTAGATAAAACACATTCAAATTAGTTATAAACTCGCGATAATCTACATACGTCCCAGTATTCGCGGTAGAGAACTCCAACTGATTGTTTTCAAAACATTTAACACATAGTATGCATGAATGTTTGGGAATTTTTTTAGCTCTAAACACAAAGATAAATAACAAAAATACATAAACAAAGCACACTTTAAGCCTAAGGAGTCAAACACTTATGAAAGGGTCACAGCTGATAAAATTTTACACAAACCTTCATGTGTATATGACTACATTGCAAAATGACCACGCAACAGCGCAACAAATGCTAGGTATGTATACGCAACAGTGTTTTACGATTTTTCACAGTTCGACGTTCTTTTTACTAAAGCCGTAAAAAATTAACAGAAAAAAAACTATGTAGGTACTCACACAAATGGTTTAAAAGGGAATGAGAATTAAACAGAAAAAAAACTACAGCAGCATTCTACTTAGCAAAACCAACAAATTTTAAAACATTCAAGGTCAATAGTTTCGTGTCTGTATGAACCCGCCATGCAGGCAATGCAGAATTCTGAACAGTGATTTTCGGAACTAGCGGCCTAAAATAAGAAGGCGAAAAATATTGCAATGGAAATTATGCCTTTACCAATGATGTTGTTTCAGCTAAAAAACGTTAAACTAATTAAAACCAAACTGTAGAACAAAAGGCACAATTGATACAGTATCGCTGTTGGTTGTAAGCAGCAGAGACACAATGACTTTGAGTCGGTGCAATTTTTACGTAAAACTAAAATTCACACAGTTACCTTGAAGTTTTCTTTCAGCTAACTAGGGATCATTTTTAATATTTATGAAGTATTCTTGTGTAAGGTGCAAGTCGATTTTTTTTGTCATATTGTCATTGTAAATTATGATTAGTGATCTTGTCTTTCACCTGCCATAAAACAGTAACTGCGACCTCGACAGATGTAAGTTTTTTGTACAGATGATTCGAAAAATTTTATTTGAGGACATTTTTAAAAAATGTATTTTACCAAAGGACTACATTTGTTACATTTATGTGTGCATCGTAAATTTGTATGCGTTTTTTTTAAATTGATCAATGTTTGTTTGCAGGGAGATATGCTTTAATTTTTCAAATATTCTGATTTGCACCAATGTTGTGTTAAGGCTTTGAATACAAGGTAGCCCTTTCACAATTCGTCCAGTATTGCAATCAATGTTAAGAATGCAGCCATCGCAAGTCGTCTTCTAGGACCTCGAGCTGGACTGTGAACCTTTAAAGGCCGGGGCATTGGTGCAGTAGTCCTATCGCTGTAGTCGTATCTCTAACGTAAGAGAAAAACCAACACGCATTTGGTCGGTAAGGTTACGTTACAGATAGTAGCACCAATAATCGATTACATTGTTTCTCATAAGATTGGTCGAATCAGCTGTTTTATAAGATTACCGATACGTCACCTCTGCCCCCCACTTAAAGGTGGTAATTTGAGGGCAGATAGCAGCCACTATTTCACTAGCAACATGGTACGTTACATAGCCTCCACGATCCAATTAGGAGCGCTAGTTCCGTCAGTGTACCGTTGTGTTTGTTGTACAGTTGTGTTTGACTTTTAAGGTTCGTTGATGATTGGGTTGTTTATTCTGTAGTCAAGTATCAGAGCTTGATGACAACTTTCAGAATGATCTTGTCCATTAGGCATAGCGAACCACTGTTAACAACAATAACAACAACAACGATGGTAATGCTATACTCGTATTAGCATGATTTCAGCCTTGGTTTCTGAATTGGCAGACTATCGACATCTTTAGCTCATAGCATACTTTCTAAAATCTGGAGGCCTGACCACACCCTCCCTTCCCTGGAGTTCCACGATTTGATTCGCATAAGTTCGTTATCAATCGTAAATCAAATGTTATTAAAAAAGAGCTTATTGAAATTCTTTTTGTGTCAAAATTAAGAATAGCGTTACTTAATCGGATATACGGTAAAGCAAAATGTTAAACCATATATAAATTGTTGTTTATGCAAGCTTAAAAATCACGGAGTGGTACGGATTAAGCACGGTTATACTTGTAAAAAGTCCATTGGTTATCAAGAAACAATTCTGAATATTAGTATACTTCAGGTCTGGTGACAAGGAGTGTGTCACAGGAACTGGTAAAGTTTTCTGCCACCGAAGCAATGGGCTTAATCGGAACATGATATCAATGCTGATTATGAGCTGGGTCTCAATTTTATTTGGTGCCGAACATAGAAAAAATTACAGTTATATGACACATACACATGCTTCGTATCCGATGTGAGTGTCATTAGATTCTAGTGATTAGAATCACTAGCGACATATGAGAAATTTTTTCCGTGAGACCCAAATTAAAAGTCTATTCTTTCTCTCCTAAATACATAGCAATAAATTGGCTTCTTATTCTTTGAGTCTTATTATACCCAGCGTACTAGTACTAGTACAAGGGTATATTAATTTTGTCCACATAACGGTACTATGTAAAGGCGCAAAATAATCGAGTTAGATATAGGGTTCCATATATGAAAGTTCTTAGGTTGAAAAGAGGAATTGATTAAGGCATGTCCGTCCGTCCGTCTGTCCGTCCGTGTACACGATAACTTGAGTAAAAATTTAGATATTTGTATGAAATTTTGAATACAGGTTACTTTATGGCCGAGGTAGGTTGCTATTGAAAATGGGCGAAATCGGATGATAACCACGCCCCCTTTTTCGATATCGAAAATTTCGAAAAACGTATAAAACGAGTTAATTCAATATCAGAAGCAGCTACAATGACAAAATTTGCAATATGTATTGATTTAGATGTTCTAAGGCCGATTTTATCAAATTTTTAGAAAAGGGGCATGGCACCGCCCACATATATTTGAAGAAATTTTCAAATTTTGACTCTCAATAACTTCAGAACAGTTTGTGCTAGTATTACGAAATTTTGTAGAGGGCATACTATTGTTGTGTCAAATTCAGCTATACAAAATAAACGAAATCGCTTGGCGACCACGCCTACTTTTTTATAAAAGTTATATTGAAAGGAGGTGGAGATATTGAAAAGTCCATATCTAATTAACTGATACCGCTATAATAATATAATTTGGTACATACATCAATTTTCAAATTCGACTGCTAATAACTTCAGAACGGTGTGAGATAGGTTTACGTAACTAGGTACCAGGCATGTTATGTTTATGTAGAGTACTACCACAGAAAATAAGAAAAATCGGTGAACGACCACGCCCCTTTTTGGACTAAAGTTCTCCAAACAAGAGTTAGGAGACCGGAATATGCAACATCTGTTTAACTGATAAATATATAATGCTAACATTTGGTACACTCATTCACCTGATGATGTTATTAGTGATGTTTAAAGGTTTTTTGGTAATACTTTGGAAAATGGGCGCGGCACCGCCCACAAGTGAATAAACAAAATATCAACATTTCACTAATAACAAGCCACTGTGAAAGTATCATAAAGATCTGCAATGAAAACTGAACTTCAAATAGGGACAAACAACATAATAAAATCCGTGGGTGTGCCACCACCCACTTTTTTAAAATTATGTAAATATTGATTAATGGACACATATATCCGTATGTCAAAAAATTTCACAAAATAAAGTTATGGGCATGGCACGCCTTCTTTTCCAAAGTTATATATAGGACATGGTATAACCCTTGAAAAGATCGATTGAGTACTTTTGGTTCATGTAAGCGGTTAGTTTTATAAGCATTCGCTATTGTTTAGGCTCGGAATAGATTGGTTTTTAAAATGGGCGAAATCGGATGAAAACCACGCCCCCTTTTTCTGAAAACTAACGCTGGGTATTTAATGTTCGGTTCACCCGAACTTAGACTTCCTTACTTGTTATTTATAAAAACTTTCAATAACTGTCAATCACTGAATCCAATGGTTACGATTTTATTTTTTTTTTAAATATTTTTCAATATTTTTTCTTAACTAAATTTTCCAATGTTTACTATATTTTTTACTTATCCCATTCATCATATTTTATTTTTAAATTTGCGATTTCCGGTGTGCACCTGTGAAAAAACGCAAACCCGTTTGACAATTACTGTTACTTGTGGTTAGGTGAAGTGGTGTGAGGTGAGCTGCGGTTAGCTGTGGGGAGGTATCTATCATTGGGAACGTTTCCCTTCAAAACGCAAGCCAAATCGGCAAAACGATTTAGTAGTTTGTGGCATACCGAGTACTGACAACGGAAGGAAACTCCAAAATCATAAGGTCTAAGCTATATACATACATATGTATGTACATATGCACGTATTTGCATAGCCATAAGCGTTGATCGTACTATCGCCTCCTAGGATCAGACCTGGTTCAAATTTTGGTCGATATCTCTTTAAAAGGTTCACAAATGAACGTGAAAACCTCTTATCGTTAAAACCCTTACTAATATCTTTTATTTAATACCCATAACGTACAAACGCCTCCTAGGGTCACCTCTGGCCCACATTTTCGCCGATATCCAGGAAACGGGTTCTGATATGAATCCGAAATTGACCCCTTGTTAAAACCTTTCATATGATACCCATATTGTAAAAATATATGTTAGGGGAACCCGGGTCCAAGTTATGACCTATATCTCCAAAAGCTGGGATCGGGACTCCAGGGCCACCCCGCGCGCAAATTTATGGTAGTAATGTTTCCCTTCAAAGCGCTGATGCATGTGCTAAACACAAACCAAAACCGAATCGGTAGTTTTGTGGTATACAATGTGTTTTCAGTACAGTTTTCAGTCAAGAAATTGTGAAGTCTCAGCTTTCCGCATTTTGCGGCCCCCAAATTAAAAAGGTAGTATTCACTTTTCAAATCTTAACTGTTGGGAATGGCCAACATTATAGTCCCCGGATCCCGTGGAAGTAAAATCAGAATGATACGTGTAACTGCGCATCCATGTAACTAAACGACTGACCATAGAAAAGCATTGGTAGACGCAATTCGATACACTGATAAACAAAAGGGTAAAAAATAGAACAAACATTCGTTTGTTAAGTTATTGCACAGTGAATACAAATATGTTACTGGGGGTCATAGGGTTGTGAAATTTTAAATAATATTTTTGGATTTTTGTAGCCATTATCCTGGTTTGATAGCACTTGTAGACGGTCTCTAAAAAGTAGTAACATGCAACTTTATCAAGTTGGTTTTTGGCATCAATTAGGATTCATTGAAACATAAAAACTCACCATCTGTTTCATATAAACTATATTACTATATTTAACTTTTTTTTAGGGTAGGGGTCCAAATAGCTTAAATATCGTATTTATTTTCTAACATATATTTTTCTTCTACAGATGCACCTATCTATGAGCACATGTGCGGAAAAATATGACTAATTTTATGCAACATTTACAGCATAATCTTGGTTTTTTCAACTAACAAGTTTATTTCGTCGGAAATACTGTAAAACCGCGTATTTCTTAAATGCAAAAGCGCGGTATGTCCAGGTTTATATAATAATGATTTTACAAACACATTTTTAGCTGTGTATTTATAAAGATAAGACTAAATGTCCGGTTTGTTGTTCGCCAACCCGCTCGCGCAACCCACGGCCACTACAGCGACTTGATTTAGAGTCAGAGATTTGTGACTAATAAATTTGTGTGTCCAGAAGGAAATGTGGGCGAAAGAAAATGTGAAGTTACGATGTGATGGTGGAAGCATACAATGTCACATCGCACAACTACGCAGTTAAATATATCGCTAACATCATATTGTAATAAATAAATTTCTGAAAGTTCATTAGAGAGGCTCAAATAAAATAAAAGTGTTTGAAAATTGCATATATACTAGGTTCGGACAGGTTATTTTTTTTCAAAATGCAATATAAAAACAAAACTTTTTGATTTTTTGCATGGGTAAGTAAGTTGTGTAGTATGAATACTTATACAGATCAGCAGTATCAAAAATTCGATTTCCCTTATTCCAGAGTTAGCTTTCGTTTCTGGAAAAGTAAAGTACAGAAAAGAAAAAAAGAAGGGAAAAGAAAAGAAATAAAATAAAAGAAAAGAAATCAAAACAATAGAAAAGAAAAGAGAAGAAAAGAAAAGAAAAAAAAAGAAAAGAAAAGGGAAATAATAAAAGATAGAAGAGAATTTGCTTCTAAGTTTTGTCATGTCTTATACCGACTGCGTGGCATGATTCTAATTCCGACTTTTGCTGAGAAATTTTTTTATTGCAGAAATGGATTGTTGCCGACCATTGCCGAGGAGCGACCCCCGCAGCTTTCGGTGCGATAGGCAAGCAACACTGTACTACATCACGGATATTATTAATGTACATTGGTAAGTTTCAATTATAAAGTTTTTTATTTGACTCAATCTAATGTTGACTCTTATGCACATTGGCGTAGATATCCTACCCTACTCATACTCACCAGCATAACATGTAAAATGTTTATGTGAATATATGTAAAAACATGGAAACATTTATAATATAGCTACACTTCACCTAGATTGGACTAAATTTATCATCAAATTATGGAAAGGCAACTAAAAAAATATGGTTTATTCTGTTTCTCTATGATGAATTTCATATCAAAACCTTTAAAAACAACACATTTTTAACCCGCCCTTTTGCACAGAGGTACAGTTTGCCTGCACAAACACCACCTCCATTTGTGAGAGTGGCAAGATACCAAATAATTTGTATTTACTCATCTTCCGGGAACATACACTGTAAAAATTTTATATTATACTGAACATTGTGCTTGCCAAAAAAAAAATTAGAAAAAACATATACATATGTGTGTACATATGTTTGTATCTTAAAGTAGTGAAGTATTAAAGAACTTTATCAAGGGCATGTCCATATTTTGTGGGTGTCTGAAGCATTTTTTGACACGATTCTTCCCCTTATCCATGGGCGGATCAACCTAATGGCTTTTTGGGCTTCAGCCCAATAAAAATAACAAATACTAGACTGCTAGAACCGTTTAAACGGTGGAAACAAATTACAGCGACGCTAACAAGAGACAAATTACTTCAGTTTGCCGATAAGTCTACAGCTAAAGTCTCAGAGTGCGGCCCAGAAAAATTTAAAAGAGACACGCTAAACGTTGCATTGGATAAGCTGATTATGGATTTAAATGAAAGAATAAAAACCAGGAAAGCGTGGATCTGGAAAGTGTACGCAATATTGTAGAATATTATTCAGATGACGTAGATGAAAATTTAGTAAATGAATGCATTCAATTAAAATCAGACTGCTACACCTCCTGCAGTGAAATTTATAAGCTTGTGGTGTGTAGGATCGACTCAATCATTTTTCCCTTCTTTCTATAAATTGTGATCTAACAAAGGATTTAGCAGTTGACGAGCAAATAAAGGAATTCACTGCACGAAAATGCAGAAAGGTTGATTTGTAATTTAATTTTCTTTATTGTCATATTTGTTTTGATAAATAAATGTTTTTATAAACTGATTTTTTTTTCTAATAACTGTGTATATACTGTATCACCATAGAAAATAGGGCTTCCGAGTAACATAAGCCGAGGGACCCACAATCTCACGATCCGCCCCTGCCCTAATCTATTAGAATGACAAACGAATCTGGATATATTCCAACGTATAGTTGCCATATTTATTAAAGCAACCACCTATATGGTAACTTTGCTTAAATTATTGTTTTAATTTCAAATACAATGAATGGGGTAAAAGAAACATTCGGCGGTAACAGTGCAAAACCGCGAAAGAACTGCGTACGTGATATTTCAGTGTGGCTGTTTTTCCACTACACATGCCTCATTTTTATACTTTATGGAAAAAATCCCCATCAAGATCGATGCTTAAAAGTATTTTCCAAACCAACCTGCAGTTTCCTTGAGAATAAATCAAAAGATCTTGATAGCAGGAGCATATACAAGTTTTTGACACAAAATTGATTTACGCGGTTTTGCAGTATCACCCGATATAAGAAGTTCTTACATGTCCTTCCATGATGTCATCATAAATGTTTTTTTAAATTCATCACAACCCTAAACGATTTCTTATATTTTATCATATGTATGCACATATGTACATAAATCTGGAAATGTACTTAGATTCAAATAGAGTAAAATGTTTTGAAGAGCATTGGAGTTTTGGAACATTGCTGGAAAGTATGTATATGTAATCCTTTACAGCAGACATTTTTTAATTACGCTATTATTTGCTATGGAAAAAATAGTAAAATTTAATCAGTGTATGACCCTTTGTCGAAGGCTGCCTACGCACATGTGCGTTTCAATACGTACATGCCTAATTATTTATGAGTTCGTTTACGGAAAATGTGCTTTTCGCTTACTTGTAAGTTTAAATCTACATTTGAGTATACCTACATATTTCACTGATAGTTTGGATGGTGCGTTTACAGCGAACTTTGGCTTAACTTGTGGTGTGGTTTCTAACAATGCTGCGAGATTTAATTTATGCATAGCCTTCCGATTACATATACATATGTACATACAAAAGCATGTTGGTATGTATGTATGTACGTCGTCTTATACCTCTGTTGTCCTAAAATCACCGACAAAGGAATTATTGCATTTATTTAGTGACTTATATTGGAACGATTTTCCGTCATCCTGTAGTACAAAACGAGGCATTGAAGATGGCAGAACGCCGAAACCTGTTTGTCGAAAACCATATTTGATAAGGGATAGTAAAAAATGGTTTCAATATACATACATATGTAAATCAAATTACCACCCTGTCGGAAGATCAACAGAACAAAATGAATTAAGTCACTCCCGATTGCTTGATATACATATGTATAAACCCGACTGCCGAATTTCTTAACCTCTTCTATAGTTAAAACTGAACTGGAAAAAACGGCTAACATTTTTCTCATTTCTGTAGTCACAAGTCCTAAAGACCTATGTATGTCAATAATCATGCAATAAAACGCTGACTATTTAGCCGTGTACTATTCGGATACTTATTATAGATGATTTAGTTTTAATAAATTAAATATGCTCAACGAATTTGAGATAGTTTTCGTGAATTTAGTAATGCAATACTATTGAAGCTTCACCCCCATGTTGCCTTTCCATTAAAGGCCTACTCCGTTTCTTACACAAACAATTCATTTGTTTCAGTAAAATGCAACTTTATGTTTGCATTAGCATTATAAATGTAGAAATCAACCATGTAACCTTCGAAGGAAATTGCGATTCGAATTCAATAGAGTGGCAATATTTTTAGGTTCTACTTGACATTCTCTGCCTTTCGTAAACATTTAGAAAATTTTCCCGGGTTTCAATTTGTAATTTAGCGCGCGTGTTGTGTGATATTGTTAAAATAAATCAATCTACAAATTAATATGAAGTTTGTGAAAGGATTTAATAAAAAGGTGTACATTTTTCACACGTGGCATAACCTCAAAGAAATGTTTGTGAGCAAAATCATATGATTCGAGCTTGCTAAATGTGCATTTGCGAAATGCGCCACCATGAACGCTTTTTCGAAACCAATGTCCGAAAATGCAAAATGCTGCATTTTAAGTTCAGCATGAACATCATATTAGACTGGGAAGTAGACCAGGTCCACCTTGTGTGGAAGGGAAATTTAAAGCAAATTAATTTGAAGTCAGACCTGGGTAATACTGAGTAGTAATTGGACTATTACGTAAATAAATACTTTATATTTTGATCTTGAAGTAATTAGTCCGTACCAAGTACTTTCAGAATATTCAAGTACAAGTACAAGGAATTGCCAAATAATTGAAGTTTTAGCAAATACTTCAAAGTATTTGAAAAGAATTGAAAGTACTTGAAAAGAATTGAAGGTACTTGAAGAGAATTCACAAATGTACTTGAATACATTTTTTAGTTCTTTTCAAGTACTTTCATTTATTTACAATCTTGAAACCAATATTTAAAAAAATTATAAAAATAAACGATATTTTTATATTTTTTACATGTCACTTGTAGTCCATATCATGTTTGTTTAACAAAATGCCATTCATTGCTCACATTTAAAAATAAATATTGCATGAGTAATTGAAATATAACACAAATAAATATGTAGTTAAATTTAACTTACAACAACAAAAATAATTCAATTTTGTTGTCAAAATTTAGCAAGAAAAGTTACCACTCTAAAGTACAATTCCTTTAAAATGTACTTGTCACAAGTCGTACTGGTACTTGATATTATCCAGGTCTGGTTGAAATAATGGAAATCAGCCCAGGTCCTGGTTTGGAAAATCTGAGGAGTACAATCCAATGTATGTATCACCACAGTTTTTACTGCCAGCCAACTGCTTTTTCTAAGAACCTGAATGAAACACACTCCTAGTATTTGGACAGGAGATTCTAAGTAGGTGCTTAAAATGATGATGAAGCAGAATCTGAATTAGCCTAGAAGACTTTTTACAGGAGATGACCGCAAAGATATAGGTATAAGGAATTTGGCGACAAAGTAGATACTGGTAAATAGGGTATTGAATTATTTTATACAAATAAACCTCGTTCTGCCAAGAAAGATTTTATTATTAAGTTCATTAAAAAAAAAAGATGCAATTGAATGATAAACTATGTATCTATTCCAATGTAAATTGATATTCGCCGACACATTAAATCACTTTTACCAAATCACTATTTTTTTGAATCAAATATCAAGAAAACCACTCAGATATTGAGTTTGTGTCGTAAATGTAAACTATTTAACACGAAAAGATACCGCTACCGCTTCAATTATTAAATTAGAAATAACATTGTAAGATATTGCTAATTTATTTTCACTGAGTGTTGAAAGGCCAACATCGCCTAGGCGGTTAGATGGCTAATTTAATTTAGTTTTCAGGTCCCTACCACCAACCCTTTTATATATATTCAGCCTCAAAAGTTTGGTTTTTTATTAAACTTATTTTCTTTGAACACTGTATTGATTTCGTATACATATCAGCATAGTGATTTCTATGTCCATACCTTAAACCCTTTTATAGATATTCAGGTTTCAAATTTTGTATGTATGGGAGGTTCCACATCCCCTTTTCGCATAACTTATATTTTTTTTATTCCTATTGCACTGATATCGTTTATCTGCACACCAATTTCCAGGGCCCTACCTGAAACCCTTCAGAGATATTCAGCATGAAAGATTAAATTTGTATTGGAGGTGCCACGCTTCATTTTCTGCGTGAGAAGGGTTTTAATATCATATATGTAGCTTAATAGGAATTTTCAGCTCCCTACCTTGAACTCTTTTAGAGATAACCAGCTTGACAAAGTAAGTTTGTATTGAAGGTACCACGCCCCCTTTTCAGATAACCCTGACTTTTTTCAGATCTCTGCCATAAACGCTTTTAGAGATATTCAGCTTTAAAAATTAAGTTTGTATGGGAGAAAATAAATTTTTTAATTTTCCGAAGAGGTTTCTCAAAATTTTCGTACTTTAGGACCGTCTCTTGGTAACTACGAGTAACTGGAAAAATTAAACTGAATCGGACCATCCGTTGTCTAGTTATGTGCTTACCAACACATTTTGCAATTAATTTCTATATAAAAGACGCTGTTATTTCTTTTTCAGCAGGATAACAAAGCATCCTGTAGATACAACCGGTACTTTCGCACCTCCATGGAACCTTTACCATTGAATTTACGTCATAATTGGTAGATTAACTTAAATAAAATTGTGTTATGTATAAATATGTCAATGTTCGCTAACAGATGTTTTTGATTTAAAGCAAACATTCAACTACGGAATCAATTTGATCCCCATTCCAATCAACAGTTACTTCGATATCCACCCCCAGGTTTTGAACATCGAGTATTTTGGTAAATCCAGCACGTAATCAATCTATGAGAAATACATAAGTTTTGTACCAACCAAGGAAAAAAATTTATCATTTTGGAAATGTGAAAGGGACCAGCCACTTTTGATTTAGCTAATTTCAGGAATATCTATTACTAGCAGACCCGGCCGACGTTGTTCTGCTTAGATTTTACTTGCCTACATTTAACAAATTACATATATGTATGTATGATTTTCCCGCCTCACTTGGCGCTTCTTCCATATTTATCTTTATATCATCCTTTATCTTTCGTTGCCAACCCCCACATACCGTTACTCTTCTTACCCTTTCCTCTAACACCACCTGTATATCTCATCTCTATTCCTATTTTCGTTCTTCTCCCATTTCCTCTGCGGATAACAATATGTTCATAGATACGAAGATATATCGAATTAGCTTTATTTGAGTTCAGTCTAGATAGACGAAAAATCATTCCACCGTTTTTTGTTTTTTTTTTTTCTTTTACTGGCGAGGATGAATGGTTGGAAAAATAATCATAAAATACCCTTTATCTTTACCTTTTTCGAAATTATTTCAAATATTACATCGAAACTGTCGCTGGAGTCTGGTTTTCTCTGTGCTTAGCATGGTCCAATAATACAGGCCGTTCTGATAGGCCAGGTGGTTTTTATTTTTTTCTCGAATTTTCAAAACATTTTTCAGTGCGATTTTGACTATAAACTCACAAATTACAAAAACAAAATACAGGGAACATTTTTGTGTGTCTGCATGTTTGTCGAGCTGCCACGACCTGTAGTTGGAAATATGATTTCTGTAGTGCATTTTGTAATGTATCTAAAATCCTTTCTTTTAGTAAAATAAAATGTTTCTAGCGGGGTTCGTCAAAAGCATTGAACATTTAATAATATTGACAACAACTATTTTTCGATAAAAAAAAAAATACAGGTGTAATTGGCCATTTTTAAAAAGAGCTCAATAAAAAAAATGTACATATGTGTACCTACATTTATATACATATAAAAAAATATTTTAGACAATTAAAAAATTCTTTATAAAATGCATTTTTTAATTCTTCAGCTTCTGCATTGATTTGATGGAACTTTGTGGTTCTGTTTGTAGTCCAGTCCTAAATCGCTTGCTTAGCCTAGAATAATAATTGATTTCTTAATGTGCACTTAAATATTGTACAAAACGCATTTTGGCCTGGTTTGGAACCAACAAAAAATTTAGTACCAATAAACTAACTAGTTCTTAACACTACTTTGGAACTATTTAAAAGTAAATTTGCTAGTTGATAGCATGTATAAGAGATTGAGGTGGTTTCCAATGCACTGGTAGTGCACTAGTTCAAAAGTAGAAATTTTCCCACAAGGGAATGCATGACATTATATTAGTAACCGTAATATATATTTGTGGTAAAAGTTGCTAAAATATTTAGATTCCGAACTTTGTTGGGATTGCGATGAGTGCATTTGTATTACTTCAAACGCTTAGTGAGTTTTCATACAATTGCCAGAAAATGTTAATTTACACTTTTGTGTTTCTGATCGTTTTCATCGAAATCTAGCTGGCGTCGGATGTGAATGGATCATAAATGCTGGCAACTGGTGAATGGAAGGGCGGTTCATTTTCATCTATAGCTAGCGTGTTTAGGATTCATTATACATTTAATTGATATTGAAATAGCAGCGAAAAGTTAATTATCTAATTAATAATGGCTTTTAATTAGTGATAATAATGTTTACAACCATATGTACAAAAGTAAATACATAAAAAATACAAGAAGTGGCTGGTTTTAGAAAGAAGCTGTTTTAGAGTGTGAACTACACATATTCGACTAATTTAATTAAGTTAGCACCTTCCGAAATGGATCTATAAGAAAAGCAAGGCGGTTGTCTCTAAACTTTTCCTGTTCAATTCAACAAAAACTTTTAATAATTTATTAAAAAAAAAACAAAAAAAAAACCCAAAACAACAATAATTTTTCGCTGCAGAAAAACTATTAGTATAAGCGCCGTAAACACCAGCAAATTGTTGGTAGAAAATTTCAATTTTTTGTTTAGTTATTTTTGTTAGCAGTGCTTTGACCTGCCTAGTGGGTAAGTTCACTCTATATTGCCATCAAGCTCTTCTAACTTGAGTCCAAGGAAACGTGTAGTTTCAACAGGGTTGGACCAGAGTAATATTGGTGTTAGAATAGCGTGTTCAGTTGAACAGGAAAAGAGATGCTGAGTGTCATGAGAAGCCACACCGCGTTCAGGGCAAGTGTTTGGTATAATGGGGTTCAGTCTGGATAAGTAACAATTTAACCTGTTACGATATCCAGACCGAAGTTGTGCCAGCATGACTCTAGTCTCCCTCGGAAGGGACGTTCTTCCTCAACGAGAATAGGTGGTTGTATATCTATAACGGGATGCATAGGCCGAAAGCTGAGGGATTTGTCCACCGAATCAGTGTGGAGGTCATTTAGGGTCCGCTTGTGGTTACGCAGATCAAACGGCAAGGAGATATGATGCCGGATCTCATCGGAGATGTTTCCTTATGTCTCTGTGGGGCCAGAGTTTCATCCAGTAGTTGTCGGTTTGGATGACTAGGTCTATGACAGTTCAGATGGAACTGCCTACTTAAAACTTCAGCGTGCTCACGAACGTTAAGCAGTTTAGCCTCTTGATGCAGGTGAGACTCAGACGACATAAGCAAACAGCCTGTGGCAGTTCTGATAGCGGTGTTTTGGCACTCCTGCAATTTCCTTCAATTGGTGTCTAATTGGTTGGCTAATAGTTTTATATGTGGCGAGCAATGTTTCTTTATCTTTTCCCCAAGTACTGCCGGCCAGTGACTTGAGGATCTTATTGCGGCTTCGTACCTTTGAAGCTATTGCGGTGGCATGACTAGCGAAGGTGTGGCTGTTGTCGCACGTAACTTTCAAGATTTTAAGGTGGTTGACAGTAGGTAGAGGTACTCCATCTACGTGTCTCAATTCTTGCCCCCTTCTTATTTTTGTTATTGGTTTGTACAATCTATAAGTTCAACGATCCCAAGGCCAGTCGATACTAATCATTATTATTACAGTTATTTCAAAGAAAAACTTAAAAGCATATTTTTGTTATTATTATAATAGTACAACAGACAGCTATGCGCACACAAGATAGACAGTGAAGTTTTTTGATTATACGCCCTATTTTTATGTATAGAATATTTAGAAAAGTACATAAAAAGTGTCGATTTAGTATATAATGCACAATACAAGGATCAATTTTACAAAGATAATCATAAATCAAAAACTTTTGGAGAAAGAAGAACAGGATTTTCACTTTTATAAAAAAGATTTCCAAAATGATCCTATGATGAATCTGAACGCTGAATTTTGTGGAGGCAAAAAAGCTTGCTGGATATGGCAACTACTTGGTGCTTAAGGAACAACCAGTGAATTAAATTAGTTACACGACTAAAAATGTAATTTGTTTACATTTTTCCTGTTATGTTTTTTTACCTAACCAGCAAAAAATTAAGAATTGGTGTATGCAATTGAAAGGTTTGCACTTTACTTCATTAAACTTCATGTATATTGATTGTTAAAAGAAATATAATTGAATTTTATTTACTTATTTACTCTTCAATATATCTTCGGTGACACCGTGTAACGACCCGTATTTGCATTAACGCGTTACGCTGTTTTGCGGTGTTACATGTACACTGCATGTTTTACTTTTTAAATGTTTTAAATGAATTGCGTAGGAGTCTGAGATTTAATGATGAGCTGATGTGATTTATCTTTATATAGTTTAGCGAATTTAATGTCTGGCGACCATTTAGCGAAGCAGAATCTGTGAAATTTTTGTTATTTGTAAACTTATGAACACATATACTCATTTAAATCAACATTATTCAATCATTCGATTTTGGTAGAAGTCCGTATGTTCATCCCATTTTCTAAATGCACAGATTTTGCAGATAGTTTAGTAAGGAATCGGATGCTTTTATTTAGAACAAACAATTTTATAGGAACGCTGTGAAATTTTTACTTTTCAGAATCATATTACTGTTTTCTTTACTCTTCGCCGTACGGAAAAAATATGTTTTCACACATCGTATGATATTTACTTTTTAAAAACATATTTGCATACCTCGTGTTAAATCTTTGGGTTTCAGCTGTTTCCAGATGGATTAAGTAGGAAGATTTATTTTCAAGAACGATTTACCTTTTAAAATTAAAAAATTCATAAATAATTGATAAAAATATCTTAAAATAATAATTTATCGTCTCAGTATCGCAACAAACTAAAATCTAAAAGTAATTATCATTTATATAAGTCCATATACATTTTTGTATAAGGACGCCTTCGCGTATTTGAGCCTCCATTGGGCAGTTCCCAACAAGATATTTGATAATGTTTCTAAAGGGAAATATAGTTTTCTAGAGAATAAACCATTAAAATGGTAGGAGCTTGTAAAATATTTTGACAAAATCGTAGCTTTAATAAGATTTAAATCCTTAAATTTCATTTCGGCTGCAACGGAACTATGAGGCCATGATAAGATACTAGAAAATAACTTTAAGAGATTTCTGCCAAAAATCTAAGTTTACACATCAAGCTGAATGCCCTGTAATTATAGATATAAGCCGTTTATTTTGAAAGTGGTTCAAGTCCATTTTTTCTTATATTTGAGGGTTTGCGTTTGAATTTACTGAAAACACCTTCATATTTCGGAAGAAACTAGTTAGTTGCTTTACGCAAATTAAACTATTTACACATGTGAACATGAAAAATCAGCACAAACCCGTCCTTTTGTTACCATAATATACAGTATACATAATGAATTTTGGCCCTGGCATCTCTTGCTTGAAGCCATAGCACAAAACTTACCAAACATATGGGTGTTTCCATGAGAAGGTCAACCACGACTGAAAAAATTATATGACCAGAAAATGGGTTTTAAGACGAATTATTAAGGGAAAAGGAATTGAATTTTTATAAAATGGAAGTATTTACAGCTTGTTGGTATCTTAAAACTCATAAACGGAAGAGTAAAACTGAGATTTTCTTCAACTCAGTTTTCGCAAATTGAATCAACTATTTTCTCTTCCGAATTACTTAAATTAAGAGATTTGAAGTAGTGCAAATACATTTTAAAATTAAATTAACAATGCCAACTACTTACAAAAATGAGAAAAAGAGAAGTTTGAACTCGAATAACGGTATTTTTTTAATTTACTTTTGATAGTATACCTTTGTCGCGTACGTTATGCAAAAACATTATTTGTCTATATCATTTGTGTATTGACAGTCGCAAGTAATAGAGATTACAACTCCAAATCAAGAGATCTTTTAGTTAAATATATTCGCTGAAATTTTCTTTTGAATCGAAGTAATAAAAATTGTATTACCCTTTAAAGTTTGTCGCATACGTTATTTTAAGTATGAATATTTTATTGTAATACATTAAAATCGACGTTAAAAGCAATTTTTTCAATACCATTATCCTGAATACATAGGTGCAGTTTAAAAATAAGTTTATTTTAACAAGCATCCCTTATTTTGTAAATAAATTTAGCTGCAAATATTTTGGATGGAATTTCTTTGCCACCTCGCATGGCAAAGGCGCTGTGGATGGAATAGGTGTTGTTATAAAGAGAAAGGTGTGGCAAATAGTAAAAGCTAATAATATAATTTTACCAGATGCTTTTTCATTTTATAAATGCGCTTGTGAATATATCGATATATTCGTCGACAGTCAACATATAAATACTGCTCGAACGGCATACTCCTTACGAGAAAATATTAGAGTTTATGTAAATATATAAAGAATGTATATCAACAAATACATATGTTATGAATTCGATTTTATTTTCATTATCATATAGTTTTTATAATAAGAATACATTTTTATTTTGTTTCCTAATTAAAGTGTAAATTTCAAACAAAAAACATTTTATCAGGAACCGAAAATAATTGTTATTTTTTTCTTTCAGAATTCACATTATCATCAGATTTATTTTATTTTAGTCATCGTAACCAATATAAATGAGAGATTTATTTTTTTGGCTACAAATAACTCTTATCGCAAGTAATAAATTTTTTGGTTATCGGTGACCCACTCGACAGCAAACTATTTTTGCTGAATAGTGGTAAATTTTTCCTCGAGGAACTTGCAGACATTGGTCATGCCACTCCAGCAACTCAAGTTGTTTTATATTGTTTGAATTTTTTTGCTACCGATAACCAAAAAATTATGTTACTTACAATAATGGTTATTGTTAACCAAAAAAATGTTTCTCTCATTTATAATGGTTATGTTGACCAATATAAAATATGTCTTACGGTAATGGTTAATTATAACCAATATTTGAATACATCAGTATTAATGGTTAAATGGGACCTTTTTATCATATTTCTTATAACAGTTACGTCCCTGCATTTTATTATTAATATACTAGAAAAATTGTCGCGTACGTTATGTCACGTACGTTATTTAGTTTTTTTTTTAAATAATAATATAAAGAGACGATTTCTCTTTAAATATGAGAGGATTGTAAAGGTGCATTATTTAGCTTAGGTTACGAATATTCAAAGAAATTAAGAACTGGCTTGATTCGCAGACTTTCGCATATATGTATGTGCACAATATAAGCAGTTCCGTTTTTGTCGCGTAAGTTATCACCTCATTTTGAACGGATATTTTAGACACCAAAGCTTTCAGGGCGACCAATTTTTTTCCAAACATACTTCTTTTTAATTGCAACGTAACTGTATTTTTATTTTCCCGAAAACTCGTTTTATGTGAGATTTATATTACTCCAAAAGTGTACGAATGTCGCATACGGCTGCATGGAAACACCCATATGTAACTGCAATAAACATACATATAAATGTACAAATACATATTTATGTATAGTAACTTTATAGTAAATGTCTATTTACAGCTTCAATTATTACCAATAATTGTATTTTATTATTCCCACAACACTGTACAAATATCTATTTAATTATTAAGATAATAAGCCAAAAACTATTCAACCACTATTAACCGAATAAATACAACTATCCGTTACCACTATTCGAAAAATGAAATAAATATTGTTACTGCTTGGGCACACATTTGTACACGCAAACATACATACATACATACATACATACAAAACATACAAAACATAAATGCACGCTCATAGGTACAAGCAAAGAAAACAGCGAATATCCTTTTAAAAATCTATTAACAAAAATATTCGAATACTACTATTCGAATAGTACTATTCGAATAAACGAATAATACATTCCCACAACAGCCGGTTCTACGTACCGGAATGACCCGGGTTTTACCCGGCCAAGGGCTGTTATTTCAGTGTAACCCTGTCCAATTTGTCCAGTCCCACTCCTAAATTGTCATCCTCCAATGTCTCTTGCTACGGGC
The DNA here is from genome assembly GCA_951509765.1 of Sphenella marginata. Classification (NCBI taxonomy): domain Eukaryota; kingdom Metazoa; phylum Arthropoda; class Insecta; order Diptera; family Tephritidae; genus Sphenella; species Sphenella marginata. Next base: position 83,144,660 of record OX608079.1, on the reverse strand, counting down.
TGGTATCGAATCCAACCCCGGACCAAGAGACTGGATCTGCTGCGTCTGCTGGAAGAAAATATATGTAAAACGTTCACATTCCGTTCAATGCAGTAAATGCAAGAGATGGTTGCATAGATCTGGATGCTCAGGACTTAACCCTGCCATCCCCAGAACCCGCACCTTTTTCAGTACTTTTGAGGCACCATGTTGTTCGCGTACAAGCGCGTCCCGCGGTTCTCGTCGCTCCGGCGCACACACACCGCACCTACCATCATCAAATGGCCACAACAGTGGCCCGGTCTTCACGACCAGCAGCCTTGCTGCTCCCGCCTCACCTCAGTCCCCACTCTCGTCCCCCCCTACTTCCAGCATGCACGTGGGTCAGGAACATAACCTCCTCGTACCTTTCACCACGTGCACTGTTTGTCGGCAAAGACTATATACGCCTGCGGCATCGGTTAAGTGCAATAACTGCCTTGGCCTGTGCCACATCCATATGTGCTCTGGGCTCGCAAACAGGAACCTTTGGACGGATGCATTTATTGCCCCTTGCTGCAGTACTCAGCCGCCCTCCACGCCACACAACATCGGCCAAGGCGCGCTGAACCCTAGACTGCGTCACAGCTTGGGACTATGCCCACCACCACCTAGGCAACCGCATCCGTCCCTTACCCCCAGCATGCCTCCACCCTCCCTCCCGACACACTTCAAAATCCTACAGCTGAACTGCAACGGGTTAGCTGGAAAGATCGCGGAGATAACAGACTTTATGAAGTCGAACAACATTAAACTGGCCGCCATTCAGGAGACCAAACGGAATGCTAACTCGGACTTACGTACTCGAGATGGGTACAATGTACATAGGAAAGACCGTCCCAGCGGTCATGGGGGCGGCCTCGCATTCATTACACACCATACTGTACAGTATAACCTGTTTGCCCCTGACGTTGACTCTACCCTTGCATGCCAGGGCATAGCAGTCCGGACAGGCGACGTCGACCTGCGAGTGTTAAATATATACATTCCCCCTGTTACGTGCTGTCCCGTGATTATCGCCCTGATATTAGTGCGTTGCTAAGAGGCGATAACTGCCTCATCCTAGGTGATTTCAACGCACATCACGATCTCTGGCACTCCAACTTGCCAGCAGATAGCAGAGGGCACGCACTCGCAGAGCAAATAGATAATTCGGCATTCTGTACACTGAATGGAGATGCCCCCACTAGGGTGGCAGGTAACTGCCACAGTTCGCCAGACATCTCCATTTCAAGTGCGGGCCTTATCAACCACGTTAACTGGCAACCTATGCTTACACTGGCATCTGACCACCTACCCATCCTACTAGACATCGAACGACCGTCCGACTTCATAACGACAGAAAAACGAACGTACATCAACTTCAGTAAAGCGGACTGGGACCGCTTCACGGACTTTACAGAGCACTCCTTCGCTGACCTACCCACACCGACGGACGTATGCAAAGGTGAGAAAGAGTTTCGCAAAGTCATCGATTCAGCCTCTGGCCGCTTCATCCCTGCTGGCAGAATCCCGGAAATTCGGCCGAATTTCCCTGCGGAAGCAGCGGCAATGGCAAGAGAACGTGACCAAGTGAGACTCTTGAACCCCGCAGATCCAAGAATAAAGGATCTCAACGCAGAAATCCGTCGGACTGTCAATGATCATAAATTGAAAAAGTGGAAAGAACACCTAGAGTCATGCAACCTCTCCGGCGGGGTCGGCAAATTATGGCCGGCAATTTATACTGCATTCTCCTGCGGACAGGGCTAAGAGAAAAGCCATCCGACGCGCGCACAAACACAAACACACAGCCGCGCCCATTGTCGTCTCCGCTGCAGAGGTCAAGGAAGCTATAAGGAAGGCTAAACCTTCAAGATCACTCGGACCCGACGGAATTGCCATGAAGATGCTGAAACACCTAGGCCACGAGGGGCACAAGTACTTGGCGGCTCTATTCAACCTCTCACTGTCCACCTTCGTTATACCAGACATCTGGAAACATGCGACTGTGGTCCCCCTCCTAAAACCTGGGAAGCCGGCAAATCAAGGAGACTCCTATCGTCCGATATCTCTCCTTTCGCCGGTAGTGAAGTTGTTAGAGGCTATTCTGCTCCCATATTATACTGCAAACCTGCAGCTGGCCAATCATCAACATGGCTTCCGTAAAAACCATAGCACAACATCAGCTTTGAACGCCATCACGACGCAGATTAACTTCGGTTTGAACCAACACCAACCAAACCACAGGACGGTTCTCGTGGCACTTGACCTGTCGAAAGCCTTCGACACAGTCAACCACGCCACACTCCTTGAAGACCTGGAGGAGACACCGCTTCCTGCCGGCCCAAAACGATGGACCGCCAACTATTTAAACGGTCGGCTGACGTCAGTGCAGTTTCGAAACGAGAGATGTAGACCTAGAAGAATTAGACAAGGGGTTCCGCAGGGTGGTGTCCTTTCCCCCTTCTGTTTAACTTCTACATCTCGAGCCTCCCTCCCCCACCAGAGGGGGTCTCCATCGTTTCGTACGCTGACGACTGCACTGTGATGGCCACGGGCAAAGGACCTTCCACGGACGAACTTTGTACCAGACAAAACGAATACCTGCGCGATCTTTCCCGCTTCTTCACAGAGCGGAACCTGACTCTGTCCCCGACTAAATCTACGGCGACGTTGTTCACCACGTGGAATGCACAGATGGGGCAGGAGTTGAATGTCCACGTAGATGGTGTTAAACTACCTACAGTCAACCACCCCAAAATTCTAGGGGTTACACTCGACAATAGCCTCACCTTCGCTAATCATGCCACCGCAATAGCTTCAAAGGTACAAAGCCGCAACAAGATCCTCAAGTCACTGGGCGGCAGTACTTGGGGCAAAGATAAAGAAACGTTGCTGGTCACCTCTAAGGCTATTGGCCGACCGGTTATTGATTATGCTGCGCCCATATGGTCGCCTAACCTTCACGACACCAACTGGAGGAAATTGCAGGTCTGCCAAAACACCGCCATCAGAACTGCGACGGGTTGTTTGCTTATGTCTCCTGAGTCTCATCTTCACCAGGAGGTTCAAATGCTCAACGTTCGCGAGCATGCGGAAGTTTTAAGTAGGCAGTTCCTTCTGAACTGCCACCGTCCCAGTCATCCAAATCGACAGCTATTGGATGAAACTCCGCCCCCTAGAGACATAAGGAAGCATCTTCCTTCTGAACTGCCACCGTCCCAGTCATCCAAATCGACAGCTATTGGATGAAACTCCGCCCCCTAGAGACATAAGGAAGCATCTCCGGAAGCATTATGATGAGATCCGGCATCACATCTCGTTGCCGTTTGATCTGCGGGACCATAGGCGGGCCCTAAAGGACCTCCACACAGAGTCGGTGGACAGATCCCTCAGATCCCGGCCTGTGAACCCCGTTATTGGTGCCCAACCACCCGTTCTTGCTGAGGAAGAACGTGTCCTTCCGAGGGAGACTAGAGTCATGCTGGCTCAACTTCGGTCTGGATATTGCAATAGGCTGAACTCCTATTTGTCCAGAGTGAACCCTACCATACCGAACACATGCCCTGCATGCGGTATGGCCCCCCACGACACGCAACATCTCTTTTCGTGTTCTTCGGAACATGCTCTTCTAACTCCCTTATCACTTTGGTCCAACCCTGTTGAAACAGCGCGTTTCCTTGGACTTCCGTTAGAAGAGCCCTATGACAACTAGGAGGGTTCTGGCCCTTTGGGCAGGGCGAAGCACTGCTAACAACAACAACAACAACTATTCGAATAAACGAATAAAAAAATTCGAATAAATACTATTCGAATTTTTTGCAACGAATACTTTTATTCGTTTATTCGAATAGTGTTTATTCGAATATTATTCAAAAAAAATCCCACTCCTAGTAGGCACCCAACTTTAAATCAACCTCTCGTGCAACTGAAATTGATTCCAAAGTTGACTAATCTAAACAGCTCTTTAGCCATCAGCTTATTAAAACGAATAAAACACTTAAAAAATGTTAGTGACATTATTAGGTATATTTACAGTTTAATGTATCTAACATACGTATGTACTATATGTAGGTATTTTTTTATACATAACACAGGTCAATTTCAATATATAATGAAATTCTGCTAGAAAATTCTAAAATTGAAAGTAAGTAATATAGTAATGAGTTCAAAGTGTATGCTACATCTAATGCAAACGTAACTACATATGTAGGTACATCAACTAAAAATTATTATATTGCTTAAAAATGGATAATGGAAAAACTAAAGATATTGCAATAAAAATAAATTAAATAACGTAAGCCATATTAATGAAAGCAAGTAAGGAAAGGGCTGTATTCGGCTGTGCCGAAGACTTTATACCTTTCATGATTACGCATAATTTTTTTGAGTGTCCGATCCTTACTTACAATTGGTACAAACTCTTCAGAACACATTTATCGGAACAACCGATTGTATGGGATCTATATGTTATGTTGGTTCGATCTGGCTGATTTTCACTATGAACGTTACATATTCATATAATATGTACCAAACCTGCAAAGTTTAACGTTCCCAGCTTTTAAATTGCAAAACCCATTTATCGAAACTATCGATAATATGGGAGCTAAATGTCACGTTGGGAAGATCTGGGTGATTTTCACTACATACGTTACATATATAATATGCATGCGTTGGATCGGCCCGAACTTGCTGGTTGCGACAAATGATTAACCCTATTTTAGCATCCCTTTTCACTATATTGCGTGTTTTGAAAATTTCAACACCAGTTGATGAATCGCCTAGATAGCTGTAAAGCTGATTTTGTACTACGTTTTTCAAAGTATCTCTGCTCGGAGAAGCTTGTAAAGTAACTCTGAAGGTCATGGATTAGATAAATATGTACATCTACCGATATTGTCGAAATTGAAATATACACTCCGTAGTGTGGTACTTTCTGTAGGTGCTGGGTAAGGTAATTTTTCCCATTTTAATTTCAAAATTTATTATTTCCAACACGCGTCTTAAAATTGATTCATCGTTCAGTTCCTGGTTGTCCCTTTGCAGCACACGTAACCAATTAAGTTTTACGTCTGGGGTTAAAACTCCTGCAGCCATGGCAATGATCGCTTCAGATATCAGTGAAATAAAATCGTCGAAACGTTTTCGTAATTGCATATCTAGTTTAGCAGCAACAGAACTAAGCGTCTTGGTGCTTCTTTTGTTAATTTTTGTCAATTTGTTACTTACGTGTCGATTCTGAGCGTAACGGGAAACTTTGTACCCTGAAGATTATCTAACCAAAAATCGTAACCAGTGCATGTACCCGCGATTCTAGCGCGCATGGTAACGATGTCAAAAACAAACAATGCGCAAAAGAGAACAAAAGGCAAACGCGCACGAAACATCACGTAAAAAAGTGTTTATATTGTTTATTAATTCTTCTGAACTTGTATGTGTATAAAGTTTGTGCTATTTTCTGTCCAAAAAAATATTTACAAAACACGTGCAATTTGTCGCGGTTACTTGGCGTTACCAACTCTTTCGGTGGTTACGAAATTGAACTGCAACTTGAGCCGGCAGAATACCAAACGGGTGTAAAAGTTTCCAAGATATTTGTTTGCCGGGTAAATCGAATGGTGTTACCACTATACAATCGACCCGTTAATGTCATTATAATTGGTAAAATATATCTATAAAAAATATTGTTCTCGACTTGCAGAAAATCCAAGTTTTTACAACAGAGTCAAACAGTGAATTCCAAAGTGTATGACTGGCACAACCAAAGCCGAACCTAAAGTATCCAGAACTATTTCAGATGACTTTGGCCACTTACTGTTCTTCCACAAAATATTACACTTTTCGAAAACCTGCAATTAAATTTTAACTATCGGAAATGTATAAAGTGATGGTCACAATATTTTGGACATTTCGTTTATTGAAGTCGCAATTAGGTCCATTGCCTATTTTTCGAATTCTGGCACTCATAAAAACAACTAAAGTAATACACGTAATATGGACTAATCGACGATGCAGTGATATTACGCCCATGGGCCTTATTTCCTTTTTAAATGGAAATATCGCCCATCTGCAAAAAGAAATAAAGCCCAAGGCTCTTATTTCCTTTTTAAAAGAGAAATAACGCCCATAGGATTTTACGCGAGCAACACGAACAGTTGATTAGCATTTTTTTAAATCAAAATATCTTCAATGCTATATAACCGATTTTTAAAATTTCTATGGGTGCAAAACCGCGTATGTGCAAAATTTAAAATTTAATTTTAAACAACCCTGAATTACACCATGATAATTCCTTCTGCGTAGTACACCTTTCTGCGTTGGCGGCCTTCGGCCGCGCTTATTATAAATAACCCTGGGCTACGCCATGCCAACTCCGGGTGGTTGCCCTGAACGGTGGCAACATGCCACCGTTCCCACTCTATGGGCGGGATCCATGGTATTTTTGTGCAGAACACCTTTCTGAATTGGCAATAAAGATAACATAAAGGGAATAATTTTTAATTCTAGAGGTTGCGGTATTCTGCATTTAAAATTTAATGAAATAAAGAAAACCATATACTTAATTCTTGAATCAGCTTGTTTTAATTCGTTTTTAACGTCCGTGGGCTTTATTTCTCTTCGAAAAAGGAAATAACACCCATCAGCAAAAGGTGATAACACCCATGGGCTTTATTTGCCCTATTTTCTCACCATAATGAACTCCTCTTATTCTTTTGCAAGCGGGAGCTACCGGTTTACGCTCAAAACTATCATTCAACCAATGGCATGTAGTATGTATACCCAGGAAAATTGCGGTGATTTCCGCACCAATATTTTTCCTGCGTGGTGTTCATTTTAATTTTGTTTATCATTTTGCTGTATGTACATGTTTTCAAGTTTCTTCATGGCAGTTTGTCTACTCATAACATCATGCGCGGTTTCAGCTGGAGGGGCAGGGGGAAAGTTCCCCCCTAGAGCTCTGTAACACGTATTTTCATAATTTTCTGCTGTGAAAAATTATGAGATATACATATTTCGAATTAAAAAATATTTTACTTTCTCTTAAAAATCTTAAACGCAATGGATTTTTAATAATTTATATAAATATTTTACGTTATATATTTAAAAAAATGTCCCCCCCCCCTAGAGGTGCTGCTGGAGCCGCGCCTGCATAACATTAAAGCCAGTGTCTTCGAATAAATCAATAGATAAATGATTTTTTTTCAACAACTGCAACTGGCAATGGGCAATCAACAATTGCTTTTAAAAGTTTATAATTAAATCTTTCCTGCGAAGTGGAATAAATAGCAGACCCTCGTTTAAGGTTTTTATCCTTTTGGTAATCATGTTGTTGTTGTTGTTGTAGCAACAAAAATCACTCCCAGAAGGTTTTGGGGAGTGTTGTCGAAATAACAGTCCTTGGCCGGATACGAATCCGGTACGCTCCGGTACTCCCTTGCGGTACTGCCAGACTGTCGTGGTAGCGATTTGGTACGACGAGTGCAACCTTCTAGGAAAGAGAAGATGGGTAATGAGAGGTGAGAGGCATCACATCCGTAGGTCAGCCATCGATGTGCTTTGTTTTTAAATGGGTGATAAAGTTCGAAAAAACATCTCCGGACGCCCTTATCACACGCCCACAAGTTGTACATTTGACGTTTTTAATAAATTTATTATTTACATTCAACTAAACTAAAAATGTTAATTCACTTAAATTAATTTATTTTTATTAAACTAAAAAGTCTTACCATCTCCACAATGATAAAAAAGTTTTCTTTAAACATATTGTTTCGCACTTGAGACATAGTCAAGGTCAGTAATGATCTCCCCAGAAAAATCACTCTCGGCTTCCTCTAAAGGGAATGCTTGCGACATTTTCGAAGTTAAGTGTCCACATGCGACGATACGTATCGGTTTTATATAATGGTTCAGCGACACAGTTTTCACAGAATATTTTTATTTATCTTTTTTCCTTCTTACACATGTACATACATATATATCATATATCTACTTTCACTAAGAACTGAAAACATATTTGATTGAATATACAATGGACGACACATACATATATGTGCATATTCCTAAATTCTACAAATTACAATCAAATGTAATCAAATAATCATAAAAATTATTATTGTTTTTTGATTGTTTTTTAGAATAATCATTAAAACAATCATTAAAACCCGTAAACAATGGGTAATCAATCATTACTACGATTGTCGAAAAAGTAATCAATCAAACAGGTAATCATTATTATTATTAATCATTACTTAACAGGTCTGATGTAAGGCGACGAACTAAACTAAAGTAAAACGGGATGTGGAACAAGGAGAGACGGAAGAAGTCAGAGAGAATTTAGGGAGGAGGTTTTATAGCAAGTAATTTAAGAAATTTATAATTGACCGTTTGACTTGAATTATCAAATTAGTGTTACCTCACTAATCTGTAGAATATGAAAAGCTTAAGGGCTTGAGGTTGATGACTGATATCAAGAGAAAATCGCATCTTTGTACAAGGATAGGAAGTCGTTAATGTTATTTCTCATAGAAAATTGTACATGTGTGTCAACAAAGTTTGACGCTTATGAAAACTATGGCAATAAATACCACTTCACGTCAAGCATAAAGTGTGAAAGGCAATGCGCCCTCAGCCTTAGTCATAAACTAATCCAGCATACAGTAAAAAGTTGCAATCAATGAATGTTAATCAGCTAAAGTTGCAGTATCCCGCTAGGGAGATAACACTATAGTCGATTGGTACAACCACCTAATAAGTAATCACTTATTTACTGAACAGTTACCCATCGGCAAAGTGAATATCGACGTTAACACTGCAACACTGCTGAGAGCACAAATGCAAAACCGCGTAAGTGAAATTTGTATCAAAAACTTGTATAGGCCTCGGTCATCAGATCTATGGATTAACTCTAAAGAATCGATGTTGATGGGAAATCGAAAGATTATGAATACAGTTCACCACACTTAAATGTTATATCTATTCTGCATATTGGAGATTCTTTCATGATTTATGCTTACTGCTTACTACCAGGACTTTTGCTTTGCATATAATTTGCATGCACCGAAATATTAAAGTTTGCCATACGAGGTTGACAATGCTTTCACAAAACTAGTCTAAAATGTGGAAAACGTACTGGATTTAATGTGGCTTTTCGCCACTGGGTAGCTACGCCTATCCGTTCATCGACTCAGTGGTCCTTCATACTATCAGTTCATTACACTGCTTGTCGTTGCTGTAATTCAAAAAGCATACCCGCCTTTGCAGCAAATCAAAAGAAGATCGCTAAAAAGGCGATTGCCAAAGCTTATCCAAAGTAGGTGCACACCAATTCAGTAGAATACTTTAAAAACTGTTTATTGCTTAGCGCTTCTTGTGCCGCTATAAATTTCCTCAAACAGCGCCAAGCTGAGCAAGTTAAAATATTGTAACTCACATCCTCGAATTAAATAAATATACCCTGCAAAGAATTGTAAGGGTACAAAAATCCTTTTTTTCAAAATCCGTAACGGCTCACAAATGTTTTGAAGAATTTGTTTGAGCGATTTTCGTGTTAAACATGGTAAACCTATCAAAAAATGGAGAAAAAATAGGGAATAAAAAATGATAGACTAGGATACTCACATTGCGCAATCCGTGCACCTTATTTCGTGAATCCCTCTACAATTTTTCAGTTATAATTTAAAAAATGACTGTTTTTCGATCGGGTTTTATTCTAAGGGACGGCCTGTTATGTGTTGTTACAATGTCTAATAAACCTCATGTATTATTAAATGTTCTCTCGGAATTGTTTTCCCCTCGGGTTTTTTATTCGCCCTAAACAAAATATCTTATTAATTTTTTTTTTGGGAGAAGATTAATTGGGACCATCCTAATTGCGAATTTCTATTTTAAAGGAAATCTAAAAGTTTAACTAAAATAAAGAACTCTTTATAAACAAAGATGAAAATATAAAACAATGTGAAGTTTTGCATTTCATATGGTCGTGTAGGGAAATAATGAAGGTTAAGAGGCACAGGAACATCCTTTTTTTTATTTATCTTTACTAGGGGTTTGCAAGTTTCAAAAGAATTATAGAGTAAATATTTATAAGCTCTTGATTTTTACCTCTCGTCGAAAAATAAAGTTCTTAGTATGTAACGTACTTTACTTGTATATACTTAATTGAAATATTAATTTTTTTTCGTCGAAAAGTAAAAACCTAGCACTATAGTCGATTTGTAAACATATGCAAGAAGGCTGCAAAAACAGTTGTTCAGTTTCCTCAATGCAGATTGCGAGTTGTGGAGGCAATGATTCCACAGCGCTGGCATTAACACATTTTCTTCTGCCGGAGACCTTAATTAATTATTAAATTGTGTTAATTATCCAAATACATTTATAAGTCACATTTTCTTACCCCATTTACCATCAAATCACTCATTTTAATGTCTTTGCATTTTTTTTTAAGTCCGCTAAAATTTTTTATCACCGAACACAGCTTTTGTAAGAGGTTTCATTAAACATAAGTATTTACTTTTATTTGATCTAAATTCTAGAGCAATATTATTTTATTTCAGGATAACGCTGTACAGGTGAACATTTTTCATAAAATATATTTTTACCCAGGCCTCCGTACAGTTAAGCTGGTGAAATCGTAATTTTACTCATATTCCTAATACCTAATTTTCTTTCTTATCCAATTTTCCCTTTTTCGGATATTATTCCGAATAGGAGCGAAATGAAAAGTGAAAAATGAATTAAGGATTTGTTATTCAGATTACCAGAGAGCGGAAAATTATCAGTTAAAAGTTGTCGTTTACAAGGTTGGACTGAAAGTATTAAACAATAATGTTTATGGAAATTTGTCAGATAAAGAATATTAATCTTTATAGAGAAACGTTTCATACCTTGTATAAGCTGTACACTTTTTGGTGGGTATACATTTATAGATAGCTGTATGTATGTATGTAATATGCGACTACCCAGCAAAATTTTTGCTTACCTAGAATCGGAGCTGTAATCCAACGAATATTGTGGAACTCATTACCAACCATATGAAACCACCGATTATTTTAACCCAGGCATGTCATTAAGCGAAAGCGCTTCCTCTTTGCCTTACTGAGAAGGATTTTTGGAATGCATATTTAGAATCTCTTTTTTTATATTACTCGCTTCTCTTATGCATTACTCAGAATCTATTCTGTAATGCAATGCTGCCATTGTAACTGGTAATGGAAATAATCATCGGGAAGTATTTCTTGATTACATAGGAACTCGTTTTGTAATCGATGTTAGGAGAAGCGCTTGCCAAAAATTTTGCTGGGTATAGCCTTGGAGCACGTTGGGCAGATGCGTGTATAATTTAGTTATAAAAATAAACACAACCGCTGTGCCAATGGGTATATGAGGCGTTGATACGTAAAGGCGTGCAGCCAAAGCCAGTTTATGGAAGGCATACTGGCAAAGCGGCACTCAACTTGCACCTAGATTGGAACAATACAACGATAGCCATGTTTTTCGAGCAATTTGGAAATAGTTTTTTAGATACAAAATTATTGGATTAATTTAAGAAATATATTTGTAAATATTTAAGGGGTTTCCATGAGTGGAAGGTATGAATAGTCTGCTCAGGATAAAATAATTGCATTTATTAATTTACTAGGGCCTAATCGCAAAATACATTTGGCCAACAAAGCTACCCCATCTGGTTTGACCACAAGAAAGCTGTTTATTAAACTTAATTCAATTGTCATACAAGTACGTTAAGTTTTACTCAATTTATAGTGAAGTTCGTTGCTGGTATTTAAAATAGTTTTTATTTTTGAGGAAGTCAATAACATCAAAATTGCAACTTCATAACAAATGAATAAGAAAAAAAAAAAAAAATTTCTCTGTTAATTATAACTAGTAGCTTTTTTCACATCAATCGAGGCCTTCCCCTTTCTCTGCACCGGAATTCGTTTGCTGATAGGACGGGTGCTTCTGTATTCATTCGCATAACATGACCCAGCCACAGGATGGCTAGGGTTTTAATTTGATTAAGCACTTGGAGAATTAGTAAAATCTTGTATTTTGAACCTAGAAACGCTACGAAATATTATTAATTAGAAAGGGTGTTTTGCTCTACAAGCGTCCATTTCTTGGTAAGTATATTCTTTTAGAATTTTCAATCAGTTGTTAAGCGATGAGTTAGCTTTGTAAATCAAAAACACACCAATCTATTACAAAAGTAAATATAAAACTATAAAGCGATGTATCTATGTACACAGTATTGTATGTTAATTAAGAAAATTGCGACGCAGTTACGTGAACCACATGAATAAAAACCAAACTTGCCTGATTTTAATTAAAAAATTCTTATCTGATTGGTTTTTATACTACATAAAAAATAAATGTACGCGCTTACAGTGGCTCGGATGAAAATCTCACTTGCACAAATTATGAGTTTGTTATGTACTAGAAATTCTTGATGCGTTGTAGAAAGTTAGATATATTCTTATCATTTAGCTTGAGCTTAAAAATCAGGATCCCCGTCAATAAGAAGTTTTACAAAATGCTTAACGTAAGAGAAGAAATTTCTAAACTTCAAAAAACGCTATAAACCCAAATACCTAGCAGAACAGTCAACTGATTTGGCCGAATAGTCAGGATGCAGTAATTTATAAAGAAATAAATCTTCTATTTTTAGTGATAAGATCTAATTCATCAGCTAGTTAGATGGTAAGAGACTCTCGTTTACCTTGACGAAAGTCTGTCGGTGTGGGTAAGACAGTAAAGCAGCTCTATGAATACGCTGTTAAAGGTATGGTGTTCACAGCTGAAGATGCCAGGAGAACTGTTAGCTATCTGGCACTCCGGGGGGTGAGGGAGATGCCTGGACCAAATTCCGCGGTTTAGCTCCAGTAAATCTTAATATTTTTTCGAAATATTTTGACCAAGGTCTTAGAATACATTGCAGTTTATAATTCCGATGGAAACAGGGTGTCCATTTTTTTTTTGTATGACGCCTTAATGTACCTATGAGGGTATGTGTGTATGTATGTTATAGACTCCGGAAATACTGCGCCGATTTTCTTTATATTTACAGGATAGCTCAGTATTAATCCGGATAGTGTTTATGTAAAGTTTTATTCCGGGAAGTGGACCAGGGACCGAAGTATTCCCAACTTTTTTATTTATGATGCGATTTCCTTCAAATTTTGTACAAAGATAGTCTTTTACTTTTGTTAGAATTTGGGCTAACTTTTTTTTGCGGGAAGTGGACCAGGGACCGAAATATTAAAAACTTTTTTATTTATAGTGCGATTTTTTCCCTAAATTTGGGCAGAACGTCTGCCGGGTCCTTCTAGTGTAATATAAATTTTAAATAATATCCAATTTGTTTATATCTAAACAACAGAATATGTCATCACTATATTCCTGTTCGTAGTGATGTCTACAAATTTCAAGCTTTGGAGTATATTTTTTGTACAAACTCTTTCTACAGTGGCCTAGTTTTTGCAGATATTCACATTAATATTATTAAATTCTACGTTAAATATATGGTCAAAAACGTGGGAACATGGAACGCGGGATAAAATTTGTTTCTTTAAATCACGTTCCAATTCCAATATATTTCGATTACATACATTCTGTAGTATTTAAAATAATAATAAATAAATAATAAATATTTTAGTTTTCAAGCTAACTATAACATTACTTTGTTTTATATCTTTTTATCCACTATATTCTCCAAGGAGGGTGAATGGTAACGTTAAATACCCGTATGCTGAATTTTCCGTAAGTGTGACATTACTACATAACTCACTTCTAAATACGTCAACATTAAAGACCACTTAAAACTGGCTGTATCTTGAAAACAACAAAGAATTGAACAAAAGTGTATAAGTATAAAATATAGCCTTTGGGGTTAGTTATTAGAATAAGTAAAAAATATTTTGCTTTTGTTGAATACTTCAGAAATATGAACAGAAATAAACGTATTTCTGTAACATTAAAGACTAAAATATTGACCATATATGTACGCGCATTCAATTAAACTCTCATTGCAATGTTGCACTTTCAGTTGGATTGCTACCAAAACATTCATCATGCAACCTTGGTCAGTAACCACTGCTCTCCTTTTGTGATTGAAGTTTAATTTATACTCTTAGCGCCAGCGATTTCAGCCACAGACGAATGTGTATGCAATGCATAATATTTGCATAATTAGTATTCAAATTATTCCGATTCTTCATTTTGCATACAGGGAACGCGTATTTATGACAGTTTCGTCGTTTAATGAATTATAACCCGACGTCGTAACTTTATTTAGTAGGATTCTGTTTATTTATGGGCAAGTAGTTAATCAAGGCATATTCTGCTTTATGTACATATGTATGTATGTATTTCTGTACAAACGCTATGGTGCTCAGATTGTACCCAGCAAACCATAGGAGTCATAAATGAGTCAGAAAGGAATCCGAAGTGGGAGCGTTTATGCTCTTTATGAATTCATTTATGAGTCCGAAATGAGGGTATTTCCCTTCTTGCGATGGTCGTCCGATATGAGCCGAATTTCATATATTATATGAGGCTAAATAAGAGTCATATATGACACTTTTTTTTCTCATAATCGGCACTTATTGGATTCAGAAAAGACTCATATATGAAACAGTTTTAGAGCCATTTAGGAATGCTATGAAATTCAGAAAATGTACATTTTTGGCCTTAAATTACGCCTTTTGGCATTAAAATTGGAAAATTAGATTGGGGAAAAGACACTTGAAGCTTCATTAAAAAAAAGAGATTTATCAATAGATTTTGTTGAATATGTAAATCAGTAAAATGTGCATTGTATGGTCATACTCACACCAAGAGATGCTTCTTCGTCACTAGGGAATGTCTATAAGGCTATCCATTGAATAATACTTCAAAATGGATTTAGCCAGCAATGATAATACAAAGCAAGTCCAAGACAATGGAAATCAGAAACAGATTCGGTAATGCAATTCAATTTTTATTGAAATAAAAAAATTTCAAAAACAAAATATGAATATTTGTTCCAAAGTTGCTCTGTTAAATGAACACTCTCCATATAAGGCTCCTAATTTTCATCTCATCGGAGTCATAAACGATTCTTATATGATCTTATTTCTAAATCTAAAACTTTTCACATATTTAAGACTCATATCGGACACCTAAATTATGAACCCTCCGAGAATGTTTGTAGGGTATATTTCGAGTTTTGAAATGCACAGGAATATAAGTATATGTTTAGTGTTCACCCATAAGTATGTAGTATATAAAATAAAATAAATGTATGGTGAGATGTACAACATGTATATCATCATAAACCTCTCCAATTTGTGGGGTGCCGCTTTGAATTTTATCTTAAAAATTGGCGAGAATTTCAGTTTTATGCCGACTCCTAACGGCATCTGCAATGAAAGCCGATGAATTTTTTCACTGCCGAAAGGTGAACCCGTTTTCAACAATTTTCAATGTTACCTGTGCCGGGACTCGAACCGTTGGTGTGGTTGGTCAGCAACACTACCGCTTACAACAAATTGAAACACTTTTGTCGAAAAAAACTATAGTGCACAAAGATTTTTTGAGGCACCCGCTGAGAACAACTAAATGGGGGTTTTTTGCTATAACTTCCTCATTCTATGTTCACCTTTGAAAACTTGAATGCCACCCTAACAGTATTTCTTGGGCCCATATTTACCTTTGAATGTTTTGGTTTCAAGCGAATTTTAGACTTATATGTACATATGTATCATCATTCATTTCGGATGTATAATGCACACGTTTTTATACCTACGGCATAACGGCATAAACGAATCGATATAGATATTGACTTATGTGTATCAAAATGTTCAGGAGAAATTGATTGAGCCATGTCCGTCCGTCTGTGAACACGATAAATTGAGTAAATGTTGATATTGTAAGATCCTATAGCTTCGAAATTTTTTGCTCCACCAGTCAACATTTATTCAAACCGCTATCATAACTTAATTTCGTAAGGCATATCGTTAGTATGGTATTAATGTTTAACAGATAACAGAAAAACTTGATGAAATTTTATAACTTTGGTTATTTTAAACTGTAACATAACATTCATGCAATGGGTTAGGGAACGTAAAAGAAAAACACGGGCAAGCAGGCTTGTTCCATGGTTTTGGTAATCTTTAAATCGATACAATAAGACCATAAGATTGCTCTTAATCCACCTTAACCATGTGCGTATTCATCTAAACCTCATCTGCAGAGACGTACATTTGTGTTTATTGGCTAAAGCAAGATGTTGGAATCGGTTTTGGAACCTTAAAAAGTTGGCATTTTCAATACAATAGCCCTTGTTCAACGACAGGTGCTACAGTCGTACGCCTCCAATTTTTCCAGTATCCTCTCATTCGGTCACATTGCAGTCGGTTCAGAATAGACTGCGGATGACTGCTGCTACGACAGACAGATTTTTTGATTTGGATTTAAACTTACGAGCCATGCCGGACTTAAAAGGAAATGATTTTAATCAATGTATGGTTATTAGGTATGCTTTTTGAATGCTTAGCTACAGATTTCCTAAATGAATGTGTGTCAGTGTGTCCTTTAAAGGCGTCCAAAGTACACAGTATGTATATTGTTGGGATCATGGGTTAAAGCATAGGCTATATACATTTTTGGAAAAGTGGGCCTCCAGGCTATATAAAATTTCAAATCGTCATAACTTTGAACATATTTGGTCTACATAAATGATATGTGGATATATGCATGTGTCCTTTCAAATAGATTTATATGAGTTTGGAAAACTAGGCGGTGCCACGCCAGCATTTTTGGTCTTCGTTTGGGCTTCAATAATGTCCAAAGCTAATCGTCGATATCTATTAAACTTGCCCAATACTTTAAAATCTTAGTTTGTTTGGGGTTCAATAATGTCGAAAACTTATAGTCTATGAAGATTTCACGATTCGTTCAGAACTTTGATGTGTACGATATAAGCTACATATGCGTATTTCAATTCGTCATATCTCTCAATGTATTTCCTTTGATGTATGTTCTATAAACTTAACATATGCATCTTTGTTTTTTGTGTGTTCTTTGTATTTTATACATATCCAGAGTATTCAAGGATTTTCATGAAATCATTCCTTCCTTAGCCAGACAGATTTATAAATAAATAAACATTTACTATACATCTATGTATGTTTTCACCTGGCCAGCTTGTTCACGAGTGGGGCATAAAACAAAGTATATGTTTATACCCAAAGACGGGAAAACCAAAAATATTGTATATCCTTGAAAATTTTTTTCTAGGGAAGTCATTGGGAAGAACGTCTGCCGGGTCTACTAGTGTTGCAATAAAACTACCCTTCGACATTCTAACACTTATAATAGTTCTCAGTAAAAATATCAGAATCTTCAATATTTGTGAATGGCAAGTTGTGAAATGGCAAGTTTTATGCGTTTCGAGCATACCGGGCTGTTTGCAATAGTCCCTCATGTATGTATGTACACAACTGCCACTGAATATTTCCCATGTACGATATGCTAAGCGGTATTGCATCTTTTGGTAGTAGACTTTATGTGGTGTTAAAACTAAATCACTCGACCAAATAAAAAGCCTATTTAAAGGCAATTTGAACACTTTGGCTCTTTACTTTGGTCACAGGCATCAACTGCATTAACAGCACTTTTTGTTGCCTTTCCCGATTGATAAACACAGATCAGAGTACATACATATATATACATACATGTAGTGTAAAGTTAGAGTGGTACTGAAGTTTGTTGTGGGCTTCCTATTGTTTGCTTTCGTTTTTATAATCCAATTTACACCAACAACAAAAGTAGGGGTCAATATGTCGTTTTTCCTAACTCTTGGCCGCCCGGTCGACCATGATTTGCCTCCTCTTGGCCAAAAATTTATTACTAAAAGGATTTTCGAATATACATATATATTTATCTACATGCACATGTGTTGTGCACTCACTTTATCAGTGCGCTTTGCTGTGTTCCACATTGTTATATACTGCTTCAAATGCAAACATGTGTATACATTGGCCATTATATTTAAGTGCCTCGTGTACTTTGACACAAACAGTTCTGTTCTCTGGAATTTATGTTTATAGTTGAATCATAAACGCGCTCACTCTAGTAATATCAGCAGTTTCCAAAGAGACGGAGGAAGTTTTGCGTGCTACAACGCACTATGAGGAAGTTTGCAAAAAGTTGTCTCAAATTCAGATTTAGAGACTGACAGAAATTTTGATTTTTAATAAAAAAAAATATATTTAGTTTCCTTTAATAATAAACAGGCGCGCTATCTTAGGGTGTGCCCAAAGCATTATAAATTTCGTGAATACGCATTACGATTTTTAGTGCCCTATTTTTATTTACAATAAACGCAAACTTTTAATTTAAATTACATATTAATTGTAAGCAAACAAAAATTGACAAGGGATGACGGAAAGTCGTTCCAATATAAATCTACATACATATACAACCTCTTGTAAGGGAGCAACAACATCCATAGAATGTGTGCTTTTTAAGAAAAAAAAGCAATTGGAGTTTTTATTGAAATGCCATAAACGACAAAAAATGCAAGTTGATGATTTCAAAAATGTAGTTTTAAACTTTTCACAACTAACTGGCAAGTAATTGAGCTTTCAGTAACTCTTTGATTAAAGCTCTAGCTTTAAGATTGGTGAGAAATTGGATTTTGAGAACACTTGTTTCCAATTTGCCCCTTAGTGCAACGATGGTGCCTTGTATGTGGTTGTACTACTCGTAAACATGTTGCACTTTAATCAGGGCCAGTTGTTCCCAAGCCGATGCCTAAAAAAAAGGAATTCCTAAACAATAATATTTTCTCTTAACTTTCCTCGTTTCGGTCTACCACCAGCAAAAGCTTAAATATTAAAACTGGTGCATTTGATATAAATTATTTAGGGAGTATTTAGTAGTTCGAGAGCACAATGAAATGCTGAACAGAGGTTTTGTTGGATCTGAAATAAGGATACATCTCACAATAAGGCAGTTTGAGCCAAAGGTGCACCGGCAGGCATGCAGCAACATCAACATATAGCCGGTGAGTTCCTTGGGCAACCGAAGCCACAACGTAACAAAACACTGAGGATGGCGGGACGCCGAAACCGGGTTCGTAGAAATACGGAACCGATTCCAAACGACTTAAATTTTTTTTCAATTCGTGTGAACATTTTTTCTTTGCAGGATCGTATCCTGGGTAGTTTTCATAGAAGATTATCAAGCAAGGTTACAATAGACCTGGCCAAACTAGTAAATTAAAGGGATTATCTATATATTAATAGGCTAACATTTTTTCCATACAATCAATTGCCAGAGTGTATCTCATAAAACAATGCATAACTCCAATTATTATATATTTTGATATGTTTTCATGGGACAGGAGCTTTGCATAGGCATATTATATTTAACAAAAAATGCTTCATTAATTTGTAATAATTCATCAAAGTTTTCACCAAAACCCAAAGCTGTTAACTACAGTATCTGACTTTTTTGTTGTACATAAAGCAGTGGCGCAGGTGGTGAGCGCGCCGACTATGATGCGTGCGTTCGTATGTTCAAGGACGTGTTCAGGGCAGGTTAAGTTTTTTTTTTTTTTACTAAATTGAATTTGCCTTAAAATATACTAAAACTTTTTTTTATATTTTTTTTTTTTAATTTATTATATTTGTAATCCAATATTTTTCTGTTTATTATGTTTATGACATCTATTTTGGAGTGAAAAAACCAAATTTTTTAAAAAAAAAAGCTAAAAACTTATTTCAATTTATCAATATGTATATATTTTTTAAGAAATATATCATATTTAATATACAAAAAGTAAAAACACAGTTTGTAGCTTCTTCAATTTTATATTCATGTAATAGTTTGAAATCGAGTTAATTTTCCTAAAGACATCAACTATTTTCTTCCTAAAAATTTTAATTTGTAAAAGAGTCGACATATAATCGGAATCCTTACGTATTTCCGAGTTGAATTTGACGAAAGAAACCAGAAAACCATCATATGTGTAAGTTGTAATATTCTCCCGCTAAACGGACTTCAAAAAATCCACAACTAAAGGAAAAATTGAGAAAACAGTCTGTATCACCAAAAAAAAAACACAATTTGGAAACCGGCTAATATTAAGAAGTTACCGGAATCTCAAAATGAACTTTCATTCGTTTCAATCCATATGGCCAATTTTGTTCGATACGGCATCATTCTATGTGACCATTATATATGTATATTATAAGTCTAACTATGTTGTTGGTATATGTCAATGAAATTTAATTTTGTTTATTGAAATATTGACGGAATATGAAAGGAGTGGTGGGTCTGATGGTGGACTTTCAAACATTACTAAGTACCGTTTTTGCCATCTCCTATTAATGATTACTGGTCTTTAATGGACGGATTTTTTTTGGTTAGTTGTCAAATTACCCGTCTTTAGAGTAAACCAGCTTTTATGAAAGCGACTCTCAATAACTCAACTATAAATAATTATTTGCAGCAATAAAAAAATGCGAACAGAGGATTTAATAAGTTAAACTAATTTAAGGTGGTCGAATTTCGACCACGGGATATACTAGTTAATATTATTAGCTTATATAAGCTTTTTGCTGGCTAATTTTTTAGTGACCTATAATCCTAAGTGACAACTCCTTTTTCAAATAAAGATTTCTTATAAGCCTAACATCAATCGATGAAGTTTTCATGACGGGTATATGTGTACATATTCATAGACTCGATTGAATACATATTTTGAACAGATTCGCTTTAAAAATTCACTGACTTAAAAGACCACGTTCTTATTTTATTTGAAACCAGAAACCGGTAGAAATTTTTCGAAACCGGGACCAAAACATTAATTTAATCCGTTCGATACCTTGTTGACAACTAGTGGTCTCATTATACTGGAACGCAGGCGAAATCCTACAAAGCGCAACGTGTTACTCGATTGACTAATACTCCTGTAGTAAAATTGGGGCCAGTCTCAAAAAAAAACAGTCTTGAGCTACCTACACGCTTTTTAAATCGTTTTGTGCCGGTTACGAAAGTAATAGTTTGAAGACAGTTTGAAATATAGGATATCGTTAATCACTCATCTACACTGAAAAAGAAATCTACAGTAAACGGCCGTCAAATTGATAGTAAACCCTGTCATTTTTCGTCCAACAGTGGGTAATATAAATTTTGAAAGTGAGCCCCTATCATTCTTCGAATAAACTATCATATTGACATGAATTACTGTAAATTTTAAAGTGGACTCATATCATTATGCAAAAATCACATGTTTTTACTGCCAATTTTACAGTAAATACTGTAATATTTACAGTATTACCATCAATCGCTTGAAAGTGGTTTTGATATGTTACTTTCAATGTGCACTTTCAACTTTTTTATTTCAGTGTACTATGGTTGTAGCTAAAGCTAAGCTATCCTAAAGCTAAGCTATCTCTGAACTGTCGGAATGGAAATCGATTAAAACGAGGTAGCCAAGTAATGCACTGATAAGGCTCAATCAGTTTGTCTACCTTGGGCTACAGTCTTTTGCACAATATGCTTGATAGGAACTTATAAGCCATACTAGAGGAGCTGATTTCGCGATTGGTGCAGATTTTAACAGTGCTCCTTCCTGGTGAATTGGGAGAATACTTAGTTTCTAATCGGAAGGCACGCACTCTTCCAACCAAATCTTGAAGAGAAGGCGGTGCATGTACAAAATTTACCAAATTCTATCCTCCTAGCTTCAGTAGCTCAGCCGGAAGACCGTCACCGCCCACGGATTTATGGTTTTTTTTTAAACCCGATATTGCTACTCGTATCCCGTTATAGTCAGGTGGGCACACCAATTCCATCATCTTTGATTTTGGGGTCGGGCTTTTTTTTGTGTAGTTGCGCGATTGTTCCAAACGCGTTTTGCGGGAAAGACCGAATGCCTTGGACGTTTACATAACTGTTTTTGTATAAATACGTCAAGAAAAATCAGCTAACGAATTGAGAAATTTGTTATGCCTTCGGTGCTTGCGAACCTAATATTTCAGGATATAGGACAACAGTGACAAGGGCGTGGAGTTCATCGTACAAGACTGATCATTCCAAGTGGAACTCGAACGAAGGTGCAGACCATAATTTGATTCTCAGCTTATTTATGGAGAAAGGTTCAGAAAATATTATCTGATATAAGAAAAATATGTGGCGTGTAACAATTTTTTTTACATATAACTTAACCATGATAAGCCATACACTTTTTCATAAATGCATATATGCATAGTTTACAAAGATATAGTATAACTAGCTAACCCAGCAAACTTCGTTCTGCCCAAAGTAGATTTTATTATTAAGTTCATTCCAAAAATTGTTTTCTATATATTTTGTTTTTTTTTTTTAACATTATATTGATATCGTATATCTCCATAGGGATTTCTATGTCCCTGCGTTAAACCGTTTTATAGATGGGAGATAGTATGGGAGGTACCCCCTTTTCTTATAACTCACATTTTTTTATGATATCATCTAAGTGTAATATAATTTTACCCCCACGAAACGTGTGCTACATGTGTTTCGGATCCACCCCATAGAACAAAACTTCAATGAGAACTAACGGAGTCTTCAATATGAGAAATTCTTTTTAGATGGGGACACCAGAAAACGTTTAAAGGACTATGAATATAGACCAAGCCGACAACGCCGTCATGCAAAAGAGATGCGATGGACGGAGCAAGAAAACATGACCATTAAGTCTTTCTCCGTTTACTGGAGGGTTATTATAGAAAAAAAAAAACATTGGACGTCGGATTTGTGGTGAGACTGATAGAGTAGCCAAGTACTGTCGTTTGCACATGTGGATGAGCGTTTCTTTATGATTCGCTTAAAAGAAAGATTCTTCCGCATTCTACGAGCGCTTGGAACGCATACTACCTCTCCTCCCATATGTATAAAGCTAGTGTGTTTAACCCCACTGTCAGAGAGCTTGTTCCAAAAAAAAAGCTTTAGTCTTGAATGCTGAGCAAAAATATGTAATTTCATATACTACATACATAAGTTGTCATAGCAATGGAATCTTATACGTTTTCATTTGGCGAGTTATTAGTTATGAAATATAAGTCATTAAAATGTATCTTCAAGTTAACTTTTTTCGGGACAGTTTTTATATGGCAAGGCTAGAAACACAAATTCTAGTATAATCTTTTTAGGAGGGTCAAATTAAGATAGCTTATTATTCCTTTCATGAACATGAAATGGTATTATAACTTTGGTCCGATGTTTGTAAGTATGAGAAGAAGAAGAGATAGACCCACTATTAAGTATACCGAAATGATCAGCGCGATGAGCAGAGTTGATTTAGCCATGTCCGTCTGTCCGTCCGTCTGTTTGAATGCAAACTAGTCCCTCAGTTTTAGAGATATTTCGATGAAAATTTGCAAGCAGGCGTCAATTTGCATAGGATTAATCATTTGTCGGAGCCAGCAAGATCGGACCAATACAACGCATAGCTCCCATACAATCGATTGTTCCGATAAATGGGTTTTGGCCTATAACTCTTGCAATTCAAAAGCTAGGAACCTTAAATTTTGCCACTTTAACCCTAGAAAGATAACGTACGTCGAAACGACGTACGCATTTTTTTTGTTACGCTCTCACACTTTTATTTGTTTACTGAGCAACTTCTGGCGCTCATTTATCTCTGTCGGTAGCAGCAGCTTGTTGGTGGTGGTTGATTTTTTGCGGTGAGTATTTCCTTATCTGAGTTATGATCAAATCGTACGTCGAAAAGACGTATCGTTATCTTTAGTGTGACTTTTTGGCTTATCAATCGCATGTATACATATATGTTTTATTTGCTTTTTGTGTTCGGCTTACTAGATTAGTGACTGGTTTTTGGTTTTTGGATTTAATTCGGTAAAATATATAATGGCATCTTCAAATTCCATGGATGAAAAAAAGACTGACACATTGTCAAGAACTTTGCGCAACACTATTGAAGTCGCTTTAGAAAATGCCGGCGACGGAGTCAGTGCTACCCAACAAGAAGACCCAATTGATATTTGGAATGATCCCGAAGGTAGTAGCAATCTGAAAAAAAGAAAATACTGCGGTTTTTGCCCTTCCAAAATAAGACGCATGTCGAAAAAAGAATGTATTAAGGGCAAAAAGCCCGTGTGTGGTGAGCACCAGAATCAAGTTTGCAACGCGTGCATATAATATTGACTTACTTTATTTATTTTTGTTCTAAAACAATATACAAAGTGTTTTTTTGAAAACAAAATAAAAAAAAATTTGTTAACCTAGGTTTAAGAACGAAAAGTCTACCTTTTTCTGAAGACTGTTTATTTTTTTTGCTACTTTTTATGAAAAAAAATGAATTGCTTTATAAATTTTATATTATCTTTAATTTTATGATTACATGTTTCAAAATGGACTGAAAATTAATGAAATAAATGATCTCAGTTAAAAAACAAACAATTTTTATATTTTTAGGAAGCTTAAAATCTATTAAAAGGAGATACCTCATTATGAACGAAACCGTTATCTTTGCAGGAGTAAAAAAAAACGTTATCTTTCTAGGGTTAATAAATATTATAAATGTAACGTATGTAGTGAAAATCACCCAGATCTGCCCAACATGACAAATAGCTCCCATATAATCGATAGTTTCGATAAAAGGGTTTTGGGCTATAAATATTGAAGGTAAAGAGCTAGGAACGTAAAACTTTGCAGGTTTGATACTTATTATATATGTAACGAATGTAGTGAAAATCAGCCAGATCGGTACAAACTTCAAAACTGTTAATTTAAAGATACATAGCCCAAACCAAACTTATCGGAATAATCGATTGTATGGGAGCTATATGTTATGTTGGTCCGATCTGGCTGATTTTCACTACATTCGTTACATATATAATAAGTATCAAACCTGCAAAGTTTTACGTTCCTAGCTCTTTACCTTCAAAATTTATAGCCCAAAACCCTTTTGTTGAAACTATCGATTATATGGGAGCTAGAAAAGATTTAAGGCACCCTACATACATACACATGTTAACTAGTACAATGATATATAGAACTCACATGAAATCCAAAATAATAAAAAAAAAACATTTCACTAATATTATCTTAGGTAAAATTATTTTAACCAAACCTTTCAAAAACTACAGGACAATATTCAATCCGGAAACCGAAATCTATGTTTTAAAAATGTATACATGATATTTATTAAATTTTTTTTACAGACTTTTTTAGGCGTTTGCAGTTTTTCACAACATTCGATATTATATTAAGTTCGTTAAACATTCTAATTTTTGTTTTTTCCATATAAAAACAAAATACGTTCCGATAATCAGCAAAAAGGTTCGAAAGCTTAAGGCTAACAACTTCTTATGCAAAACTGAATTGGCTACAATACTGCGTCAAAAAAATTGAAAATTTTATGAAAGTTTCGTTTCACGAAACATAGATTAGAGTTGCTTTTAGAGAAGGTGAGTTAAAATAATTTTACCTAAGCCGAAATTGGTCAAAATTGAAAATATAGGGGCTACGCAGAATAAATACATGTTTAATAAAGAGAGTTTTTTTGTGAAAATATCTAAAACTTCACTAGCGTCCATTTGTGCCGCGATATCTGCTTGGATATGCATTAATATCAATCCATTTCTGTCAACCTGTTTCTAAGATATGACTTTAATCGCCGTAAGGCAGAAAAAGATCGCTCGGCAGCAAAGGATAAATCGTTCTGATATTTGGCAGCATCGTGGCTCGTTTGTATGCATCTACTGAAGTTTCTGGTATATTTTTTTTTGGGGTGGAGGGGGCACGATTCCGAAAAAGTTGCAAAATTCAATTATTTCCTGTCTTTTTCGACTAAAACTGCACTGGGATGGAGTATCCACAAATATCGTCTGGGGGACTGATCACGGGAACTTGTGTGTTAAAGACTAGGTATGCTTTATGACTAAGTAATTATTGACTCTAACTTAAAACAAAGAAATTCAAAAGTATAATTATCAAATTTGTCCGTATCAAACCATGTGGTTTTTGTCTTGTGCCAAGTGCAAGTTTCGAATTAGCAACATCTCTTATGATAGTACATATATGTATGTATGTATGTAGGTAGCACCTTGTGCGGAAATAAATGATAAAATATTTCAACTGACTTAAGCACAGTTCTTTCGGGGCCGAAAAAGCAGGAGGATGCTCGCCAAAAATTTAGTGAAGATGCATTTTCTGCGGAATGGGAGGTTAGTAGTACCAATTATGAAAAGTGCATATATGTAACTATCAGGCCCGTGCGCACGTGGGGGGTTTTGGGGTTAAAACCCCCCCCCCCCATGGCCAAATCTAAGTTGCAATGATTTTGCAAACATTTTCCAAATGTAGTTTATAAATCTTGTATTGAATCTTGACTAATAATTTTTGACAAAATTAGTTAAAATAATTTTACGGAAGAACAAATTGGTGAAAGTTGCAAAGAATAAGGTTGGCCAATACATAAGTCTAGCACTTTGAATTGCACTTGGAGCTTTCCGAAATTACAAAGTTGTGTAGCGTATGAGCATTTTTTAAAAAATTTTACTGATGAAAACAGTGAGCAGTTTCAATTAACAGAGCGAATGAACTGCAAGGCTCAATTATATGAAAGATTTCGAGTGTTTTCTGACCCTTTTTTTTGTAGGCGTAAAGACAATTGTGAGAAAATGAACGTTGAGATAGCAGATGAGCGACAACGTTCAATTATTTGAATGTTTTCAAACATTTTCTGAGGTTTTTTTTTATTTTACCTAACAGAAGATAAAGATCGCATTTTTCATGGACGTTTATCAATAGTCTGTGGAAAATAAACATAGCACATTTCATATTTTCCGAATAGTGTCAATAAAACTTCATAAACCTTATTTTTTATTATTTATAATAATAATAATAATAATAATAATTCCCAACGGATTATCCACCATATCCCGCCCGACCGGCGCGAGGGGCGCATCCGCATGACGCGCGGATTGTCGAGATCTAAAACTGCTCAGCTACAGAGAAAACCTCATCAGCTAAGTACGGTAGATAAAAAATAGATGACACAATTAATAAATAATTAGTTGACAGCGAATAGTTATTGTAAAGAATAAAGATAAGAATCAAAAGATATGAAAGCAAATTGTTGCTATGTATTTAGGATAGAAAGAATTGACATTTTTATTCTGCATAGTGAGTCTGAAATATCAAACGTACCAGAATGAGAGTTATAATCTTGACACAAACAACGAAAAGGCTGATTTAATTCAAAATTATTCCGGCACTGTTTCAAGATAAGTGGTTTAAAATGTCTTGATGAACGAGAAGGTACATTGAAGTTCACTTCGCTCAAAATAAACGGGCTTACGATTGAGCCATTTAGTAATTTAATCATGAAGACAATTCAAAGCATTTCCCTCGACTAGAAAGGCTGTGAAGATTAATTAGTTTTAAGCGACTCGTATACGATGGCAAATTATACAAGGGATCCCAGTGAAGATCTCTTAAGGCAAATAGTAAAAATTGTTTTTGAACTGATTCCAAGCGATCCACGTGGACCTGGTAACGCGGGTTCCAAATTATGGAACCGTATTCTAGTATCGGTCTGACTAATGTAGTAAAGAGAGTTTTAGTTACATAAGGGTCGCTAAATTCTTTAGACCATCGTTTAACAAATGCGAGAACGCCTCTAGCTTTATTGACTGTTACGTAAATGTGGCAGTTGAAACTGAGTTTGTAATCCATAGTAACCCCAAGGTCAACAAAATCATACATTTGCTCAAGACTATAATTGTTAATTGTATAGGAAGCTGGCTGTGAAATTCCTCTCGAAAAACGCATGTATTTACATTTCATTAGATTAAGCGGCATATAATTTAAATCGCACCAAGTAACTAGTGTATTTAGATCTGATTGAAGCTTATTGTTATCTTCGGATGATGCGAATGACATGAAAAGCTTTACATCGTCGGCATACATTAACATTTTCGAAAATTCTATTACTGTAGAAATGTCATTTATAAACAACAAGAACAGAATCGGGCCCAGATGGCTTCCTTGAGGAACTCCAGAGGAAACATAAATAACATCGGATTCACAGTTTTTAAACACTACTTTTTGTGTTCTGTCACTAAGGTAAGAAGAGATCCAGCGATTGAGACCCAGCTGAGCTAGTTTATGAATAAGTAACGAGTGGCACACTTTATCGAAAGCTTTGCTGAAATCAGTGTAAATAACGTCGGTGTGCAGATTTTTTCCATTTGAGACAGGATTCGTAAGCTGATTGGTAACAAAAGTTTCAAACACTTTTGGGATGGCAGACAGCTTTGCTATGCCACGATAGTTCTCTATAGAAGCCTTGCCTCCGCTTTTATGAAGCGGTAGAAGAAACGACTCTTTCCATGCTGTTGGAAAAACACCACACTTTAGTGACAGATTGAACAAATTGGTAAGGGGTTTCTTCAAGAAGCATGTAGGAATCCTATCAGGACCACATTTAAAAGATTCCTTAAAGGTTTTCAGATAAATAAGAACATCATTGGCGCATATAGTTGGACAGTTAATTAAATTGTTCGCATGTAGCTCATAGGGATAATTTAGAAAGTCAGAATGGGTGACGGCAGAATAGTTAGAAGTGAAAAATTGCGCAAGGAAATTATGACCCAAAAGAAATAAAAAACGACCCCAAATAAGCTTCAGAAAAACACCAATAAAAGGCTCCGAAAAGGGTCCAAAAAGGCTTCAAAAACCCTCTGAATGGATGAATAAAAGAAAAGCACCAATTAAAAGGCTCCGAAAGGCGTCTGAAAAGGCTTCAAAAACCCTCAGAATGGAGGAATAAAAGGCTCCGAAAAAGTTTCAGAAAAGCACCAATAAAAGGCTCCGCAGTTCATTTAAAAAGAGTCAAAAAACGCTTCAAATTCATCGAAATCGGAATCGAAAGAAGCTTATTTTGGAGAGTAAAGCTCTGAGAAATTAGCGTTTTATGGCTCCGAAAGGAGTCTTTTGTTGCATTTTTAGTTAGCTGGAATATGCCATCATATCACCAATTCTCTATCAAATACAGAAAAATGTGTACAACCAAAAAAATTTTCTGGGGTATAGTTTTAGGTATCAGAGTATGAAGTTTCAGAAAAGTTAAAGAACATTTAAATTTATGATGTATGGGTCTAGGTATCTGTTTCAGCAAATATGTTTATCTTAGTGAAAAATGTATGCGAATGTAAATCTAAATTAAAACCCCCCCCCATGGCTAATTCCTGCGCACGGCCCTGGTAACTATTAAAATAAATTAAAACCCACTTCGGGCACAAAAATACCAACGCACACGCTCGAGTATAATATCAAATACTGCACCAGTAATTTCACTAATTTTTACTTCGAGACTCATTATGTCCACAACTAATATTTATGTGTGTAATTTGGCAACGAAATTTGGCAAGATGAGTGCAAGTTTTCAAAAGCATTTGCCACTGCTAACCAGTGAATTTCCAAGTTAAATGTTGGAAAACAGTTGAATTAAACTTAAAAAGAAAAAGGAAGGAATTTACAATAATAAGTTTGAAATGTCCACTGCAAAAGTGAGTTCTGACTTTAACTTTTTGTACATATGTATGTATGTACAGATGCACGTGTTATTTGCAACCCTTACGCCTGAGTAATGATTTTTGGGGAGGAAAGCCTTAAGCCCTCTTAATGCCTTTTGACTCGACAATTCAACGCATTGATTTGAAGTGGAAAATGGCAGGCTCAACCCTTTCGAATAGAGATGTACGAATGTTTTAATACGATATCACATCAATTCGTGTCATACAAAAATTTCCAACATAGGTATGAAGGCACTCGTGGTTGTGAGAGTTACCATTAACTAAATATATTTGTATCCACAACTTTAACCAATTTTTTTCCAACATTCAATGAAGATTACAGAAAAAGTTTGGTTAGTTTTTTGTTTTGGTTGTGGATTAAAACAGTTTGAAATAAAATATTTATTAAATTTAAAAAGGCATTTAGAATACTGACATATATATTAAAAAAGATTATATCCAAACTCAAAACGAAACTGTATGGATCTATGAAGAAATTTTAGATGTTTGAAAACACAGTGTAATGTCAACTAGACGTATTCTGTACTCGACCAGTTTTGTTTTCCTGTTTTTTTATTTCATTTTTTTATTTTCATTATCTTTTTTGCAAAGGGGTGGAACCTAAAAATTCAGGTTATTCATAACATAAAAGGAAACACAGTACCAAAATTACTATAAATACATAGTATGTAATTGAAACAGTTTTTTTGTCCAACCAATGTCGCTTTTAATATTCTCATTATCCATTAAGAATGTTTCTTACCGGATCCTGCACACTTTTGCGTTAGACGCTTTAGGCAAGACACACAAATCAAAATGAATGTTTGCTGGTTCAAGATATATTAAACATTCTGTGAAAACATATGTAAATTTTTAATTACATACGAGGTTTAGAAGGAAATTCGGTGTTTTTTAGTATGGATGTAGTAAGAATAAATGTATTCAATTGCATCCAAGCGGCAACCCCGATGGCTCGTGGTTGATTAAAAAACAAGGCGTTACCCAGCAAGTGATGAAATGAATAAATGTCAAATAAATCGGTTTTGCAATCTGTAATGTGTGAGGGAACTAGGGGTAAACTGAAGGAACAGAACGTTCTAAAACAGGGAAAAATTTGAGAAAATAGTTGAAAGTTAAATATTCGAATGTGGAATATTATCCTTTTAATTGCAAATTATTTATGGATTAAAAGCTCTACGTACAAATCCCACTTTCAAAGTAAGTAGTTAGTCAGATTGCCTAATTGGTGACATTCATAAAAATTGTGGGAATTAAGATCATTGTTGCTAATAATAATTAAAAATTTAGTATACTAGAAATAAGTATGCGATCATTTTAATCTGAAGAAGGTTCCAGAATTCTTTTGTTGTCTGCTGTGAATTCAATTTCCGTTTTTGGTCTTTGTTTGTTGGGTACAGAAATCTATAATACTTATTTGTCACAAAACAGAAAAATAAATTGTCCCCTTCCATTATAACTTCTGCAAAATTAAACATTCATGGTTTTGGGTGCTTAAAATATTGAGACTTATGTACTTTTATTTCGTTAGCACCAGCACAATGGGGTTACACATGTGCATGCAAATTTTAGTAGATAATCACGCATCCCCCGCAAGCCTTTGTCCATTTTATAATGTGTATATAGCGGTTTATTGCGCCCTGGGGACGCATTGCTGAGCTCTTATGGCGCTGAACAAATACTCTGGCAATTTTATCATTTAAAATCATCAAGAAGGATATATGTATGTTTCAAGCACACCGATGATATTTCAGGATTAAAAAAGCATATTAAGTTATTAACGAAGCTGACAGTGCAGACTCAGGCGGGTAGTTTTCGTTAGAGGAAGTGAAGATCTTTGTGTGCCTTAATAACCAAAAACGGATGCACGTTATTTCGATATCTCTAAATGTAAAAAAATGGACAAATAGCACTGAAATACACCAAACAAGTACACGGCTAAAAAATTTTGCCTACATTTAAAATATTTTGGGGCTACATATATGTACATATAAACAAAATTGGCTTAGAATTAAATTTTCGCCGGTTGTCATAAAAATGCGTAGGTAATAAAAATTATTTAAATTTTAAACCGAAAATGTTTTTAAAATTTTTTTATTTTTTTAAAACATGTTAGGAATTTTGTGAGAAATAATGCCCGCGGCCACCGTGGTGTGGAGGTAGTGTTGTCGGCCTACCACACCGAAGGTCCGAGTTCGAGCCCTGGTATAGGTTACATCAAAAAGTAGTTTGAAAAAGTTTTTTCAAAACGGGGTCGCCCCTCGGCAGTGGTTTGGCAAACGCTCCGAGTGTATTTCTGCCATGAAAGGCTTCTCAGCAAAAATTCATCTGCTTTGTAGATGCCGTTCGGAGTCGGCGAAAAACCGTAGGTCCCGCCAATTTGTAGGAAAAATTTCAAAGCGGCACACCACAAATTGGAAGAGAAGCTCGGCGCAAAAATCTCCTAGGAGGTTAATGATATAACTGTTGTATATCGCGCCATATATATATATATATAATGCCCGCGGGCGCTATTTCCTTTCAGAAAAGAAATAATGCCCGCCGGCGTTATTTCCTTTTAGGGGCGTTATTTCCCCGGGCGTTATTTCACTGCCCCATATTCGCTGTCTATACGACTTTTGTTGTATATTTTTTTATCCCAGTTAAGTTTTAAGTAGCCAATTGAAAGGTTTGGAATTTATTACAAAAAAGTTTTAAAATTGTGTAAGCCAATTAATGGTTTAAAATTTAGGCTCAAATTTTAAGCCGTGTATGTAGTCCTAAATCGAGGTAAACATCAGCCCATATGTAACGTTTGAAAAATTGAAGCGAACCAGGAAGCGAACTTCATGAATATTGATTTTTTACTCCAATAACTTGTAAAGGGATCAAAATTTGAAAAAAAAAATGCGGCTGTTCATGAATGGAGAACTCTTTTAATTAAAATGAAACACGATGGCAATTTCTTCACTGCCTAATTTTTTTATTTAAAAAAATACCAATAATTTAGTTAAAAAAAATAAATTAATTCTTGTAAGATAAAACTACATAAAATACATACACATATTGCTTTTATTTGTGCTTCCTTCTATAGAATGAAATTAATGTTATATGTAGATTTACTAGCTAACCCGGCAAACTTCGTTCTGTCATTTCAAAGACCTACTTTCACTGCGTATTGAAGTAAGATGGCTGTTTTAAGTAAGTATGTAAGTAAGAGTAATGGTGTAGTATATCTCCACAATGGGTTTCAGGTCCCTATCACCAACTCTTTTATATATATTCAGCCTCAAAAGTTTGGTACGTATGGGTGGTGGCACGCCTCTTTTTTAATAACTTTTTTCTTAGAACATTGTATTGATACCGTTTATCTCCATAGTGATTTATATGCCCCTTCCTTAACCCCTTTTATAGATATTCAGGTTTCACCATTAAATATGTATGGAAGGTGCTACGCCCCCTTTTCCGATAACCCTGACTTTTTTTGCATGATAATGGTTTTGATGTAATATAGCTCTATCCAATTCTCAGGTCCCTGCCATAAATCCTTTAAGAGATATTCATCTTCAAAAATTAAGTTTGTATAGGAGAAAATAAAATTTTTAATATTCCGACTTTCCGGGGAGATTTCAACGAAATCGGGCCAGCCGTTTTGTGCCAGCATTGTGAAAGGAGAAGTTTGAGTTCGGCAAACAATTTCTATTTTCCGCGAGCTCCGTGACATTAAGCATTTTTGCCCCCTGATTAAAGTAAGACTCAGACAGAGTAAGGAATATATAGTAATTCCGAAAGCGTTGGTTTGGCAGACTTTGCAACTTCCTTTCTTAAGTTAATGTTAGGAAGATTTTCGCAGAGTAATCATGAACCGGTCTGTCAAAAGCCTTACGTGCAATATAAAACGTGACTTTTCATATGATATATAGCGATACTCGTAACTAATAGCCCTGTGTGGCTTTTGAGTAGTTAGCCGACCACCTTTTGAGACCGGAAGCTAGCGGTCATGGCTAACAGTATGATTTTGAAGTATGTTGTTTCAAACCACATATTATTTGTGCTCCCTGTATATTCCACAAAGGAGCATTCAGTCCGCTTAGCTAAGTTCATACAAGGACATTATTTTGAGATGTTATGACACCAGAAGGCCGCTCAATAGCCATAGGGATCAGATGCTAAGCCCCAGTCAACGGTCTTAAAAATTGGTGTTTTTAGTGTGGATATCAGAGACAAAGAGCTTATACTCTATAACAAAGATGACTTGATATAAAACTTCGCTTTACCACTCAGTGGTTAGGACTCGAACCGACGTGCCCCAAATCAGTGCGCAATGCTCTACTTACTGAACTACGAAGCACTCATGAATTTTGTGAGAAAAGTACACATATTCGCTGTCTTTACGACTTTTGTTGTATTTTTGTTTATCCCAGTTAAGCTTTAAATCAAAACCGCAAAAAATTGAGAGTTCTTGTAGGTAATTCAAAGGTTTGGAATTTATTACAAAAAAGTTTTAAATATTGTGTAAACCAGACCGTTTAAAATTGAGGTTAAAATTTTTAGCCATGTGCGTTCAATATGAGTGTCAAAAGAAAGGGCATGGCCCCAGCTTTCATTTGAACTCTTACCAATAGGCGAACAATGTCCCATATTTTAATGATTCGGATTTGACATGCCTTTTATTTTTTTGTTCTAACTTTAGCCGCTGATGATAAATTCTAAAAATACCTAATAATCTCTACATAACTTAAAATTTAAGATATTACTTTTTTCGATATCTCAACCGGTTTTGGAGTTATCGCCCAATATGTGGCCCGTGTCCGCCTGTATGTTTGTGGTCGTATCACTAAAAGTACTGAATGGCATTGAATGAAACTTCTTCGTTGGATTGTTAGACGCTCAACCTAAAGTTTAAGATATTACTTTTTTCGATATCTCAACCGGTTTTGGAGTTATCGCCCAATATGTGGACCAGGGGTGACCAAAAATGTCTTAGTACAATATGGATGTCAAACGAAAGGTGTCAATGAGTGCTGCAATATGCGATGTGATCAATTGAAATATCCCAAATGGTTTCGGAGATATCTTGAAGTTATCGACGAATATTTGCAAAAAAATGTGTTAGTACAATATGGGTATCAAACGAATGGTGCCAATGGGTTATGTTATATGCGATGCGCTTAATTTAAATATCTAAAATTTTTTCAATTACATATCTTCAAAAATTACGGGCGGAAAAGGAGAAAAAAAAAAATTATTATACGCAAGTCGCGGTCACCAGCTAGTATATAATATAACCGTTTTTTGATACTCTGTTTTGAAACTTTATGCAATATTCCCCAATAAGCAAAATACATTTACTATAAGCTTACTATAAACATACTTTAGCAAGCTTTTCGTTTGGAAAATGTTTACTATAATTTTATTACGTTTCATTCAGCGTACAGTAAGGGTTTGCTGAAAACTCTAATTTGGGCGAGAACGCTGAAAACGGGTCAATAGCCTTACGAATATGTTGCGGGACTTTCCTCCTTTTTTAAAATTAATTATTATACTTACATATTATAAAGTTAAGTTTTATAATAAAGTTTCATTTGGTGCGAGAGGAGATATGTAAGGGACCAATTTGCTGTGTGGTGCTTGCAATTTTTTATACAATCTGCATCTGCAAGGCAAATCATGGCATTTTTTCTGAGAGGCCTTCCACCGCACCCGTTTAAAAAACCTTTTCAAATCAATTTTCATGGTGCCTGTAGCGGGGTTCGAACCTAGGTCCTTCTGTATGATAGGCCAGCTGCACTACTGTCACACCACGATATCCATATGTATAACAAAATCAATATAAATGAAGCATGTAAATTTTCAAACATTATTTTTGAAAACTGACAAATTTTTCACCTCGCTAACAGTTTACCTCAAGTTAGTTCTCCAAAGCTACTATACCATTAGAAAAACATATCCAAACGATTGTGAAACTTTTTAGTTACAACCTCGATTGGAAAACATTGACTTTCACGTTTTTGAAAATATTGTTTAATAAACTAGCTCACTTCCTTGTTTATTGGCTTATTAGGCATCTTCGATTTATAATTTATAAATATATACTAGGTTTAAATGTTGCATCCAAAAACTTGAAACTATACCAGAAAAAACTTTGTAAGATTCCAAAATTCGTATGGAGCTCATATAAGCTCACAAACCAAACTACCCATAACTTGTACATTTTATAATTAATTGTGAAAAATAAGATTCAAATAAAATATGAAATTTAAGTTCTAGTTGCCTCAAAGAGACAGGAGGTGTAAAACAAACTAGACTATTTATCACATCGGCCGCAGGAGAGCTGAAGGTCAAGCTCATGTTACTCCAAAATGGTTCAAAAAAAAAAAGATAAAGAGTTTTGGAATGAAAAAAAATATTAAAAAATTGAAAAAAAAAAATTTGTGTAAAGCCGAAAGAGAAAATTATGGGGAAAATATTGATCAATCGGTTATATCGGATAGCATCCTCTGCTACGGTTTCCAAAATGTAATAAATTTGCCTAAGTGTTTTGCTTCAAATTTTTATTATAGACGAAATTTTAATACGATCAATTTAATAGGAACGTTAATTAAATCTGATGGGGTGAAAGAGACTTATTCCGCCATATGTATATATGAGTGATGTAGAAAAGAACCTTCCTAGAATCTGGAAGATAATAGAATGGTGTAATTTCTGCATTCCTGAAAATCGCAATCAAATAATGTCAACTCCTCTTTTATAGTTTTTACATACATCTTCTGTTACAAGTTTTCAGAGCACGAACATTCCGATATTCAAGAATTGGATTGCGAGCAAAGCATGCTTGAAAAGTTTTAAAAATTTGGAAATTGCTAGCCGTCTTATTTTATTAAAGATTTTGAAGAAGGCAAACTATCCGAACACGCAATCCGAATGAAATGGTTTTAGAGGACTTAAGAAAATGCTTCACAAAAAACCGTTATTTAAAACCACAGCATCGTTCCTTGCTCAAAGTTAAGTTCTTAGAGTATAAAAAAAGTAATTTGATCACCAGTTGATATCAACCAAGTCATCAAGAGCGTGATGTTAGTACATAATAAATGCATAAAAAAGATTCTCGGGGACGTTTTACAAATGAAACACTAGATAATTTATTTCATCAAGTTGTGCTTGCACTAAGCAAACCAAAACTAGGTAAAAATAAAGCTAAGGACCTATGTAAGTTAAACGAAACCGCACCTTGCGACTGAGACAGATATACATTTTTGTAGAGCCATATTGTCAAATGCCTAAAGTGCTTTTTTCCTGCTTTATGAATATTAATTTGTTTTATATAAAAATATGTATTATTTTTATTTATGTCCCTGCAAAAAATGCTATTAGTCCCGGCTCAGTCCGGGATCAGTCCCAAGGGAACATGCGACTAATGCCACTTTTGATCCCTTTATATGGAGCGAATTGTTCCCTTTTGTTCGAGCATGTCCTAAGAAGAGACTAATCATACCCTTTTATACCCGAAAGGTTATAAATAGAGAGTAGTTGCTTTTTACGCCATTAAAAGACCAGAAAGAGACTAGATGTTTTCTAACCTAAGCAGAAAAGATCGGTTCTTAATTGTCCACGATTTAAAAAAATAACGCGATCCCGCCTTCTTGGTACACAAATTGTTCCATTATGGGTACTGGACGCGTCTCTTGATATACTTTGCTTAGTATAGTTTGGGTGTATAGATACATACATTTCCCATATACTGCATTTATCAATATTGACAATTTTTTGGATCCGGTTCGGATATGTTTGTTGAGTTCTCAAAATAAATACTAAATGTTACTGATGAAACATATGATTTTTATTTAGTGGTGGTAACGGTAAGTTAGAAATTTTTAAATTTCAACATTTCCATATGTAATTTTTTTCAAAAAGTACTTTTACGAGAAAACCTCAATATCGTACCTGTTTAAAGAAATTCTGTCGTATGTTGTATGACGTAAACATACTGATCCACAAACGTCACATACGACAATTGCTAATGAAAAGGCGTTTATCCCACAAACTTTTGAAGATATTGCACACATCTCTACAACTAATGAAAAAATCATACAAATTTACCGTATAGCTTTTTTTATAATTCCTATTTAAACTTCAAAGTCGATTTTCTCTGAACTGGGTTATGTAACATACGCCGTTCGTTTTCTGAGTCGACAAACCATAGTTTTAAATTTGCAATAGCCTTACTACTGGAAGTATTCGAGATATTTGAAAAAATATCCTAAAAGTCATAAACAAGATTTGGCGGAAAAACGTGTACGTAGCACTATCTACTAAGAGTAAAAAATCTATTGATTACTCTGGAAATTTTTGTTGTAAACTTTTTGTACGGATATTAATTCCCGTCCTAAAAAATCTATACTAGCATGGATAAGCACCATCACACTGGAACCCACATTCGAAGAAAACTATTTATTGTTTTAATTTTGCCAAAGTACGATAGTATTAGAACTTGTTTTTTTAGTAAAACTATTTAATGCAGATGAACCAAAAAGATATAAACTGCTTTAAACCATCTCAATTATGTTTTCGGTGTATTTAAGAATAGCAAGTAAAAAAAATTTTTTACTGCAATCATTAGAATGATTTGTTTTTGAGAGGCTTCCAACATGATAGACCTGCAATGATAGCCTCTACAAATTAATATAAGGATCTGTAATAATAATAATTCACACATACACATTACTGCTTCACATAAATGTGTTTTTATCTTGGGTGAAAGCGCATTCTTTACTTTTTTTTACTGCTATTCTAGTAAAGTCCGAACTTTGCATGTCTCATACCAATACGGCAAACGTTATCGCCAACAATGAATATTGAGCAGAACAAATAAATTTAACTGAGTACTCCTTAAAATATGCAAATGAAGAAATAAATTTAAATCCTTTTTGCAAAAAAAAATTCCCCTACGATACATCCTCTGTCACTTTAAGACCACAGACGTTGTTTGCAGTCGGAAAAAATATACGCATATAGATGTCCATATATAGTATTGGACATATATTGTTCACATAAATATTGAAAATGGTTGGCGTACAATAGCCACTGCAACCGAAACCATAAAATAAAAAAAGCAGAAATAATCACTTAAGATTGTCTGTTTGTGTGAATATTGGACGAAGTCAAAAGATTAAGACACAAGGTTTTTTATTTGTTAAAATGGAAATAACATTAAATTACAAGAAAAGAAAGAACGACAACGCAACAGCATCGGTAACAGTACCGAATGTACCATCAGTTTGCTAGGGGAATGACGATCTTTCTGATGTCAATCCCAGGGTTACCACTTAATTTTATTTTAGAAAAAGTGTGGGGCGCCTGCAATAAGAAACGTGAGTCAAAGCCCAATTTTCTCGGCAGTTTAGGATTCTGTCTTATAGGAAGGATTTCAACTAAGCTTAGTTGCGGTGTCTTTATTAGTATTTTGTATCCATTAAGACGGTTGAGTGGCATTTAAGTAGGCAAGTGCTCATTAAGCTCAGCAACAAAAACCCTCCTTGTGTTTTTTGGGAAAGTTTGTTGATACTTAAATCCGGCCACGCACGTTAACTTTAAAGCTCACACAATTTGTTTCCTTTTGTTGCAATTTATTGACACACGTATCCATACTAGATATCTCCAAGTGGTTGAAATTCAGCTACAAAACTCTCATTTCAGTACGGATGTGCAGATAAATAGAATACTTAAATGTGGTAGTTACATTGATATATTGACTTATTGCCGAGAACATGAACCTTTTGGGAAATGGTCGTGGCACGGCCACATATGGAGGCACAAAATATCCAATTTCGGCTATTAATAACGTTAGAACAGTGTAAGATCGAATTACGAAACTTAAAACGCCTACGGAAAATTAGCAAACTCGGAGTCGACCGGTGCCCCCATAAATTCAGACAGAAAAAGTTCAAAAATAAAATTTTTCGGAAAAATTTTTTCAGAAATCATTTTTCAGAAACCAAAAGTCAAAAGGAAAAGTTCAGAAAACTTTTTTCAGAAACGAAAAATTAAGAATCAAAAAATTCGAAACACCATTACGGTCAAGCATTAACCCACTCGCTATCTACATTTTTACTTTTATAACGATATTATGAACGATTGTTTGGTTAGGTTTCAATCGGTTGTGCTACACTTAATTGGTAAATATTTGCAATTATAACCCATGAGCGGCCATACGTTAACCCATTGACGACCTAAATTTTCTTTTAACTCTGAAATGAAAATTTTCACCTCAAAATAGTTTTGCAATCGCTTAAGCATATGATTTTAAGCGTTTTAACCCTTTAAGCGCCATGCCTTAACATATTGGGGACCTAAATTTTTATTTTTATAATTTCTAAATAATTGTTTACATAAAAAAATAAATTGCTCTACACTTCAGTAGAAAATATTTGAATTTTTAAATGCATGCATCTACCCATTGACGACCTTATCTACTTTATTAATAACGAAATAGAATGATTCACCTCAGAGTAGCATTTCATAATTTTATAAATTCTGAAATTTTTTTTTGTCAAATCTATTACTGCACACTTAAAAATTAAATGTTATTGTTAACCCATATTTGGGACAGGTATTAACCCATTAAAAGCCTTTATTTTTTTTAAATTCTGAAATAAATTTTTTTGTCGGTTGTTTAGCGTTATTACACAAGTAATTATGCATTAACCCTTTGGTGACCAATTTTTTTTTCTTTTGAATTCAAAATCTACTTCTTTAAATAGGAGTTGCTATAAATAATTGTAAAGGTTCTTTGGCAAAGCAGCAAAAGAAAATGACCCAATGCTTCGTCAAACGTGTTTTTCACTTATGTCAAAGCCATTATCTCCTATCTAAACATGCAGAAAGTAAAAATTCAGCAAGTGCAATTCAGATCTAAAAATTCAGAAAGTAATGAGACGTCAGAAAAAATTAAAAATGAATTTTTAGATCTGAATTGCACTTGCTGAATTTTGACTTTCTGAAAAATGATTTCTGAAAAAAAAATTTTGAAAAAATGTGTTTCTGAATTTACAAAAGTTTTCAAATATGGAGTTTTAAAAAAACATGCTAGAATGTTAAAATTTGTTCATTGTACATAACTAGAGCTAATGATCTCATTGAAGATTATTTTCTTAATTTTGCCAAAGTCATATTTGAACAAATTAGCTCTTATCTAATAACTCCAGAATTTATTATATTTTTGGCTTGGATCTTAATATCAAATCTGTACCTTAAAAAAATAGTTTGTACCTTGGTCTTCAGTTAGTCTGTAAACACCTAGTGTTAGTATATTCTCTATATGTATTTCTCAAATCTTGTCGTGGCGGTAGTGTTGCGGGCCTACCACACTGAAGGTCCAAAGTTCGAGCCCTGGTACAGGTAACACCAAAAGTGGTTTGAAAAAGCTTTTTCAAAACGGGTGGAAGGCTTCTCAGCAAAAATTCATCTACAAAGGAGGCGGAAAAATG
This sequence comes from Sphenella marginata, assembly GCA_951509765.1. Classification (NCBI taxonomy): domain Eukaryota; kingdom Metazoa; phylum Arthropoda; class Insecta; order Diptera; family Tephritidae; genus Sphenella; species Sphenella marginata. Next base: position 83,103,604 of record OX608079.1, on the reverse strand, counting down.
TGTAGGTCCCGCAAATTTAAAGAAAAAATTCAAAGTGGCACACCACAAATTGGAACAGAAGCTCTTTGCAAAACTCCTTAATGTTGTATGTCGCGCCATACATTTGTTTTTCATTTTTTTCTCAAAGTTTTGCTTTCATTTTTTAATTATCTACGAGATAAATTTGTGGCATGATACATGTTAAGCCAAGTAAAATAAATTGACATTTGCAGGCACATATTTCCACCTAAAGATATGTATCTAAACTTAACGAAGGGCACTGATTCAAATACGCTGCATGTTTGTTGAACTTGCTTGGCCAAATGGACAGAGGATGTCGCCTTGAATAACTCACACACGCAAAAAAGATGGAAGATGGGCAAACCAAATATGCTTTTGACTCTACCGCTGATAGTTGAACACCATTTTCTGCAATGTTCAAAGCGATTTAAACAACGATGAAATATTTGTTTGGCAGGGTGAGTTATACTACCATTAGCAGTATTACTCCAGATGATACCGTAACATTGTAGGGTAACTGCACTAGTATCCGGAAACTTAGCGTTTTTCTCATCTTTGACTTACACTCAATTTCTTACTATATACGCTGCTTCGAAAAGTTAAATTATTTATGAAAATCTACACCTTTCTTAATAATATGACGTATATACATACGTATAATTTAAATTTATAACGTTCTTAGTATTATTGAAATAAGTAGTGGTATTATTGAAAAAAGTTCGATTTGTTCTAGTTTCCGGACAGTTGAACTTAGTTTCCGGACACTCTTGTTTATGTATCCGGACATCCGAGATTTGTATGACATTTGTATCTATGTACACTGTATTTTTTGTATAGCTTTTACGTGAAAAGCTTGATCATAGTTTTTGATCCTGTAGATGCCCATATTAAGGCTCCAACTATTAGGATTTCAACAAATATCCTAAGCTGCTGCTTGCCTGATGCGGGCAGAATTATGTAAGCAGTAATATTTATAAAGCACGTGTTTAAGCGACTTAAACAATTTCTTTCGTTTATTTCATTTGCAACCCTTTTTATAATTCTCATCCAGCTTATGAAATATTCTGAAGGTATTGTTTTTGGCTGCCTAACCCAAGTGGGGTTTTTCATAACGAAAATGAGGAAGCCAATCTCGCGCCATGCCTCAGAGCCAACAGTGCTCCCCACCAATAAATACATACAGGGTGTCACAGGTGTCCCGCACCTACCGTTCTCTAAAGAACAACAATTTTTACATTTAGTCAAACATGGTCGTCAGAACCTGAGCCAAATGAATAAATACCATTTGAGCAAAACGGTCACATAGCACCTGAGCCAAATAATAAATAAAATAAAAAATAATAATAACTTAAAAAACAACTCGCCTTCTCTAAAGCTTAGACAATACGAAAGTTGGTAAAAACTGCCAATTGCCCGAACATTGAAACTTATTCTCTAAGTAGGCAACAGCAATATTTGTATGCACATATTTGAAAAAACGTGAAAAGACTGAAGACTGAAAATACAGGGTAGAAGGATGTTTATCCTTTTGTAATTCATATGAACTATAATAAGCTGTCATTTAGCAACATTAAAATGGTAATTTGTAGTTTTAGCCTACTTTTCAGTATCCAGTATCATAGCAAATTTTGGTTTCAGTATCCGGCCAGTAACAATTTGTGCCGAAAAGTAAAATAAATTATTTCTTTTATTTATAATATAAAAGTTTATATATTTCAACCAAATATTAATAACTTTTTTTGTAATATGTTAAAAAATACTTGCTTAAGCACTTACTTTCCTAAACAGTTGCCACTATTATATTTTTTCACAAAAGCCTGCAATTTCGTCGGATGCTCAGACTTCTGACTCTTAAATCACGTGAAACTTTTAAACTGTACTTCTGATTCAACTCCAATTTTCCAAGGACACTCAGAAAACATGTATATTTCCATCAGTGTTGCTATTCGAGACTATGACATTGACATAGTGTCCGGACACTGGTACAGTTACCCTATATGGTGATTTTTATTACCGAAAACCCCCTTTATACCATAAATATAGCTGCTAGGTAACGTTTAAAATGAGCAATAGAGGGTAAAATAAAAATCGCTACTCAGCTCTAATCATCATGCCGTCAATAAACGCTTCATCGATATAAAATATAATTACCGAGAATGCTTTGAATTCCTTTTTTCAAGTTTTCTAACCATAGCCTTGAAAGTGTTTTGAAGCTCTACCAAAATCGTATTCCTTTAGAAGGGAGGAACAAAAAAATTCAGTTGAAGAAAAATATATATAAAATTGGGCTATATACTCGGGAACTCGTTAAAATTGCCTGCAATATGGAAATATGGTCTATGCTATTCGAAGATGTACTCACTCTTTAAAAAAAAAACATGAAAACTTACAATCCCACCCATCTTCTTTAAGAACTAGAGGGCGCAGTCTTCCACTGCGGCGAAAGCCTTATATTCTCCCTCCATGAATACGAAACTTGTTTTTGTTAAAAAATCTCTTTTATCGGAATGAAAGTGTTATACATTAATCTCTAATTCAATTTTCGCAATTATTCAACACATCATTTCGTTTTAACAAATACAGACCACTTTTTTACTACAAACAAATAATAAATTCTCCCATATACGAATGACAATTCGTCTGGACCTCCTGCCCACGAAACCATTTTTTGCTTGTCAGCGTTACTTTTCCCTTTCTTTCCCTGGTGCATCTCATAGATAACTTCTATTTATGTAGTTTCATGCCAAGTGTAATGGAAATTTCGATAACGGCACCCAGCAATAACTATTGCAATCATCATCTCATAAATTTCAAGTTGCCAACCCAAACACAATTAAAGCAACTGACATTTCATTGCCATTTAATGTCGATTTAAACCAGATGTCGGCAGTTTCATACATCTTAAGATGCAGCGCAATTCACACGGATAGGTTACGCTCTTTGTTCGGTGATTGATTTAGTCGTCGCTGAGCAAGTGGCGTGCCAACATCGTGTAGGGCGATCGCTTGTTTGCGCAGCAAATAATATATGCATGTATGTACGTAGCATTTTTCCTTATGTACCTTCATATTATGAAATGAATAATTGTTTTGTTTAGTCAGAAAAAATGTATATTCATAGAAATAAAACGGATTTATTAGATTATTGCATTTTAATTTTGCAATTTACATAAAAAAAGTGCCACGGTATCATAAATATGTGCTTTTGCTTCGCTGTCTAGCAGGCAACTAATAAACATATCAACTGGTTCGTGCGTTGAGAGCGCTTCACCAATACTAACCCACTTACAATTTTGCCGACCCTTGATTTAAACAAGCCCTCGTAATTCTCACCATTCGATATTCTCACTGTGCTCATTGTATTTGCTGCCAGTCTGTCTAATGGACTAAATATTTGTCTGTTTATTATACCTAGTAGTGCTTCGCACACAAGGTATATTAACTTCATTTGCCTAACGGTAGTATGTAACGGTATTGACTTATATACATATATCAAAATGTTCAGGAGGAAAAGAGAAATTGATTGAGCCATGTCCGTCCGTCTGTGAACACGATAACTTGAGTAAATCTTGAAATCTTTTCAAAGAAATTTTTAAAAAGGGGCGTGGCACCGCCCACTTTTTGTTAAGTTAAATTTGGAAATATTATTATCGCCGCCCACTTTTTAGCAAAAAAGGTCTGCAATTTTCAAAAGCGATTGCTTGAAATTTCAAGAAGGCATTTCAATGAAAGTTAGTGAGATGCTTCCCAATAGTATGTAGTATACTCCTTTTATTTTTTTTAATTTTATTTTCATACCTTTCATGGGCATGGGGAAAGCTATTTATATTTTGTTATTTAGTGATCATTTAATTTACCACTCACAACAAAAGTGTTTTTAATCGAAAAAAATCAGTTGCCTTTGTAACAACTTTTCCGGTATTAAAATAGACCTGACTAAATTGGGATACCAAAACAGATCACTACTAGGTATTTAATTTTAGGTTACACCCGAACTTAGCCTTCCTTACTTGTTTTTCTTCCATTTTCCCAATAATGCTGCACTATAACATTAATAATAACAACAATAAAGAACGAATGTAGACGATTGTGTTGAAGTGCTACACATCCTGAATAACAAAAAATAAAATAAACAATGTATTTTTCGTCCACATTCCATTATCCGTTTCAATTCCACTTATATGTAAATGTCGTTCTATATGTCACAGGTCCTTATATTAATATACTCTACCTTCTGAAAATATTGCTGGAATTGTATGTACATACATACATATACACTATGGATGTTACGGATATCGGATCAAGACAAATTCTGTGTCTTTCAAACATAATACGAAAAAGAAAACATAATAAAATATAAGGGCCTCATTCTCCATTGTGAACGAAAGCTCAGACGAACGATTCGTCCCTTAACGATTTCGCCTAGCAAGCGTATTCTCTATCATTTTAGTTTGCCTATGAGTTTTTGACAACTAATTTATTTTATATTTCTGAAAAAATTGTTTTTGTTGCTTTGATCGTTTTACATATTGCAAACAGGTGAACGATTCGTGTCTGAGGCGAAACGAAAGTTCGTTTCGTGATAGGGAATGAGGCCCTAAATAAAATATTTATAAAAAAAATAAAAATTTGTAAATTTGTCGTTTAGCTTTGAAAAAAGGACTGAAACTGAACCGATAAATTTTTCTAAACCGTAACCGTTACAAGCGATCTTGATTTTTTATACATGAAATGGTAGTAAATAGGTATAACTTTGGTACGATGGCTCTAAGGATGAAAAGAATAGATAGACCCACCAGTAGTATACCGAAATGAGCACGGCTATGAGCTGAGTCAATTTATTCACGGCCGTCTTTCCATCTGTTTGTTTGACAGGTTTTGCTTTTATGCGTTACGGGGTTTCGCAATGTGTATGATAAAAACTAAATTAACAGGATAAGGCCTACCGCTTAACTTGTCTATAATTTAAATACCCAAGTTGAGGAACATTGTCCCACATTTCGGCCAAACCATACATTTAATGTATACGCAATTATATGTACACATATGTATGGATAGATCTGGCAAAGCTGAGTGGCAGTCAATCTAGAAATTGAAAAGAATATTAATTTTAATTCAAGAAAATCAGGTTGAACGGCTGTACTCGGCTGTGCCGAAGGCTTTACACCTTTCATGAATACGCATATCTTTTCCAAGTGTCCAATCCTTACTTAAAATTGGTACAAATACTTCAAAACTATTAATTTAAAGAAATATAGCCCAAACCCCATTTATCGAAACTATCGATTATATGGGAGCTATAAGTTATGTTGGTCCAATCTTGGTGATTTTCACTACACACTAGTTTGTGTTCAAACAGACAGCTAACTAAACTCAGCTCATCGCCCTGACCATTTCGGCATATTCAATGGTGGGTCTATCTCTCATAAATACTTACAACGGCCTCACCTTCGCTGGTCATGCCACCGCAATAGCTTCAAAGGTACAGAGTCCCAATAAGATCCTCAAATCACCGGCCGGCAACACTTGAGGCAAAGATAAAAAAAAATTGCTTGCTATATACAAGTACAAGGCTACGGGCCGACCGGTTAGTGAATATGCTGCGCCCATATGGTCACCCAACCTAGCCGACACCCACTGGAAGAAATTTCAAGTCTTCCAAAATACGGCTATTAGAAATGCCACGGGATGCCTGATTATGTCATTAAAGTCTCATCTCCATCAAGATGCTAAAATGCTCAATGTTAAAGTACGCGGAGCTCGTAGGCAAACAGTTTCTACTGAAATGCCACAGACCTAGTCATCCGACCGAAGCATCTTCGTAAGCACTATGGTGATGCTATCACCTTGCCGTTTGATCTGCGTAGCCGTAGGCTGGCCCTAATTTACCTCCACATCCAGTCGGTGAACAGATCCCTCAGATCACGGCCTGCGAATTCCGTTATAGATATCCCGAGTTGGCTGAGGGAGAAAGTAAGCTTCCGAGGGAGGCTAGAATCATGCACAACTCCGCTATGGATATTGTAACAGGTCGAACTCTTACTTATCCAGACTGGACCACCATATCAAAAATTTGCCCTGCATGTGTTATGTTCCCTCATGACACTAAATAATCTATTTTCCTGTTCAACATAACCTACTCTTCTAACACCAAAAACACTCAAGTTCGTTTCCTTGGACTTCCGTTAGAAGAGTCTGATGATAATTTTTACAGTGATCGTGCCCATTAGGCGGGGCGAAGTACTGTTAACACAACAGCAACAACAGGGGCCTTCTTGGCCCGATATAGAAAAAAGCTAAACGGGATGCTTAAAGCATTGATAATTTGGAATTGATTGTTGAGTTTAATTTTAAGATAAACGAAAAAACAGTGAGCGAAAATTTAGTCGAAATTTTCAATATCTTCCTAAAAAGGCCATCCCTATAAAAAAGCTATGTAATAATTGTGGAATTTTGCTTAAATTCGTTGGAATCCAACCTTGCCCGCAGCATTGGTGAGTGTTACATATGTACATACATAACGTAAAATTGTTTAATGATTCGTATTTATGTCGAGGCAATCCCGGCCCCAGTTTGGATCTCGACGGTTCTGTTTGGCGACAACTAAACCTCAAATTGAAGATGAAGTTTTTGAAAATGCTCTTATAACTAACATGGAATAGAAACGTAGCATGTATTTATTTTTGTGAACAGGTCAAACGCCTAGTCCCGCAAGACCGGATCATTTTCCCTTTTCTATAGATCGAATATATAGGCTCTTTTATAGGCCTCAGGATACTCATATTTTTTGACTTCAGATTTGTAACTTAAGAGCACAGCATCCTGGCGGAATGCAAACTTCGGCTCCCCAAGTGCGAAGAGTTGTCGAAGCGATATGTTGACAAAGCGACACCACGAAATGAATCAAGTTGCTCATCAATTTCTATATTAATTTAGGACCGATAATGCTTATTGAAGCTTTATTATCAGTTTTCTTTAGAGCTTGATGTGTTGTGTAATCATGCCGTTTTCCCTTTTTAAAATTAAGAAATTCCATGTACGAGTACTCTATATTTACAGTGAAGCTTCCATATTATTGAAAATCGCTCTTGGTTGACCTAGGGAATCGCATCGGGTTAAAAAATTTCCTAACACTTTCTCCAGCAGCACGTGACGCAGGTAGAAAAGAAAATGTTTGACCAGGTACACATCAAGTGCACTTTGAATCTGTAAATACTTTCATACTTCAGTATATACGTACATATGTATATACATAGGTATAATTGGAATTGCCAAAATGTGCGTAGCATCTTGTGTTCATATTCTTCAGAACGATTCGGCTTGACTCTTCACTCCCATAAATATTTTATGGGTAATCTACTTAAGAAAATGGCACTTAAAAGCATCATTACAAACGTTGTTACTACACTAAATGGCACATAGTTTGGGCTATCCACCTTATCCATTCTGGTAAGCTTCGCTTATAATACTCCCTTAAATATTTTTTTACATTCATGTACCGTAAAATATTCCACAACTTGATTATACAACCATATGGTTGTCATTTAAGATGGAGATGCGTGTGTATGGGCGGTTTCGCAAAGAAACTCGTGAGGCAAATTTCAAATTCAATGCACCTGCGTGTATCATCCCACTGAAATATTGTTGTTAAAATGAACTTACCTAAAATTCAGATAATTCCACACAATATCTATTTTGTAAGGGCATAGTGATTAGAGTCATGTATAACTTTCTGAGTCGTTCGGAACTGAACAACAGGGTGACCCCTTATCATTTTCTTAACAACCACTCTGAACCCACTGCGTACTTCTCATTAGCAAAGAAACAATGGGCCTGGTCGTGACTGTCATCAAGCAAATTGATAGCCCATTCTTGTTTTGGCAACCATGCTCCTGCTGAAAACCATGAGATGTATGGGATTTACATATGTATGTATGTACGTGATACGGCTTCGCTGGCTGGCCATATTGGGTGAATGAACGAAGATGCTATGTTTCAGAAGGTTGATCACGTGGACTTGACAATTATTCTTCTTTTTTAAATGGCCATCTAACCGTCTGAGCGATTTTGACCGTCCAACATAGCTCGCCAGTCATTTTTTCGTTGCGCCAACTGGCGCAAATTGGAGAACCCGCAAGATCGCAGGTCGGTCTCCACTTGGTCCTTCCATCGGAGTGGTGGTCTTCCTCTGTTTCCACCGGCGGGTGCCGATAAGTATACCTTCTGGGCTGGAGCGTCTTCGTTCATTCGCACGACGTGGCCTAGCCAGCGAAGCCGCTGTTAATGCTCTGTACTATGTCGACGTCTGCGTAAAGCTCATACACCTCATTATTAAATCTTCTTAGGTGGCTACTCAGTCCAAAGTAGCATTTTTTTGCAAGAGTATATCTTCGTTAGATTTCTAGGCTGACATTATTGTTGGAGTTAAAGCTGGATCCAAGGTAAACGAAGCCGTTCACTATTTCGAACATTTTGCTGCCAGCAGTGGCGTGGGTGCCAATGCGCGAACTCTTTGCTTGATAACAGCATGTACTGCGTTTTTCCCTCGTTCACCACCAAACCCATTTTTTCCGCTTCTTTTTCTAGTTTGGAGTACGCAGAGGTTACGGCGCGGTTGTTAAGGCCGATAATGTCAATGTCGTCAGCATATGCTAACAGTTGCACGCTTTTATAGAATGTTGTTTCAGCGCGGTTAAGTTCTGCAGATTGTATTATTTTCTCCAAAAAAAAATTTAAGAAATCGCACGGTAGAGGGTTACTTTGTCTGAAACCTCGTTTAGTTTCAAACGGCTCGGGTAGGTCCTTCCCAATTCTGACTGAGCTGGTGGTGTTGCTCAATGTCATTTTGTATAGCCGTATAAGTTTTGCGGGGAAACCAAATTCGCACATAGCGGCATATGAGCAGCTCCTTTTCGTGGTATCAACAAAGAGGTGGGCTGTTTTTATTCTTCTACAGGATTTGGCGTATTGTAAAAATCTGTTCTATGGTAGATTTTCCAGGTCTGAAGCCACACTGATAAGGTCCAATCAGTCTGTTCACGTCAGGCTTCAATCGTTCGCACAATAGGCTTGACAAGACCTTATATGAGATATTCAAAAGGCTGATTCCGCGATAGTTGGTGCAGTTTGCAGGATCACCTTTCTTGTGCATTGGGCAGAGAACACTCAGATTACAATCTTCGGGAATCCATTCATCCGACCATATTCTGCACGGAAGCTGGTGCATGCGCCGTACCAGCTCCTCGCCGCCATGCTTGAATAGCTCAGCACGCAAACCATCAGCGCCAGCTGCTTTATTGTTTTTCAACCGGAATATTTCTATTCGCACCTCATTATAGTCGGGCCATCAATTTCGTCATCTTCGATTGTGGGTTCGGGTTCGAGCTCTTCTATGGTTTCTTGCTCAATTTCTCCAATAAAAGGGCAGAGAAGTGATCCCTCCATATCTCTAGTATTCGCCAGGTCGCCGTTCTCGTTCTTACAGGACTTGAAGATTCTTACCAGTTGGCATTGAAGAAAAAGAATATAAGCATTCGAATTGGCTTATCCGACATAGCTTTGATGGAAGTGAGTTACCATTTCCCTACCTATTGCTGAATTATATTGGATTATAAACGTTACATCTTTGCAAGAGTTTTTCGTTAGATCTCAAATATACGAATTCCTTCAGATGTAGTTTCATTCTTGTCGGCCAACCGTGATTTGCGTTATCTTTTATTTCATTAGTTCCAAATACAGTTCTCAGATCGGAGGCTCCACCATACCAAATATTACTATGTTACTAGAATATTTATGTTTTAATATATATGTTTAAATGCATTAAAACTCAGTCATGTTATACAAGGTAAAGTAAATGAAATGACACCATGTGACCTAGCAGTATCGATACCATTGAATTCACATATTTTCTCAGCAAGCTTTATATCTTATGTATACTAAATTTAGAAATAAATCCATTAGTCTTTAGATTAATTTCAAAAAAGTGTATTAAAGGCTAATAATAGTAATAATAATAATAATTTTAACTCATTTTATTAATATTATCAATGGGCTTTGGTTAGACTGACACAGAATCATAATTATGAATTTCTTGTTGGTCCAGATATGTTATATAAAATGTTCCTTAGAATATTACATTTATTTGAAAAAGGTGACTTATTTTTCAGTAGTCGGTATCGGCACCTGCCAAATATTGAAATGGGCCGGACTGTAATATTTGCAAGGAGGGAAATTTGACGATGTGTAATAACAACATTTAAACGCATTTCCCGACTCCATAAAATTGGAATGTTCGCGGTTCAGAACGTGCCCAAATGCACAAATTACCGTTTTAGGCATTACTACAGAAAATAACTGATTCAATGTTTCTCCTTATATACATTTATTGATTTTATTAATGCGCCTCGTCACATTTCGCACAAAAAAAAAATATCGAATTATTTTTAATGTGAGTGCTACGCGTGCTTGATGGCTCTCAGCATGTGTCATATTTTCAATTAAAATATTTACATAAGTACAAAGACTATAGGCCCGTCCACAATGAACACGACGGCGGCGAACGACAACGACGAAAAACTGAAGCTTGACGATATTTGCCGTCAAGCATTGGCGACATGATTATAATAAGAGCAGGGGCGACAGGTGCGAATCATCTTGAAAAGTAGCAAAAAATGTTGTAAAAAGTGTGAAAGAGACATATTCTGTAATAATTGGAACTTATTTTACAAGCTATTTACTCTTCCTTTCGTTTTTATTGTCAAAAAAACCAAACGCCACCATCTGCCGCTTGTCAAAATAGAATTAGATTTAATCTGGCGACAGCGGCATCTGTGATTGATTGCCGCTTACCCCTGCGGGTTGGGGCTTAGAATATGCCCGCGGTAGGCATACCGGTCGTAAGAGGCGACCAATATGCACAAAGGTAATGATGTGCAACTCGATGGTTGATCTACGGATATGATGCCTCCCACCTCTCATTACCCATCTTCTCTTTCCTTTCGGAAGGAGGGATGACATGACCTAGAAGGTTGCACTGGTCATACCAAATCGCTCCCACGACAGTCGGGCAGTACCGCAAGGGAGTACCGGAGCGTACCGGATTCATATCCGGCCAAGGACTGTTATTTCGACAACACTCTCCAAAACCTTCGGGGAGTGATTTTGTTGTTAAAACAACAACAACAACAACATTGATTGCCGCTTTGTCGCGTCGTGTTCAAAAAATTCCTCCCCATAAGAACACGTGTAAAAATAATTTGACAGATGCCGCTTGCCGTTTGCCGTTTTCATTCTGGTTACCACTTATGTGTGGGAAATTTACTTCATTCATTGATAATATGTTGCAGATTACAAATGAAAAGATCGTTCAAAGAAGTTTTGCGTTTTTTGAAATTATTTATTTACAAAATTTCTTTTTAAAAAATGTTTGTCGCTGTCAATAGCTAAAATACACCCATTATTCGGGTAAGTTACTCTGTAGCATGCAACGCAAAATTTACTATGAGGGACACACCTAGTCCACCAATAAGGGATTTCGAATATGCCGGTTATAAGAGGTAATGTAATGTAATGTAATGTTTAGAGGTAATGACGTACAACTTGATGACCTAAAAGGTTCCACTGGTCATAAATAATCGCTACCATGAGAGAATTTAACCACGTCCGGTAATGATTTTTAATAACTCTGAATTATTTATTATTGTAATTTATAACTGAATTATTTTATTTATGAAGCTAGCTAGCAACAGTTTACAAAGTAGCCCCTAAATTCATTAAAAAACAAATAGTTCTATAATCTTTTAAGGCGGGCTTCACTTGAAAATTTTCAGCAGACTTTTATTTTGACAGAAAAGTTCCGGCAAACTGTTGTTTTGAATGTGAACACAAATAACAATTAAGGCAATATAAATATGTAAGTAAATTTTAAGGGTAGGCCCCATAAAATTTCCTGGTACACTTTATCGCTGTGCGCACTCAGCAGTGCTTTCTTCATTTTATTATTGGATGACACTAAGTAACAAAAAAAAAATTCTCATTCCTTTATTTCCTGTTATTTCCTAACCACCTAATATTCCTCGAAAACTTTGGTTTTGTGACCAGGTCAATTTCGATTTCCTCGAACAGACCGGTCTCGTCGTGGCAGAAGCAGAGCCCACCTTCGCTGATGAAGAAGTTGGAAAAAAGTTCGTGACGCTTCCTCTGACATGTGGCTTTAACACTAGGATCCAGCAAATTCCAGTGCATCAGTCTGGACGTCAAAAGTTCAGCATTGGACTTGGTTGGTCACAAAAGCAAAGTTATCTTGCGACAATAGATGTTTTCTATACTTTTGGGACCTAACTGACTAGGAAATAACAATCACAACCCAGGGACAAAAAACCTTGTTACATAGTGTTATTAATGGGAAGCTCAGGTTGTTGCCTTGCGGATGCATATATAGATGTCCATGTAAGTTTTACTGATGGCATCATTGAAGAGGAAGTTTTACCCGTGATAAACTTAATATAAAAGAAACTGGAACAGTCAGCGGTTGTTGTTGTTTATCAAAAGTCAAACGGACATACTGTATATTATTCCATTTTTCCAATAAACGGATGCCAACTACCCATTGCTCAATATGCAATGATGCAGACTTGTGCACCTAGCACGAAATTAAAATATGCTAGGAATGTATGCATAATTTGCTTAAGTTGTTTTATAATTTAGTTTAAGGAACAAGAAACTTTGTATTTTCAACCAATGCAGAGTATAAACAAGTTTTTAATAAACATTTATTACGAATAGTGTAGGGTAAAACTGTCTTACTATTCTAGGGTTAATACTTCGACATCAAAGTCGAAGGCAAACTGAGCCAAAATATTACTTAGTATGACTCTTACAGTTTAATAATTCAGCATTTTTGTTTTCAAATGTTTGTTCGAAATTTTGTATTGTTTATCTTTTTTTTTGGGATTTTTTCAGAACTTTTAGTTTCAACTTATCATACCAGGCCCGGTCCCAGGTTTAACATTGAATTTATTATATTTATTATCTTGGTTCGTGGTTAAGTTTAGCAAACTTCCATAAGCAAGAGACTAGGAAACAACCCTATTGCAGCTGATGCTCCGAGGATGACAGTTTTACGGGGAGACGAAGTAGGCAGGGTTAGCTCGAAATAATCTATCTTGGTCGTAAGAGACCGTGCTGCTTTTAGGCACAATAGAAGCGGCTGTTGTGTGAATGAAAATACTCTAAATTTATAAAATTCCGTGATTGCCCACACATCTCAAGGATGATATTGGGAACCAACATCAAAGGTATTCTCGAAAAAATAAAATAAAATGGACAATTAACTATTACTTTTAAATTCCATTATTTGTTGCTTGAAACCCCGTTGTTGATCGTCTAATATAAACCATAATACGGCCCTTCTTCTACTTTGTCAATTTATTTTGCCTGTTCCCAGCATCTGAGTCTCTGTTATCACATAAATATTCCGTCTTAAATTTGTGCAATCCATTTTCATCTCTTGGCAATTATCGTTAATTTTAGTTACACAGTAGATATTGCAAAATATGTTAGTAACTTGACTCCTGCCCAGCTTTTTCTCCACTTCTGGTTTTGCATCCAGGATTTGTTTGCTTAAAAAGCAATTTGTTCTTCGTACGCTTTTGCAGGATATGCATTCATGTGTTCATACCCACCAACAAATTTACATAATATCTATATAGGACATATTTCATTTTTACTACTTGTAAATAAAACTATTTAGTCTTAGAAGCTTAAACTATTAAGCGGTGACGAAATATTTAGATTTAGAGATAACCGGAAGTTAAACGAAAGTTAGCTTCGTATTAAATATATCAATTTTTAGAAGTAATCCGCCAATAAGAATAAGAATGAGGAAGCGGAAGCGGAAGCGGAACAGGAAAACCTTCAAGATATATATTTATATACTCGTTTGTATGTCCATGAGATGCTATGTTTACTTTACTATAAAAAATCATTTTTCCCTCGGAGAACGAAACTCTGACGCAGTATCAATATTGATCATGGCTTCTGCAATTTTTTGCTGGGTATATATGTATGTATGTAGTTATTTCTTATACATAGTATTTATGTACAAGACTGGGCCAAAAATAATTTTGTTTTTTTAAATTATATGCTTGTTGAGGATGATCGTTTAATTTCTTATGCTACTAGTAAACTTGTATGAAAAATGGCATATATCTTGTACAAGCTTTCCGTATTTTACGAGGCATATAAGCATATCATCAGAATAGCAAAAAAGATATTATTGTCATTGTTGTCCAATATTTTGTGGAAAAAAAAAATTATCACATTCATTGTTTAAGCTTGTGTTTAAAAGTTTTTGATATTGACTTCACAAATAATTAACTTTTTGTTCTTGTTTGCCCACATTTTTTTTACTACAAGCATTATTTTATCAAAATTGTTACCAAAAAATATAGGGGCCTCATGTTGCATTTGTTGTCTTGCCAACAACTTTTTGTTGTCCGACTCTTTTTTTTTGCGCGATATAACCCGTAAGATATTAAGGTCAAGCTTCTCCATAAATTTATTTTGTACTTGCTTAAATTCTGTTCTAAAAAACCTTCAGTGTGGTAGCCAGATCTGGTAAGTCGCATTTCCATTTTCCGGACTTAGATTCAATTCTGAATCTTAATCCGAGTCCGTCTCTTTACCCTTCTTCATTTATTTATACGGTTTTTTGAAATTTTCAAAGTAAAAAAGTTAAACCTGAAAAACGCTGTTTAAAGACTTGACGAAAATTGTCATCCGCATTTTTTTCGATTTTATACCAATTGTTTGGCACTTTTACTCCAAAAGCCAAATCTATCCATCAAATCTAAACTGCAATAATAGTCATTCGATATTCTGAAAGATAGTTTAAAATTTTCTACAAAATTTGGTTTTTTCGTCATATACCCTAACACCTACCCACATATGAATTGGCTAAGTGTTGTGCTCGTGTTTTCCATCGGGGTTAATGGTTAATTTAAGTTACGAGTACATGTTTGGGTATTTGGAGTCATATCATTTGTTCAGGAGTTACATCCACCCTTGTTTAAATACACATGTGCGTACTTAATGGGCCATTACTGCTATCAAATGTTCATAAACAAGGGAATTAGTCCTACTCCTAAAGTTATAGGAGTATCAAACAAACTGTATGCACATGTAAATATATGTAAACCCACATACATATACCGATATGAATACAAATAAACACATTGGGTATACACATATCTCCCCTGCAGTCAAACCAAGTACTTCTAAACCACGTTACAACTAGTAAGGACCACGAGCTAAATGTTTTTTTTTTTTTTTCATATAACTAGCTGGTATTTGTAACGTGGGGATGCCCTATGAAATGTTATACATGAGTTTTTAGACAGAAATATAGCAGATGAAATATGCTTTCGTGGGATTTTTCCAACTCTTTCTTTCTGGTATTTTTGGGCGTAGTTCGGTAACAGCCAGAATAATGTGGGATTTGGAAGGGTCCATACTTAAGATATATACTTACCTATCATTATATCCTCGGTGACACTGCAAATCCGCTAATCTTACATTATTGTCAAAAAATTTCATAAGCCCCTACCATGAAGATACGTTAATTTATCCTCAAGGAAACTACATGTGGAATTTTTAAAACTCATTACTCGTCTTTTAATTAAGAAGATCAAACACACACGGCTCGTGTCGCAACATAGACAGTGTTGAATAAAAACGATGAGCCGTAGGAACCTTACGCAAAGATGACCATATTACAGAGATTTAAAGGATGAAGAAGCCAAGCGCCAATAAATAATGTTAATAATAACACCAAGAAAAAATTGCACCTAACTTTCTTCAAAGCCAATTAATCATGAATGAGCTAAGTGGTATATGAAACTGATTGTATTATAATCTGAATTTATTGGTTTCGATAAACGATGAAAATATGTATTACAAAATGGTTGAGAGAACTATCGGTAAATGGTCAGACGCTAGTGATAGCTTAGGTCGCCCGTCAATGCAGTTTATAAGACCTGCACTGATGATAGTAATGTATGGCGAGCTGGAGCAGTTTGCAGCAACTCTTGAGGAGGCGTCTCCGTTACAGGACAGGATGTCTAATCAACTGTTCAGCCATCTGCTGCCGCCTATCATCGACCAGTAAGCACGAGTTCCAGAGGTCATGGCGTGCGTTAAAATCTCCGACGACCAGGCGACTTCCACCTCTGAGTAACGCACGGATGTCAGGACGATAATCACTCGGACAACAGGTGGTAGATACATGTTGCCTGGCCGAACAACCATGCCTGAGGTTCTAAGGTGTTGTCCCTCGGGTGGACGTTAGGCTCAAATAGATGATACTGCACTGATTGGTAGGTGATGAACGTGAGTCCACACCCAGTCCTCTAGCACGATCGCGCCTATGTTTGTTGTTGTCCTCACAGGTCCGTAGGTCGGATCGGGCACCGAGCTTTGTCTCTTGTAACGCCGCGATCTTAATATTTAGCTTCTTCATGAAATTCACTATTTCACTAACCTTGCCCGTAGGCCACTACAGTTTAGCTGCATAACAAGAAAGTGTGAAGGAAGAGTCGTAGTTATGTTGGAACTCAAGGGCTGGTGCGTATGCCTAGGTTGCAGTACGCTATGTCGCCGCCTAAAGGTAAAATTGTAAGGGCGAAAGGTAAGGCCGATAGCATGGTTAAACGTAAGCATCGGTCCAGAGATTTATGTTTGCAAGTCCAGAGCCTTCATGCAGGAAGAAAAAGGTGAATTAGTTATTGAGATGGGGGTGGGCTGACGCTCGCCCTTGCTCTCATCTGAAATAAAAGTGCTGCGGAAGAAGAAGTTATGAGTGGCCGTGTGTGGTGTTGTGATCGACTGAAGAGTTTATTCTATGCCAAATATTTGTTACTCCCGTAAAAGTATTTTGGCAAAAGTAGATTTAATAGTAAAAATGGAGTAGAAAATTGGTTTGTGCCTATAATTGTTAGTGATGGAAATACAAATTTGTAATGACATCCTTTAATCTGAAATATACCAGAACACTAACAAAGAGGGTGCAGTGATTGAGAGTTTGAAGACCGGAAGCCGAAAACCGAAGAATTCAATTCCGCCAAATTTTTCTTGTGTTTGAAGTAATAAATTAAACATATTTATACATTATGTTGCATGTAATTCATCGTATTAAATCATCCCCAATTTTTTAGGAGTGGGGGTATACAAAGGGCCTAACAATGCTTGTTTGCCGACGCCTATATTTCGTCTAGCGCCGCTTCTGCTTGTGGGTTGGTATTTAGAGACTGGAATATGTGGAACTAAATTTGTGCAGCCGTTTTTTACTTTTAGAACACTGAATACAATACGAATGTTTGATATAAATCTTCTTCCAACGCTTCGCCTATTCTAAACGATGTTCAAAAAGGCGGGAAGCGGTTTGGCGAGTAAAGTAGTTATCATAAAAGAAAATAAGTCACCAGCCAATTTTTAGTGAATGCTGAACAAAATGTAGGTAAAAGCCAATTTTACACATTAATAACGTATTGCTTTTGGATTTTTAGTATATAATATATAAAGTATAAGTAAGCCGCAAATAGACATTTTAATAAGCTTCATTCAAAGGCATCCTGAAATTTCTGAATCTTCTTTAAAGGATGTTGGCAAAATGCGGAGGAGTTAAATTCGGCAGAGCCACCAGCAAAATATATTGTGGAATCGAAAAAGGCAGCATCTTATTTATAGCGCAGGTTATATCAAGAGGAGCTTCATCGGTGAAAATCCAAACTTTTTTTGCCTGTTGTGTGTATGCTGTTAAAATGTCCAGCAAATATTTATATGCGGGTTTATTTACCCTATAGTATTTAAAAAACAATTGAATCAGTAAAATGCACTAAAGAAAGTTTTGGTATCTCCTACAATGATCCCGGAAACTCTACTGGGACCGCATCATCACACAACCTTATTCTTATAGACCTCTGTTGAGGCCGCTGTGCTACAGAATCTTCAGTTTCTTCGAAAGGCAATGCTATGCCTTATTACTATTAATTTATCTAATTTCAAAACCTTTTATCACAAATTTTAATATTTTGCACAAAAAGTAGTACTAAAATCAAGCGTGAAATGACAGCACAGCTGATTTCGAAAATTCAAAATTCCTATTCGTCAATTTTTCTGTTTCTAGTGAAAGAGAATTGGCGGAAATTTTCCTGGCGAATAAAAATTACCTCAAGGAAAGATATCCCAGCGGATAGTTAGAATCGGGCTGATAATGAAAAGAGATATGCCCCTTCTTTATAAGAGGTATGTTAGGTTAATTCCACCGTAGTGTAGCGGTAGTGTTGCTGACGTAACCCACCGGAAAGTGGTTTTAAAAAATTGTTCAGTTGTCCCTAGGAAGGCAAGGAAGGAAAAGATCGGTGCAAAAATAAAACATGATGTTGATATACCTGTTGTTTGTATATAGCGCCATGCGTTCATTTATTTTTCTTCAAAAATGCTGGTCTGGTGGTTCAAAGTGGAATTAAAGCGACAAACACATATACATACATTTTCAATGTATTTTGTTTTTGTAATTCGTGAGCCTGATTTAAAATGGCAAAAAATAAATAATTTACCAAAAAATATACAAACAAAAATTTTTTTACTCAAAATTTCAAATAAATAAAAATCTGAAAAGCAAAAAAAAAAAAAAAACAAAAAAAAAAGTTACAAACAAAAAAAATTTGTTAACTCAAAATTTAAAAAAAATTATAATCAAAAAATTTAAAATTAAAAAAAATATAATTAAAAAAAATTTTTAATTCAAAACTTAAGAAAATTGAAACCAAAAAATGAAAAATCTAAAGTTAGCAATTTGATTTGATTTTGAATTATGGCAGTTTTTGACCCCTTCCTGGCCCACTGTGATATGGTGTGAAAATTCGAGAAAAAGTAGATATCAGCTGATTGGATAATGCCGCCTTGTATTTAATTCGCCTTGATGGTGAGAGTGCTATTATTAAAAGAATAAATCTGACAAACCAAAAGATTTAATTTGTGACAATTTCCAGATTTTCATACAAGTGTTACAGGGCTAATAAAAAAGGACACTTCTGTAGTAATGGGTGCAGTGAAATAACTCCCAAATGAAATAACTCCCAATGAAATAAGTCCCAATAAAAATGAAATAATTCCCAACTTTAATAAATGAAATAACTCCCAAAGAAGGAAATGAAATAACTCCCAATATTTGGAAGTTATTTCATAATAAAACCACAAGTCCCCAAAAATATGAAATAACTCCCAAATGAAATAAGTGCCAGGATATATGAAATAACTCCCAATTATTTCATTTCTCTTAAAATTGCATTGGGAGTTATTTCATATATGTTGGGACTTATTTCATTTCTCTTAAGATTGTAATTTAACAAGTTTCAATGTTTTTGTAACTATTTCTGTAACTGTAGAAAGGTAAGATTTTAGAAAAACAATGAGTTATTGTTTTTCATGCATTCAAGCTAAAGGTCGGTGCTATAAAGAAATAAAATGTCCAATCTTAAGTTTAAAATAATAAGCGGAAAAATAATTAATAGTAAAATCTTCTTTGTAAAAGATGAAAACTAGTGCTATATAAAAAAGTCTGAAGCTAAAGGTACGATTTACTATACGTGCTACGAAAAAATTACAGTTTATCTTATTGAAGAAATGTGTATAGCATTTTGTCGGCTTTTTATTTGCCAAACTAAAAAAAAATTCTAGTAAAATAACATGAAATTATTTGAAAACCTTTGTCATTATATGCAATAGTATGTATGTATACATAAAAAGGCGGGGCGGCGGGAGTTATTTCACTGCACCGTAGTAATGTGCAATTGATATCGTCTGAGTTCGCCCATTATGAATAAGGATATTAGAGGAGTGCTAGGAAACCAAATTGCTGTGAAAAATCTCATGGATGGATTGGGGCCAACAGCGCAAGTGAGGAAAGTTTCTGACACGCTCCAGTGAAATCCAAATGAACCTCGGATATGCTAAAACGATATGATAGACTGACGTCATACTTTACTTCCAGTGTTGTAGATATTCACACATATTAACACTGAGAGCAGAAGCAATGGGTAGTGTGTGTGAATGCCCCCGGGGATCGAAAAGCGAAACGAAGCGGCTTTTCCGGAAAAACTCCAGAAATGAAAGTTTTACACTCGGAGCAGCATCCTGTAAATAAGAGAATGACGAGCTGCCCTGTGGAACCAAGGATCATGGATTAACTTCGTTCATATACATAGAGTATGTATGTGTAATACCATTAAATTTTGTATAAGCGTTGTTTAGCAGCGTATGAAGGAACATATTTCACCTACCTCCTAAGTGACTAATCTTTAAAAGATAATCAAGTACTAACTTATAAATTATGGCAAACAACAAATATTTTAAGTTAAACTTTTATTAAAATTTTTTTTTTTTTTTTAATTTCGAATATGTAGCATCAAACAACAAAAATTAGCTGACCAAACACGCCTAAATTAATATTTCACATAAAATATACAAGAATATAGAACGCAGTGGTGCGTATGCCTCGCTGGATGAAAGGAGGGAAAATTTTGCCCAGTATAACTACATAGGTATATAACGCTGTTCTTCCATGAACTGCGCTCTCTTCTATCCCATTTGTTGGCGCAGAAACGACGTACGCATCCAGTCCAATACATGACTAAATAATTTATATGGTTGGTGCATATGATATATGGTCTTCTTCTTCCATATATTGATTATGTCAAACTATCACATCTTTGTTTGTTGTTTACATTCTTTGTTGTAATAAAAATTCACTTTAATTTGATATTTAATGAGTTCTTCGTGATAATATTTTAGGAAATTTGTGATTTGTGAGGGTAATGTATGTGAAAAGCTTATAAAAAGTCTGAACGTTTTTGCGCGTTTGTCTCACACGTGCCTTTTGACATAACGATGAAACGAAGTCAAACGGTAATTTCGTGTTGTTGGGCTCTGGCTACAACCTATATAGTTTAGTCATGAGTCCAATAATTGCATTTAATTGAGGGTCAAGAGAAAGTAATCCTATGTTATAAAAAAGTAATATTTGTAGTGCTATGCCTTAAGTTTATCTGAGAATAGAATAAGTAATACATACATATGTATATAATAGAATGTGCTCATACATATGTATGTATGTATAACAGAAAACATAAAATTCTAAATGGGCCGCAAAAGAAATTACACCAAGTGCTACAAATTGCAGCAACCATTACAATATAAAACCCTGCGCGGCCCCATAATATAATGTATTAGGTGTACAAAAAAGTAGTTCAGAATTTGTGTATCACTTCGAGTAATTTCACTAAATCTGCAACATAATCATCTTTCCTTTTTTCACCACCACACCCAGGCGCGTATTCAGGGGGGGTTCAAAACCCCCCGAAATATCCGAAAATTAAAAATTAAACGTCTGTACTAGAATAATTACTGTATTCACTTTTAAAACCCCTGTTTAGAAAACAGCATGGATATCAATAATCAAAATGCGAAGGAATAAAATTGAACAACATTTCACACTGAGAGACGTTCTTGGTAGTCGCTAATCAATTATTAGAGCAAGTCTAAGAGGTCACAACTAAACTCCTGCAACGGTTCACTCATTTGAGAAATTCCCTCAAAACTATCAGACTTGCTCTGCATAAGATCAACTTAGCATCTCAACTACATAGCATGTTAACTACAGCAAGAGTGATTCGAACTCAAGTCCGCTGAAATTCAAATTAACTGCTTTTCGAGTTATGAATACAGCGGGCAAAAATCGTAAAAATGAGTGCCTCTCGTTATTGTAGTCACGGTTGCCATAAGCTTAACCAAAAAAATTACCAAAAATTACCAAGCAGTACACAACGTAGTCGTATTGAATTATCAGAGAAAGTAACAATTAAATGGTGATAATAAAAAGTGACGCTAATTTGTCAAAAAAGGACTGAAAAAGTTTAAAAGTAAAAGCCCGGTATGATGTTTGAAAAGAAAATGTTCAAGAAATATTTTCATTTATTTCTTGACCATGAAATTGTCATGAATAGCCAAGAAAATTTTACGTTGCGTTTTGCATGTTGAATAATTGAAATTTGCCGCTTTTTAAATGAATTTCAATGTTACTTAAGTATATTTTTTGTATTTATTTTTCCGAAACTTCAGTTTTTCTTCAAGAAATAAAGCGACAACTATTTATTTCTTGCCAAAGCCAGATTGGCGAAGGTCGCTTTTTTGTAAAAACTTTCAAGAAATTAGAAGTAGAAAAGTAGAAGAGATTCTGACACCAATCTTAAGCCGCTAGAAGAATTACTCAATTTTTGCCACTTTTTTTTCCAGCCGGCCATGTATCTTTGTTAACTACAATTGACCGGGCTACAAAACTGCATAATCGAAAAAAATCAAAAAAATTCTACTAGAAAGTTAGAAATTTTGATGAAATTTTTTCGAGTTTTCTTGAATTTTCATGAATTTTCCACAAAGTTCTTAACTAAAAGTATAAATATGTAATATGAAGAAATATAAATCTGTGTGTATTTACAGGTAATTCTTATTTACTGACACTTTGGCCAAAACCCCCCCGAAATTTTTTTCTGGCTACGCGCCTGACCACACCCTTTTCTTATAGCTGGTTGGTAAGTTCACGTTTTTCAGTTGCGAGTCCAAGGCCGGAAATATGCAAGTTAGTATTCTTAAACTATTTCAACGGAGCATTGACTCCATTAATGACTCGATTTTTTTAGAATGATAAATAGGGGGCTAGCGTATGTTTTAAAAAAAAAAATTGTAAATTTGTATCAAAGAACGACGTTACATTTTCAGAATTAGTTATATTCGCGTACCGATTTTTAGATCCAGCAACAATATTCACAAATCATATCGTTGTGGTGTATCCGTTAACAGAACAGTCGTGAAAAGCAAAAGGGCAAAAGTTATAACATGACTTGCAATGTTTAGGTGGGACCACTCGGGTCACTTTTTTTGTAACCACTTGCTAATAACATATTTCAAACAAAGCTTTCAATTTTTTTTTTCTTTTTACTTTTAGACTTTCAGAAATGGAGACAGCAGAGATATGCTGCCTAGAGTTATTGAATGCATCTATATTGCCTTGTGACGGGAGGGTAAAGGTACTTTGGAAATATTTGCATTTTTAAAATGTCGTATAATTTTTTATTTTGGATATCTGTAAATGAATATTTTAAGTTACTAAATGTGGAATTTTAAATTTACCTTGAGCACTATCTATCTAATCAATACCTTTTGAGATGCAAATAATACTGTTTAACTTGAATTTTTAATCCGTTTAATGCTTCCAAATGTGGCCTGTGTTGTTAAATATACAACGATTTTTTGTACACCCAATATAAAACAGTGAAAAGCAATTTAGGAAGATTAAAATATAAGATGATGCTCAAGAACAAAGTTATCCAGACAAGTCAAGATACGAGTAACAGCTGCAAGAATTTTTTTATCTCCGCACACACCTTCATCACTCAACTCTATCAGCCCCCTGTACTTTGCCAAAAAGACGAAGATATTTACGTTAGGGTGACGCTTATTTTAAAAACCATTCGGTACCCAGTTCTAGAAACGTACGGTTTACATCGGTTATATCATAGGGGCTCAATTGTCAGAAATGGTTTAAGCAGCGAACAACACTGCAGGCATTGAGCTTGCAAATTAGAGCCGTTTTCAATTACCCGAAGATTTTCTGAAAGTCAAACCCATAAGAATTAGTCTGGCAAGAAATAGTGGCTGTTTTCAAAATAGTACTATAGCTATAGCCTGTATTTATATCTTGTTTTCCTTCACAAAAACTAAAACTACATATGGCACATTAAAACAAAGGTCATCGTGACTTCACAGAGCCACAAATATTGCTTTTAACAGCCTCTTTGATACATGCACCCAGTGGCCAAGAAGGGGTCTGATAAGGACCCGGCGGCTACGAAAGATGTCAACTAGCGCTTTCAAATCATTGTAATTTAAGATTTGTGAAATTTTTTTGGTAATTTGGACATGACCGACAAAACCGATTATTTTTCTAGGCCACTCTAATTTACTGCTGTATGTGCTCAAATTTTGCTGTTTGAATTTTCATTGGCGTTCAGAAGAGACGACTACTTAAAAAAATATTTTTGCATCCTTAGACGAAAGCGAGAAGCAAACTCATTGCATTTAAAAAAAGAAAAAATCTGAAGTAAAAGCAATTTGCAGAGGCATCAACATCGGGAGAAGAAGTATGTAATGTGTTTTGGGGTGGTTATGGATTTCTGCCGGGTCATAGCCGCCAGTTGCTCAATATATTTAGGTATACTAACGATGCTAAGCATTGCTTCTCATCCGATTGCGTACTTTGATGTGCGACAACCTCGGTTGGGGCAAGTTGTTTGTATTACTGGAAACGCAGTTCCCTGGATGTGAAGCCAAAGCGACCGGAAGCGACATTCCGATAAGATGCGATATACAAGCATTTGTGTTCGTGCATGTGTTAATGTTAATATTTATATTGGATGTATGTAAGAATGTTTTTGCTTAAAGAAATGCGCTCGTCCTCGCAATAAATCTTATTTACGAGCGCACGCGGAATAGCTACAATGGCCGCAGGAAGAGAAAATAGGAAATGAGAAAATGAACCTAAGTAAAGCAAACTATTTAAATGGCATCCCAAGCATGAACATCAGGGGTGGGATTTCTAAAGAAAACATTAAGATGTGGAGCAAACTGGGCAAAAGGAGGACAGGGAAAAGGGAACTTCGACCATTAAGGAAATAAATGGCAAAGTTTGTAGCTGGCACCACGAACACGCTTAAAAGAACTCATGTTATTATAAAGATATGTAGAGGGGGTAGGAAGTTAGAAAGTTTCACTATGTACGCATGTACAACATTGGCATGCGGACACCAGCACTTGCAAGGCTCTGTCTTTACAGAGAATGTGTGAATAAATAAATGTCGGAGGTATGTATGTATGTAAAAGAAAAAAGCTCTAAAGGAAAACGAAATGGCAAAAAGTGTAATAATAAACGACCTAAGAAATTCTTTGTAACGCCGCATTGCTTTGAGTGGTGGGGGTCAGCTCGCTGATGCTGCAAAGGTTTATTATGAATGTATATGTGTAGGTACTTTCATGTAGGTACATTCATACCTTAACATAAAAAAATCGTAACTCATAGTGTTGTTTCTGTATGGTAGATGCAAATTTAATAAGGAAATAAATAGGTATGTATTTCTGGAATTCGAATTTAATAAAAATAACTTAGTTTTTGCGTTTTCAATCAGTTTACATCAGTTTTATTTGAACGCTAGCCTTTACCCGAATATTTCACCTCACTTTTTTATAAAAAGTATGCCATATAAATAAAACAAATTACATTTATAACCAATTACCAAATTTCAGTAGTCTAATCTAAATACTTCTAGAGATATGGACTATAAAGAATTGCGTTCGTATGGGAAGTGACACGCCCCATTTTTTTGTTATCCTCAGTTTTTTTTCGAGGTGGGAGGGATTTACATAATATACTTCTTTCCAAATTTCGGCCTTCTAACTTAAATACTTCCGAATATGGACTATGAGGTGCCACGCCCCCTATGTATATCAAACTATTTTTTAGCCTATGACCATCCTTGGAAGATATCCAGTGCGTGTTTCAAATTTGGCTACGATCGGTTTATTCGTTTAAGAGCCAAGTTTATCTATACATATATACATACATATGTACATAATTTTAATTTTATATGTATGATGACTGGCTGACCCGGCAAACTTCGTTCTGCCAAAAATAGATTTTTTTATTAATTTCATTTCAAAAATTGTTATTACACCGGTATTATTTTTAATACAAAACTAACGATTTTCACTACTTTATTGTGTATACAACTTCAAAAATATATAATTTTAGTATTCAGTATAAGGCTGCACGATACACAGAATTCTCAGTTTTCTGTCTCGTAGCGTAAATAAATAGCAAGGACGTTTCCTACATGGGAACACGCTACATAGAGCTATTGATACCGTAAATCACCTGATAAATTTTCTGGTCCCAACCTTAAACGCTTTTATAGATATTCAGCTTGAAAATTTAAGTTTGTATGGGAGGTGCCAAGTCTCCTTTCCCGATTACCCCCACGTTTATGCCAATTATACCAATTTTCAACTCCCTACCTTGACCTCCTTCTAAGATAATAAGCTTTAAAAATTAAGATTGTATAAGAAGTGCCACTCCCTCCTAATATTTTTAAATTTTTTCTTCGACTAAACCTTCCCGGGTGCAGGTGCTTTTTATTAAAAAATATTTTTTCATACTCCTATTATACATAAAAAAGGATATTTTTAGCGTTTTTTTAAAGCGGTTTAGCTCCAGTAAAGTTTATAATTCCGATGGAAACAGGGCATCCATTTTGTTTTGTATGAAGCGTGAGGCGCTTTATGTATATGAAATTAAAAAATTAATTAAATGAATTTTGATATTCTTCAGAAAAGCCGCGCAGGCGAAATTTGGAATAGAAATTTGTAACAAAATTCTTTGATTTAGTATAATAGTATAAAATAAAAATGTTGACTAAAACCTGCTTAGTCCCTTGTCTATTTAACTAATGAAATAGCAGTTGCGTTATTGTTATAAAAATTAGTAAGGCATGTATGACATTTATTCGGGTTTTTTAAATAAAATTAAAATATCAGATAAATCTTATTGGATAAAGCAAACAAATAAGTTTCTTCACAAGCAGGTAATTCGTATGCTATTATAGAAAAGGCGGATATCTGATTTGTATATTCCTCTTGTTATGGAATAGGGATCCGTTGTCCTGGCCTTGACCCATTTTTTTAATTCTGACACTGGATTCGGATGCAGCCTTCACTAATTTAAGTCGCATTTAACGGGCTTGGATATGCAACACAGTGGAAACGGTCCCCCTTGCTTATTTGGTTGGAGTGATGGATTCCCTCTTCGGCGGGTGCAGATAAGAATACTTACCTTCTAGGCAGAAGCATCTTTACTCATACAGCATGGCAAGCCCACAATTTCGCTGAAGTATTTCGACTATGTCAAAGTCGTCAGCATACGTTAACCATTGCCTGTCCTTTTATCCGCAGTCAACTGCCAAACTGGTTACTAAATATTCTGTAACATTGACTACAATTTATTGGGCTTAATCACACTAGTCTGAGCGACAGCAACGTTTTCGCTAATACGAGTATAAGCAGCAAGAACCCTCCCAGAAAGGTCTTCTTGCACAAAAAATTTAAATGGTTAAAAATAAGAGTTTTTACTAGAATTACTTACAAAAACAACACAAAAATTAGCGTAAAATATAACGTAAAACAGACTGGAACAGGTGGTTTTTATAAAGACGATGGTGGCATGCTTATAGGTAAATAGAAAATTTAGAGAATATACGAAAAAATCATTTTACACAAGACTGTCCGAATTTTTAAGATCAGCCCTTTAAAAAAACTTCCATTTCATGTCGCATACGTACAGCAATTTACTTGGATGCACTTAGGACCTGAGCAGACCATCATCCTTTTTTTCCAAGAATACAATATGTATATAAATGCAAGTCTTCCTTTCAATTTTACATTTAAATGCAACAAATATATAGAAGAAATACTGAATTTTTCAAGTTTCACGTTTCACGAATTGTGATTGGGAAATGCAGTTTTCAAAAATAAAATAACATGAAATCTCCATAAATCAATTAATTCTGAAATTTAAATAAAGTTATTTGAAATTCAATTTAGCAATTTTCGTGTATATTTGAATTGAGCTAACCAACAATGAAGTGGTACGGTTTCTGGTAAGATCCTAATGCATTGGCTGACTTGTATGTCTGTCTAAGCTTTAGAGAAGGCGAGTTGTCTTTTAAGTTATTATTATTTTTTTATTTTATTTTATTATTTGGCTCAGGTGCTATGTAACCGTTTTGCTCAAATTGTATTTATTCATTTGGCTCAGGTTCTGACGACCATGTTTGCCTAAATGTTCAAAATTGTTGTTCTTTAGAGAACGGGAGGTGAGGGACACTTGTGACACCCTGTATGTATTTATTGGGGGCGAGCACTGTTGGCTCTGAGGCATGGCGCGATTGGCTTCCTAATTTTCGCTTGGAAAAACCACACTTTGGCTTTCCAAACCATAAACTATATCTTCGGAATATTTTATAAGCTGATTGCGAATTACAATAGCATGCAATGCAAATAAAATAAACGAATGAAATAACCATAGCTTATGTATGTATGTCGCTTAAACAATGTCAACTGGTATGATACTGGGGTATATATTAGAGCTCTAGATACCCGGGTATCGAGCAGCTCAGATACCCGGCTATCGAGCAGCTCCAAACCTGCAGTCAACTGCCAAATTTTTCAGCAAACATTCTAGTTCATTGACCACATTTTGTGGACAAATTTATACTAGTTCATTACTAACTAGCTTCTAATCAGTTGTAAAAAGACCAATGAAACCCAAAAAAATTTTATTTCAAGTAAAAATGGTTTCGATTTGAAATAAAAGTGATATACATGTTTACACTCTCCTGAGTTTGGCTCAGTAAACAAAGTCGTACATAATTGATCCGCCACTCCAGGTTCGAAACCCGCTTGCATACCTAATATGGGGATAGTGCAACAGGCTAAACTCTATACATACATTCTACCAGTCTTTATACCATTGGCCCAATATTTCCACTACCAATTCCATAGGGAGAACGCAATACTTTTGTTTTCTATGTATGTTAAATGGTATAATACTGATGTATGTATGTAATGACTAGAATGTCAAGTGGTATGTAGTTGATGGAGAGTCTGACTGGTATGCCAATTAGCTTGATGCTGATGTAGAAGCAATCGCCGTGTTAAAAACACCAGTTGGTAATATGGAAAAATTACAGAACTCGAACTAGTTGAGCCGGTTGGACAAACTAGTATTTGACTAGTATAAAACTAGTAGAATTGACTGCAGGGAACTAGTAGCTTGAAACTCGTTCGAAACTTGATCGCTATTTAGCTACTCAATTGTTTGCCCGAAACTCGCTAGCTTTTGAACAATTAGAGCTGTCAAAACTAAATCAGTGGCATTAATTGGCATTTCAAAAGCGTTGATGTCAGAAACGCTAAATATGATACACGATTTACTAATTTCTATAACATCGCTTTTATATTTCAAATTTTCGTTTTATACTTGTGGATTAAAAAATTTGGTTTATATGTATATACATAGGTCCGAAACAGCAATTTTAGTGCAACCAGCAAAATTTTGAAAATCCGTATTTTTATACATAGATAGATATCGATAATTAATCATCTCATAATATATTAAAACTGCAGTAAGTACCGTTACAAAAATAAAGCAAACATGATGTAAGTAACATTTTACATAAATTTTTTTTATATTTTTGAACTAAAACATCACAATAAAATTGCTTTTAGGGCTCGATATGTATGCAAACAAGTACATATTTAATGAATTTTATTGCGTATCCGGCGTTAGATCGGCTAAGGGTTACTTTTTATAAGCGCGGCCATAGGCCTCCCACACAGAAGGGAACAAAAACTGGGATCGCGAAGCCGTGCTATCGAGTTATTATTATTATGCCACTCTTTAATTTGTCATATTACCGCAGTATGGACATACGTATGGACTATAAGGATTTTGCAATAATATTCGTATGTTCAGGTTCGACTGTCGTGGTAGCGATTTGATATGGCCAGTAAAATTTTCTAGGTCATGTCAGAAACATAAACATCCAAATTTAGCAGTTTGTCGGCATTTTGAGTTGTATGTTTTTTTTGTTTGTGGACATTTGGTTTTTTTTGTAGATTGGGAGAATAGTTAAGTTTGAAAACATCTGAGTATGATTGCATATTGATTACTTTTAGGAACTTAATACTGCGTTTAAATTGAACCTGTAAAATAATCAAATATGATTCTTTCTGATGATTTAAAACTTATCATCATCTTCAGATCACTTTTAGCAATCAATTTCGAACAATTCTGGATATAAAATTCGAACCATTATGAAAAAGTTTTTTAATGTGTTACAAAATTGATCACAAAAGGTCATTTATCACAACTAGGAAATGGTACTAAAAGTTATTAAAACAACATTACAAGAGGAGTCGGAACCAAAGTATCTATATATATAAAATTCAAATTATGTAAATATATATGTATGTAGGTATAGATCGACTTGCGTCCTAAACTTATAAACCGATCGTAACCAAATTTTACACACCCACTGTACATCTTCCAGGGATGGTCACAGGCTAAAAAATATTTTGATATATATAGGGGGCGTGGCACCTCCCATACAAATGGAATTTTTCATTGTCCGTATCTCCGGAAGTATTTATGTTAGACCATTGAAACTCGGTAAGGGGTTATATGGGATCGATCCCTACCACCTCCAAAACAACTGGGTATAACGAAAAAGTGGGCGTGGCACCTCCCATACGAATGAAATACTTCTTAGTCGATATCTCTGGAACTATTTAGGTTAGACCACTGAAATTTGGTGAGAGATTATATGAGATCGATCCCTACCACCATCAAAAAAAACTGGGGATAACGAAAAAGGGGGCGTGGCACCTCCCATACGAATGAAATACTTCTTAGTCGATATCTTTGAAAGTATTTAGGTTAGACCACTGAAATTTGGTTAGAGATTATATGGAATCGATCCCTACCACCTCCAAAAAAACTGGGGATAACGACAAAGTGGGCGTGGCACCTCCCATACGAATGAAATACTTCTTAGTCGATATCTCTGGAACTATTTAGGTTAGACCACTGAAATTTGGTTAGGGGTTATATGGAATCGATCCCTACCACCTCCAAAAAAACTGGGGATAACGACGGTGTGGGCGTGGCACCTCCCATACGAATGAAATACTTCTTAGTCGATATCTCTGGAAGTATTTAGGTTAGATCATTGAAACTTGGTTAGGGGTTATATGCAATCGATCCCTACCACCTCCAAAAAAACTGGGGATAACGAAAAAGGGGGCGTGGCACCTCCCATACGAATGAAATACTTCTTAGTCGATATCTTTGGAAGTATTTAGGTTAGACCACTGAAATTTGGTGAGAGATTATATGGAATCGATCCCTACCACCTCCAAAAAAACTGGGGATAGCGACAGTGTGGGCGTGGCACCTCCCATACGAATGAAATACTTCTTAGTCGATATCTCTGGAAGTATTTAGGTTAGATCATTGAAACTTGGTTAGGGGTTATATGGAATCGATCCCTACCACCTCCAAAAAAAAACTGGGGATAACGACAGTGTGGGCGTGGCACCTCCCACACAAATAAAATTTTTCATTGTCCGTATCTGTGGAAGTATTCGGGTTACACCACTGAAATTTGGTGAGGGTTATACGAGATCGATCCCTACCACCTCCAAAAAAAATTGGGGTTAACGAAAATGGGGGCGTGGCATCTCCCATACTAATTTTTCAAGCTAAATATCTCCAAAAGTATTTAAGGCAGGAACCTGGAAATTGGTATAGAGCTAAATGATATCAAAACAATTTTCGCGCATAAAAGTGGGGTTATCGTAAAAGTGTTTAAAGTTAGGACCTGAAAATTGATCAGGAGATTAATGATATCAATAGTTCCCGTGTAGGAAAATTTTTTCGCTATTTACTTATGCTCCGGGACAGAAAACTAAAAATTTTGTGTATCGTGTAGCCTTAAACGGAATACTAAAATTTTATATTTTTGAAGTTGTATGCACAATGAAGTAGTGAAAAATTAATAAAAAAAATCTATTTTGGGAAGAACGAAGTTTGCCGGGTCAGCTATATTTTATGTATGTATATAAATATGAAATCTTAAAGTATATTATTGATTTTGAAAGGCCCCCTAACTACTTACATCCCGAGCAACGCCGGGTACCCTGCTAGTATTAAATAAAGTAGAAGTGAACTTGACAGTTCTCTCTTTTATGCAGAAATTCTTACGTCAAATAAAAAATAATTTTAACCCGTTTGAATTTCAATTTGATAAAAACGTATAAATTTTTTCCATAAATATTTAAATACAATTAAAAATGAAAAGATCCAAATGTTTCACGAGTTGTGTCGTTTGCGGAGTGAGTTGGGATGTGTCGACTGTGCGGTGCTTTAGGGCTCCGAGCTGTAATGGAAGGCGACGTCGGTGGGAAGAAAGTTGTGGTGTAATTTTAGAAAACTCCTCGCATGTTTGCGAACAACACTTCAAGCCCACCGATTTCATTGACTGTCCAGCTCAAACGAGCGTGTTTAAGAAGGCGCGCCTGTTCCCTAGTGCAGTACCCATGCCGCTTGAGGCGCAACATTCTGTAGGAGCACAAGCTTTGTATACAAATGTACGACCGCTGTATGTGGATGCGCAGACTCAGACTGAGTAAGTTTACTACATGTCTTCATGATTTAGGTCGTCTGAATGTACGTATCTCATCTTTGAGAAACCTCAATTCGAAGCTCCTAGGGAAGCTAAGACCCTCTTTATTTCTACACTTGGGGTATCTAGTTCTTCTATTACCTAGCCGACGTTGATATTGCTTTTAAATCTTATACCAGGGCGAGTATAAGAAAAGTCCTGCACAGAGTGGCATTTGAACATGTTACCTCTCAATTTCCTTTACAGTCCGAGTAGTATTTATTGGAAAGAGTGATTCTAGGCTAGACTTAGGTATCTTATTTATTAAACAATGTGTAGTAATATATTGTCTTCTTGTATGCCCCAAAAGTAACACTTAGAACCCAAAGGGTTAATGCGGTTGTTTACAATTTTTTGAAGTAAGAATTTATGCGGAGAACAAAATTTCAATTGTCACTTCTACCTTGTTTAATATGCCTTGGTCGGAACCAATTTAAAATCTCATCATTAAAGTGTCATTTTTTAAAACTATGTGTGTGAAAAAATGTTTAGAAAGTATTCAAAATATGTACCCGGGCTTTTCAAAACTGTGCGAACAAAATCGAGAGCTCTTTAATATACTAACCAGTTTGTCAACTGGTATAAAGCTATTGTAGTGGCCGACTAGTCGGTTTACTGGTATGAAGCTGATGCAGAGGCTGGAAAATGATATTTTTTACACCAACGCAATGTTAAACCTGTATAGTTGGTAATATGGAAACACGACATAGCGTCGAGCAGTTGGATCTTCTCTTTGAATGGCCCATTTGATTTTATTTTATTGAAACGCTCTTGACTTTTTAAAATATTTTTGTAAATAAAAATGTATGGCTGCCTTGCTCAAAAATAATATATCGGAAAGTTTTAAAGTGACTTGATATAATACAACAGTTTATGAAAATTTAGAACCCTATTTGTATATCCCCTCAATTTCAATTACATATTCTATAAGCTAGTTTATAAAATTATGGTATAAATCCTCGAAGCGTCAGTCCCATAGCATGTCACAATCCCTTAAGCGGTTAAAAAGGTTGTCGTCAAAGCAAATATCATATAATATATTTATTATATTATTTATTCTATATTTTTTTGTTTCTATGGTTTATTTAATATCTATTTTAAACATATTCAATAGATTTACTAATACGATCTATGATAATCTGTTTAAAAAAAGTGAATAAACTCCGTCATCGTTTTTGCCATCAGTCCCCTGGTTCAGGTTGAAATTCTCGCAAAATATTGCTGGACGTTGAATAATTGGTTATGCACGTTAAATGGCAGTGCTTCAGTGAGATGTAGAAGAAAAAATATTAGCGGTAGCCATTATGTTATCAGTTCTAGCGTAACTTTTACGGCTCCACTCAAATCGTCAGTCCCCTGACTAGCTCCTATTTTCTTTTGTGGCTATATTTCGTTTTAATTTATACATGGTTAAATATGAGTCTAATGGACACATTATCTTAAATATTTAAGGTTTAGCTGGGACGTTAACTTTAGATGTAATCTTATATTTATGTGCAATTCGTCAGTCCCCTGGCTTTTGTATTGATGAAGATTTGTTTGGAGTATTTAGTATTGTAGCAATTTGATTTTTAACATATGAGGTACAAGTTTTAAGGCGATTAGGAAGTTCCCTGAGTTCTGCGAATCAGGGCGATGAGCTGAGTTGATTTAGCCATGTCCGTCTGTCCGTCCGTCGTTTGAACGCAAAGTAGTTCCTCAGTTTTAGAGATATCTCGATGAAATTTTGCAAGCAGACGCCATTTTGCATAGGATTAATCATTTGTCGGAACCAGTCAGATCGGACCGATACAAGGCATAGCTCCCATACAATCGATTGTTCCGGTAAACGGGTTTGGTCTATAACTCTTGAAATAAAAAAGCTAGGAACATGACATTTTGCAGGTTTGGTACATATTATATAGGTATGTAACGTATGTAGTGAAAATCATCCAGATCGAACAAACATAACTTATAGCTCCCATATAACCCATAGATGCGATAAATGCGTCTTCGGCTATACATTTTTCAGTTCAAAAGTTAGAAACATAAAATTTTGCATGTTTGATACATATTATATATGTAACTTATGTAGTGAAAATCAGCCAGATCATACCAACATAACATATAGCTCCCATACAATCGATTGTTCCGATAAATGTGGTTTAG
The DNA here is from genome assembly GCA_951509765.1 of Sphenella marginata. Classification (NCBI taxonomy): domain Eukaryota; kingdom Metazoa; phylum Arthropoda; class Insecta; order Diptera; family Tephritidae; genus Sphenella; species Sphenella marginata. The sequence continues at coordinate 83,069,013 of OX608079.1, read as the reverse complement.
GCTATATACCTTTAAATTAACAGTTTTGAAAAGTGTATACCAATTCTAAGTAAGGATCGGGCACTCAAAAAAGGTATAAAGCCTTCGGCGCAGCCTAAAACAACCCTTTCCTTACTTGTTTAAATTGCAATTACACGAAAACTACCAAACCGATTTTGAATATTTTTTATACCATTCGATAGGTACTTTGATTCCCGCTGGTCTGATATACATATAATATGTAGATAAATGTGTGTTTTTAATCAGTAATTGAAAAAATGCGAAAACTCACGAAAGCGTTAAAAAAGTGACCGGCCCTGCATAGGATAGTATAATAAGAAGGTAAGAAGTACCCCTGCGGGTAGGGGTTTAGAATATGCCCGCGGTAGGCATACCGGTCGTAAGAGGCGAGTAATATGCACAAAGGTAATGATGTGCAACTCCATGGTTGATCTACGGATATGATGCCTCCCACCTCTCATTACCCATCTTCTCTTTCCTTTCGGAAGGAGGGATGACATGACCTAGAAGGTTCCACTGGTCATAACAAATCGCTACCGCGAAAGTCGGGCAGTACCGCAAGGGAGTACCGGAGCGTACCGGATTCATATCCGGCCAAGGACTGTTAATTCGATAACACTCCCCAAAACCTTTGGGGAGTGATTTTGTTGCTACAACAACAACAACAACAAGGATAAAACACGACTAATGAATTATTGGTCGCTAGCTGTTTGGAATTATCCTATCCCGAAGCCTATTCCTATAACTATTCATATCTTTGATCATGTCATCTATGACATTTTAAGATTCACATCATATTCTAAGAATTATTAAAATTTTTAACTAACTTTAAAATATTGATGTGGTCAATGTTGGTTAATAATGTGAGAGTCCACACTCGACTATTGTCTCAGAATACTAGTAGGGGATTTTTAAACTGAACAAACCATTGTTGCAATGATGCAAAATAATCTTCACGAAAGAGAATTGTTTGCAATATTTGGAGAAGATTTGTTCTCATTTAATAATGATCTCTTAAAATAAATGATAGTGGCGCTGACAGCCAACGTATTGTGGATTGAGGTAGAGAGATAACGCTAAAATAACATTGCAGTAGACTAGTATTTTTGAGTATTTCGTATTCAGAAAAAAAATTTTAGCCGTGTACTACTTCTAGGATTGGTATAAATCCATTATTATGACTGAGTCAAATATTTCACTGATAGGTATTATCAATTAGCTGCTGCCCACTTTTTTAATTTCCAAAAAATATCGCTAGACCTCTACAAATACGACATCAACCCTAATATCTTAGAGATGTCGTTTGACAACTCACTCACTTTTACAGCCATTCACTATCCCGGTTGAATGCGATCTCAAGTCAGTGGCTGCCATTACTTGGGGAAATGATAAAGAAATGTTCCTGACAACGTACATGACAATCGGTTGTCAGCTTCGCCTCACTGATATGGTCCACTGAGCTATAGAATATACACTGGATAAGAGAGGCAAAAATGCACGGTGTTACAGATTTGTTGCAAATCACATTATTACACTTACATTCAGAGTTATGCATATACATATGTACACAAATCTTGTGTACTCATTCTGTGTTTTTGCATAACCTTCGTTACTAATATTCTATAAGTAAATCATTTTTTAGCTATTTCTATTATTTCTGTAATTACTTGTGTTGCTAAGCACCTGAGCATTCAAGGTGTTTTCCATGACGAAGCAGTCAGTGTTTTGTTTATTTTGGCTTGGTTTTTTGCAAATATGGTTTTCCTTGAAATGCTTAGCAGGGCAATTACACTATTAAACCGTGAAATATTACAATTTTCAAATGGCCTTGTATTTTCTTTTAAAAATTGGAACTGAACTAACGGCAAAGAAGCTCGTTAGGAGTTAATAAATTACAAGCCATTTTTTCGGTGGCGCGAACTAACGTCAGTGGAATTAACGTCAGTGACGTTAATTCGCACCCAAAAAGCGAAATAATGTCAGTGACATTAAGACGCATGACCAAAAACGAATTAAAGTCAGTGCCGTTAATTCGTATAGTATTTTGACTTTAGTTCGCTTTGGACATGCGAATTAATGTCATTGAGGCATTTGGGTTTGAGATTCGACGAAGTAGCGCCGCAGGCGAAAATTTGACTTAGGTCAGATCACCAAATCGGGGTGTGATCCATGGTATTTATGTGCAGAACTCCTTTCCGCATTGGCGGCCTTCGGCCGCGCCTCAAAAAATAACCCTGGGCTACGCCATTCCAACTCCGGGTGTGTGCCATAGCCGTGGCTACCGCCACGGTGATGTCCTTCCGCGTGCCACGTTTTCCACTTTTTCACTTTTTTGGCTCAGCCTAATGTGCCATTACAACAACCACATGAAAATGACAGAACATTTTTAACATTAACTGCAAATAACTTTTGAACGGTTGAAAGAAATCTCATTTCAGATTCTAAATCTAGACGTGGGTAATCGTTTACGTGGGGTACCGAGCGCTAATACACTACCAAAAATGTTGAGATATGTATCAGGAGACGCGCTTTGGTCCCAGGAGCATGAATATAAATCCGCTGAACCAATATTTTTAGTAGTTTCCGAGATATTTGCAGTTAAAGTTCAGAATTTTCTGTCATTTTCATGTGGTTGTTGTAATCACATTACCCTGTGAGAAAAGAGTGGCACGCGGAAGGACATCACCGTGGCGGTAGCCACGGCTATGGCAACCACCCGGAGTTGGAATGGCGTAGCCCAGGGTTATTTTTTGAAGCGCGGCCGAAGGCCGCCAATGCGGAAAGGAGTTCTGCACATAAATACCATGGATCACACCCCGAATTGGGGATCTGACCTAAGTCAATCCCAGATTCATGATATAATGATCATAAGTCGAAGGTGATAACGAAAAATGAAAATTTGGAATATAAAAAAAATGTACTGACTTTAGTTCGCTTTCTTAATGCGAATTAATGTCAATGACGTTAGTTCGCTAAAAATATTGACCTTAGTTCGCTTTTGGCATGCGTCTTAATGTCACTGACATTAATTCGCTTTTGGGGTGCGAATTAACGTCACTGACGTTAATTCCGTTGACTTTAGTTCGCGCCACCATTTTTTCGCATCACAAATGACGATAATTGACGTCAAATGTCAAGGACTATATTTTCTAATTCAAATGTAAAAAGCGTCAACACGGTTCACTAAAAATCACTCAATTTTTAAACCTGAATTTAAATTTTATAATAAATTTAATATAAACTATGCAAGGGTGTTATTTTCGAAATTTTTGAAAAAATGATTGCAGGAGAAAATTTGGAATTGAAAATTTCGCTATTTTTCATTCGCTTCGCTCTGTCTCAGAACTAATAGTAGACTGAGGCAGATTTTAATCATTATATTCCACCAGATAAGATAAGGAACTTGGTTACATCGATTTTTGCAGCACACACTTTCACCTTTTGTGTACATATGTACATATTGCACTAAACACATTTTGGGTCACATTGGTCCACATATCGGTCGATATCTCCAAAACCGGTTGATCTATTGGAACAAATCGACAGCCACACTGCAAAACCCCGTAAGTCACTATTTTTCCAAAAATAAGGTTCTGAGCCTTTCCCATAGATCGTGATATTTCGCACATTAAAATTCAGTCAAAATCGGGTTAAAACTTCCCATTTCTTTCCAGTGGTGAAATGAAATAACCGTCGCTCATATACATACGTTATAATTATTACAGTTTTCTCCCTCTCCTGAAAACTTTTTGGTTTTGAACATACAGGGTTTTGCAGTGTGGCTGTCGAAATGATATTTGAGGTTTTAGGTCTGGTAATCCCACGGTAAAGTTCCATCCAATTTTATTAGGCAGTTTTTGGGTAATGCGCGCCCATACCGACAGACAAAACTTCTAAAAATTATTAATTTGGGTTCTATTGGCTTAACAATGATGCCTGCTCTCGATTGATCTTAAACACATACATATATGCGATGTAATGGCATCGACCTGTTACAATTTTATTATATGTATATAGAAATGTGAATTTAAAATATTCAATGGGAAGGTTCTTTTTTGTTTCGAATTTATACCATCGAATATTTTAAATTTTAACTAAAATTGAGAATTAAAAATCGCGGAATATTTATCCTAAACTCTCCTCCTATCTATCGTTTTTATATTTTAGAAAGTTTTCACATTTGGTATTTCCAGGCTCGTAGCCAGAAAAAAATTTCGGGGGGGGTTTGGCCAAAGTGTCAGTAAATAAGAATTACCTGTAAATACACACATATTAATTTATATTTGTACATACCTATTACACATTTATACTTTTATTTATTTGAAATTTTCCTCTTTCTACAGGGCTAAAAATTTGAGCCTAAATTTTAAACCATTCATTGGTTTACAAATTTTTAAAACTTTTTTTTAATAAATTCCAAACCTTTCTCAATTTTTTGCGGTTTAGATTTAAAACTTAACCGGGATAAACAAACACGGTACTTTTCGCACAAAATTCATGAGTGCGCCGTAGCTCCGTAGGTAGAGCATTGCGCACTGATTTGGGGCACGTCGGTTCGAGACCTAACATTTTAAAAAAAAAAACATAAAAAAATATTAACAACATTTTCGGTATAAAATTGAAATAATTTTTATTAGGCGCATTTCTATGACAACCGTCGTAAATTTAATTCTAAACCAAATATGGTCATACACCTAGATCAGTATGTCTGCGTTCAAAGGGTTTTTTTGGAATATCCAGTAAAATTAACTTCTTTAGACTAATTTAATTATTTTTGAATGAAAGTATGTGCAAATACTTAATAAAAATTCTGCAAATCAAAGTTAAAAAGTTTGTGGAAAATTCATGAAAATTTAAGAAATCTCGAAAAAATTTCATCGAAATTTCTAACTTTCTCGTAAACTTTTTTTGATTTTTTTTTGAGTATGCAGTTTTGCTGCTCGTTCAATTGTCAAAAGCCGACCAAGAGCATTTTCTTCAATATAAAAATACATATTAGGTACGCTTATAAATTTGTATGGAAGATAATGCACTTGGCTGGAAAAAAAATTGCCAAAAATCGAGTAATTCTTCTAGCGGCTTAAGATTGCTATCTTTGTTCACTTTAATTGAACGGGCCACAAAACTGAAAACTCGAAAAAATTTAAATATTTTTACTAAAAAGTTAGAAATTTTTATGAAAATTTTTCGAGTTTTCTTGAATTTTCATGAATTTTCCATAAAGTTCTTAACTTTGAGTTGCAGTATTTTTCTTGTTTTTTGCACATTCTTTCATACAAAAATAATGAAATTAGTCAAAGGAAGTCAATCTTACTGAAAATTCCAAACAACACTTTGAATATGTAGCCCCAAAAGGTTTTATCTAGGCTAAATATTTTAGACGTGTACAAAACAATATTTATTTTTATTGTTTGTTTTCAAATTTTGTGTAGGATTTCTTCAGGCTTTGGCAATAAGTAAATAGTTGTCGCTTTATTTCTTGAAGAAAAACTGAAACTTCGGAAAAATAAAAACAAAAAATGAAATAACATTGAAATTCATATAAAAAGCGGAAAATTGCAATTATTCAACATGCAAAACTGAACGTCAACATTTGTGGGCTATTCATGACAATTTCATAGTAAAGAAATACCTACTTGAAAATATTTCTTAATCATTTTCTTTTCAAGAGCATACCGGGCTTTCTTTTAAACGTTTTCAATCTTTTTTTGCCAAATTAGCGTCACCTTTTAGTATCACCTCACAAGTATAAGCACAATTTACATAATTGTTACATTCTCTGATAATTCAATACGACTGCGTTGTGTACAGCTTAGTAATTTTTGGAAATTTTTTTTAACTTCTTGTTCATTTTTTTGGTTAAACCTTTGGCAACTGTGACTATAATAACGAGGGACACTCATTTTTACGATTTTTGCCCGCTGTATTCATAGCTCGAAAAGCAGTTAGTTTGGCGCGAATTTCTTAAAGGGCCAAATGAGTGAACCGTTGCAGGAATTTAGTTTGGGACCTCTCAGACTTGCTCTGACAATTGATTAGCGACTGCCAATAACTTCTCTCAGTGTGAAATATTATTTAATTTTATTCTTTCGTATTTTCATTATTGCTATTAATGCTAATTTCTTAAAGGTAAATAGAGTAATTATTCTAGTACAGACGTATATTTTTTAATTTTCGGAAATTTCGGGGGGGGGGGGGGGTTTGAACCCCCGAAATCCCCCCCCCTGAATACGCGCCTGGGTATTTCAAATTAAGAATCATCCACAACAATCAATGGATAAAAAAGATCGCATCGCTGTGAAGCGGTGCAAGTGAAATATTTAAAAAAGAAATGAAGTAAATTGTTAATTCCGTTTGTAAAAGCTAGCTGACGTTATATATATATGTATGTTAGCCTTGTTACCAGTCACCAACCCCAAAAATATTTCAGCCTACAAATTAAGCGAATTAATACCCTTTCAAACAAGTTCAACTTAGGGCTAAGAGGAAAAATGGGAATTGAAATCCTCCCCCGACAAACGAAAATAATACTTTAAAACACCCTTATGTGGAGAATCTTGCACCCGGACAACATTACTGGGAGTATTCATTAGAAAGATTCCTCGAAAAAAGTCGACATATCGTCGCCTCAGAAAACGAACGGCGAATGTGAAGTTTGGCGATTTTCAACTTTTGATGCATAGTAACTAAAATCAACCTGATCTTTCAGTTTTTTCAATCCATTTTTTCCTCTATCTTTTAGTTTTCGAGTTATTTAGTATGCAATTTGTCGTTTGTTACAAAAACTAACTCTTTGGGTAAACTTCAAAGTCGATTTTCTCGAAACTGTGTTTTGTAACATAAGGCGACGATATGTAGAACTAAAACCCAACGACTTCCTTGGAAAACCCAGTTGTGTGGTGATGAAAGAAAATGGAAAGACCTTGTGGAGAACCATATGTTATCCGGCGGTGGTTCCTATTTGCTACAGTTGAAAGAGCGAAGAAACAACTTTAGAGCTATATTGTACAGCTAAACCAGTTTCACCAATTAACCGTTATTAGAATTACAAATTGCAAAGATAAACAAATAATTGCAAAATATTAGTCTGTAAGATTTTAATTCTTTAGACCGGATAATTAAAATAAATAAATAAAACTATTCAATTAACTCATTTAATTGTAATATAGATTTTTTAATAAACTCTAGCAAATCCACCGATGAGTACGAGTATTCTGCCTACGTTATAAGTTTGACCTTTGGCGCTAGGCAATAGCTTATAAAAACGTCACTTCTGTATACTGCTCAGTGTGTAACTTAGGTACTGCTTCACACACTCTTAATTTTATTGTCATATGTCCTATATACAAAGATATTCTTTTGAAATGTTTTGGCGAAAAATTTAAGACTTCAGTAGTGATAATTATCACCCGCTACACGTTATATAAGTAGCTGCCTTATTGTGACAGAATTTTCCTTAACTATTGTTTTAAATGTATACAATAATTGCTATGCATTTATGTTATTGTCTATGATTCTTTATTAATCATTAAACGCGATTTATTTTACTTTCACAATTTTTTGATGTACCATTGCAAATAAAATAGCTAACTTCTATAGATTTTTTTTAACTTTTATTGACTATAGATAATTTTATGAATAAAACGACTTCATTTTCTACTAATGATTTGTCAAGTGGAAATAAACGGTCTTTTCTGAACGTGACTGGTAAGTTTGTACCTACAAGATTATCTAACGGAAAATGGTAACCTTCAGTAAAACAGTTCACGTAACCGCGATTCTGATTAAATAGGAAAGTGAACAAAACTTCGCATAAGAAAGCTTATTAGTTATTGTAAAGAGAGCTATCCGGGATCAATCACTTTAGTCTACAGTTGGAAGGATTCAATTTCATAGGGGTGTAAGTAAATTTTAGTTTTTGTAGCACACCTATAGGAGTTAAAATACCCATTTGAGTGGAAAGTGGATTAGTCCCTTCGTGCCCGTTCTGGTATAAACGGGTACCATTACTGTCTTCATAGGACATGCCGAAACAAATGTGAACAGTTCAGTTATCAGAACAGGTATTAAACGCATTCTCCCTTGCGACTCATCCCGGACTGTTCCTAAGCTAATCGCATTTTTAGCAAGGATTTTCGCCCATAATTTTTCTTGCTTACGTTACCAGCAACATATTTTGATAGTTTCGAAACACGTCTTAAACCATAACAATGCCAAAAACATGAAAAAATTTCCATCTTATAAATTTGCCGGTAAAAAGAATGTCGTTACCGCACTAGGCGCAAGTCACCTTCAATATCAAAGCTGTAGTTTGATGGTTCTAATTTTGCAGAAATTGCTAGATTTGAAGGTAATCTGTGATATAATTCCAATAAATTAATAGTTAATCTTTTAGTTGTTTGATTAATCAGAACCTTTTCCTGAAGAAATTTACTAACTACATTAAGACTATTCACTTCATTACTCCTACATACCTACTTATGAAATCGATTAATTCCCAAGAAATAAAATTATATTTTATAATGTGAATGCCAAGTAGCGTTCCAACAGCAAAGCATTTCCTAGGCCCCGGTAGGTAGTAGAACAAGGATTCCAAATTTTAATTTTTATAAATTAAAAATTTTTAATCCGTTTAATTGGCATTTATTAAAAAATACGCGATTGATATTTATACATATATACATAGAATAATTACACTTTTTAAATTTGTTAAAATAGAATTGCTTCCCAACAGGAAAAGGTGTCAACAAACTAGTGAATGCTTGATCATTTTTATTTGTGAGTTGGTTAGGTAGAATGGCTCCGACCCCAGTCGGCCACGTAGCTTTTAGAAGCCGTTTTGAGGCCATAAAAAACTTGTTAAAACCTACTTATGTATTTAGTATGGATATCTGTTACAACCAACCAGAGTTGTTGATAAACTCCAGGATGTTTGGAATCCCCATCTCAGATATACTATACCAGCTCCCCAAAGGTTTTCATTCGCTTTCCGGCTAGAGCCGGGCATTTACACAGAAAATGCTCAACGGTCTCTTTGGCATCGATGTCTTCGCAGCTTCTGCAGTGATCATAGTGCGGGATTCCCATCTTTCTCGCATGCGTGCCTATCGCCTAGTGACCTGTGAAGACTGCTATCAGTTTGTGAGTGTTAACTCTTGACCTGCTTTTTTATAATAAAAGCAGTTCCCATCGAATTACCCACCATATCCCGCCCGACCGTCGCGAGTGGCGCATCCGCATGACGCGCGGATTGTTCTTTCGTGCCTAGTCTTTAAAAGGCTTTGGTTTGTTAATCGTGGAGATCTAAAACTGATCAGCTACAGAGAAAACCTCATCAGCTAAGTAAGGTAGATTTGCTATATTACACAGATGATAAATAATTAGTTGACGGCGGATAGTTATTGTTAAGAGAAAAGATAACAATCAAATGATATGAAATGTTATGATATGATCTGTTGCTATGTATTTAGGATAGAAAGAATTGACTTTTTTATGCTGCATAGTGAGTCTGAAATATCAAACGTACCAGAATGAGAGTTATTATCTTGACACAAACAACGAAAAGGCTGATATAATTCCAAATTAGTTCGGCACTGTTTCAAGATAAGTGGTTTAAAATGTCTTGATGGACGAGAAGGTACATTGAAGTTCACTTCGCTCAAAAGAAACGGGCTTGTGATTGAACCATTTAGTAATTTAATCATGAAAACAATTCCAAGCATTTCCCTCCGACTAGAAAGGGTGTGAAGATTAATTAGTTTTAAGCGACTGGTATGCGATATCAAATTAAACAAGGGATCCCAATGAAGGTCTCTTAAGGCAAAAAGTAAAAATGGTTTTTGAAATGGTTGGTTGGTGGTTGGAAACACCAAGCTAGCCGGAAAAGCCACTGCTCGCCAGCTCATCGGCCATCTCATTGCAGTTGATACCTTTATAAATCGGAACCCAGGTAATGGATGACTATTTTTTCATTCTGCACTTATTTATAACTTACATTTTATTAATCTTTCAATGAGCTTAGCCCAAAAGAAACATAACTCCTATAAACAAGCCTGAGAAGACTGAGAAGCCATGAGCCCAGCTAACGGAAATTTAACTTATAAATTTATAACTGCCATAAGTGCAGCGTGTAGAGGCTTTCTTTAAGAGGATTGACCCGATCCTGTAACTTCATTTGTCAAATTATCAATTTTTATAGTTAATCTATCAAAAAATTCCTTTTGTAAAAGTTATATGAGTTTCAATTACGGAGTGGATTGTTTTATTATATTGGTTAATCGCTCTATGTGTAAAGTATATTGATTCAGAAAAGCTTACCAAATTATATTCCTGCTTTATGCACCTTGAAATCTAAATTATTAATAAACTAAACCTTTCAACCTAGCCATTCGAGATACTATGGTTTGGTCAAAAAAAAAACCTCTATCAGAGTTTTAATGTTTTGTAGTAAGTCCCGGTTCATTATCAACTGTAAACCTCTTTACATTAGTAAAACCCTGGATTGTTTGTATCACTTTGTCCTCCAAGTTAATCTTATCTTCGAGTTGCTTGAATAACACAAACTTTGAGTATGCGTCAATGCATGTAATAAATTTCAAGGACTGAGCATAAAATATATCTATATGGACCTGTACCCCTTCTTTGTTAAGCATTGGAGCCAATCGTTATCTTTTTCGGGTATCTGTCATATATATTTCTATTACAAACTTCACAATTTCTGGTATTATCTGAAATAGAAATTTTGTTTCATATTTTCCTCATAACTTCTGTGTACTCTGTTGGATATGCATTTGTTTAATTACACTGGTCGACGGCCAAAACTTACCAGAAACGCCGTTATGAAATTCGAAAATCGAGTTCATTTTTAATTCTATGGTACTGTTTTTGAGATATTTGCAATTTACCGTTATTCGAAAAAACCAAAACGATGGCCCCCTTTAATAACGTATATCTCACGAACGGGTCAAGCAATTGCAACAGGCTCAACCAGATAGTTTTCGAGATATTAGCTTATCATTTCAGATTTTTGTATTTTTTTAGAGAAGTGATACCCAGGTTGCGCAATTTCAACGTATACGGTATACCTTAAAATGCATGTATGGTATAAAGAAGAGTGAAATATCTAGCTATGCTCTGTTTCTATTGAGTTAAAAGTTCAATTTATAAATGAAATTACCCATATTTTTAACTTTTTTTAAAATTTGTTTATGTTTATACTATATTCTACCAATCTTTATCTTAATTTGATTTTACTATGTAGTCGAAATAATTATGTGTTCTACTTTGACGCTTATTCAGTTAAGGATCGGTTTCTCTTATGAGAAACCAGCAGTAATTACCCACCATTGCGACGTCCCAGAATCTTTGATATCAATTCTCAATTAGTTTCATTTGATTGTGAAACCTTTTGCATGTTCGTTTCCAAGATTTGCCGGAAAAGAGCTCAAATGTGAGTGCAGAAAGTGAACCTTTAAAGAAATATGTATTTACGCCTGGAAAGAAACAAGTTATAAAATTTTGGGAAATTAATTTTTATAAGCCTTTAATATTTACCCATTTTCGCATAATTATTGATTAAGTTGTTCACTATCTGCTCGTAGTTAGGGCTTTTGTGTCTACCGAGAAAAGAAGCAACTACCTTTTCAAAGGATTCCCACGCTGCTGCCTCAACTGATGAGAGTAGTCCGTTGAATTGATTATTACTGATCAACTTTTTTATTTGTAGTCCAACAAATATACCTTCCTTTATCTTGGCTTGAGAATTATCTGGAAAAATTGTTTTCAAATAGTCGAATGCTTCGCCTTCTTTGCCGAAAGCCTTAACAAAGTTTTTAATGAGACCGAGCTTGATGTGTAAGGGAGGAAGTATGATTTTCTCTTTCTTGACAAGGACGGTGTATTTAATGTTATCCACACCAACGGTAAACTCTACTCTTTCCGGCCAATTCTTTCTCACGTAGTGGTCCTTACGAGCTCGGCTATCCCACTTGCAGAGGAAGCAGCAGTGCTTGGTGTAGCCACTTTGTAGACCGCATAGCGTTGCAACGACTTTGAGACCAGATAATATTTTCTAATCATGTTCTTCATGTTTGATAAATTTGAGTAGTTTTGGATTTCCTCGTAGGTTTCCTTTGTATTTAATGCATGTGCTATCGGTATAGAAGGCTTTTTGTTACCAATATGCAATAATACAGCCTTCAAACTCAGTTTATTGCTGTCTATCACCACTCTTTTAAAACATATGTTTGACCAAACTCCTTGAATAAACCAGTAAGGTCGTTGCAATAGCAAGTGTTTGGAAAATGGTTCGCAACGAGTACTACAATATATTGCCTTAACATCGGATGACACAAATTTAAAGTGTTGCATACGTGTGGATATCGGCCTTTTCCTTGGATAGTTTCAAATCTCTTAGCCAATGTTGTTGTTGTTGTAGCGCTACTTAGCCCTACCTAGGGAGTCAGTATCTTACCCAGTAGTATCATCAAACTCTTCTAACGGAAGTCCTAGAAACCTAGCGGCTTCGACAGGGGCGGACCAGAGGGATATGGGTGTTAGAAGAGTAGGCTCAGACGAAAAGGTGGTTAGTATTATGGGGGGACAAACCACATGCCGGACAAACATTAGGCAAGTCGGGGTTCAGTCTGGATAGGTAAGAGTTTAACCTATTACAATATCCAGACCGGAGTTGGGCCAGCATCACTCTAGTCTCCCTATGCAGCCCGCGCCCCTCTTTGGCAACGGGTGGAGTTGTTGCCTTAAGAACGACGTTCGCTGGGATAGAGCTGACATAGGAATTTACCGAATCGGTGTGGATAAGGGTGAGGGCCTGCCGGTGCACCTTAGGGTCAAACGGCGTGGAAATCAGGTGCCGGATCTCATCGAAGTGTTTGCGTAGGTGGCTTCTTATTGTCCTGGGGGGCGGATTTTCGTTGACCAGGCGTCCGTTCGGGTGCTGCGGTTTGCAACAGTTGAACAGGAATTACCTGGTCAACATCTCGCTATGCTCTTTAACGGCGAGCATTTATATGTGCTGCCAGCTAGCGACTTGAGGATTTTGTTACGGCTTTGGACTTTATTGATAATTGCGGTAACATGACCGCCGTATTTGAACATGTTATCAAACGTCACCCCTAAGATTTTGGGGTGTGAGACAGTTGGTAGCTTGACACTATCAACGTAGACGTCTAATTCCATGTTCACTTGCGTTGTCCACGTCGTGAATAGGGTGGCCGAGGACTTATTCGGTAACAATGCCAGGTTTCTACCAGCGAAAAATTCCGACACGGCTGGGAGGTAAGAGTTTATGCGAGAGTAGAGTTCTTCAACGGAGGGGCCTGTTGCCAGTATCGTACAATCATCGGCGTATGAGACGATCGAAACACCCTCTGGTGGAGGGGGAAGTTTCGATACATAATAGTTAAACAGAAACGGGGATAGGACACCACCCTGTGGCACCCTTTGTTTAACTATTCTGGGTTTTGATCGGGCGCCTCTGAATTCAAGCGACGATTGACGGCCACTCAAATAGTTGGCAGTCCAACGTTTAAGACAGGGGGGAAGGGACGAATCTTCCAGGTCTTTCAATAGTCGCGCATGGTTGACCGTGTCAAAAGCTTTGGCCAAATCAAGCGCAACTAGCACTGTCCTGTGGTTTGGACGCTTTTGGTTTAGTCCGTCCCTGTGCTGTGGTTTTTGCGGAAACCATGCTGATGTTCGGCGAGTCGCAAGTTAGCGCTGAAATATGGTAATAAGATAGATTCCAACACTTTCACTACTGGCGAGAGAAGTGATATCGGGCGATATGACTCCCCTACGGCAGTTGGCTTGCCAGGCTTTAGCCAATCATTGAGTTGTTCTTGTGACAGAACGTTTCTCTCGTTTTCCATACTCATTTTATTTTTTTTTTAATAAATCACGGTTTTGATATTTGACTTATGAACTGAACTATCTACGGCAAGGCTTGCAGATGTTATGAAGATTCAAGGCGCATTAACTTATATTTATACTCGGAACAAGAACAAAATTAAAAAATTAAATCTTACCTGACAGCGCACCCCAGAAAATTTCTGAATGTGTTATATTTTGTATTTATGCTTCTGGTTACAAGCCATGAAGCCTAGTGAAAAAAAAGACAATTTTAGTACTACAAATAAAAATTGAGCGACACATTACTCCTTCGATTGCATTTGGATAGATGTTTTCTCACAGCAGTTTTTCTATATCTTCAGAAATACATATGTAGGTTGCGTCGATATGAAAAAATAATTTGAAGCAGGACACCGAAAATTGAAAGACAGCTCCATCGTCAGCAATGAAATGTATGAAACTAGTTCCTGATTTACAGTCAAGAAAACCTATTGCGCTAAAACTTTATAATTGAAATGTTTCGACATGTTCTAAGATTTTACTTACATAAAAAGACTAATTTTTCTAGATATTGTGTATCTGAAAATAAATTGACTAGCATCTCTATGTGGTTGAACCCCTTAGAAACCCCCCACTAAAACTGCTTTGTGTAGGACACATTGTAACGCTGTGCCATTTCACCGAACAACCAATAAGAAACTTTTTGTTAGACACAAAAATAAGGTAACAGCGCAAAAAAATGTATTTGATCGAATCTTGCGTTACTTTTGTTTTTACATTACGACTTCATGAGATTGGTTGGTATAACTTTTGTGTAAATATGTATGCATACGTTTATTTAGTAGATACATACATAGGTTTAACGGATTCAACAATGTTCGCAGCATCGGAGCGCTTGCCGACACTATTGTTGCTTTTACTGCCATTTCTATAACAATAACAATTCTCGTAATACTTTGCCTATCTCAGTCTAAACGATTATATGGAAGTAAAGCGAGCCACTAAAATCAATACAAAGTTTTAGTATTTGTATATTCATTTAATACAATATCAGTGCGACTGCTTTTCTTGAATCCCTTCCTGAGCGGACGATGTAGAGAAGAGGTAGCGGAATGAAAGCTATTTAAAATGTGAAAAATTGTGGGCGGCAATGCACATGCGCTTTAAACTCCTTTATTCGTTTGGGTTCATGCGATGAGATAAAACATGTAAGGAAATGTGACAGATCTATAATTCGATTGATTCTCCTTTTACCATTTTCCTACAAATTAACGGACCCCAAGGGCACGTGAATTATGGTTTAGAAGGATTCAATGGCAGAAATTTAGTGCGAGGATAGCCGACTACCGCTGAAGAGCGATCCCGTTTTCAAGAAACTTTTTCCAAATATTTTGATGTTGGCTAACTCAAAAAAAATTAAATTTGACCTTCGGTGTAGTAGGCCAGTCAATACTTACACCATAAATTGTATATCCTACTTTAAGTGGTATAAAGAGCATCTGACCGGCAGTACTCCTTAAAGCATACAAGTCATATAGAGAGTTCAACACTTGTATTCGTCGCATGCTCATTTGCGACTCATCCCGGATTCATCATAGACTAATAACATTTTAGCAAGAAAAGTCCCAATACACCTTGTGCATCTACCTTGCCAGCTCGGTGGACACTGCCCTCACGATGTTGTTATGTACTTGGAAAAATTGGAAGTTGAAGATGGGGACCGTTCTTAGATATCGAAACTCCTATGGCAACTGGTTCTATGTAACGGGATAACGCGGGACTTTACCCGGCCAAGACCTGTTATTTCAGTGTAAATATTTCGATTCGCCACGCCCCACGCTGAAATTATCATCGTCGGAGAAATCCGTTGCAGGAGCTGTGGGAGCAGGAGTTGTGTGAAACACCTTGGTCATGAGCGGATCTCTTGAGCCTCTCGCTAACCACGTTTGTCATTTGAAGTTTCAAGAGACATCACTACTCCCCTTGGTCTCCCCTTGAACAAACACACTTCAAACCACAGAACGGTGCTAGCCGCAGTTGGCTTATCAAAATACCTGGGTCAATAACACTCACAGACTCAACATTTAAGGTCATTCGAATTAGACAGTGGTTTCCACGGGGTAGTGTTCTGTCCCAATACTGTTTAATTTCTAATTCCTAATTTCAATTGAAGGAGTCTCTATAGTCTCTCACGCTGACAACTGTACTACATACATACGTATAGAAGCACTGTGATGGGATCCGGCACCACCCAGCCTTTTCATGTATGTACCTAACCACAGCTGTTCGGTAGATAAATCCCTCAGATATGGGCCTACGTGCCCATTTATTGACATTCAACCACCTGAAATAGCTGAAGAGGAGAGCGTTCTCCTGACAGAGACTAGAGACAAACTAAGGTGACGCGTCTTAATGTTAATAGAATTAATGTCAGTGACACTTATTCGGATATTAAAAGCGAATTAACGGCAATGACATTAATTCTCATAATAATTTGATTTGAATTCGATTTTAGAAAGAGAATTAATGTCAGAAACGCTTGATATCATAAATGCTTCACTAATTTCTATAACTAGTATGTAACTCCCTATAATCGGGTGGGTTTTTTATAGAAAAAAATTAAAGCAAACTTTAAACGCTAATATCTTATGAACAAATTAACCAATTGAAATTTTTGTAATTTTTTGCAAACATGCTCATGATAAGCTTTCATTTGATACACATTTCATTAATGTAGGTATTGTAGTTTAGTCTAGCTAAGCGCCTTGTTTTAGAATAATAATATAGATAATAACGCCGCTGTTATTTTAAGTGCAATTTCGTACAAAGATAATGCAATAAGCTGTTTTTACCCCAAATTCTCATTTTATATGAACTAGCTATAAAAAAAATGGAATGAAAATAAAACTAGTAAGGAAGTCTAAGTTCGGGTCTAACCGAACATTAAATACCTAGTAGTGATCTGTTGTAGTATCCTAATTTACTCCGGTCTATTTTAATACCTGAAAAGGTGTTATAAAACAACTGATTGTTTTCGATTAAAAACACTCCTGTTGTAATTGGTAAATTAAATTATCACTAAATAACAAAATATAAATAGTTTTGCATGGGGCTTATGAAAGGTATGAAAATAAAAAAAAATTTATAAAAAAAAAGGCAATAGGATGTTAACTACTTTCCCGTAAATCTTGCTTGTTTGTTATTCCATTTGCATAATTTTTGGCAGGAGTATACTACATACTATTAGGAAGCATCTCACTAGCTTTATGTGTTGAACACTTTCTCCCAATATCGTTTCAATAAATCAATTTTTACCGGAGCTATGGCGTGGAAAGTTTTGTGGAATAATCCACCATAAAGGGGCGGGGCCACGCCCATTTTCCAAAAATTTTGTGCATTCGACTTTCTTTGCCCACGAACACTTTAGAGGTGAAATAGAAATGATATATAGGTAGTTTAAGCAAAGTTATTGCATATTCAATATATCTATGATCCTTTTCAAAATCTTTTGTATAAAATTGGGCGTGGCCTTACCCGATTTCGGTAATTTTTTTTCGAAATATTGCCTGTATTAATATAAATATGTGTGCTCAATTTCGTTTTGCTATCTTGAGCGGTTTTTGATTTATGATTAATTATATTTCCAAAATTGACTTAATCAAAAGTGGGCGGTGACACGCCCCTTTTTAAAATTTCTTCAAAAATTTACTTTTGCCTTAACGCTAACGTACACACCGAATTTTATCCTTATTGGTGTATTATTTACTGAATTATCACTCTTTTTGTATTTTCGAAAATATTATATACATATATAGAAAGTGGGCGTGGCTTTCAACCGATTTTGCCTATTTTCAATAGCGCTCCGAGATAAGTAAAAAGGAACCTGCATACCAAATTTCATTGAGATATCTCAAGATTTACTCAAGTTATCGTGTTCACAGACGGACGGACGGACATGGCTCAATCAATTTCTCTTTTCCTCCTGAACATTTTGATATATATAAGTCAATATCTATCTCGATTCGTTTATGGCGTTACATACTACCGTTAGGCGAATGAAGTTAATATACCTTGTGTGCGAAGCACAACTAGGTGTAACAAATTAAATTTTTTTTAACTTACATATATAACAGCTTACCGTATTTCAGGGGTCTAGCCTAAATACTTCCGGAAATATGGGCTATAAAGAATTCCATTATTATTGGAAGTGCCCTTTATATGTATCAATATATTTTTTAACCTATTACCTCCCTGGAAGATATCCAGTGTGTATTTCAAATATGGTTATGATCGGTTTATTCGTTTAGGAGCCAAGATTATATATGCATTCATGCTACATAATATTAATTTCATATACATATGTACATATGTAAATGATGTATGTATGTGAAATAAACCAATGAAATTAGTCAATTTTGATATTTTTCAGAAAGCGTGGCTGGCGAAA
This sequence comes from Sphenella marginata, assembly GCA_951509765.1. Classification (NCBI taxonomy): domain Eukaryota; kingdom Metazoa; phylum Arthropoda; class Insecta; order Diptera; family Tephritidae; genus Sphenella; species Sphenella marginata. Next base: position 83,050,697 of record OX608079.1, on the reverse strand, counting down.
ATTTGGAAAAAGTTGCGCAGCAATCCCAAATTTATAACAAAATTGCTTGATTTAGTATAATAGTTATGGAAATTAGTAAAGAATTTATGACATCTATTCGCCTTTAAAAAAAGAACTAATGTTGACGTTGATTCTCAAAATAATTTGACATTAATTATCTTTACAAAAGTGAACTAACCACACTAATTCCATTGGCATTATGGCCATATGTATATATAATATTTCTATATTGCTAGTAAAGAAGTGTGAAGCGTGTCAAACATTAAAGTACAGACATACAATGAGGAAAGAAGACGAAATCGTCGTCAATTTTTTTCAATAAAAGGGGGTGATGAAATATTTTTTAATATATTTGCTTTTTCTTATTACCAAACTAACGCAGCTTCGATTTGGGTACTATTATACGTAACTCTCTTCCTTATTCCAGACTCACCCCACCATATCTTACTCATGTTTTGCACACGGTATGTTCTTCCATTATACGTACCATCGTTTTAACTGCTCAATTGAAACTATTCTGTTAACACCAATATTACTCTGGTCCAAACCTGTTAAAACTGCTTAATTCCTTGGGATCGCGTTATGATAGCTTGATGCCGATTATAGGATTCGCGGATGATATCGCATTGATTGTTACTGCCAAACACTTAAGTACTATATGTGACAAAACTAATGAAGGCATAGCCAGCGTTCAAACATGGTTCATGCAACATGGACTACACCTTGCGGGGCACAAAACAGAGGCAGTACTAGTATCATGCAGGAAGAAGGTAGAGCAGTAGGGATGGCCAAAAAAGATCGGTGTTTAAAAAAACCGGTTTTTTCTATTCGCGGTTTCGGTTTTTTCGATCTTTTTATCGCAACTGTCTTTAATCGACCTTTTTTAAAAAAAACCGAACTATCGACGCCTATTCCATTGAATTGTAAATATTAAATTATTTTTCACGATAAGTGATGGCCCCGCATCTAAAAAAAGCCCACTTTGGCAATATTTTGATGAAAAAGGGAATAAAGAAGTTTTATGCAAGCTGTGTGGGGCGGTAGTAAAACTGGGAGGTGGCACGTCCAACTTAAAAGGACACCTCCAGCGCAATCATGCCGGTTGGGATAGAAATTATTTACCTTGTAACACCAACAAGAGCACCGATGATGTGTTGTGTTGTGATGGTTCTAATTCGAATGAAGAAGTCAGAACTGTTGATAGGCAGCCACCAATTCCAGACAAGTTTTTGAAATCATGTTTACTGTGACTTTTTTGAATTCAAGCACCCACATTTATATGTATTAGTACAAAAAAGCATTGTCTTTTTCAGAATTTTTCTCTTTTAAAAATTTGATTTAACTGTATTAACTTGAACTGAAAAATAAATATTTGTTGAATTAGAACTTCTTGAGTTCTTTTAAAAATTTAGAGAGAAGAACCCTATAGTAAGTATCTACATTGTTGTATTTCTATAAATGTTCTTTTCGAAGTTTAAAATTGTGCCGGTTTTTCGATAAACCGGTTTTTTCGTGTCCGGTTTTAAATGCGGTTTAAAACCGGAATAAAAAACCGCGATTAATCACAAACCGGTTTTTTTTTCAACTTTGGCCATCCCTATAGAGCAGGTCACGGTACGAATCGGAGACCACAACATCGAAACAATGCCTGCAGTTAAGTATCTGGGAATCATGAGATACAGGAGACTGTCTTTCAAAACACACCTAGAATACGCTATCGAGGATAATGCTAAATGCACGAGGTCCAATGCAAGGGCGGCGTCGTGAAGACCCAACTACTCTACGGGGCTCCGGTATGGCAGGACGCCATGGAGTATCAGTCGTACTTGTGTGGGGTAAAGTCGTCCTATTGCTTGTGTGCTGTCCGAGTTTGTAGCGCTTTTAGAACGGTATCAGACGATGTCGCACTGGTAATCTCAGGATTGTACCCAATCGACATATTGGCAAAGGAAGCAGACACAATGTTTGAGGACAGAAACTGGAGGTCTGAGGCACGCGAGGCTAGCATTCAAAATTGGCAAAACAGATGGAACATATCCAATAAGGGGCGCTGGACATACCGCTGAATGCCAGACATTAAAACTTTAAGCTTTAAGGAATACCTTCATCGATTTAAGCACGAACGCGACAACGTATGAGATCACTGTGGAGGCGAAACAGTGGAAGATGTCTACCACATGCTCTTCGAATGCCCCAGATCGTACAGCTTTAGAAGTAAACTACGCAGCATCGCCGATGAGGACTACACTCCCAAGTCACTGGTTGGTCACATGCTACAAAGTAAACAAAAATGGATGGCAGCGTGCGAGGTAATCGCAGAAGCCATGAAGTGGCTTAGAAGTGTGGAACGCCTGCGCCGCAGCAGGAAAGACTGACCTGGTCCACCTGGTCCACGTGACACAAACCAGAAGGAGCAGATTGGGGACCCCACTACATTGCCTTGTAACTGAATATCGATGCCTTACTTTCTCATACTCGTATCTTAAATAAGGTAACTTTTCAGGAAACAAAAAAAACTGTATACATATTTTTTTTACCGTTGCTTTTTATGTTAAAACTTTAATGCAAATATTAAGACATAAATTAGAGCTATGTGCGCAAGTAAAAATTTTATACTTATCTATGTTAGTTTACGCATTAAACACGTTTTTTCAGATACGAGCTTTCTGGATTAACGATAATTTAATTTTTTGAACTTGATTTATAAGTTACTAGTTTGCTGCACTTATGTATATTTATTCAACCAAGACACTTCGAAACTATTAAATAAGAACAATATTTTGTTTTTGTAGGAATTCTTACTTCAAAAAAGTATAAACCAACGTATTTACCCTTACTGGCCCACGTATGTACAATTTTTGTGCTAAAAAGTTAAACCGCATTTGCACAATTCAAAAAATTATTATTAATATTAATTCATATATTATAGTTATTTGTAAACAATCTAATAAGCTCACTTTTGCCACCAACTGCTACGTCCTGAAAAGTTTTCGATCTCTCAGATATCCCCCCAAAGAACAAGCGTTCATAGTATATGTATATTAATATAGCAACGATTTGGATCACTGTTTACCACTATTATCAAGTTCTAAAAATGTTGGGAGGAGTACCAAAGACACTTTTCGGTTCAAATGAAAATCGGCCTCCGGAGAATAAATTTTGCTATTATTTTCAAAAATATTTGCAAAAATCCGAATAACTAATCGGGGGCGTTTTTTGTAGTTTACAATACCACGATTTGTTATTTCTTCAATAAAAATAACAAACTGATAAAAATAAGAAATTTTAAATTTAAAATTTAACATTTTTTTTCATTTGAGCTTAAAACTCCTATGGAAAAGAGAGAACTGTCAAGATCACTATTACTTTGTTTAATATACTTTGCAAACTCCTCAGAAATAAATATTCACCAAGCAAAATAATAACGAAAATCACTGCAATACAAGGAATGAAATTAACTTCACAGTGTTCTCACTACAAGTACTAGAATGAAACGGTACATGTTTGTTCGTTCTAGCTTCGCCGAAAGATAACGGAACCCCTTACGCTAAGCTATTGCAAAAGAAAATAATAAGACACTTTTGGGGGATAATAAAACGATTAATATGCCTTTAAATATGCATTTATATTAAGACAAGTGTTTGACGCAGTTATGAAAAAAGCATTGATTGAGATACCAAGATATGGACTCCTATTTTTCTATAGACACAATCTATTGAGATAGGAATTCGTTGCAGTTATAGAACAGAAAAATAGGAACCGTTTGATATGAAAATCTCAAAATCGCATTTTTTAAGATACGAGGTTGAGAAAATAAGGCATCGATAGGTTGTGAGCAAATTTGATTATTTATAAACGGACTGAAATATTATAGATGCGGGCTGAAAACACGGCCACTCCAACCGGCTAGATGGAACAGAGCTAGTGAGACAAAATAAGCGAGTAGATGTAGTAAAAGTACATGCCTATATATGTACATAAATAGCTACATCTATATATTTTTGGTAGCTGGACAAGAACGACTTTCTTTGATCAATACTCCAGACTAGATGAATTGAAAATCTAACTAAAGATCGCTATGGATGAAATAGTACAGTAACGCTGACCAAATGACGTTGAGACTTGTGGTCAAACCACCTCCCGACGGAATACCTAACTGTAGTAACTAAGCTGTATGGCTCGGTTCAGCTTAAGTACGCCTGAAGTCCCATACTTGCAGTGTAAGTGCGATATTTTGTGGCAATGTCATTGGTAAAACACAGCGGACACAGTTATTTCGAGAAACTTGTTTTCCTTTTACCAAGATAAATAACAGTAAGGCACAAGTCGATAATGCATGAGAAGGTAGTCCAAAAACAGCTGTATCCCTGAAAAACATAAACTATTCTTTCAGAATATTGACTTTTTAGAATTCATGCTCTCAATTTGCCACGTAACTGACGACGGATGCCGTGGAAGATACATATTATGTGCTGTATCGCGCTATAAAAAAATGGTAAAATATCGTAAAAATATGTTTGTTGACTATTGAATAACGATCAGCTATTGTGCATTTCACAAAGCAATTGCAAAACAAAATAAATTTATAGTTTATATATTGGGAAATAATAAAGTAAACGAAAGTAGTAATTTGATATATGTATGTATGTACATACATACTTGAAATTGTGAATTTAGTATGTTCCTATTTTCATATTTCCCGTAGTTTGCAATAAAGTTTCATATTTGTATATTTACAGAAGCTAAGCTAAACTATTAAAGTCTGAATCTATAAAAGGCGAAATACAAGGAACCTTTGCCACAATAATGTAAAATATCAATTTGAATCTTATGAACAGTCATTTCTGTCCTTATAGAAAGTGGCTCCGATGTATGTATCTGGTTTTCTTCTGTACCTATAAGAACAGACATCGATGGTCGAAACGAAAGCAACAATATCATATACATACATAGATATGATTTCAATGATTCTTCAAGCACCACTCTGCACTTTGTTGTTTTCATTGGCTTATTATATTCAAAAATATTTTATTTAACTGAAGAATGCGATCTTTATTATATGTGAAACCAGTATTTCTCTTTAATTATTGTCATGACAACTCACTCAGTGGAAAGGGAAGTCAGTAAACATTGACAGCCAAACAAGTAAAATTTTAAATTTATCAAATTTATTGCCCCAAATGAATGTGAAAATAAAGAAATAATTCAAACGGTGTCACTAAAAATAAAAAAATTTAAACAACAACGAAAAGCATACAAAGATGTAATGTGAAGTTGCGTCACCGCGCAGCTGTATTCGAGGTAACAACTGGCGGTTGTATCGAATAATATATGTATGTATGTACATACATATGTACAAATATGCATGTGCCAAGAACAATACTTTATGGGAAAGATGGCGTCTTAAAGTTGGCTGCGAAGAAAAAGGTAAGCATAGTAACTCATTTGGAGAAGGGCTCGAGTTACTTTGAAAATTTCAAAGGAATACCTGCCATATGTAGGTACAAAAGAATACCTAGATTCATGATCATTTTAATTGAATACATACAATACTTATGTATATACATACATATTGTAATATGTCGTGCTGTGAATTTACAACAACTGCGGTGAATGTATAAAATTGTTCTAAAAAATCTACAAATTCTGTTTTTTTTTTACAAAAAGATAGTAACATATGTATGTATGCTGTAAAGCATATGCACCTACTAATATACATATGTATATATGTATGTATGTACGTATATGCATACATACTACATACCTCACAAAAAGTTACATAAGCGGTTATATGTGGTGGTTTCACATTTATGTATTGCCCTGAGATAAACGAAAGTCACTATTCCCACCCTAGGTATGTACAGTCAACTGCCAAACTGCTCAGCAAAGAATCTAGTTCATTGTGTGGATGATTTCATACTAGTTCATTACTAATTAACCAGTTGTAAAAAGACCAATAAAACCCAAAAAATTTTATTTCAAGTAAAAATGATATATATTTGAAATAAAAGTGGTATATTTACACTCCCCTGAGTTTGGCTCAGTGAACAACGTCGTATATAAATGATCCGACAGGTTCGAAACCCGCTTGCATACCTAATATGGGGTTAGTGCAGCAGGTTAAACTCTATAGGTACATTCTAATAACGCATAGCTGTCAAGGGTGTCGTAAGCATTTCTTTTAGGCCCCGATGTGTGAATTCAATTAGAAAAATACTTTTGTTTGAGTAAAATTTTAAATTAAGCTAAGAGCCGATTTACATGGTATCATATCCGTAGATCAACCATCGAATTGCCCGTCATTACCTTTGAGCATATTCTAAACTCCTAACCCGCGGGGCTCCGTGTAAGTGTTATCTGAGTTTGGCTGGTTTTCGAAAACAAATTCTTAATTTTTAGACGAATATCGACTTTATGTTAAAAGTTCCCTTCAAGATCGGTCATCTATATTATTATTCTAAAACAAGGCGCTTAGCTAGACTAAACTACAATACGTACATAAATGTTTGCACAAAATTACAAAAATTTCAATTGGTTAATTTGTTCATAAGATATTAGCGTTTAAAGTTTGCTTTAATTTTTTTCTAAAAAAAACCCACCCGATTATCGGGAGTTACATACTAGTTTTAATTATTTCCCAAAACAACGTGTAGTTTTCGTGAGGATAGATTAACAGATCATGCTGGGACGGCCCTATAAAAGTTTTTGACACATGTCATATTGAATGACTCGGCTACCTGATTGACAATCAGTTTTTTGTTCATGGATTTACATTTGCTCTTCAAAATCTCGACAAGTTCCTGATAATGCCAATCGACCTAATGGAAGAGACTTTCAGCTTTTACCTACTTTGTACGTTCCATTCACTCAACGAGCGTTAACTTCCTCTAAATGATTTCAACCTTGTTCAGTGAATGAGAATGTTAAGGACTATTTGTGCATGACGCTGACTTATGTAGTTGAAGTGCTTCTTTGGTACCAAGAAATAAAATTCGATGAAGAAGAACAACTTAATCGAAATAAGTAACGCCTTCCTAAAATTTACGTTGGCTCAGATTATCACAATAAATTTTACTTATAATTGTGTCCAAGCTTTCCCTTCTGTTTCCTACATAAATTGATTCATACTTAAACGGCCGAAGAACTAAAAAAAGTCAACCTAGTCAAGACCTAGTCCACAATTGAAAAAATAATGAGATCAATTTATCATTCAATTAAACAAAATTGCCGAAATCTAATCTACAGAGTATATCCGATCGTAACGCAAAATGCCATCGAAAGAGCGGAGGCGAGAAAGATTTGATTGACCACGTTTGGTCAGAGAATTAATGTACCTATGTGCATTATTTCGTGATCAGTTGAGTCGTTGAAAAAGGCAAAATCTGTTTTTGATTGGCTTGTTTATTATTTAATTGTGTTGTTATTTTTCACAAAAGCGAGGAGACTGAGTCTGAAACTAAGAATTTACAAGCATTAAAATGTGAACTTTGCTCAACTCAATGAGAAGTTTACTTGCTATCTTTGAAGAATGTATAATGACAACGATGAGTTGTTTGATCTCCAGCAGATGATAAAAACTTTTTATCTGATGTTCATAAAAACAAAAATGACCACTCATCTTGTATTGTTTGCCGATGCTTATGATTCACAGCTATAAAGGAATTGATGTAAACCTTATATAAGGTGGGCATTTTTTCTGTGGAGGTATATATTAATATGTGTGTTCGTGCATATGTATAAATAATCATTGGATGGCAAGCCCAACATCAGCCTAAAAAGAACAAAGAGGCGAAGCGCCAGACAACTCATTCTACCCATCCTACGTTGTTAATTAAGCGAAATAAATAATTTTAATGGCAGTCACCATGTAAATTGTAATGAACATACTATTTCACTGGCTTCATATATTAATGTTGGAGAATTGATCAAAGACTGTATTTTATAATATTTTCAGAAATTTTACTAATTGTTTTATTGGGATCACATTTATCCAAGTCCAAGGAAACAAGTCCATGAGTTCTAGAGATATCTGATAAAAGTTTGGTATGCGGCCACACTTTGTAATATAAGTTGTATTCTTATGTCGGAACCAACAAGATCGGACCAGTACAACACATAGATCCCATACAATCTTACAATTTAATAGTTAGGTACCTACAATTTTGCAGCTAACATGCTTATTACAGACATATGTGTGATATGTGTATTAAAAATCCTTAAGATTTGACCAATATATAATATAGCCCCCTCACAATTGATTTTTAAGCGGGGTTTGGGCTATGCCAGAAAAGCGTGAAATCAATGAGCTTGAGCTGCTAGTGAACGGGAGTAATGCCCGGAAGGTTTCAAACCCGGGGCAAATTCCTGTAAAAACGAGAGCAGCAACCTGGTGACCGATGTTCAGAGAATACTGAGAATATAGAGGGATCTATTCTCTGCCCTCCTAAACGGAGAAACCAGAGAATAAGCCTATTTACATATGCCGTACCCAAAGAAGATTTTAACTTATTGGAAAAATTTAAAACAGATCAACCATAAACGTTGGACATTATTGAAGTACAAACCAAATACTGAATACAAAAAATGTGGGCGTGGTACCGCCCACTTCTCTCAAATTATATAATTCTTGACCAAGGGACACACATATCCAAAAATCATTAGTTTAGACCAAATATGTTCATAGTTACGATTATTTAAATTTTATATAGCTTTTCCAAAAAATAATATAGCCTATGCTTTAACTTATGACCCCAAGAACATATAGTGAAAATTTCATAAAAGTCGGTTGAGTACTTTGGACGCCTATAAAGGACACACAGACACACATTCATTTTAATACCCAGCGTTCTAGTACTAGTACAAGGGTATATTAATTTTGTCCACATAACGGTACTATGTAACGGCGCAAAATAATCGAGTTAGATATGGGGTTCCATATATGAAAGTTCTTAGGTTGAAAAGAGGAATTGATTAAGGCATGTCCGTCCGTGTACACGATAACTTGAGTAAAAATTGAGATATTTGCATGAAATTTTGCATACAGGTTACTTTCTGGTCAAGGTAGGTTGCTATTGAAAATGGGCGAAATCGGATGATAACCACGCCCCCTTTTACGATATCGAAAATTTCGAAAAACGTATAAAACGGGTTAATTCCATATCAGAAGCAGTTACAATGATAAAATTTGCAATATGTATTGATTTATATGTTCTAAGGCGGATTTTATCAAATTTTTTGAAAAGGGGCGTGGCACCGCCCACATATATTTGAAGAAATTTTAAAATTTTTACTCTCAATAACTTCAGAACAGTTTATGCTAGTATAACGAAATTTTGTAGAGGGCATACTATTGTTGTGTTAAATTCAGATATAGAAAATAAACGAAATCGCTTGGCGACCACGCCTACTTTTTTATAAAAGTTATATTGAAAGGAGGTGGAAATATTGAAAAGTCCATATGTACATCAATTTTCACATTCTTAACATTATTTTTGCAAAATTTTGGAAAGTGGGCCTGGCACCGCCCACTTATGAGTCAGGCAATTTTCAAATTCGACTGCTAATAACTTCAGAACGGTGTGAGATAGGTTTACGAAACTAGGTACCAGGCATGTTATGTTTATGTAGAGTACTACCACAGAACACAGAATTTGGACTAAAGTTCTGTAAACGAGAGTTAGGAAACCGGAATATGCAATATCTGTTTAACTGATAAAGATATAATGCTAAAATTTAGTACACTCATTCACCTGATGATGTTATTAGTGATGTTTAAAGGTTTTTTGGTAATATTTAGGAAAATGGGCGTGGCACCGCCCACAAGTGAAAAAACAAAATATCAACATTTCACTATTAACAAGCCACTGTGAAAGTATCATAACTATCTGCAATGAAAACTGATCTTCAAATAGGGACAAACAACATAATAAAATCCGTGAGCGTGCCACCACCCACTTTTTTAAAATTAGGTAAATATTGATTAATGGACACATATATCCGTACATCAAAAAATTTCACAAAATACGTTAAAAGTTATGGGCATGGCACGCCTTCTTTTCCAAAGTTATATATAGGACATGGTATTTATAACCCTTGTAAAGATCGATTCCGTACTTTTGGCTCATGTAAGCGGTTAAAGCTTTATAAGCAAGGAGCATGGCCGCGCCCACCAAATTCGCTATTGTTTAGGCTCGGAATAGATTGGTTTTTAAAATGGGCTAAATCGGATGAAAACTACGCCCCCTTTTTCTGAAAACTAACGCTGGGTATTTAATGTTCGGTTCACCCGAACTTAGACTTCCTTACTTGTTATTTATAAGATAGTATGTATGTATACATAAAAAGGCGGGGCAGCGCCCGCCGAGACCCGCCGGACCGCGGAGAAGCGCGAACGGCCGCAAGTTTTGTTCAAACCAAAGCCATATGCTAAGATGGTCAAGTGCGCAAATACCGGCGACGGTGTGACTGGAGGGGGTTGTCGGGTCGCTAGCCCCGTACCCCCCCTCCAAAAATTTCCGGAACGCCCCTGAAAATATACCTATAAGGCCCAATTTCACAGTGGCGAGTTAACATGCATTCCACAGTTAACTATCGATTCACAATTTTATTTATACAATACAATACAATATACAATAGATAACCTTATGAGCTCTAACCCGAGGCTAACTACCCAATGTTGAGCAGTTAATCTATAGTTAATTCAACTTGAAAGTTGAAAAGCTAGAGTTAACGATGGAACTTAAGTTAACTCGCCACTGTGAAAATGGCCCTAAATCAGTTTTTTCAAGTTCCTTTCCATCGGGGCATAGTTCATTCAAATCGGTCAATCGGTTCGCTCACAGAAGGTTCCTAAATTTTTCATGTAGCGTATTTATATATTACCTAGATGGACACGTGCGCGCCTTGCGCAAAGAATTTCACCACTACCCTCAGCGACATCAACAACCCAGTAGTTAAAGTCTCTGATTCACAATGGCGTTGCAGTACAAATTGAATATTTTGTGGATTCACAATGGTTTATTTAAACAAATTAATTTTTATAAAATACGCTTAAACAAAAGCACTGTTGTAATTAATATAGAGTTTCGCATGTAGAGGTAACCCACAACTTTAAAGCGATACCTTACTTATTAATATGGTTCGAAATGAGAGCAGAAAACTAGGAGCAAACACAAAAAGACCTTACAGAAATAATATATATGTATGATACCCTGCAGAAATTTGACTGGCTCACCAAAAGTTTGACTACACCTCCAAGGGTTCGGGTCGTTGATTTCAATGACGTACTTGGAACATTGATCGACAACCTTTTTCAACTTCTATCCTCAACTCAAATGCAGAATAATGGCAATGGTTTTAATTCAATGGATTCAAATAAGTATGCAGTCGAGTGCAGCTGATTTGAGCGAAACGAGTGACGACGTAACAAACAATGCTAGTTTATCAACAATAATAGAACAATTGCAAAAACGATTTAAATTGCAAGAGAAGGCTATGAGCAAAATAAAAAGCTCACAACAGCATGTGAGTGACAGCTTCGATTCACTCAAAGCAGAGATAAATAGGCTCGCGGAGGAAAACAAACAAATTAAGAAGGAACTAAATGAGCTGAAAGAAAAAAGCATAAGTATGAAAGCAAGTGTTAAAAAGATGGAAAGAGACGTACGAACAATAAAGCAACAAGAAAATAAAAACCATGTAATAATAACAAACTTACCCAAAATTGAAAAACAAAGACTAAAAGACGTACAGTCAGCGTCAATATAAAGTATACACCATGTTCTTTTTAGTTATCTCTTTTATTTCTCTCTTTTTTCGCTCTCTTTTTTCAACTTATTTACATTTTTTTCAATCCTTATTTTCTTCTTTACAAACTATGAAAAAACAAAAACAAACTTGCAACAATAACCAAACTTATAAAACAAAAACAAAAGAAACTGCTTTTTCGAAGCGTCAATATAAAGTGTACAGCATAAAAGTGTACAGGAAAAAAAAGTTCTAATATTTTGTTTGACACCCATTCGCTTTTATTACAGCCTGTAACCGTCTGGGCATGGAATGCACTAGATTTGCGGTAACTTCTGACGAAATTTTTTGCCACTCCTCCAGTAAAACTGCTTTCAGCATGTCCCTATTTGTAATGCTCCTTTTACGGATTTGCTGGTCAAGGTGCTCCCACAGATGTTCAATGGGGTTAAGATCAGGTGATTGGGGAGGGTGATCGAGCTGCTTGGGAGTACGGTACAACAACCATTCCTTCACTATCTTGGCTGTGTGTTTGGGATCATTGATGATCAAGATTTTTTAACGTTCCGAATTTTTTGTACTTGTCAATTAGTTTTTTTACTGTGTTATGGTTTCTTTTTATTAAAGCACCAATTTCACGTAGCGACTTTCCTTCTTTATGAAGTTTTATTGCTAATTCTCGGACATCTATTGAAGTTTGTTTCCCCATTTCACCCCAAAATTAGAAATTACTCAAAACAACGCGTGGTCACTATCATGTGCGAACAGACAAGAAAAAAGTTGCTGCTGGAATTGCTAAAATGCAAAATAAATGCAAGTGACAAAATATAACGGACCATTTTGCTGCCCACTAACCTCCAATTGAACTTGTTCACTTTATATTGACGCTTCGAAAAAGCAGTTTCTTTTGTTTTTGTTTTATAACTTTTGTTATTCTTGCAAGTTTGTTTTTGTTTTTTCATAGTTTGTAAAGAAGAAAATAAGGATTGAAAAAAATGTAAATAAGTTGAAAAAAGAGAGCGAAAAAAGAGAGAGATAAAAGAATTAACTAAAAAGAGCATGGTGTATACTTTATATTGACGCTGACTGTAGTTGTCAACATTGGTATACAAGTAAAAGCGAACGTGAATAAAGACGAAATACTTGATATTTACCAGGCTGAAAATAAAAAATTCAAAACATATCCCCTTATCGTCAAACTAAGAACCGGTGATTTTAAACAAAAATGTATGAACTTTAGAAAGACTGGAGGAAGTATTGACGACAACAAAATTATCCCGAGTAGTAACATGAAGGGAAAAAACGTAAACTTCCATCACCTGCTGGAAAAGGAACTAGGTGAAATTTTGAAGAAAACAAAACAAGAAGCGATGAGTAAAAATTACAAATACGTATGGGTAGGGGAGGCAAGAGTTTTGGCGAGAAAAGATGAAAAATCAAATATTATAGAAATAGATTCTTTAGACGATCTCAAAAAACTAAAATAAAGATTTTTTTTTTTCTCTCGTTTTTCAATAGCAAATATTAACCATGGATAGTCATGATAATGAAGTAATAAATAAGAACGTTGAATATGGATGCAACGAGCTTATATATAAAAGTAAAAATAATAATCTTAATATACTATATCTAAATATACAAAGTGTTTTTTGAGGAGCGATAAGCTTTTTTATCGACCCTATTTATGCATCTATATGCACACCTTTAATGCTTTAAAGGTCCAATTGTAACAATATACAACTTGATACAATTCACTATTTCCACTTGCAACGATATGCGAAGGAAAACGAGAACCAATATATTTTGTTTAAGTGCAACGATATGCAAAGAAAACACCAAGAGTTCATTAAAATTACAACTAGCTTTATTATCAAAATTGCCTTTACGACGATGGCTGCGCATTAATGTCCGAAAGTTGACTAACTTTTCAAAATTCAATACTCAAAGCTGAACCGACTTAAATTTTACAATGGCTTATTTTCTTTTAATAAATTGCCTGATTTTACGGTAAATTTTTTATACATTTCAGCATTGATATACCTAATACAAATCGTATACATACATGTGTACATAAGTAACTACGAAAGAAATCGGCTGTTTTTGCGGTACATTATTTAGCTAATAACCCTATGACGGATGCACACATAATTATGCATATTCAATGCATTATACATACGTACATGATTATTTACAAATAAAAAATATGATGAGAGCATATAACAAAGTCAACGCATCATGTATTAGCGGGAGTGCAGAATCGAAGTAGGCTATGGTCAGCTGAGTTTGCCAATATGTATGTGTGTATGTACTTACAACTGAGTGTAGTTATGTATTTAGAATACGAGCAATAAATAAGCAGCTAATGACTTTAATTAGTGATGATACAGTTTCTAACTTTTGACAACTATTCGGTACCGCTTATTCGTTTACTAAACATACTCCGCCCGTTGGAAGCTTTAGGCTTTCAAAATATTATCCTCGATTGGTAACATACATAGCTTTGCCACAGCCCGTTTGTATATGCCATTGGATGTTCTCAGAACGGCTACTCGTATCTTCTTGTCCTCCCCAGCTACTGTTTCGATTACCCTGGCCAGCGGCCATTTTAGTGGGGGTTGATTTTCGTCTTTGATCAAAACCATGTCTCCAGCCTTCAGATTCGGTGAAGACGACTCCCACTTGTTTCGCTGTTGTAATAGAGTCAAATATTCCGTATGCCATTTTTTCCAAAATTGTTGTTGCATATAGTATACTCGTTGCCATCTAGTAAGTCGATCTATGTGTACTGGGGTTATGTCAGGTTCTACCACTGCTGTGAAGGATGAGCCAATAAGAAAATGACCTGGCGTGAGTACCTCCAAATCATCAGGGTTTTCTGAAATGGGACATAAAGGACGTGAATTTAAAATGGCAGAAATTTGACAAACAAGAGTGCGAAGCTCTTCAAAGTTTAATGTGGAAAGACCAACAACTCGATTTAAATGATATTTGGCTACTTTTACTGCGGCCTCCCACAAGCCGCCAAAATGAGGAGAGCGAGGCGGTATAAACTTCCATTCGATGCCATTACTTGCGCATTGGTCGTGAACCGCCTTTACATGCTCTTGACAAAAAAATAAGTTAGCTAACTCGGATAGCTTGTTTTTTGCTCCAACAAAATTAGTTGCATTGTCTGACCAAATAGTTTGTGGTCTACCTCTCGTAGAAGTAAACCTGTTCAAGGCTGCGAGGAATGAGGAAGTTGACAAGTCCTTAACCAATTCCAAATGAACGGCCTTGGTTGAAAAGCAAATAAATATGCATATGTAGCACTTCGTTGGAGGTCTATTTCTGACCTCAGTTTTGTAGAAAAATGGTCCACAAAAGTCCACGCCGGTAGTTACAAATGCTCGATTGCATTTAACTCTGTCAGACGGCAGATTTCCCATTAAATGTTCCATGAGTTTAGGTTTGGCCCGAAAACAACGCACGCATTTGTTAGTTACCCGACAAATAGTTTTACGACCACCAATAGGCCAGTACTGTAGACGAATCGTTGCCAATAAGGCTTGAGGTCCAGCATGGAGAAGTTTTATATGAAAACTGCTAATAATTGCATCCGCTACCGGGTGACATTTGGGCAGAATAATTGGGTGTTTTGATGAATAATCTAAATTTGAATGTTGAAGCCTTCCGCCAACTCGAAGAAGCCCACGCTCGTCGATGAAAGGATTTAATGAACGGATTTTTGAGGTAGCCCTTATGTCCTTTGCAGCTTCCAGTGCCCTGTATTCGTCTTGAAGATGTACCCTTTGTATCATGCGAATGAGTAGAAAAGTACCTTCTTGTAGTTCCTTAGTACTGAGTAGGCCATACTGTCTCATTGCAGGTGGTCTAGTAAATCGATAAACATATGCGTATACTCTCTGTAAACGTTCGAATGAATTAATAAATTTGCAATTTAAAGAGCTATCTGATACAGTTACTAACACAAATTTACGCTTGCGAATTTCGGGCAAGTCCTTACTATCTAGACGCGAAGATTTAGGCCAATTGCGCGGATGGCTGCTGAGAAATGATGGACCATGTTTCCACAATGGCATGTTTAGAAGTTCCTTTGGACTAGCACCTCTTGAGAGAATGTCAGCTGGGTTCGATTTTGTAGGTACATGACACCACGTCACTCCTTTAGTAAGATTTGGAATTGTATTGATTCGATTTGCCACAAAGGTATTGAAATTGGCTGGTTCGTTATTCAGCCACGAAAGAACAATTGTGGAATCAGACCAACAATAAACCTCTCCATTAAAATTTATTGAATTTACAACCTTTGATATCAATTCGGCTAAAAGCAGTGCACCAGACAGCTCAAGTTTTGGCACGGTGAGTGGCTTAAGTGGAGCTACGCGAGATTTTGAGCAAAGCAAATTTATTTGAATATGTCCCTTTCTTTCGGCGCGTATGTATATACAGGCACCATAAGCGGCAGTGCTTGCATCGCAAAATCCATGTATTTGCAAGTCGCCATCTACTACATATAAATATCGGTCGAAACTGCATCGAGTAACCAATTGATATTGTTCGCATATTTCAAGCCATTCAGATTGTATGGTTTGGGGTGGACTTTCGTCCCAATGTAGCTTCTCTTTCCACAGCTGCTGTAAGAAGATTTTGGCTTTGGCTGTTACAGGCCCAATTAAGCCAAGCGGGTCGTAGAGCCTAGCAATGGCTGATAAAATTGTACGCTTAGTTACCTTTTTTTGCGTTGCAAATGGCGAAAACGAAAATATAAAAACATCCATACTAGGATCCCAAACCAACCCAAGTGTTTTTGTTATGCTTGTACCATCATCAAACGCTAAAAACTCCTGCCTATCATCTGCAGCTATTTCGTTCAAGACTTCAGCATTACTCGAACACCATTTCCTCAAGTGAAAATTACCAAGAGACAACAATTTTTTAGTTTGATTCAAAATTATTTGAGATTCTTCCACAGAATTTGCACCATAAATCATATCGTCTACGTAAAACGCGTTGAAAATGGTCTCGGCCCCAATAGGATAGGAGTGCGCTTCATCCCGAGCGAGCTGCTGCATCGAACGAATGGCTAAAAAGGAAGCGGGCTTAGTTCCGTAAGTTACGGTGTCTAATGAAAAAATACGAAACTCCTCACTAGGGTGATCTCTCCATATAATGCATTGTAGAAAGTTATCTGGCTGTGACATTTTCACACAGCGATACATTTTACAAATGTCTGCAGTTAAAGCAATTTTAAAGGTACGAAAACGAAGTAAAAGTTCAAATAGTTGAGGTTGAATGTTAGGGCCTTTCATTAGAATTGAATTTAAGGAAAGTCCATTACTGGTTGGTGCAGAACCATCAAACACCACCCGCAATTTTGTTGTTGTACTATCAGCTTTCAACACGCAGTGATGAGGCAAAAAACATATGGGAGTTTCCTTCGGTAGAGCATGAACGAACGACATGTGATTTAATTCGAAATATTCTTTAATAAACGACGAGTACTGTTGTTTCAGTTCAGAATTGCGCTGAAATTTCCTTTCCAAGGCCTTAAATCGATTTATGGCCTGATTATGTGAGTCGCCTAACTCAAAGGAAGGTGACTTAGTTGGCAACCGAACAGAAAACTCACCAGAATCTAAGCGCTTATAATTGCTTACGAAATGATCTTCACACAAAGCTTCTTCTGGCGTAGTCTTTGGTGCGGTGTCTGGAAAGCTTTCAATTTGCCAAAAACGTTCAACTAAGTTGTTCAAATTTGTATCTAGATCTTCTTCTAGATTCATGTCCATAGCTACTAGGCAAGATAGTTTTGAAGAATTATATGTGGTTGCACCCGATGCAATCCAACCTAATTTAGTTTTTTGCAAAGTGAGCAAACTATCAGCTAAGCGTATTTGGCCCACGCATAATAAGTCAAAAAATAAGCTAGCTCCGATGAGCATATCAATGCGCTGTGGTTCGAAAAATAATGGATCCGCTAAATATATGTTTTTAGGGATGTTCCACTCGATACCTTTCAACGAACGACTAGGTTGGGCATCAGTAATAGTAGCTGCAATAACTGCTGTCAATTTGGCCTCATAATCACAAGTAGACGAATGTATGTATAAGTCAACCATTTGATTAGCGACGAAATCATTCTGGCCTATACCAGAAATAAACTGCGGGGAATCTCTTCTTTTTAGTTGTAGCTGATTAACCAATCGATTGGTTACGAAATTTAATTGTGACGCAGAATCTAGCAAAGCTCTGCAGGGAATAAGAGAGCCGGCTCTATTTTTTACATATATTATGGCGGTTGCCAATAAAACGAAATCTTTGGTAGCGCTGGCTTGAACTTCAGAACTGACAAGTGCAGAGGCTGAATTGCCATAAGCTGAACAAGGTAAAGGTGTATTTGCTGGGGTTTGTGGTATAGAATTGCCAGAGGCGATAGGTTGCGAAAAAGTATTATTGCAATTTGGTTCTTGATGAAGAAGGCTATGATGCTTAGAAGCGCAAAATCTACAATTACTGGCTTTGCAATTTTTCAGGGAATGGCCACCTCTGAGGCAATTGAGGCACAATTGCAATCTTTTAGCTTCTTTGTAGCGTACTATAGGCGAAAGCCCAATAAAACTTTCGCATTTTGAAATATGATGGTCTTTGGAACCGCACAATATACAGCTAGAACCTGCCGCAGCTAACAAAACCTTTCGACTATTATTGCAAGATGCTTTCTTTACCTGATTATCCGGCGCTGCAAAACAAGTTTGTACATTTTCGAGCCGCTGACAACGTTTCTCCAAAAATTTTGCCATCAAGTTCCACGTTGGTATTTCACTCGAAGGTGTCTCTTCTTCCCATTTAGCCAGTGATTTATTGTCCAATTTCTGAGCGACAAGTTGGATTAACAAGCAATCGGCGATTTGCTCCATGGTACCCATCGTTTGTAAAGCCCTCAAGTGCGCATTAACTTTGTCACTAAGTTCACGAAGCTTTGAAATCCTACCACCATCTACCTTGTTTAGCTGAAAAATACTTCGAATATGAGCCTGGAAATTTAAACGTTTATTATTAAATCGGGATTTTAATAATTCAATGGCCTTATCATAATTATCCCCATTAATTTCTAGGGAACGAATCGTGTCTAAAGCTGCATCACGAAGACTCAATCGAAGGTGCTGGAACTTCTCGATCTTTGTCAAGTCTACATCTTGATGCACCACCGAGTTAAACATTGAGAAAAAATCAGCCCATTCTGCATAGTCGCCACTAAATTTAGGTATTTGCAAAACTGGCTACTTTTGCTTTGGTTGCGTAACTATGAACGAAGGCTGCTCGCCAGAAAAAATTCGTGACGTAGAACTATGTGCATCTGTAGCACGGCATGCATGTAGCTGACGAGTCAATTTTGTTTTTACCTCGATGTAGTTGTTTGTCAAAATAGCCAGAAGATCATCAGCGTCAGTATCCTCAAGCTGCATATATACCGCATCAAACCTTTTCTCCAATCGATCCACTTGCTCTAGACGCACCTCTACTGCTGCTTCGTCAAGCTCCCGTATAGCCTCGATAGTCAACGAATTGTGGATTTGTGCCATTTGTTGATTGATGGTTTCCAATTTCTTTTTAGCCTCCTCGTTCTTTTTTGATGGTGGCATTTTCACAAAGCTTGATTGAAGGTTTGGTTTTTTGTTAAATTGTTTATACGCAACGCCAAGTAATTAAAGTTTATACGGAACGCGAGTAATTGAAATTTATAAATTGCAATACGATTTTTCAACTGATTCCGCGATCACGTCGGGGTCACCAATGTTTTTTGAGGAGCGATAAGCTTTTTTATCGACCCTATTTATGCATCTATATGCACACCTTTAATGCTTTAAAGGTCCAATTGTAACAATATACAACTTGATACAATTCACTATTTCCACTTGCAACGATATGCGAAGGAAAACGAGAACCAATATATTTTGTTTAAGTGCAACGATATGCAAAGAAAACACCAAGAGTTCATTAAAATTACAATTAGCTTTATTATCAAAATTGCCTTTACGACGATGGCTGCGCATTAATGTCCGAAAGTTGACTAACTTTTCAAAATTCAATACTCAAAGCTGAACCGACTTAAATTTTACAATGGCTTATTTTCTTTTAATAAATTGCCTGATTTTACGGTAAATTTTTTATACATTTCAGCATTGATATAATACAAATCGTATACATACATGTGTACATAAGTAACTACGAAAGAAATCGGCTGTTTTTGCGGTACATTATTTAGCTAATAACCCTATGACGGATGCACACATAATTATGCATATTCAATGCATTATACATACGTACATGATTATTTACAAATAAAAAATATGATGAGAGCATATAACAAAGTCAACGCATCATGTATTAGCGGGAGTGCAGAATCGAAGTAGGCTATGGTCAGCTGAGTTTGCCAATATGTATGTGTGTATGTACTTACAACTGAGTGTAGTTATGTATTTAGAATACGAGCAATAAATAAGCAGCTAATGACTTTAATTAGTGATGATACAGTTTCTAACTTTTGACAACTATTCGGTACCGCTTATTCGTTTACTAAACACAAAGCATCCGGAATAAACTTCAGGATTTAAGGCAATTGATTGAGGAAAAAAAGAAAAAGAACGGAAATATTCATGTCGTAGCTTTAAGCGAGATATGGATTTATGAAAATGAAAATAAATACTATAACCTTCCAAATTACAATGCATATTTTGCCAACCGCGAGTTAAACAGAGCCGGTGGTTGTATAATTTTTGTGCATGAATCCATCAGTTCCTCACTCGTATCTTGTACGGAATTTGAAAAGAGTAGTTTTATAACAATTAAGCTGATCAAACTTGATATCCACCTTGCTTGTGTGTACAGGAATTGCGATTCTAATATTCCATCCTTCATAACTGCTTTGGAAAATAGTGTTTTACACCTAAAAAATTGTATTATTTTGGGCGATTTTAACATAAATCTTTTAAATACTAGTAACGATGAAATTAATTATTTAACTAGTATTTACAGCAATGGTTTCTCGTGTCTAAATAAACTTAGTCAGGACATGTATAAGTTAACCCGAGATATTGTCAACAAAATACTTCTAAGTAAATAGCACCTTCAAATGCTGACAATATTGAGGGCAATTAATATTTTCCAGTTGCTTTCCTCAACTGTTTACATTATGGCATTTGTCTAAAGTAAACACTGATCACTTCGAATCGCAAGGCTGACATTGCCCTTGAAATGAGCTTCTATTGATTAACCTTAATTTCGCGCCGTAATTTGTTGCAGCTGCATTAAAAATAACAATTTTAAAATAAACAAATGGTGATCGCTTTGCAACACAAGATGGGCTTCTCTTGGTGGGCAGCTACTTCGAGCTGGAAGCCGAGATAAATCATTGCAGTCTTAAGTAAATAAATAAGCTATTCCGCCACCTGCAACAACAATGATTCACGCAACAACAACAGCAACAGTTGTCTCAATGTGGTACGATACGTGGACTAGAGTTAAGCTATTAATACTACTAACAATAGGTTAAGAAGCAGATTTGTAATCCAACCATCGGAGCGCACGCAAGGCCTCCGCAAAATAAAAAGTTAATTATCCAAAACTAGGACCAACAAAAATTATTATTTGGCGCCCAACACAAAAAAC